>CM019066.1:146574009-147174009 GCA_009667805.1 Leptobrachium leishanense
TAAAATGACCATGATTTCAACAGTATAGCAGCTATCCCACCAGGCTCATTTTACAGCAATTTGCAGCAGTTATGCGTAATAATTGCACCCAAAATTGCTTGAGTTTTCCCAGGCCTCTCCTTTTAACTTTCATCACACTCTTTCCAATTAGTTCCAAGTTGATACCCCATGAATACTAGAAGTGCAACAAATAAAGAATTCCCATTTGTGAGGTTGTTGGTGATAGCAGTAACCATGGTTACATGGCTCATTTTAGGCAGCAGTCAAATCTAAACAGAAGTTGCAATAATCATTCTTACTTTGCATTAGAAATAGCTAGATACAGAGGTTCTGAGACATCTGTGTGGGAGTTACAAATACTTTTCCAGAGTCTTATGGAAAATACTACCATTGGCCTATCTATCATATAAATGTTGAATCTAAACCCAATTATCAACAGGCCTGAACATCACCCTCATGCAGAATACATTTTGTGCGCATATTTACATAACAGTATGAAATATATCAAGCCTAAATTGGCCACCAGCCACACCGGACATTTGCCCTGGTAGGGCGGCCACCCCCAGTATCAGGGAATAGCATTAAGCTAGCTGCAACATCAGTATAGTTCTGAATTCTTTTGTGGGGATTAATTCTCCTGGTAGTCCATACTGGGTTAGTACACAGAGCAGTTGCTGTGCTTTAGAAGCAGGGCTGCAGACCTGTGCCCTCCTCTTTCTTCCAGGTCCCAGGCGTGTAGTTTCTCGGTTCTGAACTCAGTACTTGCATGTACATTAACTGCATGAAGACAGAGTTGCCAAGTCGGCCATGTTTTCCTGGACATGTATTACTATTTCATGCAGAGGGGAGCCCAGGGAAAAGTTCTGCCCTGAAACATGTGTTATTCATATGCTGCAGGAAGGAAATGAAGGCAATTCACCTGGGATTCCTGTTTGATTTCTCGCCTGCAGTGTATGGATTCTACATGCTGTGGGGTGGCGTTCTTCATGCACTGCCGATCAGCATGAATAAATTATATGTGTCCAGAAAAACATGGCCGATCTGTCAACCCTAACTGCATGGCAAGTCGCGCTCCTGAGAGGGAGATCTTTTATATGGCCTAACAGGGAACCCACATATCCTCCAATGCAGGGAATGAAAATAAAATGGAGAGATAACTCAGCAGCTCAGCGTGGGCTTTGGGAAGGGTCTTGATGCCGTTGCCAAGCCAGAGCAAACTTGCTTACATGTAGATGCACTCATGAATTATCCAGTAAATTGTGTACTGGAAGCCAGGTTAGGAATGATGATGCTTTGAATTTTTCACTCACTCCAGATGTGTGTTAATGAATCTCCTTGAAATGTTGGTCCTGAGTTTCCACATCCCACCAGTTTCTTTTATCACTTTTGTATTATTTCCTGTATTTTTTTTATGAGAAAGGATTTTACCAGGAAGGATACATTGAGATTTCTCTCGTTTTCAAGTATGTCCTGGGTGGCGAGTATGTACCGTTAGGTGTCTTGCCCAAGGACACTTACTGGAGAGGTGCTCGTTGGGATTGAGCCCATGACTCCACAGGCTCTCTCCAGAGCAGTGATGTTACCTCTACTCCACCCAGCCGGTATCCCCTCTTTCAGCTGTTTTTCTTTGAAGTACTTACAGAACTCATATTGTGGGTTTTTTTCGCAGCAGACTCGATTCTTTTAGCAAGGCTACTTTGCTCAAATACAAAAATATCAATATATTATAGACAAATATAAGCTACATTTTGTTTCATTTTTGGTGATTGAGAGCATTCTAACACCATACGAACTGATTTACTCTTACTATATGTGTGACAAAACGGCCGCTTCAATGTTTATTTGCATTTACTTTTTCCTTGCATTTCATTGTCTCTGTATATAGGGTAGAGTGTTGTGTGATGTGCTGTGCTGTTGTCAAAGTGTGTATCTGTATGTTACAGTTAAAAGTTGTTATAAAGCACTAACACATTCCATAGCGCTGTGCAATGGATAAGACAAGATAACATGTGCATGCAAATTGCACTCACAGAACAGTAGGAGAGGACCCTGCTCAAGAGCTTGAAATCTAACCTTTTGTCTGCTTCCTCCCCACCCTGTAAGTAATGGATTCCTTTGTCTTCACATGCTTCCATCAACCCACACCTCCCCCCAGCAACAAGTCACTCAGATGATTGTTATCTGACTCAAACCATTGTTCCAAGGCTGGCCGTGTGTGGGGAAGGGAGGCTTTAGGAGGATCTGGTATAGAGTAACATAGGGGTGTGGTTTTTACATTTCAATGTGTCTGTACCTGAAAACCTGAAAAAAAGGCATTCTGCATTTGGTGTGCAAGCGGCAAGCATCACAGTCTATGTGTCGTCTATTCTGTGTGGATACGAGCACCTTCTTGTACAGTGGAAAGGGGCACCCAGACGGAGGGTACCGAGCGTGTGGGTACCCAGATCCGTAACAATATGAAATATACATTTCATAATTCTATGTTTGACATCAGTTCATTCTCAAGTTTAAAACTAACGGAATGTTTTGGGGATAGAATTTTATAGGTTTAATCCCTTAGTTTGCACAATTTCACAATACATGCCAGAAAAAGGTGAGAGGAAAACGGGTGGAGATTTCTGATCTGACTCAAAAAGTACATAACAAAAGGACATCAATTAAAAAAAAAATAACCCTAGAAAAGCAATGAAATATGAGCCACAGCGGCAAAAACACAATAATATATAGGTAGGCACTGGTGTAAGCAGCCCATGTCACATTTATTCATTTAAAACTTATATCTAGAAAATGTTTGCTCAAAATACACTTTTCATTTGCAAAAATAAGCCTGCAATCAGTGATACAGTAATTTTTTATGCTTTTCATCATGAACCAAAATAGGGGACATCTAAAATGTCAATGTAGGAGGTGAAAGGGGACCTCTTCACCCAATATTAAGGTGTGCCTGGGCACACCAGGCACACCCGTGCACATGCCTATGTAGGTAGGATAATGAGAGAGGTTATTTACGATGATCTTTTGATACCTATATTAAAAAAATAATAATACTATGAATGGCGGGAAACCCCCTTTCATGTAAGTGGTTACTTCTATAAGGAGTGTGATATCGGCCTCGTTATAATCCCGAGAATAACATAAAATGCTTAATGCAGTAAGTTGTTAAACTGTAAATTGTTGTTGAAATCATCACACAGCTAGACAAGCACATGACATTTGTAGTACAGACCAGGAAAAATACTTCCTGTCAAGGAGCCTTATGTCCGTACTGTGTGTTATGGGGGCAGCAGAGGGGATTCAATTCATTTTGATCTACATGCATATGGCAATGTTAGAAGATCGCTGTTAATGTTGTGATCATCTGATACCCGCCTATGCATCTGACCTCTTATTTGAAAGAATATGAAGGGTCTCATTACAGCCAGAAAGTAGAAATATAAACTAAGCCTAGTCTCATTTACAAGGCATAAACAAAATGCTTATTATTATTATTAGCACAAAATGTATGTATAACCATCAAACAGACTAATGTGTATCTTTTTCATTTATAGTAGGATTTAAGTATCTGCTGGATTACATGGGAGTCCTGATAAAACAATAGAGTTACACAATAATATACTAAAGTACAGTCTACACATTAGATTATTTATTACTATTTTCAGAGGTGAGAGCACAGTATCCAATACGTAAGACATCCATGTCAGATTTCATGTTGTGACTGTCAGAATGGGGCTGAAAATAATTTGGTAATGGAAAAAAATAGACATCTACATTATTAATGAAAGAGAGGTGTTTCATTAGGCCTTTCTTCTACGTAAGCACAGTCACACAAATCACAATTATATATTCTTTTAGTATAGTATTTTCTATGGCATATTTCAATGCACTTTCTTCTTGACTTACTATATCAGGGTAATTCAAAGAGATCCGAATTACTTCAGAAAGGTAACCGAACGCTGAAAATCAGCGTTCGGTTACCTTTCTTGGCCATTCGGCTATCCAGAGAGCAGGCAATTCTCCAAATCCTGGCGAATTGCCTGCACATACGGTGCCTGTTCGGTGCCTGTTCGAGGGCCGTGAAATCCCCATGAAAAAGCACTGCTTCGGCTATTCAGAGAACACAAACCAGCAGTGAAAGGTTCCCAAAATGCCCTGCCATTCAGTGGTTTAATTCGGCAAGTTAATTCAGGAGAATCCCATAGGCTTCAATGTTAAAAATATTCCCGTTTTAATTCATTATCTAATAAACCATTCATTATAAAATTCTGCAGTAAAGAGTCTCTTTATTTATAGTTTTTTAGGATATTTTAAGCATTTTTCTGGATTTTTTTTCTAAAAAAGTCCTTTTTTTGTTTCTTTAAGTTTACTTATTTTTTCTGTAACAGCCCTTTGTATTATCATTCCTGGACCTCATATGTAAATTTCAGACATTTTCGCTCAGTAGTTTCTTTGCAAACAGCGTTTCACTTTTCAAACATTCATGCAAACTATTTTCCTAATTTATTCACTTCACTCGTCTGCGGTGTCGGCTTTTTCCGACGGCTTCACTGCGTGTTATCGGCTCCTGCTCAGGTTTTTCCGGCGTCTTCGTCGGGTTAATCCAGATGTTTTTGCGTGTTTCGGCGTGCATTCGCTGGGTTTTTGCGGTGACTTTTCGTCGGGTTTGCGGCAGCTTTTCCCTGCGCTTCGACGACCCTGTGGTGCTTGCTGAATACACCGCAGGGTCGCCGAAATGGGATTGCCGAATCGGCCCGAATTGAAGAGAACGAAAAGTCACCGAACGTGCGGTGACTTTTCGATTCTCTTTGAATAACCCTGCTAGTCTATTTGGATTTAAGGCTGTAAACAAATGTGATAGAATGTTCAATCCTATGTGAATTTAACACAATTGTGAGTGAGGGGGCATCATTATATTTCTGGCCACAAACAAATATCCCTTTGTGAGTTTCTGACTTTACAAATACAGAGGTTAGTGTATTATAACTCTGCATAGACTCTCAGGGTTATTCAGAGAGCAGTGAAAAGCAGGAGAATGACTGGAGAATGGAAAATTCTAGGTCAAAATAGCCAAACCAGAAAAATTCTCCCATTCATCTCACTTTCCAAATCGGCTATTTTGACCTAGAATTTTCCATTCTCCAGTCATTCTCCTGCTTTTCACATCTCTCTGAATAACCCTGTATATTTAACCCCTTCACTACCAAGTGATTTTCCAAAAAAACATTGTAAGGAACCGGATTTTTTTTTTAAATTAATTAAACAGTAGAAATATTTTCCGCACATTCCCAGTGTATTTCTTACTGTAATAACATATTTGGCCAGTAGATGGCGAAATCTACTGCCAAATTGAGTTGCAGGCCTTACAGTTTCAGCTCGTGTTCCCTGCATCACCTGCTGAATGCCCGATGTCAAGACATTCCATTAACCTGTTTTACACAGTTTTAACTCTATGGGGGCACCGTCTGCAGCACAGAAGCAATATAAAATTTGTTCGCAGCAACCTAAACTGTTGGTTAAAATAAACAGGCTTTCACCACTCCCCTCCACAATACATAAAGCAAAAACAATAAATCCTATAGCCATAGTTAGCCATAGTGGAGTGAATACTTGCTAATAATGTGTATGATTTCTACCACATAGTCCCTGCCAAATTGCACCCAATGCGATTTTCACCTTCACAGGCTCGTCAGGAGTGCCCACTAATCGGTACATTCTAAAAGTGACAAGTTAACATTGTCACAGGATACTACAGATGCTTTATTTTATTGTAGTAATGTAGAGAGAACGAGCATCACCATTTATAATGTTATAATGATGTGAACTTCAACAGTGTACAGTGCTGTGTTCAGTTGAACGTAGTGAGGGAAGTTTGTGTGGTTATGAAGAATGAGCTAAATAATATATGCAAAAAGGTTTTGTACATTTTGAAAATTGCTTTTTTTAGGTATTACTAAACAACAAATCAAACACAAACTGCTTTATCACATAGAGGGGGTTATTCAGAGAGCACGGAAATGTCGCTGACATTTCGGTGCTCTCTCGTTCCCAGCAGTTTCCTGCACTTTGGGGAATCAAAGTTCCCCAACCTGCGGTGTATTCAGCATTCACCGCAGGGTCCCCAGAGTGCAGGGAAAACCTGCCGCAAACCTGCCGAACACCAGTCGAAAACCCACCAAAAGCCCGCCGGAACCACAGCAAAAAACACGCCAAACAAGTCGGAAAAAGCCAACGAGCTACCGAACGCAACACAGACCAGCCACAAGAAAAAGCCGGCAAGCTGATGAACGGGGTAAAAAAAAATAAAAAAGACAATATGCTTGAAAGTGTCAAAATTGAAACGTTGTTTGCAAAAAAACTACTGAGCGAAAATGTCTGGAATTAACATATAAGGTCCTATGAATGATAATAAAAAGGTCTGTTATAGAGAAAAGAAAGAACGATTTAAAATAACTGGGGAAAAAAATTGCTGAAAAAATCCAGAAAAATCTCTAAAAAATCCTGAAAATAAAGAGACTTTTTACTGCAGATTAAAAGAATAAACGGTTTATTAGATATTAGATTAAAATGGGAATATTTTTAACATTGAAGCCTATGGGGTTCGCCTGAATAAACCTGCCGAATGAAACCACTGAACAGCAGGGCACTTTGGCAACTTTTCACTGCTGTTCGGTGTTTTCTGAATAGACAAATGGGGGATTTCACTGCATTCGAACAGGCACCGTATGTGCAGGCAGTTCGCCAAAAGTTGTCGAACTGCTTGCTCTCTGAATAGCTGAATGGCTCTGAAATGTCACCATATGGGAATATATAGTTTCGTCCTGTCCGTTTAAGTATATTATATGACTGCTAAAGTATTTTTCAAAGACCACTGTGTGGAAGAGATCAAATGTATTACAAACATTAATGTTTTCTTCAAAGTATCTACACATATAACTATGCATCACGATGGCCGGTAAAGCATGCCTTAAGTCACAATCTGAATTAAAAATCTAAATTTACATTTAGAATTCAGGTTGTTTATGTCTACAAGCAATTGCATATGTGAAATGTCCGATCCAAAACCATAAAGTGGGAAATCCCCATAACGCATGTAAACATGGAATAGCAATTAACTTTACTTAATTACCTCATTATCGAATTACGAATATTGTTCTCTTTTTCCATTATGATCTGTTTTGCCCTCACTGCACTTTTATTGACAATTATAATGTATTTTCCAGGAACGGGTATCAATATAAAAAGTGTGTGAGAGAGAAAGACTTCAAAAGAGAAAGGGGAGTGAAAAAAGAAGAGTGAGAAGAAATGGAGAGAATGCCAAAAGAAAGAGAGAGAGAGAAAAAGGAAACATGAGAGACAGAGAAAATGGATGAGTGAAATTGAAAGAGAAAAATAGAAAGCCAAAGAGGGAAAACCAGGAAGATGCACAGGTCACTAGAGCGACATTTACGGATAGTTAGATCGCCATGGAAAACAGAGAAGGAAGAAAGTCTTAAAGGGACACGACCACTTAGATAAGCTGTAACTAGATTACTTGTGCATTACAAATAAAACTATATTATAAAACACATTCTGCTGTTATTTTCTTTGAAGTAATTGCATGTAAAAAGGAAAAAATAAAATTAGATTTGTATCTCCTGTTGCCATTTTGTGGATTTTTCCCATGATACAACATTTACCAAATTCTTGGAAAAGTTTTACTTTGTGCCTGTTGCTAATTTAATTTACAGTATTTAACATTTAATGAGGTGGAGGAGGGAATGTTTAGATAAGGCTGCATGACGTTTATTGTGTTCTCCAGGCTACCTGAGATAAGAGATGGCAACTGAATGTAATAAGACAGGGAGCTTAACCCCTTCGCTACCAAGTGATTTCCCAAGAAAACATTGTCAGAAACCAGTGTTTTTTTGTAAAATCATTTTAATAATAATATATAGTTATTACTGTAAATAACCTATTTGGCCAGTTGATGGCACCATCTACTGCCAAATTGAGTTACAGAAGTTTGAGCTGCAGGTCTATTTTTCCCCCCAGCATCGGCTGCTTAAAGCCCGATATTTCAGAGCATGCATCAGCCGATTTTACAGTATTAGCTCTTTGGGCATTATGCCCACTGGGCCAAAACCTTGGGGGGTGGCACCTTCTGCAGCTGAAAGCAAATTAAATTTGTTTGCAGCAAACAAATTTAATTTGCTTTTGGGCTGCAGATTAGCAGATAGAGATATCTCAATATCGGTGACTTTGAAGCCCGAGTTATCTCGATCTCAGTAGTGAAGGTGTTAAAGACTTCTAATCTACTCTCTGGTGTTGTCCTTTGAATACAAATCACACAATACAATGATGTGAGTCAGTGATTAACCCATTCACTCTATTATATGGCCATTGCCACACAGTGAGGAGCAAGTGATGTAAAGATACTGTTGGGGCAGTTTACAACACAAAAGATCACACAATGGATGCGCCCAGTGCCACAGAGTAAAATATTTTCTTAACTAAACATATAAGATAAAAACAAAGTACATGTAAGATATCAGCAACATAAAATAAACAAAATAATTACATTTCATTATTTTGGAGAAAGAAAGAAAGAAAGAACCAGCTACTTCTTAAATAATCAAGAATATGTTAAAACAATAACATGTAAATTAGATTGATCTATCTACTATAGCTAGGTAACTTAGAGGGTTGACGGCATTGCATAAACTGCAAAAATTGCAGGTATTGCAGTGCCAAGAAATGCCAGTGCTTCTCAAGTCTATAACCCAAACAGTAGAAGGAGAACTGTTTGGATTGTAGTTTTCAGAAGCTACAGTGTTTACAATACCGGCAATTTTAGCAATACCAGCAAAAATACTGGCTGGGTGGAGTAGAGGTAATGTCACTGTGCTGCATGGAGAGAGCCTGTGGAGTCATGGGTTCGATCCCAGCAAGCAACCTCTCCAGTAAGTGTCCTTGGGCAAGACACCTAACGGTACATATTTGCCACCCAGGACATACTTGAAAACGAGAGAAATCTCAATGTATCCTTCTTGGTAAAATCCTTTCTCAACAAAAATCACTGGCACATAGTGAAAACCTCATTAGCAATTTCTGATGACTTGTTGGCGGAAAAATATAAGCAAATTCTATTTATGTGGCTGGGCTACAGCTCGTATAATCCTCAGCTCACAGAGACCATTTCTATTCACTCCCATCATTTATCAATGCAGGTTTTGAAACAACGGATACACTAATCGTGATCACTTATAATGGTTCATTCACAGTCCTTGTCTTTGAATCTTTCATCTCACACTTTGCAGCTTTGGTAATGCTGGGTGATAGTATGGGAGAAGGGATTTCCTTTTACATTTAATGAGATTAGTATTGATCCAGCAGACGATGAAGGTAATAGAGGAAGTTAAACACAGACTTAGATGGAGTTTGTGCCGATTAACAAATTGTCACTTTGGCATCCTCCCACACAAACACCTAATAAAAAAAACCACAAACACCAGAAGGAACCCCTTTCTGAACAACATGCAAACCTCTCTCTCTCTCTCTGTCTGTCTGTTTTGATGTGTAGAGATGAGGAGTTTGCATTGTCAGGCTAATTCCATGCTCTTTAACTCGCCATTTACTGTTTTACTCATTTTGAGCACAGATCACCGACCTATTGAAAGATGAGTCGTTAATACAACATTCTAAAATACCTAAACTGGGAACCAAAAAACTGGATTTTTCCCTCTCAGTGAAATACGCGTTAATCCTAAAAGATCTACCTAATTTATTTTTATCCTCGACATACCCAAAGCTGCAGAGAGTGACATCAGCTAACGCTGGCACTGAATTTTTATAGGGACATGAGTCATTCAAAACCATGCTCAGCCCACCCTCATCTAATTCTGAATGAAATCTAAAGGTAAACATAATAATGAAATGATTGCGGTGATGTTACTGCAGGAGGAAACACTATTACTGAAAGATGAGTCTACTCTTCTATCTTTGAGGTTTAGCATAAGCTGGCAACTAATGTCCTATTTCTTATCTAGCACTAAGAAAAATATTGACATAGGAAAACACTGATTATGAAGCTTTCAGTGAGCAGGAAGATGCAAATTGCAAATGGTATCTTTTTATGTTTCGGGGAGAACATCTGTAAACTCTAACACATAACTTCTACCGCGCAGCTACGACAATGTTCTCTAATCTAATCAATGGAGAGGGCATACCTCAAATGCATGCGCTTTGCAGAGTAATATCTTGGTACTTTATAAATAAATGTAAATCATTTCTCGATACCGCAACAACGTTCCCAACAAATTCTTTCAAGAGATATTGAAAGCAGCTGGAGTTTTTCATTTACGATTTCCCTGCATCAAATCTTTTGACCATTATTATATCAATTTAGCTGCCAGAAGTCATTGAACATTTTATTTCTGAAGAGCCTGCTCGTGAAACGCCAATAAGCAAATCAGGCGCAAGCTAACTTGTTAATCTCTATGACGCTAACAGTGTGCTACAGATCTTTTTACGTGGTTTAAAAGGTTATGCCACCTTCTAAAATAAGAATGCATAAAAAAATTTATGCTTTTTACTTATAGGAATGTTGTCCTGGTTAATGTAAAAATTGCGGGGGGTTAAGAATCAAAAAATATAAATATAAGAGTAAGTAAAAAGAAAATTAATTTTTTTTAACAAAATGTCTTGCTCCTTGACCCAAAAAATACTAATCAATGCTCTCTGTAGTCAGTAGACAAATTTACAGCAAAAACCTGAGTTGCAAACATTTGTATGAGGTTGATATTTATATGATATAGTTATAGCAGGGGGTGAGCCATCATTGGCCATCCAGATGTTTTAGAACTACATTACCCACAAGACTCTGTCGAGCTAATGAATGCCTGAATATTATGGGCGATGTAGTTCCAACACATTTGGAGAGCCAAGTTTGAGCATGCCTGATTTGTAAGATTATATATATATATATATATATCATCAATAAAGGACCCCAAGTAGCTTTAGATTGTTTTATATTTGATACAATGTAAATAACGTTTTATGGCTATTTAATAAATGTGTTAATAATTCATATATTTATGACACTGATATGTTACCATTACATCAATGAATTATGTAATATACAGTCAGGTCCAGAAATATTGGGACATCGACACAATTCTAACATCTTTGGCTCTATACACCACCACAATGGAGTTTGAATGAAACAAACACAATGTGCTTTAACTGCAGACTGTCAGCTTTAATTTGGGGGTATGTACATCCAACTCAGGTGAACGGTGTAGGACTTACAGCAGTTTGCAGATGTGCCTCCTACTTGTTAAGGGACCAAAAGTCCCTCCTCCTGTACTGTTTGTCAAATGTTGTTCAATGTATTGTAACCCTGTCTGTACTGTGCTTATTGTACAGCGCTGCGGAATATGCTGGCGCTTTATAAATAAATAATAATAATAATAATAATAAAAAGTAATGGGACAGAATAATAATCATAAATCAAACTTTCCCTTCTTAATACTTGATTGCAAATCCTTTGCAGTCAATCAGAGCCTGAAGTCTGGAACGCATAGACATCACCAGACACTGGGTTTCATCCCTGGTGATGCTCTGCCAGGCCTCTACTGCAATTGTCTTCAGTTCCTGCTTGTTCTTGGGGCATTTTCCCTTCAGTTTTGTCTTCAGCAAGTGAAATACATGCTCAATGGGATTCAGGTCAGGTGATTGAGTTGGCCATTGCATAACATTTCACTTCTGTCCCTTCAAAAACTCTTTGGTTGCTTTTGCAGTATGGTTTGAGTCATTGTCCATCTGCACTGTGAAGCGCCGTCCAATGAGTTCTGCAGCATTTGGCTGAATGTGAGCAGATAATATTGCCCGAAACACTTCAGAATTCATCCTGCTGCTTTTGTCAGCAGTCACATCATCAATAAATACAAGAGAACCAGTTCCATTGGCAGCCATACATGCCCACGCCATGACACTACCACCATCATGCTTCACTGATGAGGTGGTATGCTTAGGATCATGAACAGTTCCTTTCCTTCTCCATACTCTTCTCTTCCCATCACTCTGGTACAAGTTGATCTTGGTCTCATCTGTCCATAGGATCTTGTTCCAGAACTGTGAAGGCTTTGTTAGGTGTTGTTTGGCAAACTCTAATCTGGCCTTCCTGTTTTTGAGGCTCACCAATGGTTTACATCTTGTGTTGAACCCTCTGTATTCACTCTGGTGAAGTCTTCTCTTGATTGTTGACTTTGACACACATACACCTACCTCCTGGAGAGTGTTCTTGAGCTGGCCAACTGTTGTGAAGGGTGTTTTCTTCACCAGGGAAAGAATTCTTTGGTCATCCACCACAATTGTTTTCCGTGGTCTCCCGGGTCTTTTGGTGTTGCTGAGCTCACCGGTGCGTTCCTTCTTTTTGATAATGTTCCAAACAGTTGTTTTGGCCACGCCTAATGTTCTTGCTATCTCTCTGATGGGTTTGTTTTGTTTCTTCAGCCTAACGATGGCTTGCTTCACTGATAATGACAGGTCTTTGGATCTCATCTTGAGAGTTGACAGCAACAGATTCCAAATGCAAATAGCACACTTGAAATGAACTCTGGGCCTTTTATCTGCACATTGTAATTGGGGTAATGAGGGAATATCACACACCTGGCCATGGAACAGCTCAGAAGCCAATTGTCCCATTACTTTTGGTCCCTTAACAAGTGGGAGGCACATCTGCAAACTGCTGTAAGTCCTATACCGTTCACCTGAGTTGGATGTACATAACCTCAAATTAAAGCTGACAGTCTGCAGTTAAAGCACATTGTGTCTGTTTCATTCCAACTCCATTGTGGTGGTGTATAGAGCCAAAGATGTTAGAATTGTGTCAATGTCCCAATATTTCTGGACCTGACTGTATATGTCTATTCTATATCTGGAGGGTTAGTACTCATTTCAGAAGAAATCAGTGTCATTTCTACATGATACAGTACCATGGTTGTGGTGTACATCATGCTTATATTGCAGCAGTACATATTCAAGGAATTAATCATCGGTCTATCCAAATAGACAAATATTCTTCGGCTATCTATATGTGGTTGTTCTTGATGTATTTCCACACATTGAACAGCTCTTCCTTGTTCACTTTTCTACTGTCAGATCCTTTATTTCATCTTCCTAATGCGAGTTCAATTTTCTTTCCAAACTCATTTCCGATTACATAAACACTTTAAGATCACACAACAACTGTCTTCCATTTTGCAATTTAGGCATGTGTAATGCAAATTAAAATATCCCTCTCTTCGATTCTGAGTGCCGGGTTCCACAATATTTGATGTGACTTCAAATTCTCTTCAGAATCCAAAGTAAGGTTGCCCTTTACTCCATTATAGTATGATCACATCATGTGGTGCTTGCAAATGAGTGAAAGAAAATGGGAAAAAGACAAGGAAGCAAAGTAAATAGAATGAAAAGGAGAGAGAAGCATATGCTTAAATAGATAAGCTTAACATTGATGGGTAGGTCAACGGAGAGGTGTAAAAGAGATCCTTTGTGATCATCTTACTGCAGTGCTATACTCTCTTATTAATTTTTTATATAAACTTGTATTTTGGATCTCTTTTATGCTGTGTAGTGGCCATACCTTTACTATGTGCATTATTACGGACTGTACCAGTAATAGGGATACACTAATAGTTAAATTCAACCCATTGAAAATTAACTGCTTCCTATTACTTGCCCTATTATGAGTGAGCTACTATACTTGACTACACTGACTATATTGACTCATAATATAGCTAATAGTTGCCAGTAGTGCTTCTTTATACTGATGACTGATGAAGCCGCCCTCTGAGCGGTGAAACGCGTTTTATCATTTTTAAAGGGACCTTTGCAAATCTGGAGTTATATATCCATGCAAGGATACCCTGTTACTTTGTACATATATGTATATTTTATGTTTGTTGTTTTAATATATTAAATTTCATTTTTTAAATCCACTTTATCCTCTCTCTGGTTATTATAACCACCAAAGAGGACCATCACTCGTTCAGCATCAAAATACAGGTGCATCACCACTGGACCCAGACCACTCACAAAGACATCGGGAGGAAGGAAAGGCAACCCCCCTAAAGAGTTTGCTGAGGCACTTCATACTAGAGCTGGTTACCAGGGCTCTAAACCAGGTGAGCAGGAATTCACATTTTGTGGACGATACAGTCCAAAAGAGGATGCATTAACATACTGCACTATGAGATTGTCTCTGTCACCATTTCACCTTGAGGGACATCGAGACTACCCAGAATAGAGGGCGGTGTCACTCCTTAATAAACTGACACACTACGCTACCTACAGAGCCAACAGAAGGGCTCCACCATTGTGAGTTGAATACCATATGTTTATTTTTGACTCACTGGCTTGAACTGTCTGGGCAATACTGCACTATATTTTGTTTTCTTATCTTTTGAGATAAACGGATAACAGAGACACCCAAACGTGGACAATTATACCTACAAGAGTTAAAGTTCACCAGCTCAAAAAATATATCACTGAGTACCCTTCGCCACCATGTATATGGTGCTATGCACACTTTGGATTACTTTTATGCAACACTTATTATAGGCTTTAGCTGTCTTTTATATATATCACTATATGTGTTATATGCAATACTGTTTCAAGAAATTTTCCACGAAGTGAGATCAATAACACCCACTGTTCTGTTTTTAGATAGACAACTATCCTACCTTATAGGTACCCGTTTGAGCTTTTATGTGTTTTTTTCCCCTCCCAATTGTATCCTTTAGACGGTGTGTTTTGGGGATTGACTCCGTCAATACATCCACCTATTAGCAGCATTCACCAAGGCACATACCCAGCACTCCAGATATAGGTGGTTGTGCACTTTTTTCTGGTGCTTCTTTATACCACCTCTTGTTCCATCTTGTGGAGTCCATAGGTGCGGGCGAAAGAACACTGGGGATTATTTGTTCTTGGCGTCCTACTGCTTCCGGCGAGAGTAAGCAGTGGATTGAGTAATTCTCTGGATTGTAGGACCAGAAGTAATTTTTGAATATTTTTGGAGTGGATTTTATGGTGTTTTGGGATTTTGTCAAAGTTTGGCACCAATTTCTTGTAGCCAGTAATTTTTTGTCATTATTGATTGCAAGCAAGAATAATTAGTGACCTTGGAACAGCTTGTTATTTTCTGGCTGCTTCTGAATTAGCGCTTCTAATATAAAGTATAGGAAGCGTCTAATTTCAGTAGGCATCCATAACAACCGAGTCTCAAGGATAGTTTGCAGTTCAACTGTGATAGGACAGGAGCTGTTATGATTGATTATTCGGGCTGTTATTGTCAGGAGGTGGTGTCTGGGTAAGGAGCTCAAGATTCGGTACTGGTGGTAGAGAATCTAAAGCGAGGTGACACTGACCAAGGCATAATCCAATACACAAAGTAGATCCAATTTAAAGGTTGAGGTGGGCTGCAAACAATGAAGTCCAGAATCAATCAAATAGGTCAGTACCAGTAATTAAAAACAAGAGTAGTGTTCACCTGGGATTAACAGAATGGCTGAGCGGTCTCAGGGTGGATCAGAAGGTTTAAAGAGGGCACTCAGATGTGACCATGCCCCATCTATGCCTCCTTCCACTCCCCCCAGTAGTCAAGTAGTGCCTGTGACCCCATCCCTCCTCCTCCCAAAGAGCTAACATCAGACCAACTCCCCCCCTGAGGTCTGGCACGGCCACCGGTGACATCAGACACCAGTGGAGAAGGGGAACTGCTCTACATAACTAAGTGCTGCAGCTCACAGCACGCTCCCAGATCACAGCGGATCAGAGTGCTGTTCCAGGGAGCTGACACCAGATCAAGCATTATGCTGGAGGGGTGAGTCGAAAGCGCTGACCCGATGGTGCCCACTCCTGACAGTTATACTTAAAGGCTCATTCATTCATAAGTAATCCTAATGATCAGAATAGAGCCCTGGGGAAAAGTGACTTTTGGCAAGTATTTACTTTCATCACTCATCTAGAACAGTGTTTCTTAAACCTGTCCTCGGGACCCTCAACCAGGCCAGATTTTGCAGATCGCCTTGGGGAAATGCGGACTGAATACAGCAATCACTAAGCAGCAAATCATATCACCTGTGCTGTGCTTTAGATAGCTGGCAAACCTGGCATGTAAGTGGGTCCTGAGGACAGGTTTGGGAACCACTGATCTTGAATCTCTCTGTTCTTAGTTTCTGGTTAAAACACCTGCTTGGGAAGAGAAAGTCCCAATGACTTTTTGTTATACTATTGGCCAACATTACAGTGTCACCAAACTGCCTTTAGAACTCACATGTGCCTTGTATGCATACAAATAAATATTTTTTTCTCTCCGTATTGACCACCATAAACTTGTCTCTTTAGATAGTTTTACTTCCCAATGGCTTTACATGCCATAGAAACATAGAAACATAGAAAAATGTCGGCAGATAAGAACCTTTCGGCCCATCTAGTCTTCCCAATTACATGGATACTTTACCTGGATTTATCTTTTGTTTAGGATAGCCTTATGCCTATCCCATGCTTGCTTAAATTCAATCACTGTTTTGGCCTCTACCACTTCAACTGGAAGGCTGTTCCATGTATCCACCACCCTCTCAGTAAAATAATGCTTCCTGATGTTACTTTTAAACCTTTGCCCCTCTATTCTAAGACTATGTCCTCTTGTTTTGCTACTTTGTTTGCCATGTGATGTAGTGAGGTCAAGAGTAATAAGTAGGAATGGTTGAGCACATCATATTGTGATCCTGGCAAATGCAAAAACGTGAGACCCTGCCTTGATGAGAGAGCAGCGGAAAACAATTTGATTGCTCATTGAAAATTTATCTCCCTTCTTCCCCTATTAACCAAACAACCTACTTAAGTTCTTAACTTCACTACTTAACTTGACTTTAACATTCCATAGAACGTCTACATTGAGCATTGCAATAAACAGTATAATCATACTGAAGGAAGGAAGTACTTTTTCTAATAAACCTTAACATATATCATACCCACACATCAATATTTAGAGCACTATTCATTGACATCCCCACAAGATCAAACCAACATATTTGTGTAATAAATTATAACTCTGCTCTCTTTCCCTTTGATAAACTAGAGATCTTTAATGAGTTTCTGCCACAAATTAGTTACATTCCAGTCAATTTATTCCCAAGTATTCTTTCTGCATCCTACATGTAACATTAGCGTGAGAGATAAATGACAGTCTTGCTTCTTCCCCATTAGCCCTCTCCCACATGCTGAATTTAAATCTCATCAGGCTTCTGCCTTTTTATCAATCTTCTTTTTGTAAATAAGTACACGCCTGTCAGAGTCTGACGCATTGTTTGAGATAATAATGGGTTATTGATTTTCCTTTTGGTCCATAAAAATCCTATGGCACTTTGTGTTCTAGGAGATTTGACATTTTGGGAAAGGTTTTAGGTTGCATATGCAATTCATTAGGAATGTGAAAGGAGTTTGATCACCGGATTGAAGAATACTCTACATATATCTCAAGCAACTTAAACATCATAAAAAATGCCTTAAAACTAACCTAATGTTCACATGAAAAATTTAATTGTTGGGGTTCATAATGAAAAAGTACACATTGCTGATAAGTAACACCATGATCTCTAAGGTTTCCCTGAGCTCAGAAAACGAGAGATTCAAGAAGAGTTTATGCATATACCAGCTGGGTGGAGTAGAGGTAACATCACTGCTCTGCATGGAGAAAGCCTGTGGAGACATGGGTTCGATCCCGACGCACACCTCTCCAGTAAGTGTCCTTGGGCAAGACACCTAACGGTACATACTTGCCACCCAGGACATACTTGAAAACTAAAGAAATCTCAATGTATCCTTCCTGGTAAAATCCTTTCTCAAAAAGTATTTAAAAATTTTTGGTAGTTAACCACTTCAACTCAGCGCGTCCTCCGCATTACTGCTGCTGTGCGGAGGACACGCTGAGCGCGTCCTCCCATTGGGGTCAGCGTTCGGCCGAGTTCCGGCCGATCGCTGGCCCCCCCGGTGCGGGCTGACATCCTCGATGTCAGCCCGGCATCCGGAACCGCAGCCGCTGAAATTAGGTGTCATCGCGGCAGCGCGATGACACCTAATTCAGGCGCCCCCCCCCCGCATGTGCGGAGGAGGCGCCTGAAAGGGAGGGGGGGAGGTCCTTCGGACCTCTCTCCCTCCCGATCGGCAGCATTGCGGGGGTTAACCCAGGCACCATTTGGAAGGGCACAGCCTGCCCTTCCAAATGGTGCCTGGCATTAACCCCTGGGGAGCTGGATCGCGAATCGGCGCTGAAAAGCGCCGGTTCGCGATCCTTTCCCGGAGCTGGCCGACATCTTGGATGTCGGCCAAGCCTCCGGGAACTCCCCCTGAGGACTGGCGTCATCGTGCGTAGCACGATGACGCCAGTCCTGGACTTAACCCCTAACTGCCACCAACGGTGGAGATAGGGAGTTCCAATGAACTCCCTATCTCCCGATCCGTGGCAGCTAGGGGTTAATGTTTGATATGGTTGGATCGGCCAGAGCATGGCCGTTCCAACGATACCAAACACGAATGTGAAAAAAGTTTTTTAAAAAAAATTAAAATTAAAAATAAAAATATATTTAAAAAAAAAATTATAAAAAAAAAAAAAACATTTTTTTTTTCTTTTTTTTGGTTCGTTAATGCAGAAATATTGTTCCCATTTCAATTATAATGTGAACAATGATTCTGCACTAACGATTTTTGTATGCGGTGCGTTTGTTAAAAATCGCGTAATTTTCCCCCAAAAAAAATGTAACGAGACCCCATCTCTAATTTTTTTAACAAGCGCACCCCATACAAAATATAACCGCAATTGCTCGCATGTTAAAATGTGAAAAAAAACACTTTACACGTTGTGAATTATTGAAAATACATATTTTATTGCATTTTTTGTTATAGTATACAGACATGACATAACGTATACATATAATAATGACATATTATGAATCTACCGAGTCTGACGGAAAGAACGATATATAATATGTCTGGGTAATATACTAAAATAAGCCTTCAAAACACGTTTAAACATGATGAGCAAAACCGGTAAAAATGACCTCAGCACAGAGGTGTGAAAAGCCTCAGCAGCGAAAGGGTTAAGAGGTTCTTTCTATCGACCATCAGCGCTTTCACCTCTCTGACTGGTCAGTTTTGGTACACATGCCAATACTACGTCAAACCAATGAGAATGCATCCCAGAGGGAGCTTTCCCATTAATTGGAATACAATTTTAACAAGTAATGCTATTGGTTGAATTCCAAGTTAAATCTTATTGGTTCAAGTTAATCTCATTTATCAACAGGACATTGTGCAGAATGGATTTCCTGGATCCTGTAGGCCTTAGGATGGTGAGTCTTGGGCCTTAGTTTAAGGGTTTTTAGTTGGAGTTAAAGTTAATATAGGCTTAAGGGAGGGGGCGTTAGGCCCATATTTGTTATAGGGTTAATGAAGGGAGTTGTATTTTATATTGTTGAATTAATTCCCCTAATAAACAGTGAATATATATATATATATCAGTATGCATATAAACAAGTAAATGTAGTGGCACTCTGGGGCTAAAATGCTAATTTTATTCTCCCATTTAAAAGTCAATCATGGGTCGATGTTTCAGCTCCAACCTGGAGCTTTCCTCAGGATACATACATTTGTGAGACTAAAGGCGAAACATGTTAAATCAATCACCATGTCCCAAGATGGGCTGAAAAACAGTCATATTATAATCCAAATAGTGAAACTAGTGTGGTTTGCAGTTATAAGAAAACTGCTATGGTGCATAAAGTGCAATCATGTATTAACACCGATTTCAAACCAGTATAATATAATGAAACAGAGTGCAACAGAGTGCAAATAATTCTGTTAAAACGCTTATGGCCATATTACATAGTTGGTGCTAACTTAACCAGAGCTGTTGTAAACTTCCCAGAGCCATTATAGCCTATGGAGGTTTTAAGTTTACATCAGCTCTAGTTAAGTTAGCACCAACTATGTAATATGGCCCTTAGAGTTTACATCCCATGAATAAATGATATAAAACACATCAGGCAAAATAATCCCTAACATTAAATGAAAGTTGCAAAGTGCCTAGATCCACTATCTTTCCCAAACGCCTATAATATATACAGCCTCCCCCCTGTATAACAGTACTATAGAGAAAGTCAAAACAACATAGAACAACACGAAACATAGATAGTTACAGACCATAATACTTGACCATTTTGCTAGTTCTCCTTTCTTGCATCAACTTTGGTAGGTACTAACCATTGCTACACAGGACCATCCCACAAGACTTGCTGTTATAGAGATGCCCTGACCCAGTAGTTCAGCCATCAATATTTGGCTGGATGGAGTAGAGGTAACATCACTGTGGGACTGTGGGGACACAGGTTCGATCCCCGCAAGAGCACCCCTCAAGTAAGTGTCCTTGGGCAAGACACCTAACGGTACATACTCGCCTCCCAGGACATACTTGAAAACAAGAGAAATCTTGTTTATTTATATATATATATATATTATATATATATATATATATAATGTGTTTATTATTGCAGAAGCCACTTGCATATCACAGCAATTCGATGAATTGCATCCCAGAGCTCCTGTGCCACGTTCCCCAAATGCAGCAAGGAATTCTGGGTAGGATATGCAAATGACATCTGTCTCACTTTTATGCATCCTGGGTCTGTTATTACACAGAGCCCTAAAATAAATGCTATGCCACACCGTGGCTTTGTAGCAGAGATAAGGTTTATGCAACTGTTCAAAGCCCCTCCTAGGACAGCACTGTTTCGGGTTTGTTGGACCCTCATCAGCTAGGAGCTAGGCATGATGGCCAGTTGCAGTGGATGCTTGGGACCCACAGGGCAATCAGTATCTACAAGGGTTGTAGTGGAGGACAAAAAGTGAGATGAAAAGCCTCCACACTATATATATATATACAGGGTTATTCAGAGAGCGGTAAAAAGCAGGAGAATGGCTGGAGAATGGAAAATTCAAGGTCAAATAGCCAAACCAGAAAAATTCTCCCATTTATCTCACTTTCCAAATCGGTTATTTTGACCTCGAATTTTCCATTTTCTAGCCATTCTCCTACTTTTCACCTCTCTCTGAATAACCCTGATAGTGTTTTTGACACGGGCCAAATATTGATGGCTACACAACTGGGACAGAGCCATCATCTCTAGCCACCAATATGCCTCATTATAGATAAAAAGAAAATCCTTCCCTTAACTTTATTTGAAATAAATGTATAACCCTCAGCTAAAAATATATTATAAATATGTAGTCTACACTTACTGAGTAAGCTGCATGTGGACTGATTTTCGCAGGTTTTATGCTATGTTTTAAATAATTTTTTACTGATTCTAGTTTTGTCTTCTATTGTTTTATTGAGTATTTTATTGAGTAATTTATATTTGTTTTCCACTTTGTCACCGAGCGCCAATGTTAGAATTGTGGCACTGCACTGTTCTAACCTCTTAACGCCATGGTTTGTACTATGCCGTCCCTGCGCATATGAGACTGAATGCCGCAGGGCGGCATAGCACGCCCCATTGGCATTTATGGGCCGTGACAGAACCGCCACCACTTGGTGTGCGCCGTGCGTCATAAGCTGGCTATATGCCAGCAACCCGACACACCTGTAGTTCAGGCAGGGTTGTGTAATATTGCGGGCTACGTGGTTGCATAAACTGAGTCTCACAGCTGGGCAGATATTGGGTTTCCAGGCCAGAACACCCTACTACAAGACAGTCGGATAACACTGGATCAAAGACCGGTCTGAGTGCTTAGTGAATTCGGCACAATGCTTTGTATATTGTGCCCATATCAGATGCTTAGTTAAAACTGCCCTATGTTACCCATGTGAAAGTGAATAACACGGAAAACTTAGAACACAAAACTTAGAAAACAAATGCTGGCGAAACAATGGATTGCTATGACTATAAAAAAAATCCTTATCTGAATAGAAACTACAGTGCTCGTTCTTGGGGTTTTGTTTTATTATAATGTTATCAGGGCTCAAAATTTCAAGTCCCAAGCTACTAACCAGGCCATAAGAGTTACTCGCCACCAGTTTCTCCACCTAACCCCTACCCAGCCCTTAATTCTGCCCCTAAACACCCCCCCTTAAATTATCTTATGAAATTACACTGTTAAAGGTTTTATTTAGAATAAAGTTACAAAAATAACATACTCCGGCATCAGACCCCAGATACATGTATACCCAGTCATCAGATCCCAGTGTGAGCAGAGCGAGGAGGCAGGGAAGCTCCTCTCCTACCCTGCCAGTGTCGTGCTGGGTCACGTTAGGCAGCTGATCCCTGACACCGTGCAGCATGGGGAAGGGGGGGGCCCTGCACAGTGGCACCACTTGAATACACAGCATGAAATTTTGCTGCCTGTGTGTGCATTTCCCTGCAATGTTATCATTATCTTCTAAAAAACAGAAAAAGTCAAGCTAGTGTAGCGCTGTGTTTAAAACCTTACTGTGGCAGTACCCATTTTTGGCCACCGGAGGGAGACAAGCGCGATAAGAGACACTCAACATTGGGACTACATTTCCCGGCATGCTCTGGGAACGGACACAGGAAGTGGGTGGGACACGCCGAGTGACATCCTGAACCTCGTGGAGATAGCGAACAGAGCGCGCCAGGGAGTGAAGGAGACAGGACACAGTGCTGCAGAGTGGAACAGTGACTAGGCCAAAACGCAGGTGTGGCCTATTAGGATTCCAGATTGGGTTATCCAGCCTTGTAAGAGGGAGACCCAGTGATCCACAGATATTACCCAAGCTGCTATCAAGGAAGCCGGAGGACCCCCGAGTTAGGAGTACCGCAGGTCTATCGGATTGGGAGAGCAGGCGGTAAACCGGACAAGTCGTGGCCGGAGCAGAGAGAGCCAGACAACGGATCCAGTAGCCAGTATCCCAGTGAAGCATTGAGCGGAGAGACGTCCTGGGTCAGCGGAGCCTTGGTTATCGAGCGGATGGGTGAGAGGCCTCCAAGGCCGATTGTAAAGCAAGAAAGCACGCTGTTGTTTGTTCCAAAAACCCACAGGGCCCCAACTTGACTAGTCAAAGACACCGCTTTAAGTAATTCACTGGCCAGTTGAATAGTACCCGGGTACCATAACACACACACACACTTACAGTCCGGGACTTAACCTGTGCAGGACTCACTCCCTAATATCCAGAAAGGGGTTGAAGATTCGTATCTTATTTTCTTTTCCGCAGCGCGGTTTCCTCGAATTACGAAGCATTGTATTTTCTTTTCCGCTACGCGTTTTCCTCGAATTACGAAGCATTGTATTTTTCTGTTCCGCTGCGCATTTTCCCGAAATACGAAGCCTCGTATTTCTTTTCCGCTGCGCGTTTCCCGAAATACGAAATACTGTAAATATATCCACGAACACCGTGTTATCCATTATATGCCTTTATTTCTAGTAAACTATTTAAATTATAAAATCCACAACGGTGCTGGAGTATATTTATTCCCTAGTGCGGGGAGACTGACCCGTGGTTCAATTTCAGCGGCTCCTCCGGGAGTGAGCGCTACACTTGTTTTTATATTTCTACAGAATACAAGTAAAACCCCATAGTGTCAAACTGGTAAAATAGTAGTTTGTCTCTTTGGGCTTCCTTCACATTCACTAGAGTAGGATTATATTACCAATACTATCGGATTAGGTAAAACTGATATGACCACGGATCCCCCTTGTTATGGCTACAAAGTAAAAAGGAGAAAAAAAAGGAGCTTCCTCGTTTATCAGCGAGGTGTGTAAAGAGGATTATCACTCTAAAGCTGTAAAGAATTAAAAGGCATTATAAATGTATTTGTGGACCTGACACTGTGAAAAATGCCCTCCTGGCTGTTTATTTATCTCTCTAATTTCCACTGCTCATTTATCATAATTAGAGGAGGTTACACAGTGGTTTATTTGAAATTATGTTGCTTAGATGGAGCTGAGTTTTAATCAATAAAGTGGTTACCGGGATCCAGTAGACACTTCCGTTCTCTTATCAGTAGTTTATTTATAATTATCCAGCAAACTACTTAGCAATGTAAATATCCATTAACGGTGTTAAAATGAATCCATGAACACAGGCAGACAAACAATGGGAAATAGTGGTCTACTTAATTAAAGTGATCCTTGATTTTAGCTGTAAAAATTGAAGCTGATAGAAAGTGGAAGTACTGTTTTGTTCTGCTTATAATGCCTCCACTAATATAGAAAAGGACATGGAATTGCAGGAGAATATGTAATGGCCAAAGATGAGATATCAACACTGCCTGTACCTCTGTTAAATGAGTGCAAGGTTTATTTTTCCTAAATAACACGTTTAAGTTTGAGGATAATTATTAACCCTTTCACTGCTGAGGCATTTCACCGCTGTGCTGAGCTCATTTTTACCGCTTTCGCTCATCATGTTTAAACGCGATTTGAAGCCACATTTTATTATATGGCCCAGACATATTATATATCGTTCTTTCCGGCAGACTCGGCAGATTCATAATATATCATTATATGTATACGTCATGTCCTGCCTGTATATTATGACAAAAAATGCAATAAAAATTGAATTTTTAATCATCTGCAGTGTGTAAACTGTTTTTTTTCCCATTTTATCACATGAGCGTTTGCGGTTATAATTTCTATGGGGTGTGCTTGTACAAAAATTAGAAATGGGGACTTGTTACATTTTTTGGGGGGAATTACGTGATTTTTAGCAAACGCACCTCATAGAAAAAAATCATTAGTGCAGCATCATTGTTCACATTAGAATTGAAATGTGAACAATATTGCTGCATTAATAAAAACAACACACAAAAAACATGTTTTTATTTATTTTTTATATATATTTTTTAATTTATTTATTATTTTTATTATTTTTTAAAATTTTGTTTTTACTTTGTACCTGGTCATGTTGGGTATCATTCGAAAGGCCATGCTCAGGCCTTTCAAATGACACCCTCCATGACCCCCTAGCCACCACAGTTCAAAGGAACCCCCTATCTCCACCAGGGGATCTCCTTAGGAAATCCCCGAGCAGCTAGGGGTTCCAGGGCTATCTGATGTCATCACGCTATGCGTGATGACATCAGGCAGCGAGGGGGGACCCGAGGGTGGAGCCGTCATCCAAGATGGCGGCCCCCACCGGAGCTAAGCCGCACTTCAGCGCCGCAAGGCGTTGAAGTGCGACCCAGCGCTTGAGGGGTTAACGCCAGGCACCGCTTAAAAGGGGAGACTCTCCCCATTTAAGCGGTGCCTGGCATTTGGCACTGCTCCTTCCCGATCGGGAGGGAGAGGGTTCCGAATGGATCCACCCTCCCTTTCAGGCTATCTCTCGGCATTGCCGGGGGGGTCGCCTGGAAATGACATCATCGCGCATGGCACGATGACATCATTTACGTCATGAGGAGCTTGACTGAGGATGCTGAAGTCAGAACGCCGCGGGACCCCGGACAGAGAGGTAAGTATCTCCGCCGGGGGCCCCACACAGCTAATGACGTGCGGGGCACGTCCTCAGCATGTAACGTGCGTCAATGAGGACGTGTCCCACACGTCCTCAGCAGTGAAGGGGTTAAAGGATAATGTAGTCCAATATTTCCCAAACCTGTCTTCAGGGAGCACTAAAAGGCCAGGTTTGCCAGATATCAGAAGCACAGCACAGGTGATATGATTTGCTGCTCAGTGATTACAGGATTCAGTCTTCATTTCCCCAAGGTAATCCTTAAAATCTGGCCTGTTATAGGTACCTGAGTACAAAAGATGGAAAGGGCAGCCCTTCTGGAATATAAACCGCGGGATATAAATGAATGTGAAGCTGTCTCCTTTGTTCTGGATCATAATCTGTGTGATAGAGAGATCAAGAAGTCTATAGAACGCCATTGGCCAATTCTTAAGAGAGATCCTATTCTCAATACCATTTTGACAGACAAACCGAATATTATATACCGGGGGGGGGGGATTTCGGGACGACAATTAGTAAAGAACCATATACCCCGAAAAAAAGGTTTGATAACCCGTTTGGCATACGACTGGATTCTATGGATGTGGACATTGTATTGCAAGCAGAAAAACAGGGAATATTAAGAGAACGATCCAAGAATTTGATTCATCTACAGCACATTCCACCTACAAGATTAAGCAACTTATAACTTGCCACTCAAAGAATGTGGTATATTTAATAAAATGTAGACATATGCATTCGTTTTAGTAGTAAAACGATTTAGTCCAAATTTTGGGATAATTTAGTTTTCGTATGACTCAAGAGATACGAAACTGCTCAGTACAAAAAACGAAAGAAACTAAAATAAAATGCACTACATTTTAGTTTCAGTCCTGTTTGCGATATTAAATTGAGTGAAGGAGACCAGCAATGAAGAGCGCAACAATGCAAAGCTACAGAAAAGGTTTGTATGTGTAATCCTACCCGACCCCTACCCGAAAATCTGGCAATGATAGAGCTCCAGAATACTCACTCGCAGCACAGGCAGCCAGCACAGGAGAGGAAACCTTTACTTAACCCTTGCATGTCTATGAGGCAGAGAAGATGATAAAAGCAGCTGGAGAAGGAAAACATTCAAATAAATCACACTGAAAGCTAATGACAGAGGAGGGCTGGATAGTAAAAACCCCTTTATAACAAGCAGCGCTGGGAGAAGAGAGGGACTTTATAAACCGTGTGTTATCTCTCCTCCCACTCTGCATAATAGAGGATTAGGTCTGATACATTTTATATTATCCAGGAGCACTATCCCACTTTCCTCATCTATAATACATGTTTTATATAAAGTCCCTCTCCTCTCCCAATGCTGCTTGTTATAAAGTTTTTTTTTACGTCTGATACATTTAGTATCCAGCTCTCACAGTTACTGTCATTATGAGCCTTCAGTGTGATTTATTTGAATGTTTCCCCTGGATTTAAATAAGGGAGGGAGGGACAGCAGAGTCCAAACGCAAGCGCTGTGGCAGTGGGTGATATGTACTAGCTTCAGGTCTGTAGGAGAAAGAGGTCATTGAGTTAGGGCATGTGGTCTGTTGAGCGAAAGCATATTTTACGACATGGGAAGGAGGGGCAACCATTTGAGAGCATTTGTTTAAAAAAGCAGAGTATACATTCAACATGAAAAGAAACAAAAAACAAACAGCCAAAATATTAATACTTTATGTGAGAATTAATGAACATCTATGCAATATTATTAAGGGCTGTGATAAACATAACGTTTCCCTCCATTTTAGGGACAAACATAACTGTAGTCAGAAAGACATACAGGGGTATTCAGAGAGCGGCAAAAACCAGGAGAATGACTGGAGAAGTGAAAATTCTAGGTCAAAATAGCCGATTTGGAAAGTGAGATAAATGGGAGAATTTTTCTGATTTGGCTATTTTGACCTAGAATTTTCACTTCTCCAATCATTCTCCTGGTTTTCACATCTCTCTGAATAACCCTGATATAATTTTTCAGAATAGAGAAGGTTGAAGCCAATTGGAGGGGAGAAAATCTAAGCAAACTAGTTATGATGGAGATGAGGTGAATTTACACCTTAGACACACTTTCTCCAAGGGGTTTAAATCAGGGGTCAAGTCCTGGGGAAAAAAGTGAGGGAACTCACCCAAGACTTCCACAACCCCCCCCCATTACCTGAAGAAGAAAAAAAGGATGTATATATACACCTGCCCCCCCCCAGAGAATCATGTGTAACCAGGCATAGACCCCTCAGAATTATATATATCCAGCACAGACCCCAGAATTGTATATACAGCACAGACCCCCAGAATTAAATATACCAGCAGACACTAGAATTGTATGTATCCAGCAGACGCCAGAATTATATATAACAAGCAGAGCCCAGAATTTGATATAACCAGCAGAGCCCAGAATTTGATATAACCAGCAGAGCTCAGAATTTTATATACTCAGCAGAGCCCAGAATTTGATATACCCAGCAGAGCCCAGAATTTGATATGCCAACAGAGCCCAGAATTTGATATACCCAGCAGAGCCTAGCATTTTATATACCAGCAGAGCCCAGAATTTGATATAACCAGCAGAGCCCAGAATTTGATATACCCAGCAGAGCCCAGAATTTGATATACCCAGCAGAGCCCAGAATTTGATATACCCAGCAGAGCCCAGAATTTGATATAACCAGCAGAGCCCAGAATTTGATATAACCAGCAGAGCCCAGAATTTGATATACCCAGCAGAGCCCAGAATTTGATATAACCAGCAGAGCCCAGAATTTGATATAACTAGACAGACCCCAGGATTATACTTACCCAGACAGACAGACCTCCTCCCGCGTGGTCCTCCGAGCTCCTGCACGTTGCCGCCGGCTTCTTCTGATGTGAAGGCTGTGACGCGAACTCTCGAGATCTCGGCAGTAGGCCGTGTCACAGCCTTCACAAGGCTGAGGATGGCGGCTGCACGAAGTAGCAGACAGGAAGCGCTCGGGGAACATGGGCCAGTCGAGATGGCTGCTAGCGGAATGCGGTTAATGCATTCCGCTAGCAGCCCCAGCGATAAACTAAATCGACCCACAGCGGGAACATGCGTTCCAGCAACATTACCGCTGCGGGAGAAGTGCGGAAACGCCGTTCCCGCGCCTTCCCGCGTGTTCCCGCAGGACTCGAGCCCTGGTTTAAATGCAGATTTTGAAATAAGCCACTTTCTAGAATGAAGAAATGAAAGGTGTAACAAATTCTGCCTTTAGTGTATTTTATGTGTTTTTGGGTGTATTTACATACTTTAAGGTTTTAGATCCTCCATAGTATATTACACTATTGTTACTTCTAACTAAGATGGTTCTGGCGGAGTATTGAGATAATGATGTGCTGTCCTTCCATTCTATATAAGCATGTTCCTAAAACGAAGTGAAAGTGAAGACATGAATAAATGCATAAAACATTATATCGGGATGAGCGGATGTACGTCAGCGCTCCAAACCACGTGACCGGAACTGAACAGAAATGAATGCAAATACGGGGCGGTATGACGAATGGAACGCAACTCGGAAATGGTTCCGGTGACACGCACGCCAGAACCACGTTTTTTTTTTTGAGAGATGAGGGGAGGTTATTTAAAGAGAGGACATACATTGTGAGAACTATCCGACTGAGGAAGCTTGCAGGCTAGCAAGCAAAACGCGTTTCGGGTTAGTTAATTTTTACTGTTTTTAAAATTCATATTAAACCTTTTAATATAACCTCCAGTGCCCTGATTCATCTTTGGGTATATACCGACTTACCGATTTTGCCTAATCCACACTGACAGAGAGTGTAAGACGGTTCATCGGATCATCATGGCACAAGGGTGAGACCCCCCAGAAAGTGGTCTAATGCCTGGATATCGAGCCATCCATAAAGAGGCTCCGGAGCATGTGATTGCACAGTTTATACCTTTTTATTGATATCCTATTTATTTATTTATTTGCAAAGGATTTTACCAGGAAGGATACATTGAGATTTCTCTCGTTTTCAAGTATGTCCTGGGTTCAAGAACATTGAATTGTTACAGTTGTATATATGAAGAGGACCATGCTATATCTTTGTCTTATTCCGAGGCATTCGCGAGTTCCAAAGGTTTCATGCATTGAAGCAAATTCCAGGATTTACGGACCCCGTTTTGATGAGAGGAGCCCCCCTAGTGGTTCATATGCGGATTCATTGAGCTATATCAGCTCCAGACTTGTGAGTGACCTACTGCATTTTGGTTTTTCTTCATATGGACTATATGGTATAGCACAATTAGTTTATTTTCTTGTGTCTCTAATATCCAGGGATTCTTTGAACATATTCAAAATGGACTCCCTACTGCTCCATCATTACACTAGAAAAAGATTGAAATCCCAACCTAAATAACTGCGCTCCCGGACATACAGTGATTTATTTTGTATGTAACAAAACACAATACCCCACATTCCACTTTCTATCTTTTGACCATTATAAGAGGTGGGTGTTTATCTCAAACGCCAAGCCCAAAGACTAACCAAAGGCCGGTCAGGGCCTGTGTCTTAATGGGCAGCGTGAGAATCATTACACTCACTTAAGCCTCCTGCTGCACGGGGAGACCTTTTATAGGAGAATTCCAATCACTCAGTTGTTGTCATTCATTCTATGATATCACACTGTGCAAGCCAGGGACTTTCTTCAGGATAAACAGTGAGAAAAACAAAATGACAGAAAGAAACCAGAAATGAATCTGAAAGTGCAATACACAACAATCATAGCATTTGTCTTTGTAATGTGAGTAATAAAACCCATGTTATAACTGAAAACATTTATTAGTAATTGAGTCATTTCTATCAGATTTATCTTTTATTTAGGATAGCCTTATGCCTATCCCATGCCTACTTAAATTCAGATGCTCCTGGGGATTGGTGGAAGCAGCTGCCCTTGTCATGTACATAGTAATGATTACAGTGGATAAATCTTCTTCCTATATTGTGACTATATTGAGCATATAGATTTTACCCTCAAGTTATTTATTTGTACCCTCTTGTTTGATCCCCCAAAACAAAAACATGTGTGTGTATATAACAATGGAAGAAGCTGCACTCAGCCTAAACAAGCAATACGTGCAGGTGTTTCTAAGACAAATACAACAAACGGGGAAAAAACAGTGCAATCATTTAAATTTAGTGTTAGAGATATTAAAATCACCTGATTTAGGAAACAATGATGTGGATTTGGTCACAATATAAGATCATATGAGGCCTATGTCTTTCACAACATCACTGCATCCCATCTTGACAAGTCTTTTCCTTCCTAAGTTAATGAATGGCCTTGTCAAAAATACTCACATCTATTCGTCCATTTTTCCTGCTTCCAACATAAGAAATTCAAGAACTGACTTTCCCCTTGCTCCTAATATATCCAAGCCCTTGACAGGCACCATTATATCCATATAGTCAATGTTATGCACCTCACCTGCAGGGGTTTTAATGTTGTGGTTGATCAGTGTATATATACATGTAGCGCTCACTCCCGGAGGAGCCGCTGAATTTAACCTCGGGTCAGTCTCCCCGCACTAGGGAATAAATATAAAATCCACAACAGTGCTGGTGTATAAGTTATATAGTTTACTGGTCTCAAATAAACTGGGATATATAAGGCAAGCACGGTATATATATATTTACAGGAATTCGTAATGCGAGAAACGCTCAGTGGTAAAAAAGGAAATTTTAACCCCTTCGTTGCTGGAGTGTAAGTCCCGTACAGGTTGTGTCCCAAGAAGGTGTATGTGTATGCGTGTGTTGGTACCCGGGTACTAGATTCAACTGGTCAGTGAATGAATTCAATGTGTCTTCGACTAGTCACGTTGGGGCACTGTAGATTTAAGCAAAATGCAGCGTGCTTTGTTACTGTACTGTGGCCTGGAAGGCCTCTCACCCATCCGCCAGATACTCTGCACCCTGCTCGACTCGGGACGTCTCTCCGCTCGATTGGGCTGGGACTCTGTGCCACCGGATCCGCTTGTCTTGCTTGATCGTCTCTGCCACAAGATTCTCAGTTCACCGCCTGCACTCCCATTAGATCATCGCGGTCTCCTAACTCAGGGTCCAATCTGAAGCTCTGTATCTGTGTAAACCTCTCAGCGGTGGATTACTAGGTCTCTGGCAAGTCACTGAAACCGATCTCCAGCGGCCGCAAGGCAGCACCTGCGCTCTGGCCTGGTCACAATCGCTCCTTGTCTCACGTGCGTCTTGTTCTGTTCACCCCTTGGCGCGCACTGGCTCTCCTCCGCACGAGGTTGCGGATGTCTGCCTGTTCTCCCCACCCACTTCCTGTCTCTGCCCTAAAGCATGCTGGAAAACGTAGTCCCAAAGTGTCCAGTATAGTATACATTGCGCTGGTCTCCCCCTGGTGGTCAGAAATGAGCAATTACAGCAACAGAACTAAAACAGCGCTACATACGTATATATAAATTTGATAGGCCGTGTTAGTCCAGTTTGCCAAAATCAGCTGCACTTGCTTAGTATCATCATGTTTATCTTCGTAACATCGCATGTAACGAAACATAATAACCCACATCCCACTGTGTGTGTAAATTCATTCTATCTTTTGACCATTATAAAAGGTGGGTGTTTATCTCGAACCCCAAGCCCAAAGACTAACCAAAGGCCGGTCAGGGCGCGAGTTTTAATGGGCAGCGTGAGAATCATCACACTCACTTAAGCATTCTTAAGGCATTATATGACATCACACTGCGCAAGCCAGGAACTTTATTCAGGATAAAGACTTGGAGAAACAAAATGACAGAAAGAAACCAGAGATGAATCTGAAAGTGCAATACACAACAATCATAGCGTTTGTCTTTGGGGTAATAAAACCCATGTTATAACTGAAGACATTTATTAGTAATTAAGTCATTTCTATGAGATGCTCCTGGGGATTGATGGAAGCGGATGCCCGTGTCATGCACATTGTGATGTTACTGGGGATAAATCTTCCTATATTGTGACTATATTTGGCATATAGATTTTACCCTTAAATTATTTATACCCTCTTGCTTCCTCTCCCAAAAAAAATGTGTGTGTGTATATAACAGTGGAAGAAGCTGCACTCAGCCTAAACAAGCAATACGTGCGGTTGTTTCTAAGACATATACAACAAATGGGGAAAGAACAGTGCGATCATTTAAATATAAAGGGTTATTCAAAGAGCTCCGAATTGCTGGAGAAAGGTAACCGAACGCTGAAATTCAGCGCACGGTTACCTTTCCTGGCAATTCGGCTATTCAGTGAGCAGGCAGTTCGCCAAATACTGGCGAATTGCCTGCACAAACGGTGCCTGTTCGGTGCCTGTACAAGGGCAGTGAATCCCCATAGAGAAGCAATGCTTCGTCTATTCAGAGAACACAAACCAGCAGTGAAAGGTTCCCGAAATGCCCTGCCATTCGGTGGTTTAATTCGGCAGGTTTATTCAGGCGAATCCCCTAGGCTTCAATGTTAAAAATATTCCCGTTTTAATTCAATATCTAATAAACCGTTCATTATAATATTCTGCAGTAAAAAGTATCTTTATTTATAGATTTTTTAGGTCCTTTTTAGAATTTTTTTTGGATTTTTTGCAAACTTTTCGTCTGTTTTGTCGGCTTTTTCCGGCGGCTGCGCTGCGTGTGATCGGCTCCTGCTTGGGTTTCTCCGGTGTCTTCGGCGAGTTAATCCAGATGTTTTTGCGAGTTTCGGTGTGCGTTTGCCCTCGTTTTACGGTGAGTTTTCAGCGGGTTTGCGGCAACTTTTCCCTGCATTACGGTGGCCCTGTGGTGCGTGTTGAATACACCGCAGGGTCGCCGAAATGGGATCGCCAAATCGTGCCGAATTGAAGAGAACGAAGAGTCACAGAACGTGCGGTGACTTTTCGATTCTCTTTGAATAACCCTGTTAGTGTTAGAGATATTAAAATCTCCTGATTTAGCAAACAATGATGTGGATTTGGTCACAATATAAGATCATATGAGACATAAGTCTTTCACAACATCACTGCATCCAATCTTGACGTCTTGAAGTCTTTTCCTTCGCAAGTTAAGTTTGGTATTCATATTCCAAAAAATTCGGAGGCGTTTTTTTGATTCTCATGGTCGAAAACTGAGAAATAACATGTATCATAAGTCACCTCTTATACCGCACACACCAAATACACTGCATATAGAATTTGAGGAAAATATGCTAATAAAACAGTTTTTACCATTTGCCAAAAAAAAAAAATGTTCACGGATTTCATTTAAAAAATTTGGTCAGTTTACCCATTACAAAGCGGTTCTGCTATGGATTGACCTGTGGCAGCCCCTTTCATGCTGCATCTGTACCTGATTTTCCATCTGCCCCTCCTGGAGTGAGGGAAACCTCAGGCACTAAAGCGTTAACCTGTGGGCTTCATATTTAAGGGAGCCACCACTAGCCTCAGATGCCCTGACATCTTCATGACTAGACCTCTGTTCTCTATGTTTATGCTACCTTTCCTAGTTTGTTTTGTTTTTACTGCCCTGCCTGACCTGTATTATTTAACCTGCTCATTGTACATAAACCTTCCTGTTTGTTTTCTTTTCACTGGAACCTGCCTTCTGCTGGCTTTATGACCCCAAAGTTGGATTCTACCTACACCCCTGCGCCATGAACAGAGGCGGACTGACCCATCTGGCACTCGGGCGCTGCCTGAGGGCCCGCGGGTCAGTGGGGGCCCGGTTTTGTAAAGGGCATTGCGTTCTGACCACGGCGGCGCACTAACAAACCGCCTCATCGGCAGCGCTCAGCGTGCCTTCCTGGGCCCCACGTGCACCCTGCATTGATGCCGCCCCCTCACATGATGCGCGTGCATTACGTGGGGGGCGGCGTCAATGCTGGGTGCACTTGGGGCCCAGGAAGGCATGCTGGAACGCCGCCGACGAGGCAGTTTGGTAGTGTGCCGCCGTGGTCGGAACGTCCCTTACAAAACCGGGCCCCTGAGGTGCTGGGGTCAGTATATATACATGTGTGAGCTACTGGGGGCAGTATATATCAATGTGTGAGCTACTGGGGGCAGTATATATCAATGTGTGAGCTACTGGGGCAGTATTTATCAATCCGTGAGCTACTGGGGCAGTATATATCAACGTGTGAGCTACTGGGGCAGTATATATCAATGTGTGAGCTTCTGAGGGCAATAGATATCCATGTGTGAGCTGCTGGGGGCAATATATACCCATGTGTGAGCTGCTGGGGCAGTATATACCCATATGTGAGCTGCTGGGGGCATGTGGGTTGTGTGTTGTATGGGAGGGGTTTATGGGTGTGGCCTACTGTGTGGGCATGGCACAAGGGGCCCCACTAACTCCTATTGCCCGGGGGCCCCATTACTTGGCACAGCTACTGCTTCCATCTTGTTCCCACAGAACCTCTTCTTCTGTAAAGGAATAACTCATTAAATGTAGGAAATGAATAGTGGATGAAAACTGGAAAAAGCTTGTTTCAACATGTTGAACAGATGCCATATATTCTTGCTTAGTTATCATCTCTGACCTGCATCAACTCTCTATGTACAATACGGCGCACACATGAATAAGACCTTGTGGCTGAAACATATACTGTATATTTTTACTTTCATGGTCATCCAATCCTAAACAGGCTTGCATGTTGTCTAACCTTCTTCATTCAGACATCACCATCTACAATTGCAGTAATTGATATGCCTTTATTTATAGTGAAACTAATTTACAGTGCGTAGACAAAAGCAAACATTTTAACAAAACTAGACTTTTTTTTATCTTTTACGCTGGAATGCCTGATTCTTGTATTATCAAAATGGAAAATTACGATTACTTTGATAGATTGTAAGAACATATAAAATGCTCTCCAAAGAAACCATAAGACATAATCTTCTTGTTTAAATCGTTTGTACATGGCACAAGCATTTAACTGTCTTTCCTGGCTCCCTCTGTCTCTGCTGAAGCAGAATGATCTGTGTCAAGCCGAACTCTGATTTAGTTATGTTCGTAATTCTGCCAAGAAGCAATTTGGGATTTATTCATTTATTGAATGATCATGCTTTTACATATTTAATGATATCCATGTCTTGCTAATGCTCTAAATAAACATATAATGTTTATTGCTTTCCGAGCTTAAGTTAATTAAGAAAATGTATATATATATTAGATAACAAATAGTTTTTTTATTTGTCTTGACGGATATACACTGTAGTTTCCTATTTATTAGTCTATAGTAAAAGATTTACTACTATGTACCAAACACAGCAGAAATTGGATTTGGAAAGGACAGTAAGTCACTGTATAGGAAGCATTAGGCTTGTGCACCGATTTTTTTTTTCGGTTCGATTCGATTTTTCAGATTTTCAAACTTTTCGATTCGGCTCGTTTCGACCGATTTCTGTTTCGATTCGGTTCGGCTCGACTCGTTTTTCGTGTACATTTTTTTTTTGGAATATCGACCATTTTTCGTATTTTCGTGTCACTTTGCTCGTTTTTTGTATCGACTTTTCGTGATTTCGGAAATTTTCGTTTTTCGGAATTGTAGATGTTTTCGGAATATCGACCATTTTTCGTATTTTCGTGTCACTTTGCTCGTTTTTTGTATCGACTTTTCGTGATTTCGAAAATTTTCATTTTTTTGGACTGTCTGTTCTCGTTTCAAAGCAATAAATTTTGATTTGACACATTTCAAGTCCATTCGAAAATTCCGAAAATATTTCGTTTCGGCTCGGAAAACTTTTCGGATCTGCCATTTTCGGATCTAAAAATTTTCGGAAAAATCGGCCGCATCCGAAAACACGAATCGGGAAATTTTGTGAAAATTCCGAAATTCCGAAACCCGAAACGCACGTCCCTAGGAAGCATGATTATAAGAGAGTCTGTGAGAATGCAAGGGTTATCACATGTTATCAGGCATGTTATCATGCCTGAAATTGGGTGTAGGGGCCTAGTCCAATAAAAAGTTAGCGCTCACCCGGATTAACACCTACGTCAGTGTGGTAGAATAGCCTGGGGATGAATTTAAAGTGTCAATAAGAATGAACACAGGGTTGCTCTGCATTAGCAAAATATTTATTTGATTACTTGCCTGTATATAATGCTAACATGGGTTGCATCTTTTTTTATATACCTGCAAATTGCAATGTCATGGTGTGTTAATGAAGGTGTCTTCTTTCTAGCAGTACCTTTGCACATTTGTATTTATGAACGTGCAGAAGTATGTAGTATAGTTGCTTTACTATGCAAATGCAGAGGGTTTTATTTTCTATTTTTGGCATGTGGTAGTGTTTGCATAAACGCAAATATTATATTATATATATATATATACACACACCAAAATGGCATGAGCAATACCTGAATTATTCCAAACTGGAATTGGTAGTTTTTCCAAACGTTAATTTCCAGCCATGCTCTTGTTCTAATTTTCTTAATCTCTAGTCACTGGTAAGGATGAGCTGTTCGGTTCGATCTGTTTGGAGTTTGCATCGAACTTCGAACTTTTTGGGATGTTCGCCAAAAGTTCGAAGAAAAAAAAAACATTTTGAAAAAGTATAAAAAATGCTTAAAAAATACTAAAAAAAATCTAGAAAAAAAGAGACTCTTTACTGCAGAATATTATAAGCAACGGTTTATTAGATATTTAATTAAAACGGGAATATTTTTAACATCGAAGCCTATGGGATGAAACATTCTTGTTACTGAAACATCAGGCAGACACGGCCCTCTAATAAGGCACTGCAGAGGTCAGCCTGCCGGGGCCTCCCAAGGATCCCCTTGAGGAGCATGCGGCCGCCGGATGACAGAGCTGCGACTGTGCGGGCTAGCCGCCCGGGTGCATGTGGCAGAGACAGGCAGCGCAGGGAGGGAGCCACTGCACCTGCGGCCATGGCAGACCCCCCCACAACCAGGATCCAGGGAGCCCCCACTGGCCACCAGGCTAAGGTAAGGTGACACATTTCTAAAAAAAATAAAATCCGAGGACATTTTTAAATGTCCCCGGGAACATAAAATAAAACTTTTTTTCTCTTTCTCTACCTGGCTGAATGTATTTAATTATATATATTAGACACATTCAACCAGGTAGGAGGGGGTGGCATGTGGGCTGCACGGGGTCTCAGGTAGGGATGAGCTGTTCGGTTCGATATGTTTGGAGTTCGATTCGAACATCGCCCATTCGGCTGTTCGAACTCCGAACATTTCCTCGTGTTCGCCGCATCTTCGCCCAAATGCACCACAATGCACTTTTCCACTGGCCTGAAGCTTGTAATTGGCTACAGCCTGCACCTGACCACAGTTTAGGTGCAAGACAGGTGCAAGACTATGCCAATTACTGCTCAGAGTCCCGATTGGGCAAATTTTCCCAATCATGGGCTCACAGAGCTAAGTCCCGCAGCACACTATATAAGGCCCCAGCACGTGTTTTTTGAGAGGAGATTGTTGTGTTAGTGTGTGTTCTCACTGCCACCAGCTATTGGGGGGGGGGGTCTCACTTCTACACAATATCTGGGAATTGTTGTAATCTTTGTGTTCTCACTGCCAGCAGCACTTGTGGGGGTCTCACTTCTAGAAGATATCTGGGAATTGTGGTAATCTATGTGTTCTCACTGCCAGCAACTATTTTGGGGGTCTCATTTCTACAAAATATCTGGGCATTGTTCTAATCTTTGTGTTCTCACTGCCAGCAGCAATTGTGGGGGTCTCACTTCAAGAAAATATCTGGGAATTGTTATAATCTGTGTTCTCACTGCCAGCTATCAGGGGGTCCCACATACTTCTAGCAGATTTCTGCGAATTGTAATTTGTGACTTGTCACTGCCACCCATCAGGGGGTCTCACAGATTTATAGGAGGTTTCTGGGAATTTTAATCTGTGTCTTGTCACTGGCTGCCAGCTATCAGGGTGTCTCACTCCGTTATACCAGAGTTCTGGAAATCTTTAATCTAGATAACACAGTTGAATCAGAGTTCTGCATATCTTTAATCTATCAGGGTTATCCAAAGAGATTCGAATTGCTTGAGAAAGGTAACCGAACGCTGAAAATCAGCGTTCGGTTACCTTTCCTGGCCATTCGGCTATCCAGAGAGCAGGCAATTCGCCAAATCCTGTCGAATTGCCTGCACATACGGTGCCTGTTCGTCCCTGTTCGAGGGCAGTGAAAACCCCATGAAAAAGCACTGCTTCGGCTATTCAGAGAACACAAACCAGCAGTGAAAGGTTCCCCTAATGCCCTGCCATTCGGTGGTTTAATTCGGCAAATTTATTCAGGAGAATCCCATAGGCTTCAATGTTAAAAATATTCCCGTTTTAATTCAATATCTAATAAACCGTTCATTATAAAATTCTGCAGCAAAAAGTCTCTTTACTTATAGATTTTTTAGGATACTTTAAGCATTTTTCTGAATTTTTAAAAAAAAAATTAAAAGTCAGATTTTTTTTTTTTTCTCAGTTTGCTTATTTTTTTTGTAACAGCCCTCTTTATTATCATTCCCTGGACCTCCTGTGAAAATTTCAGACATTTTCGCTCAGTAGTTTCTTTGCAAACAGCGTTTCATTTTCCCAGATTCATACAAATGGTTTTGCTAATTTATTCACTGCCTCCTCTACATCACAGCTGCTTCGGCTCTGTGTGATTCGGCTCCTGTTCGGCTCCTGTGAAGGTTAATCCAGATGTTTTTGCTTGTTTTCAGCGTGCATTCGGTTAGTTTTCGTCAGGTTTGCGGCAGCTTTTCCCTGCAATTCGGGGACCCTGTGCTGTTTGCTGAATACACCGCAGGGTCACCGAAATGCAATCGGCAAAAGGAACCGAATTGAAGAGAACGAAAAGTCACCGAACGTGCGGTGACTTTTCGAATCTCTTTGGATAACCCTGTATATTTCACTCACCATGTCAGAAAGACCAAAAAGGACAGGCAGACGCTCCCAGACACAGATAAGAGGGCAAGCAGCTCAGCTCAGACACAGATAAGAGGGTAAGCAGTGTCGGGAGGCTGTGCCTCTGGTCGTTGTGGACATGGTACATCCTCTGCAGGGGCACGCTTGTCCTTTCTAACTTGTGCTGGCCGTCTTAAGCAGCAGCAACATACAGAGGATTTGGTAGATTGGCTAACCAGGCCATCCTCATCCTCTGAGTGCCAGCCAGACTTGTAGTGCTTTACAGTCCACCTCAGCTGCCAAAGCATCTAATGCAGCCTCCATGTCCACAGCTACTCCTGCCGTAGCCTCAGTATCACACACGGAGGAGTCAGCTGAATTGTTTGACTACAATGACAGTGACAAGCTGCTTGAGGATGCGCAGCAACTACAGTGCTCTGATTCAATCTCTGAGGTTGAGGAAGGGAGTATAATCAACCTAGAGGAAGGGGGTGCCAGTGACACACAAATAACTGGCACTCATGTTGCCCCAGCAGCTGCAGCATACTGCCAAGTTGGCTCCACTGACTCCACCTGGGTGTCTGATCGAACAGAGGAGTCAAGTGAGGAGGAGGAGGCACAACAAACACGAGGCACGACGTCCTCTATGACCAACCGTAGCCAGTCCAAGGCATCAGATGTCAGAGCTGCTCAGGTGCAGAGCACTGTTGTCTCAAAGCACACATCCAGAAACTCTGCTTTCTGGGAGTTCTCTAACAAATGTGCAGCAGACCGCACCGTTGCTATTTGTAATCTATGTCAGATGAGGATCAAGCATGGGAAAGACATCCCACGCTTGGGTACCACGTGCTTGAGGCGACATTTGAACACCTGCCATGCATCCCATTGGCACAACACTTTGCATAGGTCCTCCTCCTCATCTGTCTCTACCCCCACTATATGTCCTGCCATGTCATTGACTACAACCTCCACTGACAGGGATGATGCTACAGTAATGGGTGTACCAGGTCCTTCCTCACAATGTGACAGCATCCATCAGCTGAAGATTTACGCAGTCAGATTACGTTGCCCCAGCTGCTGCAGCGTAAGAAAAAATATAGTCCCAACCATCCCCAAGCACAGCGTCTAAATGCCAGCTTAGCAAAATTACTCGCATTACAGCTGCTGCCTTTCCAGCTGGTGGACTCTGCTTCCTTCCGTGAATTTGCTGAATGTGCTGTACCACAGTGGCAGGTTCCAAAACGCCATTTCTTTTCACGGAAGGCCATTCCGGCACTATACCAGCACATGGAACACAATGATATGGAGTCATTGGGAAAGGCAGTCAGCAGCAAGGTGCACATGACTTTAGAAACGTGGTCCAGCAAGCATGGACAGGGCCATTAAATTTCCTTCACGGCACACTGGGTAACTCTGATTGCAGCTGGGATGGATCCAAGACGGGGCTCTGTGCTGGATCTTGTTCATCCACCACGCCTCCAGAAAGCTGCTTGTATGAGGTCTGTCTGCTCCACCACCACCTCTCCCTCTTCCTCCACCTCCTCCTCCTCCTCCTCCTTTTCTGTCTCTGGCGAAGTTAATCTCTGGCGAAATTAAACCGACACGTGACAGGGGCTACGCAATGGCTCAAGCAAAAAGATGCCATACTGTGCTTCAGCTGATTTGTTTAGGGGACAGGAGCCACACCGGGCCAGAAATTCTGTCAGCTCTGCAGGGGCAGGTGCAGAGATGGTTAACACCACGCCAGCTTCAGCTGGGAATGGTCATCTGTGATAATGGCAGCAACCATCTCTCCACCCTACACCAGGGTAAGTTGACGCATGTACCATGCCTAGCACATGACCTAAATCTGGTGGTACAGTGTTTCCTAACCAGGTACCCAGGGTTGGCAGAGCTTCTCAGCCAGGCCAGAAACGTCTGCAGCCTCTTCAGACGGTCATTCCCAGCAGGTGTTCGCCTGGCAGAAATTCAAAGAGAATTCCACCTTCCCACAAACCATCTGATCTGTGACATGCCCACCAGGTGGAACTCGACATTAGCAATGCTGCAGCATCTGCACAAGCAGCAGAGGGCCATCAATAAGTACCTGTGTGAGCATGGCACAAGGACAGGTTCAGGTCAACTTGGTTTCCCCCCACAGTGGCTAATGATCAAGAATGCATGCACTGTACTGTCACCATTTGAGGAGGCAACGAGGATGGTGAGCAGGGACAGTGCATGCATCAGTGACACAATTCTTTTAGTTTTCCTGCTGGAGCGCACTCTGCGTGGAATTATAGATGTGGCACTTGAGGCAGAGTAGCAGGAGGAAGAGGAGACCTTCCCTAGCTCTCCAGGCCCCAGTCTTTACGCAGACAGCATTCCTGCAGGTCCTCAGATCAGACAGGAGGAGGATGAGGAGGAATATTTAAGAAGTGGGGGCATTGAAGGTGGGGATTCCTCAAGGGAGGGTTTTGTGTGCCCAGAAACCCAAGGACTAGTATGTGGCTGGGAGGAGGAAGTGCACGATGGGGTCTTCCTCCTTGACCAGGAAGACTCGGAAGCTAATGCCACCTCCAACCTATGCTGCATGGGCTCTCTTTTCCTGCAAAGCCTGGTTAAGGACCCCAGGATTCGTGCTATCAAGGAGAGGGATCATTACTGGTTGGCAAGCCTTCTTGATGCACGATACAAGGGTAAAGTTGCATCCTACCCGCACAGAGGGAGCACAGGATGAAACAACTTGAGGACGCTCTAAAGCGACACTTGTGTAACACCTTTACAGGCACTGGTAGGTTACCAAGTGATGACACAGGTGCTTCTGAGGCTGCGGATGATCAGAGGAAGAGCGGTGTATGCCGGGGCCGCTTGACTGATGCCTTTTTTAATTTTTTTTAGTCCACGACACCCAGGGACGTCAAATGTAGGCACCCATTGCCAGCGTCTTCACCATATGGTGCAGGACTACCTAGGGGCAAGGGCAGACCTGGATACCTTTACAGCAGATGATCCACTGGCCAGAACTTCGTCAATATTCTATGCAGCTACTAGGTTGCCCTTCATCCAGCGTGCTTTCTGAAAGGACGTTCAGTGCCACTGGAGGTTTTGTCACAGACAACAGAGCGCGTCTGTCCACCGACTCTGTAGACCGGCTGACATTTATAAAAATGAATCAGTCCTGGATCAGCAGCTGTCAATCCCCTGATGCTGACGTAGCTGAATAGATCGGGGATCTCTTCTGCATTCACAACTCAATGCAAGTCAATGGGACCCGAACGTTTGATTTTTAGAGTGCCCTCCAAGAGGGCATATATGCAAGATGTTTGCCATAAAAGGTGTATGGGGGTCCGGGTAGTGCCCTGGGGACAGGAAACAAGGATAAAAAGTTTTTAAAAAAACGTTTTTAAAGGAACAGTGAGTTTTCCATTAAATAAAGGTTAAGAATAAAAACGAAAAATTCCTTCAAATATTGTGCCTAGGAGGTCCCCATAACCTGTCCGTGAAGTGGCGGATTTGTAGGATGTATAGAAACATTTAAAAAAAAAAAAAAAAATGATATTTCAAATGACGGTAAATGGTTTTCCTTTAATCTATTCATAAACACCTGCTTGGGGCGGCAGCCTGTATGAAAAGAGGAGACGTTTTAGGACATGCAGAACAAGTTTAGTGATTTTTTTTGGCTAAATTATGGTGAAACTTATACAGGCTTTGGATGAAAGTAACAATAGGTGCTTTAAAATTGGGCCTTTAGTGTCGGCAACAGTGCCGTCACACCGTAACCCCTCTGTGGTATTGTGGAAGAGTGCAGGGTTGGACCCTGCGGTCAAATATTAAAATGATATGAATCTGGTACAGGAGCCAGTGCACCCAAATATTTTGCCTTTGGTGGCAGCAAGTGCCTTCACACCGTAAGTAACCCCTCTGTGGTATTGTGGTATTGTGGAAGAGTGCAGTGGTGGAGGTTTTGGGAATGCAGAAGAGATCCCCGATCTATTCAGTTACGTCAGCATCAGGGGATTGATAGCTGCTGATCCAGGGCTGATTAATTTTTATAAATATGTCAGCCGGTCTACAGAGTCGGTGGACAGACACACTCTTTGTCTGTGACAAAACCTCCAGCGGCACTGAACGTCCTTTCAGAAAGCACGCTGGATGAAGGGCAACCTAGTAGCTCCACAGCTGTCAGGATCGGGTAACCCCGCTTGCAGACTGTAAGCCAACAGACCCTGACCAACCGGTCCTTACAAATGGCCGGGTTATGGTCAGTAATACTGAGAATGATGAACACAAATAATGTGGTGGAGTGCAAAGAAAAACAACCTGCGGAATAAAGTAACCCACAATGCTCTAGCTAGCCGGTCCTTAATAATGGCCGGGTTAAGCAGGGCAAACCAACAAAACACACATAGGCAGGGGTTAAGAAAATAGAGGTCCGTTTATACTATGCCAGAAATCAGGGCGCCAGAATACAGGGAAGTCGAGACAAGCCGGGATCGTATAAACCAGGAAATCAGTCAGAATAGGAATCAAGAAATAACAACAAGGCACTAGGAGTAACAGGAAACACGCTAGGGCAACTTGCTAAGAGAAAGGAAGCCCTTTAAATAGAGCCACAGCACTACCTATTGGTGCTCAGAGGAGACGCCCTGGTCTGCTATAGGATAGCTGGTCATGTGCTGCGATTGGTTGTCCTTCGTGCATGTTGCATCTGATTCGCGGGCAGCACCATTCTCTGTCCTGTAGTACACAGTACCCTGGAATAAGGCTTTCTGGATATCAGCTGCTGTGACGGCCGCAACATTTCCCCGGACATGGGGCTCAGGTGCAACATTTCCCCAGACATGGGGCTCAGGTGCAACATTTCCCCAGACATGGGGCTCAGGTGCAACATTTCCCCAGACATGGGGCTCAGGTGCAACATTTCCCCAGACATGGGGCTCAGGTGCAACATTTCCCCAGACATGGGGCTCAGGTGCAACATTTCCCCAGACATGGGGCTCAGGTGCAACATTTCCCCAGACATGGGGCTCAGGTGCAACATTTCCCCAGACATGGGGCTCAGGTGCAACATTTCCCCAGACATGGGGCTCAGGTGCAACATTTCCCCAGACATGGGGCTCAGGTGCAACATTTCCCCAGACATGGGGCTCAGGTGCAACATTTCCCCGGACATGGGGCTCAGGTGCAACATTTCCCCGGACATGGGCCACCGTGACAGCACCCCCCCGATGGCGGGCCCGAGGGCGAGAAGGGTAGCGGCGATGATAGGCGGAGACCAGCCCCGGGGCATGAACATCAGAGGCAGCAACCCAGGAACGTTCCTCCGGGCCGTACCCCCTCCAATGCACAAGATATTGCAATCCGCCTCTAGACCACCTGGAATCGATGAGGGCCTGCACCTCGTATTCCTCCTGACCCTGAACTTGGACAGGAGGAGGCTGGTTCACGGGAGTGGTATACCGGTTACAGACAAGGGGCTTGAGTAGGGAGGTATGGAAGGAGTTGGGGATTCTCAAGGACTTAGGATTAATGCGTCGGAGGACCCTGTACGGACCGATAAACCGTGGTGCCAATTTGTGAGAGGGCACCCGGAGTTTGATATGCCGAGTGGAGAGCCATACCCTTTGACCAGGGACATAAGAAGGTCCTGGTCGTCTGTGGCGGTCTGCAAACTTCTTATGGGCTAAAGAAGCTTTTTGCAAAGCGGATTGAATCCGCGTCCAGGACTGATGTAGGAGTTGTAAGTGATCGTTAAGTGCAGGAATGAGTGATTCAGACGGAGTGCCAGGTAATAAAGCAGGATGGAACCCATAGGTCGCAAAGAACGGGGTATGACCAGAGCTGTCATGTACCACGTTATTCCTAGCCAATTCAGCCCAAGGTAATAAGGAACTCCAATTATCTTGTTGGTGGGAGATGAAGAACCGTAAATATTGTTCCAAGGACTGGTTGGTACGTTCAGCAGCACCGTTAGATTGTGGGTGGTAGGCAGAAGAAAAGGATAAGTTGATACCCATTTCTTTACAGAAGGATCTCCGGAATTGGGAAATGAACTGATCTGAGACTATTTCTTGCGGTATCCCATGTAACCGTACCACCTCCTTAGCAAATATACCGTCTAGCTGTTCTGAAGAAGGAAGTTTTTTCAGTGGAACAAAATGGGCCATTTTAGAAAAACAGTCAATAACAGTGAGGATGGTGGTATTACCCTCAGATGGGGGTAGGTCCACAATAAAGTCCATGGATAAATGGGTCCATGGTCTCGAAGGCACAGGGAGAGGTTGTAATAGACCTACTGGAAGATCAGCAGGGGTCTTATTCTGGACACACACATTACAGGATGCAATAAACTCTCGGATATCAACACGAAGAGTGGGCCACCAATATAGACGAGAAACGGCGAGAATGGTCTTATTGACTCCTAGGTGACCTGCAACCTTTGATGCATGCATAACTTGTAATAACTCCCTTCTCTCGTTCTCTCCTACATACAATCTTTCTGGAGGTAGAGAGTTAGGGGTGGCATTCTGATAGGACAGAATGCGCTCGATCAACTGAGAAGACACTTGCGTACACACAGTGGCGATTATATGAGTACTGGGTATGAGAGAAACCGGTTCATGTGAGGCAGTTCCTCTTCCTCAAACTGTCTGGAAAGAGCATCCGCCTTGGTATTACGTGACCCTGGGTGGTAGGTGATCAAATAATTGAAGCGACTTAGGAACAACGACCATCTGGCCTGGCGGGGGACAGTCGCTTCACGTCTGCCAGGTAGGCTAGGTTCTTGTGGTCAGTTAGAATGATCACTGGAATTTGTGAACCCTCCAACAGATGTCTCCATTCTTTTAAAGCCATTATAATAGCCAAGAGTTCTCTGTTGCCAATGTCATAGTTTCTCTCTGAGTCGGACAACTTCTGGGAGAAGTAGGCACAAGGGTGAAGTGGGGCATCCCAGGTGTCTCTCTGGGAAAGTACTGCCCCTATACCAGATTCTGATGCGTCGACCTCCATTATAAATGGTTTAGAAGGATTAGGATGTGCTAGAATAGGTGTAGAGGCAAAGGTTGTTTTTAAATCCTCAAAGGCTTTAAGGGCAGCGGGAGCCCAGTTGGTTGTATTGGCCCCTTTCTTGGTCATAGAGGTGATAGGAGTAATTACAGAAGAAAAGTGTGGGATAAACTTTCTGTAATAATTGGCGAATACAATAAATCTCTGGATAGGTTTCAACCCTTTGGGTAGAGGCCAAGATAGGATGGATTCCAGTTTTTTGGGATCCATTAAAAAACCCTTGGATGACACAATGTACCCCAGAAACGGAACCTGTGTCACATGGAATATGCATTTTTCTAGCTTACAATATAAACCATTTCGTAACAGAGTGCCGAGAACAGAACGCATGTGATCATAATGTGTATGTAGGTCAGGAGAGTGCACCAGAATGTCATCTAGATAGACTATGACACATGAGGAGAGGTAGTCCCGAAGGACGTCATTTATAAAATCCTGAAAAACCGCAGGGGCGTTGCACAACCCAAACGGCATGACCAGATATTCGTAGTGGCCGCTATGGGTGTTGAATGCGGTCATCCACTCGTCTCCCTCCTTTATGCATACCAGGTTGTATGCACCCCTAAGATCCAATTTAGAAAACACCGTGGAACCTCTAAGACGGTCAAAGAGGTCAGAGATTAGAGGAATAGGGTAGGCATTCTTGATGGTGATACGATTCAACCCTCTATAGTCTATGCACGGACGGAGGTCACCCTCTTTTTTGGCTACAAAGAAGAACCCTGCCCCAGCTGGGGAAGAAGATCTTCGTATGAAACCCTTCTCCAGCGATTCCTGGATATATTCCTCCATGATACTATGTTCCTTTGGGGACAGTGGATAAATTCTCCCTTTAGGGGGAATGGTACCTGGGTATAACTTGATAGCACAGTCATACGGACGGTGCGGGGGTAGCTTATCGACCTCTTTTTTGTCAAACACTTGTTTAACAGACAGATATTGCTCCGGAACGGTAGAAGACAAAGTTTTGCAGTTGGGGTATTGAGTAATCTGATAGGTAACAGAGGGAAAACAAGAGGAGGAACAGGTGGAACCCCATGCGACGACCTTTCCCTTTACCCAGTCAATGTGAGGATTATGTTTTTGTAACCATGTGAGACCTAAAACGACTGAACAAGACGGTGATGATATGATCTGAAACACTATGGATTCATCATGATGATCTCCAAGACACATGGAAATAGGAGAGGCAAGGGGCCTACCATCAATGGCCTGTACCATTAAGGGTTTGGATCTAGGGGACAGAGGAACAAGATGACCTGAGGCAAAGGACTCATCCATAAGATTATCAGCAGCCCCTGAATCCAGCAATGCATCACAATCGAATTTGACAGAACCCCATGTTAGACAGACAGGAAGAAGTAATCGTAGTGAGGTCGGTTTGGGACACAAAGTAAGAACACCTAAGGCCGGTCCCCTCCTAGGACTTAGGTGCGAGCGTTTTCTGGGCGTGATGGGCACTTAAGGCGTTGGTGCCCCCAAGTCCGCAATATAGGCAAAGACCCTCTCTACGCCTATAGGACTTCTCTTCTTCTGTCAATTTAGTGTGACCCAATTGCATGGGTTCGGTATCAGAGACCTGTGAAGTGCGAGATGGTGGACTAACGGAACCTCGTGTAGGAACCCTAGCAACGCTTTTTCTGGGTCTCTCTCTGTGTTTAGCTCTATCCCTGATTCTGTTATCAATATCAATCACGTAATCGATCAAATCCTCTAACTCCTCAGGCAAATTCTTAGCTGCTATCTCATCTAGGATAGTATCAGAAAGGCCCTCCTGGAAAAGCAATACAAGGCAATCATTAGTCCAATCAACCTCTGCTACTAGGGTTTTGAAGTCTATGGCATAATCTGCAACAGACCTGGAACCTTGCTTAATTCTGAGCAGGGATCTCCCAGCCCTCTTGGAACGACCAGGAGGATCAAAGGTGCATCTGAGAGCACGTACAAAGTTGTGGTAGTTATAGACCACGGCATCATCATTTTCCCACAATGGGTTAGCCCATGCTAGGGCTCTACCAGACAAATGATTTATCATAAATCCCACACGGGCACGATCTGAAACATACATTCTAGGGTTTAGTTGAAAATGAATGCTGACCTGAGTCAAAAAGCCACGACACCCAGTCTGTTCCCCACCAAAACGAATTGGAGAAGTCATGGATACATGGGAGGCAGGTAAAGCAACCTCAGGTGTGTGGGATTGCAGGACCGGGGCAGAGGTCGCCACCTGTGGTTCAGGCTGCAAATAGGCAGTATGGACAAGAATAGTTTGTATAGCCTGAGCAAAGGCATCCATGCGGTGGTCTAATTCATCGACACGAGAGGCACATGCAGCGAGCTGCTGACCTACGTCTGCAGGGTCCATGGCCCTAGCGTAATGTCAGGATCGGGAAACCCCGCTTGCAGACTGTAAGCCAACAGACCCTGACCAACCGGTCCTTACAAATGGCCGGGTTATGGTCAGTAATACTGAGAACGATGAACACAAATAATGTGGTGGAGTGCAAAGAAAAACAACCTGCGGAATAAAGTAACCCACAATGCTCTAGCTAGCCGGTCCTTAATAATGGCCGGGTTAAGCAGGGCAAACCAACAAAACACACATAGGCAGGGGTTAAGAAAATAGAGGTCCGTTTATACTATGCCAGAAATCAGGGCGCCAGAATACAGGGAAGTCGAGACAAGCCGGGATCGTATAAACCAGGAAATCAGTCAGCATAGGAATCAAGAAATAACAACAAGGCACTAGGAGTAACAGGAAACACGCTAGAGCAACTTGCTAAGAGAAAGGAAGCCCTTTAAATAGAGCCACAGCACTACCTATTGGTGCTCAGAGGAGACGCCCTGGTCTGCTATAGGATAGCTGGTCATGTGCTGCGATTGGTTGTCCTTCGTGCATGTTGCATCTGATTCGCGGGCAGCACCATTCTCTGTCCTGTAGTACACAGTACCCTGGAATAAGGCTTTCTGGATATCAGCTGCTGTGACGGCCGCAACATTTCCCCGGACATGGGGCTCAGGTGCAACATTTCCCCAGTCATGGGGCTCAGGTGCAACATTTTCCCAGACATGGGGCTCAGGTGCAACATTTCCCCAGACATGGGGCTCAGGTGCAACATTTCCCCAGACATGGGGCTCAGGTGCAACATTTCCCCAGACATGGGGCTCAGGTGCAACATTTCCCCGGACATGGGCCATCGTGACAATAGCATATTGGCTAAATTCTGGCCAGTGATCCAATCTCAAGACCCAGTAAGCCAGTGGATCATCTGCAGTAAAGGTATCCGGGTCTGCCCTTGACCCTAGGTAGTCCTGCACCATATGGTGAAGACACTGGCAATGGGTGCCTACATTTGACGTCCCTGGGCGTCGTGGACTAAAAGGGCGTGGACTAAAAAGGCATCAGTCAAGCGGCCCCGGCCTTCACCGCTCTTACTCTGATCATCTGCAGCCTCAGAAGCACCTGTGTCATCACTTGGTAACCTACCAGTGCCTGGAAACTCTGGTATAAAGATTGGAGATATACAGACGTCTGATTCAACTCTGGTATAAAGATTGGAGATATACTGAAGTCTGATTCAACTCTGGTATAAAGATTGGAGATATACAGAAGTATGATTCAACTCTGATATAAAGATTGGAGATATACAGAAGTCTGATTCAACTCTGGTATAAAGATTGGAGATATGCAGAACTCAGATTCAACTCTGGTATATAGATTAAAGATATTCAGAACTCTGAAACAAGTCTGCGATATTACTGATATTTTCCCTGCAAGGCTGCCAATGTCCTCTACTCTCTCTCTCTGATTCACTTCCTCTCCTGCAGGCTGCAACACCCTGATAGCTGGCAACAGCCAGATTCAACTCTCAATAGATAAACCGATGAACTCTGATTAAACTGTGTTATTGTATGGTATCTAGAATTAGATCAAAGATATAGCATTGTTCTGGAAAATCTGTATAAGTCAGTGATACACACTGTCCCTGATAGCCTGGCAGTGCCAAGACAGATTCAAATTTGCTGAACTCTGGTAGAACTCACTGATACACACTGTCCATCATAGCTTGGCAGTGCCAAGACAGATTCAAATTCCCAGAAATCTCCTACAACTCACTGATACACACTGTCCCTGATAGCCTGGCTGTGACAAGACAGATTCAAATTTGCTGAACTGTGGTATAACTCACTGATACACACTGATAACAGGCTGTGCCATGACAGATTCAAATTTGCTGAACTCTGGTAGAACTCTATTCTGCTTCCCTAAGCAAAACTGTGAGGTGTGGATGCTTTAGACTAGCGAAGTCTGTATTTAAGCAGTACTCACATGATGAAGTTCAGCAGATATCTTCAACTCAGCAAAACTGACATGTAGAAGGATGAATCCAGTTGAGTTTAATAATCAGACTGACAATCTTGTTAATATTCAGCTTGCAGGTAAAAAGTCATTAATTTTGTCTAGTAGTGAGAACAGAATGGCTGCTATGTAACCAGGAAGTACCTAAGAACACACTGAGCAAAGGGGTGGGAAACTAGCTGATACAGAAAAGCTAGGGAAACCCAGAAGGGACAAAATAGCTATGAAATAAAAAGCATGTGAGCAGCAAAGGCAGATTCAACACAAAACAGAAAAATATAAAATAAATCCTAAATCATGGGGCATGACACTCCCCGTCTGAAATCTTTAGATTTAAAATAAACTAACACTATAACTTTAAATGTCCTCCTGGAAACCCAATGCGGAGACCTGAAAAACAAAGGTAAAGCATTCAACAATACACTTTACACTTTATAGTCGGTAAGTAAGTCGACAGTCTTAAACGTAGGCCATAGTTCCAGATGCGAGGAGTAGTTTAACAAGTTAACCTATCTTCGTGCTGGGGAAGCCGCACTAGGCCAAACTTCCACCAACACAATTGTAATCCAATTGGCTGTTTGTGAAAGGCTTCTGCCGAGAGCAGAGTACGGTCCCAGGAGTGATGGAGGAGCGCAGGTTGTGTTTGTGCTGGCTGAAAGACTTCTTGCCATGGCTTGACAGCTTCCTTGGGACATCTTCAGTAGGATAATAGCGAGGCATTTTACGCAGTTTGACTACACGTGTACCGCCATTCTTATCCCCACCGACTGTCTTTGACACGGCAGCTCTAGCCTTCTCCCTTTCAATCTTTGTTTCTGGGGCTTTGTACTTGCACTTGTAGAGGGCTTTCCTGGCAGAACTGGAACATTTCCCGATTCTGCAGACCAGCACTGGATTCCGGCTGGCATGGAGCTGGTACATCTTCTTCACAGCCTCGGTTTTCACCTTCGAGGTGCGCTATAAAGAGACAAATCGAGCAGCTGCTTGCTGTGGATTGTTAGGTAGCTTTTCTCTAGGCATACGAGAGGGTAAGGGTGCTACCCAGCTATTGGCATCATCCTGAGCGAATTCTTTATCCGTCGTCTTGAGGAATTCCCTATCTTCTCTTGCCAGTGCCAGTTTGTTGTCATCATTGGTAGAATTGAACACTGTGGCTCCAAAGGTGTTATCCCAGGACTGAAAAGCATTTAATTTATCTTGGTTGTCATGTTGCCATTCGTTGCTGTTCAATTTTTGCTTCACTCTGTAGTGGTGTGGGCACGGTCCAAGATAGGTGTTGAGACCATTTGGCAAGATATGTGTTTTGTAGGAAGCAATCTTGGTAGGCACCTTCATTTCCTTTATAAAAACATTGCCTATGATAACCCAACCTAGATCAAGGCGTTGAGCGAATGGAGCATCATGTGGACCATTAATTTGTTGCCGTACCTTATGTACTCTTAGGATATCTCTGCCCAGGAGAATTAGGATATTTGCATTCTTGTCAAGGGCTGGTATTTCGTTAGCTATAGCCTTCAGATGAGGATGGTGTAGGGCAGCTTCTGGTGTAGGGATCTCTTGCTTGTTAGATGGGATCTGGTTGCATTCGAGGAGTGTGGGTAATTCCAGATTGCCACCAAGAGAAGCTACCATGAATCCGCTGGCTCTTCTTCCAGAAACCTCTGTAATGCCACTACATGTACCTAAAGTATAAGGGTAGGAATCTCCATTTATGTTGAAAAGATCAAAGAGTTCCGTTCTTGCGAGGGACTGATTGCTCTGATCGTCCAGGATGGCGTATATTTTAGTAGACTTTCCTGGGTGATCCTTGTGATATATGTTAACTAAGCATATTTTATCACAAGACTTTTCGCAATGATCTTCACCGCATACTGCTGTACAAGAAGAGGACACTATGGTAACTTCCTGATCCATAGTCTCCCTGCCATGCATTAACCCAGGGGGGAGTCTGTTGACGTTGCAGACATGTACTGAGATGGATGTAGCGCAGGGGTCAAGTCCTGGGAAAAAAACTGAGGGAACTCACCCACGAATTCCACAACCCCTATTACCTGAAGAAAATATATATATATATTACGAGTATAGCAGTACGTGGTGATACCATTTTTATTGGGCTAACTTTACATTTAAAAGACAAGCTTTCAAGAGTGTAAACTGGAAACTATACTGATCAGTGAAAGGTATCACTACGTACAGGTATACTCGTGATTGTGGCAACTGGACTAACGCATTTTATATATATATATATATATCTCCAGGCACAGACCCCCCAGAATTATATACACAGCGCTGAATCCCCAGAATAACATACACAGCACTGAGCCCCCAGGATAATATACACAGCACTGAGCCCCCAGAATAATATGCAAAGAACTGAGCCCCCAGAATAATATGCACAGCACTGGTTATATGGATATATTTTCCCCAGTTCACATGGATATAATTGCCCCCAGCTCATATGGGTATATATTGCCCCCAGCTCGTATGGATAATGCCCCCCAACTCTCATGGATAATGCCCCCCAGCTCTCATGGATAATGCCCCCAGGTCTCATGGATAATGCCCCCCAACTCTCATGGATAATGCCCCCCAGCTCTCATGGATAATGCCCCCAGGTCTCATGGATAATGCCCCCCCGCTATCATGGATAATGCCCCCCAGCTCTCATGGATAATGCCCCCAGGTCTCATGGATAATGCCCCTGCTCTCATGGATATTGCCCCTCCAGGTCTCATGGATATTGCCCCCCAGGTCTCATGGATATTGCCCCCCAGGTCTCATGGATATTGCCCACCCCCAGGTCTCATGGATAATGCCCCCAGGTCTCATGGATATTGCCCCCCAGGTCCCATGGATATTGCCCCCCCAGGTCTCATGGCTATTGCCCCCAGCTCTCATGCATATTGCCCCCAGGTCTCATGGAAATTGCCCCCAGGTCTCATGGATATGCTCCAGGTCTCATGGCTATTGCCCCCCAGGTCTCATGGAAATTGCCCCCCCAGGTCTCATGGCTATTGCCCCCAGGTCTCATGGAAATTGCCCCCCAGGTCTCATGGCTATTGCCCCCAGGTCTCATGGCTATTGCCCCTGGTCTCATGGAAATTGCCCCCCAGGACTCATGGATATTGCCCCCAGGTCTCATGGATATTGCCCCCAGGTCTCATGGATATTGTCCCCCCAGTGTCATGGATATTGTCCCCAGCTCACCTCTGCTTCTTCTGTGGCTGCTGCACACATTGCAGGTGGCCGCGTGCTTCCTGCTTCAACGCCGATGATAGGAAGTGAAGCCGAGCGGCTCCACTTCTGGTCAGCGGGCCGTTCTAACAGGATGCACGCGGCCGCCGGCAATGTGCAGCGGCGGCGTTCGGGCTCGGGCCACAGCGGGAACGCTGCGTTCCTGCAGCGTTCCCGCTGTGGGAGAAGTGCGGGAACGCCATTCCCGTGCGTTCCCGCTCGACTCGAGCCCTGATGTAGCGCCTGCACGTGATCCACACTATCCCATTCTATGCACTTGATAGGAAATTTGCAGTCTTTGGCAAAGTGCTCAGTAGAAGCACAACATCTGAAACATACACCATATGCCTTTAGGAGCTCCATGCGCTCTTGCCGTGGTTTCTTTCTAAAGCCAGTGCACTTTTTGAGGGGATGTGGCTTCTTATGAATAGGACAAAGGCGGTTAGGATTCTCAATCTTTTCACCTTGTTTGCACTCGTCAGGAATTGAGGTAGGAGGGGGAAGGACATTAGTCTTCTTCGCTGATACTGGACCCCTGCTGCCTCTGTGGTTGAAGTGCGAGCTGTCGGACATCTGAGGAAGGACGCCCGAAGCGTGGAACTTGTTGTAGGAAAAACTGGCATCATTCTTTGTTTCTGCAATGTCCCTTATGAACTCACAAAAGTAGGAGAAAGGTGGAAAGGAGATATGGTTCACTCTTTTATACTTTGCCCCAAGTGCAGTCCATTTTTCCTGGATATTGTATGGCAGCTTGATAACTATTGGGTTTACCCCACAAGCAGTGTCCAGATAGCTGAGGCCAGGTAGGAAAGGGTCTGTCTTGGCCAGCTGCAGCTCCCAGAGAAGGTCACTGAGTTCCAAGTATTTTTGATTGTCCTTGCCGGAAATCTTTGGGAAACAATGCAGGCGATTCAACAGAGCATTCTCTATGGCTTCAGGGCTGCCGTAGCTTTGATCAAGTCTTTGCCAAGCAGCGTCGAGGCCTGACGCTGGATTATTGATGTGCACAGCTCTGAGTCTCTTGACACGTTTTGTAGACTGTGGACCAAGCCATCTGATCAGCAGGTCCAGTTCCTCAGCAGGAATAATGCCAAGATCATTAATTGCAGTTCTGAAGGCACCCTTCCAGCTTCTGGAGTTTTCAGCCTGGTCATCAAAGTTCAAAAGGCTTGTCTTGGTGAGTACACGACGAGCCATGTATCTAGCAAACTCAGACATGTCTGTTTTCTCTGACTTTGGGCAGGGAAACAAAGTTTGAAAGGCATTTGCTGTATTCTGATTAAGCGACATAGGGTAGTATGCGGTTGCATCTGTATTTAGCCCTGGAGTCGGTTCAACGTCCATAGACTCAGGCAGGCATGGTTTTATAGCTGTATGGTTGCTAAGATTTTGAAGAATTGCGGGAGGGTAGAATTGCATCTGAGAGTTAATGCATTGGGGATTGCTGTTGCACTAGGGCGTGTGAAGAAAGCTCAAGGTCATTAGCTAATAGAGTATTGTACTGACCTTGGATGCCGGGTACTGCTACAGAGTCTTTTCCCTGTTTTGGAAGGTTGTCACAACTGTCAGGAACATTTGATGTTATGAGAGATTCGCTGTATTGCTTTAGTACATAGTCTCTGGTGCGCTTAACGGAATCTTCCGTATCCACATTGCATAAGATGGTGCTGTTTTTTTCACTTCCCGCAGCAGCCTGCTCTAGGATTTTTAATGTTGCTACGGCTGTCGCGTGCTCACACTGTTTCTCTAGGGCTTCTATTTCTGCTCTTTTGCATGCTTCTTCCATTTCCATTTCTGCTTTTTTGCGAGCGGCATCCATCTCCATCTCTGCTTTCCTTTTTGCAAAGGCCGCTTGTATTTTTGTAGTCTCTGCATTTTCCCAGGCTTGAATAAGCTGCAGACTAAGTGATGAACTCTTTGAATATTGTGAGGATTTTGACCTTGAGAGACGTGAGCTATTTGAATGCTTGCTAGATGCTGAAATGTGAGAAGCAGTCTCTTGGAGCTGGGCAATTCTCTTTTCCGCCTGTACTCTGGCCTGACGTACTAAATTGTCTCTTTCTGCATTAAGACATTTTAATTCATCTATTTCTTGTAAAGCCTGTTCAGAATTTATCTTCTCTAAATTAGAGACATAAATGTGACAGTGGGCAAGATATTGAGCATGAGCTGTAGAAAGCTGTCTTAAAACTTCTTTTAATTTGGAAGCGTCACAAATAGGTTGTGTGATGGTGGAGACATAACTCATCACCTGTTCCCAAAGCCATGACATTTGCTGTGATTTCTCATAGTTTATGTCCATAAGTGTTTCAGTAATCCTCCATGTAGGTTTTGTATTGCGTTGGCTTCTGATTGGATTTAGTTTCATTACTTCCACATCTGAAACAAGTTGTATTTCCTGTGTTGTTAGAGAGTTTCTTCTGTCTGCCATGCTTACACAGATAAGAAGAATAACAAGAGAGCAGCAGAATAGCTGTGGTTAACAGGCACTGTCTGTGGGATGCAGCAGTATCTGCTCTCTGATTACTGAAGGCTGTATACAAGTGCTTGCTGCTGTAAAGCTTTTTTTACTGCTGGTTTAGCTGCATACTTCTGCTGCAGCTGCTGTTAATGTCTTTTACTATTGCTAGCAGTGTTGTCTTTTCACTAACAGCAATAATGCTAGACAGTATTGACTTTACACTGAAAACAGGCTGTGCCAAGACAGATTCAAATTTGCTGAACTCTGGTAGAACTCACTGATAGCCTGGCAGTGCCAAGACAGATTCAAATTCCCAGAAATCTCCTACAACTCACTGCAACACACTGTCCCTGATAGCCTGGCAGTCCCAAGACAGATTCTAATTCATAGAAATCTCCAACATCACTGATACACCCTGACAGAACAATCTCCTCTCCTCTCTGATTCACTCCTGCAAACAAACACGCTGGGGCTGCAGGCAGGAAAGCCTTAGTGTGCTGCGGGACTTAGCTCTGTGAGCCCATGATTGGGCAAAATTTTCCCAATCAGGACTCTGAGCCGTGATTGGCATAGTCTTGCACCTGTCTTGCACCTGACCTGACCTGTGGTCAGGTGCAAGGCTGTAGCCAATAACAAGCTTCAGACCAGTGGAAAAGTACAATGTGGTCCATTGTGGTGCTTTGTGGGTGAAAATGCGGCGAACACGCGGAAATGTTCGGAGTTCGACGAACAGCCAAACGGGCGATGTTCGAATCGAACTCCGAACTGATCCGAACCGAACGCTCATCCCTACTCACTTCCGCCTTCTCTTCCCCACCAATATTCCTTCTCCTCCCTAAATTTCCTCTCCCAACGCACTCCATTACAAAAAGTAACAAACTATGACGATTGAGACTACACAGGAGTAAGGGGACAAGATGGGTACAATAGTGGGAAAAGGTATGGATAAAGACAATTATATATGTGATTCATAGTACTGTATAGGTGTATGTGTAATGTGTATTTACTTGTATTGATGGTTGAATGCAATGTGTAATGAATGGGTTAACACAGATGACAGGTAACAAGAGAAAAGAGCTCCTTCCTAACTCTGCAGCTGCACTTCATTCCTGCTATACTCACGATTAACCTCCAAACGTCCAGAGCCCTGTGTATAACTTGGAAAAGCACAGTCACAGTAAGGGCATTGCTCATGCAGATAGTATTTATTAGCAGGGGAAAGGTGTGTCCAGGCAATTGCACTGGAAAAAAGGCTAATTCTGCGCGCGCAACCTCGGTATCGTTCAGCTATGTAAAGTTGGTAGTCAGCAGGTGCTAACATTTAGCACCATACGCTAACTTTTGGCCTTTGGACTCGCTCTTTAGCTCACACAGGAGAATAGGGCGCTAAGTGTTTTATTCTCATAATAACAAGCAATAGAAATACTATTTCTAAGGGTAAAAGGAGTTTTTTTATTTAGCTCTTCATCAGCGCTCTTTGTACAGCATGCCAAGGGCTCTGCAGAAATAAATAAATTATCTTTACTAATTCTAATGTGTATTTATAAATTATTAAAACTAGATGTTGCCTAACTTTAAGAAACATTTTAAGATACTTAAGACACTTTAACACTGCTATGATGATAGTGACACTTAATGAAATACAGGTTTTGGGTATATGTATCTTGGAGCATATCATTAACATTTATATTCTTCGTCAATGTGTGTACCTTGCTATAATGATGTAAACAAAGAACATATCAGAAACACAGCCAGCATTCACCATTTCAAAATATAGTTGCTGACATGAACTTGATAAAGATAAATTTGATACATTGCCTTGCAAAATTAATTTGGCATCTTGACAGCCTGCAGATTGGGAAAGTCAAGACTGAGGATCAAAATGTGACAGGGGAATGACATTCAGTGCAAATAATATTTAAATGAGGACATGTCAATTTGGTGCTAATTAATAATTGGTTCTAAATGAGTGATGTTTAAGACCCACACAACCTTAGCAAGCTCTGAACAGACTCAACAGATCAATACAAAAATCGCAAAATAATATTAAAAAGTAATGGAAAGAAGAAAAATAAGATACCTATGGGCCCCTGAACTTTTGTGGCATGATGACATTTATTTGTCCCTTTCCACTAATTTTGGACTTCTGAAATATGGACAATCCATCTTAATATAATCCTAACAAATATTCAGTGAATCTAGAAGTGCATTAGACATGTGCATGGCAAAAAAAATTCCGTTTCGGATCATTTTGTTCCATTTCAGTTCATTCGTTATGTTACTATGATTCGTAATTTCAGAACGATTCGTCAGTCCGCACAGCCGGTATTTCGTTTTCAGATCTCTTCGTATTTTGTTTTTATTGGTATTTCATTTTTCAGGTCGATTCATATATTATTTTTATTAGTTATTTGGTATTTCATTTTTATTAGTTATTTCAGAATGTGAAATGGATGAATTAATGGTGTAAAAAAAATAATATCTAAACCCCTGTCTATGGTGCTGAAAGCTATTCAGAACCAAGGACAGCAGCTATTCTTGGAGCTGAAACCTTTCAGCACCATGGATAGCAGCTTCAGCGGGGCCCCACAGCCCTGCAGGCCTGCTGTCCTTGGTACTGAATGGATTTCAGCACCATAGATAGCACCCCACCAAACGCAGCAAGACTGAAGGGAAAAAAAAAAGCAATTCCGAAAAACAAATCGGTAGGTTTTCGTCCAAATTTTGATTCTGAATGAAACTAAATGCACATGTCTATAGTGCATGTTGTAAATAAAACTAGTACAAGGATCCATTTCTCAGTAACTCATCATTGAGCATTACCTTTCATTGCATGGTAAACTTACCAAGTAATTTCCTTTCATACATCCCTATTTTGCATCTACTATACCAGGAATGAAGAACCTTAGCACCCAGATGTTTCAAAACTACCTGTCCCATGAAGCTTAGTCACATTTAGGCTGGCTGCATCATTGGACTGTAGATCAGTAACATCAGGGGTGCCATGGTTTGCCATTTTTTTAAAAATGTTATCAAAATCCTTGTTTTCTTGCATAGTTGCAGACCATTAAACATACCAAAAAACATAGTTATCTGTGCTATAACTCCCATATGTTCAAGACAAAAAAACTGAGTTTATTTGTTAACTGGAATGGCCATTAAAGTGTTAAGACGACCTGGCACATCAAGACAACCTCTTAAGGTGGGTCCTGACTGAATGTTAACAGTCTCACGCTTTCTCTAAACTGAGAGGTTAAATGATGGGTTTATATTTATACCCTCTCCAAAGACAATTGATATGAAAAAAAAAACATGCCTGGGACAGCAGTGAAAAATTGATTGGCTGCTTATAATAGACAAATGTACATTGAAATCGTGCTTTATAAATTTGTATAATCTTCAGATTCTGTATCATCCTCCACGTTTGCCTTCATCATAACTTATCCGACTATGGGCCACATTACATTCTTGGTGCTAACATTAGGGCTCATCTGCGTGAGCGTTAACGTTAGCCCTGGTGGCCCTATAGGTGACCACCCATATTACAATCCAAGCGCTAATGGGTTAAAAAACCTGCTAGCATTTGGTATCTTGAGTTGTACAGCATGAGGTTACTGTACTTTGCACTCCCTATGCTTAACATGGGGAGCGCTAAGTGTTAATTAGCGTTAGTATTACAATATACCCTATACCATATATAACCATCCGGCTGCGGTTACCAGAAAGTTAATCACAGCCTATACTTGGTGCTAACGGATTCCGCTTCTGCAGAATCCGTCAACACCAGAAGAAACCCCCCCCAATAAATTCAGATACTCACCTCCTACCCCCACGGCGAGGACTGCGGCTACAACCGCTTCCTCCGGCCGCCGGGAGAAGTCCCCCACTCTCCCCCTGCAGATCATTATGCCGACCTGCCAGATCTCATGTGACCGGCGCCGTCTGCCTCAATGGAGTCCTATGGACTCCATCGAGTGGATGCTCGCAGCGGCGCTTGGCGCCGCTGTGTGCATTCCGGGGCTTAGCGCCTTAAAACAGCTTTTTCTAGCGCCTGCATTGTAATATCGCACTAAAATCTGTTTATCTCCCTAGCATCCCCGTTTTAGCGCAATGATTGTAATGTGGCACTACTTTTTTTCAGTGACGATAACGAAGTCTTTGATAAAAATTATTAGTCAACTAATTTAACACTGTTGCTGATTCATTTTTGTTAATGTTATCCTTTTATCAAAGCACTGTGAACACGCGTTGTAAGTAATTCCCACCTTTTTATGAATCCAGGTGGTTTCGGAGGATTGATTCAGCTCTCTCCGTGCAGGGGATTAGCTCTGCCCCGAAGCTTAGATCAATAAGTGATGATTTCAGCTTCCTGAGGATCAAGCCTCTCAGGGCGTTTTTCTAGCACTCAAATTCATAGCTATTGGATAGGCTGGACTCACTCCATATTTTTGATCTTGAAAATGTTACTATTTTGTACATTGTAGACTATAGGTACAAAGGGACACAATATTCCTGTTCCTTGACCAGCAATATTGAGTCATACAAAAAAGATGCATATAACATCATAATTTATTATCATGGAGTACAAAATTTGGAGTATGGAGACTGGCATGACCTCACAGATCACCCACGTATTCCAACCATGAACCTCTTATAGACATTCACCACAGTATATACCGCTGGCTCAAAATTATCCCTGGAAAAAAAGGAAAACAATAAAATGTTTTGCTCTCTTATCGAAGTCACTAAAGCTTTTTTTTCTAAATGTCTATGGCCCTGAAGTAATTTATCGTTTTTTTTATATATATTAATTCCTGCCTACGCTCCGCAATTCAGATTTTCATGTTTTATAGTGCAATATGTTAATATGCAAATTGTAGTCATGTTTAATGACACAAACTAATGTTTTATTCTGTGATTTAAATAATTAAAATGTATTTTTTTATATTGTTATAATCCATGTTTTTTTCATGAAAGAAATATGTTTTCTAAAATAATGAATTCATATATACTCAAAATATAAACTGTGGATTAAATTAATAAATCATAGCAGTTCCATGCATAATTACCATTTACTTTGCATAACGTTATTCAGAAGTTCCCTTTATCCTTTATCCCATTTCACAGGTCTCTATTCCCTGAGGAGATAACAAAAACACTGAAACCCCTGACTGATTTTAAACATCAATCTGATTCTTGTAGGTACCACACTAGCTGCAGGTAAAAATACACTTGTCACTGTTGCTTGCGCAGCATTCTATCATTGTATGAATCATGGCTAGGTAACCTCAGAGCCATGCTGTTCCCTGATGAGATATTACTCTCAACTATCAATGAGCTGCTTATTTTGATAAGTATTTTATGACCATATTAAAGCTATTGTCAGACTAAAATACCAAATGATTACAGTTTGCTATAAAGCTGTACCCAAATGTATACATTTACATTAGTTAAAATATCCCTTTATGGGGGGGCGTGGCCGGCTGTGAAGGTGACAAGACGTGGTTTAGTGGAGCTCCGTCTTTAACTGCTGCCTATGGGACTTTTAGCAGACTTATTTGTGCAGAGTCTTTCGTCCCTGTAACCCCTGAGTGGCCGGCCATCGGAGGTGGTTTGTCCGGAGCACATTTTGTCCCCCCTCCGGACCAGAGCTGTTAATTTTCCGGATGTTTTGCGTCGGCTGGATGCTGCCAGTGGCCATTTTGAGGCCTGTTCCTGGGCTTGCTCTGCTTCCCCGCAGTGTTCCCTCAGAGATCCTGCCTGTTGCTGTGCCCTTCTTCCCTCGGCTCTGGGGAACCCTGGCTCTCCCAGCAGCTGCACAGCTGACTCCGCCATTCCAGAGCTGTGTGCCCTGAGCATTTACTGGCCGACACGTTGCCTGAGTGGCCATCTTGGGGCCTTTCTCCGCATCGCGGCGCCTCGGTCAACCCTGACACCTATTCCCACCCTTTATTTGATGCAGGCTGGGGGGGACAGAGGGCCCCGTCTCCCAGCCGTTATGATGTACCCGGTGGAAGGGAAGACTGGAGTGTTTCCTCAAGGGCAGATCGGTGTCCGGGCGCTTCCCCCTGGGTTTGGCCTGGAGGACACGTTCACATGCCTGGAGGTCCTATTGCAGGAGATGGAAGATGATGGGCGCCCACTGCAACGTGGTGTTCTGTGGCACTTTACTGAGGCCTTACGGAGCTACAGGTGTGTGGACCCTCCGACTGAGGCCGAATGTAACGGTGTGCTAAGGCACTCGCCTCGAACAGTGTATTTTGGATTCTTTTGGACAGATTTCTATAACACAGAGAGCAATAAAGGCTGTAATCTGATCTCCCAAGCCAGGGAGTACATGGACAGACCTGAATAGCAGCTAAGCTCAATTGGTTTTGAGACCAAAAGACTGCTTAGGGCAAAACACAAATACTCTAAGTGAACTGATACAAAGACATGATACAAGAAAAACGTGGTCAAGATATGTTTCAGATTACTGCATATCAATGATTGTGATACATGAAACACATAAAACAGAGGCAACACTTTATTCTTAGTTTTGAAACATACAGAGTATGAACTTTCTCAGTTTAGCAGCCTGCAGGGCAGGCCTACAGTCAATGACAGGATTCTGTAATTTCTCAGCTATACAGAGTAGGAACTCACATAGTTCAATAGCTTGCAGGGCAGGCCTACAATCAGAGATTGGATTCTGTATAGTGACTAGGAATACACAAATACTAGCCAGATTATATATTCAGCAACAGGCAGGACAGGACTCATATCTTGAAACTAGGAATACAGAGATACTTGACAGGATACTTGACAGATAATATATTCAGCAACAGGCAGGACAAGACTCAAATCTTGAAACTAGTTTTAAGCTGCAACCAGCAGGGACAAACAACATACAACTGGATGCCTTGTGATTAGGACTCATACCAGATAGTAGAAAACAGAAAACATGCAGCAAGACATAAATATGAAAACCAAACTTCTCAGGCAAAAGCACACATGAGATTAGCAAGAGAGTCGTCAATAGGAAATAGCCAGGTCATAACATATACAGGGTCCTCAAACAGAATCAGGTCAGAAACAGAATAATCAAACATGAGATTTACAAGATGCAGGAACTATACTCCACGTCAGGCCAAGGAGCAGATCCTCTCACTCTACTTTAAAGGCTGGTGGCTCCTTGTAATTATGCCAAGCCCCGCCCCCTCAGATGCCGATCTGCCAGCTCTAACTACTGGCAAGCGGCCAGCCAGTGATGCCACCGGGCACCCTGAACCCCCAGGAAGCGCCGTGGAGGCCGAAGACATCACACCGAACTTGGAGGCTTCGGGAGGGAAGCTGCTGTGCACAGCGGTGCAGCCTTGATGGAGCCAGCTGGTCCGTGTGAGGGGAGTGGTGACCCGGAGCCTCAGATCCTTCCGATTACCCAGCTGACGCCTCCGATGATCCCAAGAGAAGGCCCTGAGCTGCCCGTTGTACTTGGATTGTTGGAGGACGTAGAAACAGATGAGGCGGTGATGCAGCCTGGGGTTCATGGTCAAGGTTTGGCTCTCTCTCACTGTCTTTTGGCCTCCGGAGACTTCGCCAGGCACAGCACGGTTCTTGCCTTTGACATTTTTTCTTTCCCCTCATTTTCCTCCCCTCCCCCTTTCCTTATATCAGACCCATTCGGCTGACTTCTGTCGTTTTGTTTATTTGAAAGATGATTCTTTGCGTAGCTGCTGTTTTTTGCAACTGCTTTTTTCTGTTTTCTCTTTTCATTTTCTTTTTTCTGTTGCAAAATAGAGGTCTCCGGCTGGGACCATCTAAGCAGAGACTTTCAGGGTTATTCAAAGAGATCCGAATTGCTTGAGAAAGGTAACCGAACGCTGAAAATCAGCGTTCGGTTACCTTTCTTGTCCATTCGGCTATCCAGAGAGCAGGCAATTCGCCAAATCCTGGTAAATTGCCTGAACATACGGTGCCTGTTCGGTGCCTGTTCGAGGGCAGTGAAAACCTGATGAAAAAGCACTGCTTCGGCTATTCAGAGAACACAAACCAGCAGTGAAAGGTTCCCGAAATGCCCTGCCATTCGGTGGTTTAATTCGGCAAATTTATTCAGGAGAATCCCATAGGTTAAAAATATTCCCGTTTTAATTCAATATCTAATAAACCGTTCATTATAAAAATTCTGCAGTAAAAAGTCTCTTTATTTATAGATTTTTTTAGGATACTTTAAGCATTTTTCTTAATTTTTTTATTTTTTTTTAAAAGTCCAATTTTTTTTTAAAGTTTACTTATTTTTTCTGTAACAACTCTTTTTATTGTCATTCCCTGGACCTCATATGCAAATTTCAGACATTTTCGCTCAGTAGTTTCTTTGCAAACAGTGTTTCACTTTCAAACATTCATACAAACTGTTTTCCTAATTTATTCACTTCACTCTGTCTGCGGTCTCGGCTTTCTCGGCTTTTTCCGGCGGCTTCGCTGCGGGTGATCGGCTCCTGCTCGGGTTTTTCCGTGGTTTTCGGCAGGTTAATTCAGATGTTTTTGTGGGTTTTCGGCGTGCATTCGCTGGGTTTTGCGGTTCGTTTTTGTCGGGTTTGCGGCAGCCTTTCCCTGCAATTCGGGGACCCTGTGGTGTTTGCTGAATACACCGCAGGGTCACCGAAATGGGATCGGCAAAAGGAACCGAATTGAAGAGAACGAAAAGTCACCGAACGTGCGGTGACTTTTCGAATCTCTTTGAATAACCCTGTTTATGTTTTGGACCTACGAGGCCATTTTCGCTTTTTGTTTTTGATGAGACCCCTCACTTGGGGATGATTTTACTGACACCTGTCTATGTCGTGCAACGAAATGTTTTTGATTTATTTGTTTCCTAGCTGAGTATGTTATCTGGCCCTGCGAGGCCCACTTTGTTGGTCAGTCTGTGACCCTTTTCCCGTACAAATAAAAATCTTAAATACAAAAAAAATATGCCTTTATAATAGACATGTTAATTTGTCAACATACCATAAGGAGCGCAAACAATATTCCAAGTAAAACCTCTTCAACATATGACTATGTACATCATGCTTTATAACAGTAGAATGTGTTCTCCACTCTTGCAGCTCCCATTTAAGATATCCACTCCCCAGAACCTCCATTCAACCAACCAAGCTCCCATTCAAAATACTCCCTCTCAAGACCTTCCCTGCAACCATGTAAGGTATAACATTGATGCAAGTAACAAGACATCCACTTCCCAGAACCTCCATGCAACTAAGGCAGCTCCCAGTCAAGAGATCCACTTCCAAGAACATCTGTGCAAACAAGCAAGGTATACCAAGGCTTCAAGCAACATCCTCCTTGTTGTCGCTGCTTAATATTAATTGTTTCAATCTGTTTATGTGTTTATTAATATTTAGGGAGATAGCTTTCTTTTGCTACCAGACCTAATAATTAACCACATGGCAATTCCCGCACTCTTGCCATCCTCTTGCAGTTCTAAACTGTGCCTGTTTTTTCCCTACCCTACAATAAATTCTAAAGTCTTTACCTAGTTTCCATTTCTCTTTTCCATCTTCACTCTTATAGCTCCCATTCAAAACATCCACGCCCCCACAGCGTTACACGGCTCTCCATCCCACCCTTCTTTCGCTGAAAAAATCCCAAAAAATGCCTAAAAATTCTTATAAATAAAAAAAGAAAGACTTTTGCTGCAAATCAAAAAGAATAAACAGTTGAATAAATATTTAAGAAAACATGAAATTTGTTTTACATTGAAACCTATGGGATTCAAATGCTTAAACCGTTCGAATGACACCACCGACAGTGGCATTTCACTGACATTTCGGTTTAGTTTGGTGTTCTCTGAATAGATTAACCATTACTTCTCTATGGGGATTTCACTGCCACCGAATATCACCATATTTCACTGGCAATTTTCCAATATTTGGCGATTCACCAGCTTTTTAAACAGCCGAATGACCACGAAATTGCACCATGCTGGGAAATTCTCCATTTGGTGCAATTCCATGGCCAATTCGGTGCTCTCTAAATAAGCCCTATAGAAATACTAATTATGTTCTACCAGTTATAGTAACATGTACAGGGTTATTCAGAGAGCGGTGAAAAGCAGGAGAATGACTGGAGAATAGAAAATTCTAGGTCAAAATAGCCAAACCAGAAAAATTCTCCCATTCATCTCACTTTCCAAATCGGCTATTTTGACATAGAATTTTCCATTCTCCAGTCATTCTCCTGCTTTTCACCTCTCTCTGAATAACCCTGACAGTGAATAGTTAGACAAATACATATACTCATTCACTGGACGCGAGTGAGCAGACAACCCAACTTTCAAAACCATTATAAGAGCTAATAATTATGTACTGCATATATCCAGTATATCCAGAGATTGCTGTCATACTCAATGGAACTTCTGCAAGATGCTTTCCTGTAATATGCACTGGAAATTAACTTTGGGTCATTTATGACTTTATTTCATCCCATTTTGAAAACATCAAACCTGTAATGTCATAAGTAGATTTTGGACTTTAACCCTGATTTACACTTCTGATACTATCTACCAAGGAAAGGAAACCTCATATCTCTTCTGCTAGACATCAACAGTGAAATAGTACAGTTAATTGATTCTGATTAATTAATAGGATATTAGTCTATTGGTTATTAATGGAGTGTTTAAAGATAAAGATTGAGTGTTTGGCATTTTGACACATTTGGGTCAGACTCAGTCGCAGAACAAATTTGTGTTATTTTGACAGTACTGCATGGTTATATCACTCTAACCTACAACAAATTGTCTAATAAATAACCAACATAATTATATCTGTAATATTTTGGAACTTCTGCATCTGTCCTAACATTGTCACAGATGGTGTTTAGTACCATTTATATTAAATGGTGTGTGTCACTTGCTTTCTGTTCTCTATACTGTAAGCTCTTGTGACTGGAGCAGGGCCCTCTCTAAGGCCCCGTTCACACCTCAGCGTTTTACAGCGCTTTCCTGTGCTCTGTAAAACGCTCAATCCCGGAAATCCCATGATTTCCTTTGGGGCTGGTTCACATCTAGACGTTTTACAGCGTGCAGGAAAGCGCTGTAAAACATCCGACGCCCAAAGAAGTATGGGAGCTTCTTTGGGGCGTGTAGCAGCGCGTTCGCGGCCATAGACATAGCCGCAAACGCGCATTGCAGCGCGTTTTTTGTATGCGCGATACACGCGTAACAAAACGCGCATATTGCGTACGTTTAAAAAACGTTGAGGTGTGAACCCAGCCTTACTATTGTCTTTGGTTACTACTTTTGTTTGTAATTGTGTTGATTTAATTCCAGAATCATTATTGTAAGGCACTGCAGAAACTGCTGGTGCTATATAAATGATGATAATAATAATAGTATTGTGCTTGTTTGTTTGACATAGGTAGACCCTTTCTCCTATGGATGCATAAATAACAGAGTAGCAGATCCCCAGCAGGAATCAGATGCAGAAAATAATATATCACATTGTAAAAATAATGTTTTTCATGATATAGAACAGATTATATCAAATATGTCGCTGTATGTGTGATCACTCTAATGTTTTATGAGCATTCCATGTGTGTCTCTCACAGTAATAGGGTTCGCATTAAAAAAAGATCTCTACCCCAATGTAAGTAATAATTTAGATTTAACTGAAAGCCAAAGGTCAAAGGTCTCAGCTTGTTCCCAAGTCACCATTTCGCCTTGATTTGGATGAACATGGATTTTATTTTTTAAAGGCAAGCAAAGACTCTTGTTAGTGACCTGAAATTTTTATTTGTAAGCTAATAAAAAGGAACAATGCCGCAGGTCTGACAGCCAGCAGAAATGATTATTCAGACTTTAATGCCGCGCCTGTCATCTCTGCTTCTATAGGAGGTCAGCCCACAGGCGTCAAACCTTCTGACTTCCCGACAGCAGGATGCATGCTGATAAACCTAATGGTCTTCACGACAAGCTGAGTGTTTGCAATCAAACGGATTAGAAATTATCCATGCTACATTGAGAAGAACATCACAACTGGTCCCTGCGTTCTTGAATGGAGATAAAAAAAAACAGCTTTAAAATTTATTGCTTTGATATTTATTCTCATAATCTTGGATATTTCAAGCACCTTTTTCTCATTCATTCCAAGAGGGAAAATTAATCATGCTAAACTACCCCTCAATCCCCACATAACTGTATTATCAAATTGACTCACGAAAAAAGAGAAAAACGTGTTTGGCTGCCATTATTGTACTTGTGACAAACATATGATTGTAATAGTATTGCCTTTGTAAGCAACCAAATCCCATGACAGAAATAATTGGCGGTTTGCTTTTGGTGTGGATGCCCTTTACTCTTGTTCGTTGCGTACATATAGCACTGCCATACATTTTGATTGACAGATTGCATAATTTAAATTTAATTGTTTATTCTGTAATACCAAGAATGCCCTTTTGATACTCCTTTCTTGGTCCTCCTTTGCCATAATAGAAGCTTTTGACTGTGATAAAACCTTGAATTTAGTGTACGATTTAAAATATCTGGAAAGCCAAGACTGAAAACTCCTTCCATAAGATGGTAAATTTTCACTAGATCATTCATTACCTTTTACATTGTAAATTTTTACTGTAAAAATAAAAAAGGGTGTTAGCGGGGGGGGGGGCGACAAATCACAAACTTGCAGCTACATGCCATGGCACTCACCCTCCACATCATTGTAGAGCACCTTCCAGTGCCCAGAAGACCCAGCGATGACCCCCTGAAGGTACCCACAAGTACGGATGGTGATGGATTGGCATGCAGGGGGAAAGGTGGTGGCTCCTGAGGTGTATATTCACCTCAGGCCCTCAACAGGTCAGAAGAAAGCTTCCCAATTCACCCCCCCCCCCCCCGAGTCCACCTCGGCATCGGAACATCAAATACACATGATGCTAGGGGAACTTAGGGAAACTCTACAGGCAGATTTTAAATCCATCATAGCGGAGCTTCACAAAGAGATTAGGGAATTGGGTGATCACACGGGCCACCTTGAAATTTAGAAACAATGACCGAGAATAAGGTAGCAGACCTGGAGGAACGTTCAAGGCGAAACAATATCATGCTCCGCGGTGTGTCTCCCAAACCCGTCGTCAGGACCTGCTACCAGGTTTGCCAGATATCTTAGGTACAACACAGGTGATATGATTTGCTGCCCAGATGTTGTAGTATTCAAGATCAATATACCTGAGATAGTCCTTAAAATCTGTCCTGTTAGTTGGTCCTGAGGACAGGTTTGGGAAGCACTGCTATACAGTATGCTATAAAGTACCTTGATGAGGGATAGGCCTCATGGTCAGCCTGAAGTTGTCCAGCATTGTTTCTATTAGACTTCTGTAGAAATCTTACTCTAAAATTGCCAGAGCAAGAATTTGGAAGAGGAAAAGCTGGAATGTTGTGAGAGGTCAACTATAGAGCAGGGGTCAGCAACTTTGGCTCCTCAGATGCTTTGGAACTACACGTCCGATGATGCCTAGTCAGCTCAAAGAGTGAACAATATGGAAAACATTGTTTGAAAACATCTCCCAAAGTTGCAGACCCCTGCTATAGAAGATGAATTGAGGAATGTGTACTAGGTAAAAGTAGATGTATATTCACATAATAACTTATAGAAAATGTTTTCTGATATTATCTTATTTTGGCCTAAAATACAAATTAACATAGGCGTGAACCCAAATGCTCAAACACATGTATGTGTATATATAAAATACACATTCCTCAATTGATATATACCCTTATGTATAAATACACAGACAACCGCACAGACAAACATGCATTCAGTCAAAATAGATCATGCCATCCAGATGTTTTGGAACTACAGCTCTCATGTGTTTCAGCTAACCTAATTAGTGGTTAAGAAAACAAATGAGATCAAAGGGGTTATTCAGAGAGCTGACATTTCAGTGCTCTCTCGTTCTCCGCAGTTCCCTGCACTTCGGGAATCAAAGATCCCCACCCTGTGGTGTATTCAGCATTCACCGCAGGGTCCTCGGAGTGCAGGGAAAACCCGCTGAACACCTGCCGAACACTCACCGAACAGCCGCCGAAAACCCACAGAAACCGCCACAAAAACCACACCGAACACGCCGGAAAAAGCCGCCGATCACAGTGCAGACCAGCCGCCAATCACAGCGCAGACCAGCCGCTGAATAAAGCCAACAAGCTGACGAACGGGGTAAAATAAAAAAAATAGAAAACAGTACGATTGAAAGTGTCAACATTGAAACAATGTTTGCAAAAACTGCTGAACAAAAATGCCAGGAATTTACATATACGTAAGGTCCTATGAATGATAATAAAAAGGTCTGTTACAGATAAAAAGAAAAAACGCTTGAAAAAAGCCCAGAAAAAATATTTTGCTGAAAAAATCCTGAAAAATGCCTAAAAGATCCTAATAAATCTATAAATAAAGAGACTTTTTACTGCCGATTAAAATAATAAATGGTTTATTAGATATTGAATTAAAACAGGAGTATTTTTAACATTGAAGCATATGCAGTTCGTCTGAAAAATCCTGTCGAATGAAAACATCGAACAGCAGGGCATTTCGGCAACTTTACACTGCTGTTCAGTGTTCTCTGAATAGATTAACCATGGCTTCTATATGGGGGATTTCACTGCCCTTGAACAGCACCGTACGTGCAGGCAGCTTGCCAAAATTTGGTGACCTGCCTGCTCTCTGAATAGCCGAATGGCCCCGAAATGTCACCGAATTTCAGCGTCCGGTTACATTTCGGTGACATTTCGGACCTCTTTGAATAACCCCTATAGTTCTAAAACAGCTAAAGCGCCAATGACCCTGGTATACGTCATGTCACGTCAAACTGCTATATCAATTTTTTTTATTATTTATTATTTTCATTTGGATTTCAATCACTTTCAGCGTGTAAATAATTTTTTCACATATCATTATCCAAATCTTGGTAGTTATATATTCTATGGGTTACTCTTTAACCCCTTCGCTGCGGAGGACGCACTCAGCGCGTCCACCGGCAGGTAACGCTCCTTGCGGAGGACGCGCTCAGCCAATCGCTGTGCCCCCCAGTGCGGGCTGACATCCTCGATGTCAGCCCAGCACCCGGAACTGCCGCCGGGCTAATTAGATGTCATTGCGGCGGCGCAATGACATCTAATTCAGGGAGTCCCCCCCCGCATGTGCGGAGGAGGCGCCTGAAAGGGAGGGGGCGAGGTCCTTCGGACCTCTCTCCCTCCCGATCGCTGGCGTTGCAGGGGTTAATCCAGGCACCGTTTGGAAGGGCACAGCCTGCCCTTCCTAACGGTACCTGGAATTAACCCCATGGGGGCTGGATCACGAATCGGCGCCGAAAAGCGCCGGTTCGTGATCCTTTCCCGGAGCTGGCCGACATCTTGGATGTCGGCCAAGCTTCCGGGAATGACCCCTGAGGACTGGCGTCATCGTGCAAAGCACGATGACGCCAGTCCTGGAGTTAACCCCTAACTGCCACCAATGGTGGAGATATGGGGTTCCAATGAACCCCCTATCTCCAGATCCGTGGCAGTTAGGGGTTAATGTTTGATATTGTTGGATCGGCCAGAGGATGGCCATTCCAATGATACCAAACATGAGTATGAATTTTTTTTGAAAAAAAAATTAAAAATAAAAATAAAAAAATATTTAAAAAAATTATAACAAAAAAATAAACAAGTTTGTTTTTCTTTTTTTTGGTTCGTTAATGCAGCAAAATTGTTCCCATTTCAATTATAATGTGAACAATGATGCTGCACTAACGATTTTTATATGCGGTGCGTTTGTTAAAAATCGCGTAATTTTCCCCCAAAAAAATGTAACGAGACCCCATCTCTAATTTTTTTAACAAGCGCACCCCATACAAAATATAACTGCAATTGCCCGCATGTTAAAATGTGAAAAAAAAACACTTTACACATGGTAAATTATTGAAAATTCATATTTTATTGCATTTTTTGTTTATAATATACAGACAGGACATGACGTATACATATAATAATGACATATTATGAATCTGCCGAGTCTGACGGAAAGAACGATATATATAATATGTCTGGGTCATATACTAAAATAAGCCTTCAAAACACGTTTAAACATGATGAGCAAAATCGGTAAAAATGACCTCAGCACAGAGGCGGGAAATGCCTCAGCAGCGAAAGGGTTAAAAAAAAAAATTTGAAATGGGAACCCATTACTGCATTTTTCTAAGATTACATACAAATCTAACCAAAACGGAAAAACAAGAAGTAAATTTTAAGCTTGTATTTTGGTAATGAGGAAATTTTGTATTATTTTTTTCCCATTCTTTTACACATTTCATGATCATATTTGATATCATTAGAAAGACCAGACCAGACTCTGACCTGTCCAATAACACCTAACTTGACCTTGTGAGGTGCAAAGAATGGAGATAAAGGGGTCTATAGGACCCTCCCTCTCCCCGCACCAGTACAGTGGCTTGTGTTTTAGATGAAACAATGTTTAATAACCACACCTCCACATTTTCTCCCTGCTTGGGACATGCAATGGTGAGTTAGTTCAGCGGCATTGTGTGGTCTATAAGTAGAAAAGACTCAAACAATGCCATTGGTTTTAGAACAATAAAAAACTATTATTTATTTTTTATATTTACTTACAACAGGGAAATATTTGATGGGATCATTGGAAAGGCCAGACTCTGGCCTTTCCACTGATACCCCATATGACCCTGTAGAACTTACAGTGGCCCAAAAGACTCCTGTATCTCCAGTAAAGGGATTTCCCAGCTGGGAGTGGAGGAGTGGGAAAGACTCTGACATCATTACGCCCTTGAGCATTTATATCAGTTTCCAGGAGTAGTCCTACAGTGAGGGAAAATTGTCAGCCTACTGTGAAAGAAGAAAGAAATGGCACTAAGCTGTAGGATTTCAACCACCTGCTGAGAACGTTCTCTGCACACAAATATGAAACCAGAGGGAGCGCCCAGCACGCAGCACGTCGTCAGAATCAAAGAGGTTATAGGGAAAAAAACAGGGTACAATTTGAGCAGAGTGCCTCTTTAATCTCTTGCTGCGGCACACTACTATTTAGTCTCCTACCTGTACCTCACGATTGCAGTGGATTCTATACTACCCTCATACACACCGTACATTACTCTGAGTTTATTGTGGAGCTCTGTGATACACTCATACACACCGCATATTACTGTGAGTTTATTACATTGTATTTTGGCTGCTTGTTCTTCAAATTACATATTCAAGTTTAATATTTTCCTATTGTTGTCTAAACCAGTATTTCCCAACCCTGGTCCTTAGGGTTGCAATCTGTCATGCCCAGCCACGTCCTGAACTGTGCCCGCACCTGAACACAGCACCCTTCATGTATTGTCTTCATTCCTGCCCAAGTTTTGGTCTGGCTTCATATTTTGAGCCAAAGCTCAGCATGCAGGCCTGGTTTCCCTGCCTTCAGTACCATTACACAATTGAACCATTAGCACTGACTAGCTCCCAATAGAGGACCACACCTCCCTCTAGTCAGTGCTCCATTATTGTTGCTCACTTGTTCTCACAGACAAGACCTGTGCTTAACTGCTCCTGAAAACCTGCATCTACCCTGTATACCAAATTGTTCCCAGATTCCAAGACCCTCGTGCCCTCCAAGCCTCCTGATTCCAAGACCCTCTTGTCCTCTCAAGTTCGTAGTATCCTCGTCTCAACGACCCCTGCTATGCCAAAGATCCTCTCGTCCTCTGAAGGCCCTTGTATGCTCCAAGCCTCTTGATAACCTCCACAGTGTTCCTAAATCCTGTTCTGAACTCTGCTACTTTGCAGTGGACTCCAGCCACTCCGTGACTCCCATCACTCTCAGCCAGCTCCACAGTATCCTGTTCATCACTTGGTTCTTGCACTCCACCCTGCTCTCTATGCAAGTTCTCCAGTATCCTAGTCAGTCCTATTCATATCCTAGTCCTAATAGATATTAACCCCTTCGTTGTTGGAATGTTGTCAGTCCCGTACAGGTTGTGTCCCAAAAAGGTGTACGTGTATGCGTGTGTTGGTACCCGGGTACAAGATTCAACTGGCCAGTGAATAATTTACAGGTGTCTTTGACTAGTCACGTTGGGGCCCTGTAGGTTTAGACAAACTTGCAGCGTGCTTTATTATTTTTACTGTGGCCAGGAAGGCCTCTCACCCATCCGCCAGATACTCTGCGCTCTGCTCGACCCAGGACGTCTCTCCGCTTGGCTTGACTGGGACTCTGTGCCACCAGATCCGCTTGTCTTGCTTGTCCGTTTCTGCCACAAGATGCTCAGCTCACCGCCTGCACTCCCATTAGGTCATCTGCGGTCTCCTAACTCGGGGTCCTTCAGCTACTCTGTATCTGTGTAAACTTATCAGCAGTGGATCGCTAGGTCTCTGACAAGTAATGTGAAACCGATCTCCAGCTCCACAAGGCCGCACCTGCGCTCCGGCCTGGTCACGATCGTTGTCTTTCTCAACTGCGTCTTGCTCTCTTGCTCCTCGGCATGCTCTGGGTTTCCCCTGCACGAGGCTGCGGAAGTAAGTCTGTTTCTCCCCACCCACTTCCGGTTTCTGGCGCAAAGCATGCTGGAAAACTTAGTCCCATTGTCCAGTGTCTCTTACATTGCACTTGTCTCCCTCTGGTGGCCAAAAATAAGTACTACCGCAACAGTGTTTTTAACCCAGCGCTACATATGCTTCAGGTATCTGGTAAAGAATGAAGAGAAAATGTGGCAGAGTTGACGATTCAAATGTTCTGGTGGTGGTATATTTGTAGGATCTGTGCTTGCTTCTGGGGTCCTCTGTGGCCCTTAAAAGCAGGAATCATACAGCTCGCCAAAGGGTACAGATTTCCTTTTTCCAGATCTCTGGCAAATCTGGCATATTAGTGCTCCCTGAAGATAGGGTTGGGAAACATTGGTGTAAACAATGTGGTGTGCCCACCGAGATCTTATTTTGTTGTGCCCCATTGTGACTACCTTCATGTTTATCACTTTCTATATTGTGCCCCATGACAACTTATTGCATTGGAATGTTATAACTTGCAAGTATGTTAGACTAAAATAAATTAGCTTGTGTGCTGGAGGTCCTTTGGATTGGGACAACACCACCTTTAACACCATAGGGTCTGTTCTTTAAACTCTGTACCTTAATTGTTCAAACCTACTGAGAAGTAGAAAAAGAAAACTTTGGCTAATTCTGTTACTGAACTATGTTCATGTTATAAGAATTAATTAATTTCAAGATTGTTCATAAACTGATGTAGAGGCTAAATATTGGAGTATTCAGCTTTAGAGGGCACGCTCAACAAGAACTCTCAGTTAAATTACATTGGGTTTTTAACAATGTGCTGGTTACCATATGGAATAAAATAGCAAAAAGTGAATGCTATATGATGATGAACATAGAAAGTGAAGAAAGTGAGCAAGCAGTTACTGTGCTGTATATGTTGAAATGGGAACAATGACCTAATCAGAGAAACAGAGGAACTCGAGCAGTATTACACCTGGACTTTTCTCCACCCCCAGGAAGGGAGACCACAAACTTACATACTAATCAGTGAAGTCTTTAATAGCCATGAATAACGCAGGCTGATTAGCAAATTCAAAGGCTAATTAGCAGATTGTATTCAGCTCAGCATCTTCAACCAAAAAAACAAGAGAACTGGTAATAATAATAAAAGCCCTTAGTGAAGGAATTCGATGAGAAATATTTCTATACTACTTTATATAATCATAAAGATACTGAAATTACGACAAGCAGTTAACCTGATCATTGCCAGCTAGAAAAAGTTTTTTTAAAACACTTGGCTAGCTGTAGAATTTTGGTATAGAGCAGATCCCAAAATAATATTACATTCTAAATATTGACGAGGTTCAAATACATTTTCTAAATAGAGCATTTTAAAATTCAAATACAAGCCACCAGTTTGTTCTTTACAGTAGAATGTTTTAATATGGAGGCAGTATAGTATGATATGCATATTTTTAAATTTGTACAGACTTGTACATTAAAGGTTTATGGCCGTATATGTGAGTATGCAATCTAACAATGCACTAATTTAATGCTAGGCTAATTATTTGGTTGAAGGGACACTCTAGGGACTGCAAATTGAGTGGTCACAGTTAACATAAGGGGTTATTCAGAGAGCACCGACACTTCGGCGAGCTAAATTCACCGTCCTCGAAGTGCAGCGAATCGACTCGCTGAATCGATCTGAAAAACGATCGACCAGCCATGGAAAAGCCAATAAGCCGCCGAACAGGGGTGGTAAAAAAAAAACGCAAGTTTTAAAATGCATTGTTAAAAAGAGTGCATGAAATGCCTGAAAATAATATATAACGTCCTATGAATACCAATAAAAAGGTCTGTTACAGAAAAACGGAAATATAAAAAACATAGGAATTAAAAATTTCACCAAAAAAATCCCTAAACTAAATCGTAAAAAAATAAATTAAAGAGACTTTTTTTGCTGCAAATAAAAAGAATAAACAAATTGAATAAAAATTTAAGAAAGACTGGGATTTTTTTTATATGGGATTCACCTGCTTAGGTTGGGGTCAGACGAGTGTAGTGTTCACGTCCGTGATTGCGCCTAAAAGTACGTCCGTGATAGCATGACAGAAAGCCCATTGGAGCCTGACACTTGAAGTACGTCTGCACTGAACTGCGGACGCACAACGGCCGCGGCCCACGGACGCAAGGCAGGCAAGAACGTACTACTCCTAGAACGGCCGCACAAAGTGCGCTGCGTCCGCATAGCTTTGTGTGTGAGTGATGGAACGTGGTCAGACGGACTGCCTTTATAAGTCCAGCATTTTTCACTGACAAAATGGTTTTGATTTTTAATTTATTTTCTCTCCTACATCCGTCAAAATATACATCAGTAAATAAACGGACTGTGTGGCCACTACTGTGTCTTCCGTACTGACGTACGTCCGTGTGCAAGGATGTACAGTCCGTAGAAATCACGCTCGTCTGACCCTAGCCTTATATCTGTCGAATGATACCACTGAAAATCAGGGCATTTCACTGACATTTCGGTGCAGTTCAGAGTGCACTGAATAGATTAACCATCACTACTCTATGGGGATTTCACCGCCGCCTAAGGCTAGGGTCAGACGAACGCATGTTTCACGTCATCTGTGAAAAAGTGCGTTCGAACGAATGGACGTATTTTTTCACGGAATACGCGATAGCGGTCATACAATGCGCATTTTTGTCCGTGATTTTGTACGGATCATCAATAAAACACTTTTTGCGTCTGGACGTTATGTTGGCCGGACATTAGCAGCGTCTGACGTCTCCTAATCATGCACACATGCCGCTAGCAGACGCAGCGCACTCTGTACGTCAGTACTAGCGGTATCACGTTCTCCAAAAAAATGCGTTTGTTTGCCGCTTGCGTTGCGCAGCCGCACTTTCGTGCGGCCGTACTTCGTATATTGCCCATCATTGGCCGTTATTTGCTGCTACTACGGCCGTGATAAAGTGCGGCTGCACACGAGTTCGCACAGCGTTCGTCTGACCCTAGCCTAAGATAACTTTATTTCGCTGGCAATTAACCAATACTTGGCGAATTGCCAGCTTTTTGAATAGCAGAATGGCCGCAAAATTGCACCGTACGGGGAAATTCACCGTTTGGTGCAATTTCGTGGCCAATTCGGTGTTCTTTGAATAACTTCTTTAATGTTCTCCCCCTCCAAATACACCACTCCTGGCTAGGCAATGGCTCTCTGTATGATCACGTTAAGAACCACTGATTAGGATGGACACTCACTTAAATGTCCAGCAGGGGTCAAGTCCTAGAACAAGTAAATGTGGGAACTCAACAAAATGACTGGCCCCGATCAAGTAGCATTTAACACACCAAACACTCAAGTTTGAAATATGTATAGTGCTTTATATTCTAGAAAAGAAGTCGGGGTACTCACCATGAAAAGTCACAAAGTGCCAGGTAGCGAGCAGCCAATGAAAGATTGCATATGGTCGTGGTCACATGCAGCCAATGAATAAAGGACACATACCAGCGTACACCCAATAAATAGAGCCAGGGCCAAGCCACAACATTGTGGTTCCTGGGGCCCATGGATAAAATGCTGCCGTCTTGGGGGGCGCGGCTGGCTGCTGGAGAAAGAAGTTGCATCCTGCTTGAGCTCTGTGGTGATCCCTGGGGCTTTCTACTGATTATTTTACCCGCTGAGACCCCTTACTTGAGGCTCCTGAGCGGCTGGCCACTGTGAGTGTGCTGACCGGAGCCCGTTTCCCACCTCTGGTCGAGAGAGAAGCTTGTCTGCTGGCCATCTTCTCTGGCTGGAGCCGGTGGCCATTTTGCGGCCTACATCGTGCCGTCTGTCGTCTCCCGGCGTGCTTGCGGCAAGCGCCCTGAACCCGCTGAGTGCCATGAAGAGGACCAGGGAGACGGAGGGCCCCCGTCTCCCGGTCGTTTTGGACATCTTGCTGCAGCTGCTGGAGTATGATGGACACCCGATGACATAGGGTGATATGCGCCGGGTCATGGCCGTGCTACGTTCTGGCAAGTCGAGGCCTCGTACAGCAGTATTTCTGGGGACGAAAGGCCTGACGCTGATGTGCGCGGACGTGAGGTACCGGAGAAGGCAGAGGCTGGAGTTCTGCGGGACAGGGATGGGGAGCTGGATGTCGTGATGTCACTGGCCGTTTCACCACGAGCAGAGCTGCCCTCACAGTGTGACCCAGGAAAGTCTGCATGCTGGGAGTCGCCCGTATGGGAGGGGGTACTGGCGGCCCCTGCTGGTCATGAATGGTGTCTGGCGGTGGAGGGTTGCTCCCTCGTACCTGAGCAGAAGAAGCCGTTCGGACCCCTCCTGTTGTCCCTCACTGCGCAGCCTCCTGCGGCCTTACTCCGCGATGTTGGTGACTGGTGTTGCGATGCAGATGGGGGTTTGTCTGCCCTATCGGCCCTGTTTCTTGCCGACTGACCTGGCCTACTCAGCGTCGCCCTGCCTGCTATGAGTCTGCTGCCATTCAACACTGGCTGAGGGCACCCTTGTTTATGTTTCTGTGCAGACACCCCACTTTTTTCGATGACCCTCTTTGATTTCTTTATTGCCGTAGACTTTCTGCCTTTTTCAGCAGATTCAGCTGACTAATTTTTGGCTGCTCCCCGGCTGGGGACAGTTTTTTCACGTGCCAGAGAAGCTTTCTGCTAATCTTTTTGAGATATGCACGAATCAACAGTCTTGTTTTATGTATCTTAGCTTTTATTGCTTTACCCTTCGCATGTTCGCATGTTTGCATTGCTGACTCTTATTGGCCCTGCGCTGCCTTTATCCTTCATTTGATTTTTTCTACTGTCTAAAACTTCAAAGTAAAGAAAATCTTAAATGGAAATAAAAAAAACGCTGCCGCCTCCCCTCAAACTATGCCCACCAAAAAACCCATGCTTATAGCAGAGCTTCACAGTAATAAAACTCACAATATTGTTCAGTGTGTATGTGGGCATCACAGAGCTACACAGCAATAAAACACACAGTAATGTGCAGTGTGTATGAACGTATCACAGAGTTCCAAAGTAAAACTCACAAATAAGTCTAAAATAAAATATTTTAAAATAAATAAGATATTAAATTATATTTAAATATAATATTTTTTATATTTATTTTAATTGTATTAAAATAATTAATATTATTAAAAAATATATACTTGTTACTTTATCTAACTTTTTTGCAGGGAGGGGGCTGAATTCTTCTTCCTCCAGTGGAACAGCCTATTCAAGGCCCCAGGCCTTAGGCGAGGCCCCGGACCAAGTCGCAGGTGAGGCCCTGGGCCAGGCTAGGATTCGGACCAGGCCCCAGGTGAGGACCCGAACCAGACCCCAGCCCCAGATGAGGCCCCCACCCCAGACAAGGTCCCGGACCAGGCCCCAGTCGGCCAATAGTGGGCCCCCAGACTGAAGGGCCCGGGTCCTGTGGCACCTGTGACACCCCTGGTAGTTCTGCCCTCAGTAGGAGTACTGTATATATATATATATATAATATAACTATATTGCCAAAAGTATTCGCTCACCTGCCTTGACTTGCATATGACTTGCCCATTCCTAATCCATAGGGTTCAATATGACGTCGGTCCACCCTTTGCAGCTATAACAGCTTCATCTCTTCTGGGAAGGCTGTCCACAAGGTTTAGGAGTGTGTTTATGGGATTTTTTGACCATTTTTCTAGAAGCGCATTTGTGTGGTCACACACTGATGTTGGACGAGAAGGCCTGGTGCTCAGTCTCCGCTCTAATTCATCCCAAAGGTGTTCTATCGGGTTGAGGTCAGGACTCTGTGCAGGCCAGTCAAGTTCATCCACACCAGACTCTGTCATCCATGTCTTTATGGACCTTGCTTTGTGCATAGTCATGTTGGAAGAGGAAGGGGCCAGCTCCAAACTGTTCCCACAAAGTTGGGAGCATGGAATTGTCCAAAATGGCTTGGTATGCTGAAGCATTCAGAGTTCCTTTCACTGGAACTAAGGGGCCATGCCCAGCTGCTGAAAAACAACCCCACACCATAATCCCCCATCCACCAAACTTTACACTTGGCACAATGCAGTCAGACAAGTACCGTTCTCCTGGCAACCGCCAAACCCAGACTCGTCCATTAGATTGCCAGGTGGAGAAGCACGATTCGTCACTCCAGAGAACGCGTCTCCACTGCTCTAGAGTCCAGTGGCGGCGTGTTTTCCACCACTGCATCCGACACTTTGCATTGCACTTGGTGATGTATGGCTTGGATGCAGCTGCTCGGCCATGGAAAGCCATTCCATGAAGCTCTCTGTGCACTGTTCTTGAGCTAATCTGAAGGCCACATGAAGTTTGGAGGTCTGTAGCGATTGACTCTGCAGAAAGTTGGTGACCTCTGCGCCTCAGCATCCGCTGACCCCGCTCCATCAGTTTACGTGGCCTACCACTTCGTGGCTGAGTTGCTGTCGTTCAAAAACACTTCCACGTTCTTATAATACAGCTGACTGTGGAATATTTAGGAGCGAGGAAATTTCACGACTGGATTTGTCGCACAGGTGGCATCCTATCACAGTTCCATGCTGGAATTCACTGAGCTCCTGAGAGCGACTCATTCTTTCACAAATGTTTGTAAAAACAGTCTGCATGCCTAGGTGCTTTATTTTATACACCTGTGGCCATGGAAGTGATTGGAACACCTGATTCTGATTATTTGGATGGGTGAGCGAATACTTTTGGCAATATAGTGTATATATATATATATATATATATATGTGTGTGTACAAAGAAACGCAAGAGTGTATTTATACAATTATATAGATGTGTGTGAATAATTAATATATATGTATATATAGATATATATATATATATATATACATGTGTGTATTTGTATGGGTTTTGTATATGTATTAATGTATAGAGGTATACATTTCTGTATATATGCGGAAGGGGGGCCCAGGAAGGAAATTTTACCCCTCAGCCCAGCGAAGCCTGGTTATGCCCCTGTCTACCTATCTGATATTACAGAAGTTTAGTTTTATTTATCCATCTCTGAAAATGTATTTCAAGTTTTAAGAAGTGCAACCAGAAGTGGCCTTTGTAAACTCAAATACAGGGTGATATCTTGCTAATTTTTTCAGAACACAGAGTTACGATTGTAACAGGAGCAATGACTACTGCTAGGCGGTATTTCATATCCAAAGCCTTTGTGGCTCTTATGGACTAATGACTTCAAGGTCCTGGGAGTTCAGAAAAGCTTTACCGAGCATAGTCTCTTAGACATTTAATCAAAAAGGTTTTAAAAATAATATTTCCAACAGCCATCCAGGCTAAAAGCCTTCACTCAGACATGAAACAGACTTATTCAATACTTCCTATTAACATGTCTTTGCTGCTTTAAAGGTACAGGCACTTTTATTTGCTCTAGAGATACCACATATTTTTCATCAGAGTGATTAAGAGGAGACTAGATGTGACATTGTATAAAAAGTTGTAGAAGAACAAAGTAAAAGTGGATCGCATTAACCTGGCAACCTGTTGTGTCTTTTTTCTTTCAGACAGCTCCTAGCAAGGCAATGACTAAACCCAAAATTGTCAAAATTCACTCAGAATATTCAGTCAGAACAAAACGGAAAACCAAGTCTAAGGCTAGGGTCAGACGAACGCATTTTTCACGTTGTCTGTGAAAAAGTGAGTTCGAACGAATGGACGTATTTTTTCACGGAATACGCGATAGCGGTCATACGATGCGCATTGTCGTACGTGATTTTGTACGGATCATCAATAAAACCCTTTCTGCGTCTGGACGTTATGTTGGCCGGACGTGTGCAGCGTCTGACGTCTCCCAATCACGCAAACACGCCGCTATGCGGCCGCAGCGCACTCTGTACGTCAGTAGTAGCGGTTTGACGTTCTCGAAAAAATGCGTTCGTTTGCCACTTGCGTTGCGCGGCCGCACTTTCGTGCGGCCGTTCGTCGTATGTTCCCCGGCATTGGACGTCATTTGCTGCTAGCACGGCCGTGATTTTGTGCGGCTAAACGCACGTTAAAAATGCTTTCGTCTGACCTTAGCCTAATTATTCTTATTTGTGCTTTTCTTGTAAATATTAATAAAGCATATATACCATTGTGCTACTATCATAGACAGTGATGGAAAATGCATAGTGTTTATATCAGTTACACAAAAAAGCATGTTAAAACAATCCATAGTACTTTATTTGCACTATGATTGCTTAAATAGTTCTAATTTTTGAGTGTATATGTTTATTTACAAAAATCTCACCCTCTGAGTAGAAAATAACTTCCAGTGCTAAAAGGAAAGAAATGTTATTATGCTTATGTGCCACTTTTTTCTTTTGTTTGTGGATATGAAATGAACGGACTAGCCAGTACACTTGGAGATTGTGAGTATTCACTTTAACCTTTTGTTGGAAAAGAAATTCAGTCCTCTCTAATTACATAATTGTAGCATAGATTGTTGTGGTCTTCTATTGTTTGTTCAGGAGTTTGTTACAGTCTAAAAGGAAGTGCTAGGTTGTCTAAAAGTATAGAAGTGAAAGGAATGCTGGTCACAGAGGATTTGAGATGGCTGCTTTAACAGGTCCAGGGAAATACAACATTTTGTCTCGTTACAGGAGCCTTTATCAACTACTTGATACTTGATGAAGGCTAGTTTATGGACCCAAAACATTATGGGTATTATCAGCTGCCCCTCGCTTAAACTGGGACGCAAAGGGGAAAAATTAGCTTCCCCTTTGCGTGCCGGTTTGCCCAGCAGATCGCAGGATAGGCGCCGAGTCCGGCAGCGTGCCCCTTAGCGATTGCTAAGCTCGCGGATGCTGGGGGCAGTGCTACAGCGCCGTCCCCAGCATCCCCTTCATGGTGTCCATAGGACTCCATGGAGGATCTCGCGAGATCCTGCTGGTCGGCGGAGTATCGCGGAGGGAGACAGGGGACTTTCTTCCCACGTTTCACTCTGCTCCCGGCAGCCAGAAGCATCGGATCAGGCTGCCGTTCTCGCTGTGGGAAGAGAGGTGAGTATCTGTTTTTTGATGGGATTTTGAGCTGCAGGTAGCAGATTCTGCAGCAGCGCAATACGTTAGCCACACCTCTGAGCTTGTGATAATTTTTTTTTGTTAGCGCCAGCCCTTATTAACAAGCGTTAGGACGAAAATGACCCTAGCGCTAGTTAATCTGTACTTTGCATTCCCTATACCTAACATGGGGAGCACAAAGTACAGTAAACTCGAGCTACGAATTGCAAATTAACCCCTTCCCGACCGAGGACGTACCATGTACGTCATTGCAGCGGGTCTCTCTTAGACCGCTGACGTACATGGTACGTCCTGCCGTTTTTGAGCTGCTGGAAGCGATCGGATCGCTTCCAGCAGCTCAAACGCCATTGCAGGATGCCTGGGAGTCCAGGCATCCGTGCAATGGCCGTTAGAAGTGCCGGGGCACCATGTGATCGCTCCCCGGGAGCGATCTACATCCGGTTGCACCGGAGAGGTGCCCGGCACTTCTACAGAGCGCTGGAAGCGATCGGATCGCTTCCAGCTGCTCTGAGCATATTACAAGGATGCCTCGACATCGAGGCATCCTTGTAATATACTTACCTGCCGCCGGTCCGTCCGTGATCGCTCCCCCCGAGCGATCACTTCCGGTAGCGGCAGGAAGTACTGAGTGCCACGAGGTATCGTGGCACTCAGTACAAAATCGATCACTTCAGTGATCAGGTGCTCTGCTGGGTGCCTCGAGGGATCAAGGCACCCAGCAGAGTAAAAAAAAGTAAAAAAAAAGTAAAAAAAAAGTGTAAAAAAAAAGTAAAAAAAAGTGTGAAAAAAAGTGTAAAAAAAGAAAAATAAATAAAATAAACTGACAGTTAGGGGTAGGGTTAGGGTTAGGGTTAGGGTTAGGGGTAGGGTTAGGGTTAGGGTTAGGGTTAGGGTTAGGGGTAGGGTTAGGGTTAGGGTTAGGGGTAGGGGTAGGGGTAGGGTTAGGGTTAGGGTTAGGGTTAGGGTTAGGGTTAGGGTTAGGGTTAGGGTTGGGTTAGGGGTAGGGGTAGGGGTAGGGTTAGGGTTAGGGGTAGGGATAGGGGTAGGGTTAGGGGTAGGGATAGGGGTAGGGTTAGGGGTAGGGGTAGGGGTAGGGTTAGGGGTAGGGTTAGGGGTAGGGATAGGGTTAGGGTTAGGGTTCTAAGGGCAGGGTCAGGGGTAGGGTTAGGGTTCTAAGGGCAGGGTCATCTTGGGGCTGAGTGGGATGTTCCTAGCCTGCCTCATCAGAGAGGCAGGCTAGCAACATCCAATCAGAAGTTAGAAAAAATCAAAATAAAATTTCTAATTTGTCAGGTCAGGCCAATATTTTGTAAATATTGGCTCTGACCTCTGTGATTCTCCCTCCCTCTCCTCACTTGTGTTTTGGTGAGCGAGAGAGAGAGATCAGATTTGACAGGTTAGAGATTTTAGTGAGATTTAGTGAGATTAGAAAAATTGAGGCAGATTTAGAGAGATTTTAGGGAGATTTAGAAGAATTGAGGCAGGTTTAGAGGGATTTAGAGAGATTTAGGTGTTTATTTGTATTTTCTTGTGAAACCCAACGGTTCTTCTAAGAACCAACAATCCGCTTATATATATATAATAATTATAAAATTTTATAATCTATTATATATAATGTCTGAGAGGGTGTACAGCGCCGAGGAGGCATATGCCATCCTGGCGTCAGAATCTGAGGCATCTGCGTCAGACTCAGACCCTCATTTCGACCCCGCTAACTGCTCAGAGGCGTCGCTAGATACATTATCTATGCTGGCTGATGTATCTAGTGATGTTTCTGATGCAGATCCTGGGTCACCACCTGCCAGCAGGAGACGCACAGCTCCAGCTGAGGAGTGGGTAGTGCCTCATCGCCAGAGGCCAGATATCCCTCCTTTCACGGCAAATCCTGGCATCAATATTGATGTTGCAGGATTTACCGCCACACAGTTTTTGCAGGTGTTTATGGGGGATGATTTGTTGGGCCACATCGTGGCCCAATCAAATCTGTATGCCCATCAGCATTGTGCTGCGAAGCCAGACTCCTACTTGGCAAGGCAGCAATGGACCCCGCTAGATGTGCCAGAATTTCTGAAATTCTGGGCACTTACTATGCTGAGGGCATCATAAAGAAGCCCTCAATTCGCTCCTGCTGGAGCAGTAGCCCCATCTGCTCTACCCCCATTTACCTCCAATCAATGTCACGTAGAAGGTATGAAAACATTTTGCGTTTCATGCACTTCAGTGACAACAGCCTGTGCTCCCCTAGAGAGCATCCCCAGTTTGACAGGCACCAGACTTTTACATTTTATTCGTACATTTTTATGTTCTACAATTGGTGCTGTATTTTGCCAAAATCTTTGCACACCTATGCATGGGGGGCATGGGTGTACTCAGGAGATCTTGCAGAAAACAACCTGGAGAGTTTTCATGCAGTAACAAACAACAGTGTCTGCTAAGGCTAGGGTCAGACGAGCGTGATTTCTACGGACTGTACGTCCGTGCAGTACGGACATCGTCAGTACGGAAGACGCAGTAGTGGTCACACAGTCCGTTTTTTCACTGACATTTATTTTTTGACAGATGTAGGAGGGACAATAAATTCAATTGCAAAACCATTTTGTCCGTGAAAAATGCAGGACGTATAAATGCAGTCCGTCTGACCACGTTCCATCACTCACACACAAAGCTATGCAGACGTTGCGGACGCAGCGCACTTTGTGCGGCCGTTCTAGCGGTTCTACGTTCTTGCCTGCCTTGCGTCCGGGGCCGCGGCCGTTGTGCGTCCGCAGTTCAGTGCGGACGTACTTCGTGTGTCGGGCTCCATTGGACTTTATGTCATGCTATCACGGACGTACTTTTAGGCGCGATCACGGACGTGAACACTACGCTCGTCTGACCCTAGCCTAAATCACAGTCCAAAACTACTGTGGGCGTAAAAATCTGAAATTTGAAAAATTACCGCCACACACCTTGTTGCCAAATGTTTTGGGCTAAAACCGTTGCATCCATGGCATCAAAGCACTCCATATGCAATACCTTGGGGTGTCAACATAACAAATATAAACAATTTTCTGGCAATAATTCAAACTGGGGTATGCGGTAGACCCAAAACCAAAGATAGGCCTAGCTGAAGAAATAATCTCAATTTCAACTCTAATGACAAAGTCATAAAAATTGTATTTGAACCTTCCCAAAATCCTGGCAAACCTAGGCATGGGGGGCATGGGTGTACTCAGGAGATCTTGCAGAAAACAACCTGGAGAGTTTTCATGCAGTAACAAACAACAGTGTCTGCTAAATCACAGTCCAAAACTACTGTGGGCGTAAAAATCTGAAAATTGAAAAATTACCGCCACACACCTTCTCAAATGTTTTGGGCTAAAACCGTTGCATCCATGGCATCAAAGCACTCCATATGCAATACCTTGGGGTGTCAACATAACAAATATAAACAATTTTCTGGCAATAATTCAAACTGGGGTATGCGGTAGACCCAAAACCAAAGATAGGCCTAGCTGAAGAAATAATCTCAATTTCAACTCTAATGACAAAGTCATAAAAATTGTATTTGAACCTTCCAAAATCCTGGCAAACCTAGGCATGGGGGGCATGGGTGTACTCAGGAGATCTTGCAGAAAACAACCTGGAGAGTTTTCATGCAGTAACAAACAACAGTGTCTGCTAAATCACAGTCCAAAACTACTGTGGGCGTAAAAATCTGAAAATTGAAAAATTACCGCCACACACACCTTCTCAAATGTTTTGGGCTAAAACCGTTGCATCCATGGCATCAAAGCACTCCATATGCAATACCTTGGGGTGTCAACATAACAAATATAAACAATTTTCTGGCAATAATTCAAACTGGGGTATGCGGTAGACCCAAAACCAAAGCTAGGCCTAGCTGAAGAAATAATCTCAATTTCAACTCCAATGACAAAGTCATAAAAATTGTATTTGAACCTTCCCAAAATCCTGGCAAACCTATGCATGGGGGGCATGGGTGTACTCAGGAGACCTTGCAGAAAACAACCTGGAGAGTTTTCATGCAGTAAAAAACAACAGTGTCTCCTAAATCACAGTCCAAAACTGATGTGGGTGTGAAAATGAAAAATGACCACCAAACAGTATCTAATTTGTTTGGAGCAAACGGATGCATCCATAGCATAAAAACACTCCATTTACAATACTTTGGGGTGTTAGCTTACCAAATATATGCACGTTCATAAAACTGGGGTATGTAAAAAGGCCCCTAAAAAGAAGATAAGCAAAGAAGATACTGTATGTCAAATTAGAAAATTGACAAGCACATGTCAAAGATTGGCGTAGCACCCCAAAAACAACAGAACAAATCTATATATGGGTGGTATCAATTTACTCAGAAGATGTTGCTGAACATATTTTGGGGTGTTTTTTGGCAGTAACCCATAACTGGATTTGACAATTCATGCCTAAAGTACAATGTGTGTGAAAAAATAACACAAAAAGTGACTACCTGAAAGATTGACAAAGAGCTAGTGCATGGAAAGTGTTAAAATACAACTCTTTGAAGCACCCTAGGGTGTGCCCTTTCTAAAAATATATGGTTTGATGGGGGTAAATTACTTTGGCCGGCTTCAAAAATGTCCCAAATATAGGCCATGGGTGCATGATGACGAAATGTGAAAATTCCAAGTTGGAAAACTGAAATGCGCACCCCCCAAATAAGGCCTTTTAGCCCCCAAATGACCCGACATACCTATACATGGGTGGTATCAATTTACTCAGAAGATGTTGCTGAACATATTTTGGGGTGTTTTTTGGCAGTAACCCATAACTGGATTTGACAATTCATGCCTAAAGTACAATGTGTGTGAAAAAATAACACAAAAAGTGACTACCTGAAAGATTGACAAAGAGCTAGTGCATGGAAAGTGTTAAAATACAACTCTTTGAAGCACCCTAGGGTGTGCCCTTTCTAAAAATATATGGTTTGATGGGGGTAAATTACTTTGGCCGGCTTCAAAAATGTCCCAAATAGGCCATGGGTGCATGATGACGAAATGTGAAAATTCCAAGTTGGAAAACTGAAATGCGCACCCCCCAAATAAGGCCTTTTAGCCCCCAAATGACCCGACATACCTATACATGGGTGGTATCAATTTACTCAGAAGATGTTGCTGAACATATTTTGGGGTGTTTTTTGGCAGTAACCCATAACTGGATTTGACAATTCATGCCTAAAGTACAATGTGTGTGAAAAAATAACACAAAAAGTGACTACCTGAAAGATTGACAAAGAGCTAGTGCATGGAAAGTGTTAAAATACAACTCTTTGAAGCACCCTAGGGTGTGCCCTTTCTAAAAATATATGGTTTGATGGTGGTAAATTACTTTGGCCGGCTTCAAAAATGTCCCAAATAGGACATGGGTGCATGATGACGAAATGTGAAAATTCCAAGTTGGAAAACTGAAATGCGCACACCCCAAATAAGGCCTTTTAGCCCCCAAATGACCCGACATACCTATACATGGGTGGTATCAATTTACTCAGAAGATGTTGCTGAACATATTTTGGGGTGTTTTTTGGCAGTAACCCATAACTGGATTTGACAATTCATGCCTAAAGTACAATGTGTGTGAAAAAATAACACAAAAAGTGACTACCTGAAAGTTTGACAAAGAGCTAGTGCATGGAAAGTGTTAAAATACAACTCTTTGAAGCACCCTAGGGTGTGCCCTTTCTAAAAATATATGGTTTGATGGGGGTAAATTACTTTGGCCGGCTTCAAAAATGTCCCAAATAGGACATGGGTGCATGATGACGAAATGTGAAAATTCCAAGTTGGAAAACTGAAATGCGCACCCCCCAAATAAGGCCTTTTAGCCCCCAAATGACCCGACATACCTATACATGGGTGGTATCAATTTACTCAGAAGATGTTGCTGAACATATTTTGGGGTGTTTTTTGGCAGTAACCCATAACTGGATTTGACAATTCATGCCTAAAGTACAATGTGTGTGAAAAAATAACACAAAAAGTGACTACCTGAAAGATTGACAAAGAGCTAGTGCATGGAAAGTGTTAAAATACAACTCTTTGAAGCACCCTAGGGTGTGCCCTTTCTAAAAATATATGGTTTGATGGGGGTAAATTACTTTGGCCGGCTTCAAAAATGTCCAAAATAGGACATGGGTGCATGATGACGAAATGTGGAAAATTCCAAGTTGGAAAACTGAAATGCGCACCCCCCAAATAAGGCCTTTTAGCCCCCAAATGACCCGACATACCTATACATGGGTGGTATCAATTTACTCAGAAGATGTTGCTGAACATATTTTGGGGTGTTTTTTGGCAGTAACCCATAACTGGATTTGACAATTCATGCCTAAAGTACAATGTGTGTGAAAAAATAACACAAAAAAAGTGACTACCTGAAAGATTGACAAAGAGCTAGTGCATGGAAAGTGTAAAATACAACTCTTTGAAGCACCCTAGGGTGTGCCCTTTCTAAAAATATATGGTTTGATGGGGGTAAATTACTTTGGCCGGCTTCAAAAATGTCCCAAATAGGACATGGGTGCATGATGACGAAATGTGAAAATTCCAAGTTGGAAAACTGAAATGCGCACCCCCCAAATAAGGCCTTTTAGCCCCCATGACCCGACATACCTATACATGGGTGGTATCAATTTACTCAGAAGATGTTGCTGAACATATTTTGGGGTGTTTTTTGGCAGTAACCCATAACTGGATTTGACAATTCATGCCTAAAGTACAATGTGTGTGAAAAAATAACACAAAAAGTGACTACCTGAAAGATCGACAAAGAGCTAGTGCATGGAAAGTGTTAAAATACAACTCTTTGAAGCACCCTAGGGTGTGCCCTTTCTAAAAATATATGGTTTGATGGGGGTAAATTACTTTGGCCGGCTTCAAAAATGTCCCAAATAGGACATGGGTGCATGATGACGAAATGTGAAAATTCCAAGTTGGAAAACTGAAATGTGCACCCCCCAAATAAGGCCTTTTAGCCCCCAAATGACCCGACATACCTATACTTGGGTGGTATCAATTTACTCAGAAGATGTTGCTGAACATATTTTGGGGTGCTTTTTGGCAGTAAACCTTAAAGTTCACAGTACATGTATTCTTAAATTACGTTCAAAAAAAAAAAATCACCAAAATTTTTTTTTTTTCAAACTTTGGCATAGATTTGTGGTAAAATGGTTTGCATGGAAAGAGTCAAAATACCCCAAGTTTAATACCTTGATTTGTGTACTTTAAAAAAATATGTATATGTGGAGGGTTATTCAGGAATTAGTGACAGATATCAGTGTTACAATGTCACTATCACTAGTTTTGAAAATAACTCTTTGGAAATGGCAAAGTGCTACTTGCACTTATTGTTGCATAAAATAAGGAAAAAAGCGAGGAATATGTAAACATTGGGTATTGCTAAACTCAGTACTAAATTTAGAAACTACTAAGGAATAAAAAATTTTTGACGGTTGTTGATACATAAGAAATTTTGGGGGTCAAAGTTCGAAAAAGTGGTGTTTTTTCAATTTTTGTGTCATATTTCACAATATTTTTTATAGTAAATTATATGAAATGATGAAAAAAATGGTATCTTTATAAAGTCCATTTAGTGACGAGAAAAACAGTGTAAAATATGTGTGGGTTACATAAACGAGTAAGAGGAAAATTTGACGTAAACACTAAGAGCGCAGAAACGTAAAAACAGCTGCGGTCACGAACGGACGGATTTGTGTAAAACCGCCCGGTCACTAAGGGGTTAACGAGCGCTAATGGATTTTTTTACCCATTAGCGATTTGAGGGCGATGTGGGTGCAGCGCTTTAACCTCCTTTAAGTTAGCGCTAACGCTGACGCTAGTGTTAGCTTGAAGGAGGTGCTAGAGCCCTATATTTCCATGCTCTTATTAAAGCAGCCATATCAAATCCTCTGAAGTGACCAGCATTCCTTTCTCTGTGGCTATGAACATGAAGGGACTATTAGCTGTACCTTGCTGTGTGGAACCTGTGGTGATTGATCCCCTGGCGAGAGCTTCCACTAACCTCTATATAAAAGTATAGAAGCCATAGTGTTAACTTTTTTATACAACAAAGAACAGGCACCATTAAATGTTAGATGTATTCTGCTTAAAGCAGTCAGACCCTTACTGTGTTAATTCAAGTTTCAGCAAACCAGAAAAATAAACAAAATGATGGATTACATTCTAATATACTAATAAACTCACATTGCCAGTAGCATAAAATTAGAGAGTAAACAATTCAATTTATTAACTCGCCTGTATTAAGCAAGATAATGCTCTTACTGTGCTATGAAAATTAAATGTGAGAAAAGAATGAAATTAGAAACGGTAAAGAGATTGAAAACACTGACGAGAATATGTGTCCCCAATAAAATGGAAAGTTCAATAGTGTTTGAGATGGCTTAAATGTTACAAACAAAAAGGGTTATTCAAAGAGAGACGAATTGGCCACCAAAAGGTGAATTTCACCACATGGTGCAATTCGGCTATTCAAAAAGCTTGCAATTCGCCAAATATTGGCATATTGCAGGGGAAATATGGTGCAATTTGGCAGCAGTGAAATTCCCCATAGAGAAAATAATGGTTATTCTATTCAGAGAATGCTGAACAGCCCTGAAAAGTTGTCGAAATTCCCCGATTTTTGGTGGTTTCGTTCGGCAGGGTTGAACAGATGAATCCCATAGGTTTCAATGTAAAACAAAATCCCTATTTCTCTTAAAATTTTATTCAGCCATTTATTCTTTTATCATTTGCAGCAAAAAGTATTTTTATAATTTTTTTTTCGAAAAAAAAATTCAGCATTTTCCTGGATTTTTTCAGCAAAATTTTTGATTCAGATTTTTTATTTTAAAAGCCATTTTTACTTTATTCTGTAACAGACCTTTTTGTTGTTATTCATAGGATCTTATACAATTTTTCCATTCATTTTCATGCATTATTTTTCTTTAATACACCTTTTAAAAATTACGTTTTATAATTAATTTTTTTACCCCTGTTTGGCTGCGGTCGGCGGTCTTTTCGGCAGTCTGTTTGGAGGACCGTCGGCTGCGTTCGGTGGTTTGTGGCTGCGTTCGGTGGTTTGTGGCTGCGTTTGGCAGTTTATTGATGAAGTTTGGCAGGTTTATCGGTGGCGGGTCAATTTGGCACACTGAATTCACTGCAGGGTCAGCGACTTGAGCTCGCCATAGTGTGCCTAATGAAAGAGCACTGAAATTTCAGTGGTCTTTAAATAACCCCTATAAACTTGAGAGGATTATAGTAGCAAAACATCTCTGTTGCTCTGCCATTCAAAGACTTCTGTTTCACTGATCAAAACTTTTTTAAGAAGATATTAATAAATCACATGATACAATGACTACATTGATCCTCTTTGTCAATACAACCTACACATCCTTTAGATTTCTCTAAGCATGTGACAAAAGTATAAACCTGATATTTACAAAAAAGGATTTGTATGTATATGCAAAGATTGCTTGAAAAGTCACTTTATTAATGAGAAGAGAGGCTACAAATTAGGGATGCACCGATACCACTTTTTTAAGACCGAGTACAAGTACCAATACTTTATTTCAGGTATTCACCAATTCCGAGTACCGATACTTTTATTTAAAGTCATGTGACTGTTTTCCAATAAATAATTTAGGATTTTGCTGAAAGCCTGTCCAATTTATGTTAATATTGAAATGTATGGCACCCTCTTGGGTATCGGTGCATCCCTACTACAAATACATCAATAAACAACAAGAAATTGCTCAGTTCTGTGAAATGTGCTCTGTTATAATCTATGCAAACTACAAAATGCTCTTGCTGATTGTTTTGTAGTTAGCATTTTGCACCAGAATGACTTGCTAATTCAGCACCGTAAACAATTAAAAAATGTCTTTTATTGCCATAATAAAATCTGGCATAAAAGGTCTAGTTACTTAATATTGAAAAATTGTCAGAAAGCATGTCAGTGCTTAAAGAGATAGTAGATTATAGTAAATAATAAAGAATTGAAGTCTTTCATAAACTACATTTCTGAAACAGATCCCACAATATTGCATCTTATAACATAGAAACATAGAAACATAGAAAAATATCGGCAGATAAGAACCTTTCGGCCCATCTAGTCTGCCCAATTACATGGATACTTTACCTGGATTTATCTTTTGTTTAGGATAGCCTTATGCCTATCCCATGCTTGCTTAAATTCAATTACTGTTTTGGCCTCTACCACTTTGGCCTCTACCACTTCTACTTATAAATTTGTGGATCGAAAATAACGTAGAGATGGAAAAGTGGATTTGTTTCAATGTCATGAGTTTGCTTCATTTCATTAGATCCAAAGTGGCAGAAAGTTCTCTAAAGCTTTCGTTCTTTTTTTTTATTTTATTTTTATTTAAAATTTGTTTTTATTTTGCGAAAAGGTCACAATTCGACCACCAAGGTTGGCCACGCAGGACCAGGCAGCGTGTACTCATAAACATGTAAAACAGAAAGGGAGGGGGAATCTCTAAAGAAGCTCAGAAAAAACGTCGTAAAACTGGTGGGGGGGGGACACAAAAAAAAGTCAGCAGGTACAGTTCAGAGATAATAAAAGTTCAGCATGAACTCAGCATAAATCAGTATCAAATCAGTAGCAAAAATTTTTTTTTTATCCCCAGGCGGGGATAGTCAGCGGGAACAGGAAAATAAAATGGTGTCCAAAGCGTCTCTAAGCGAAGGGGGGGGCAGCATTGGGAGCACAGCAATTTGCCTTTAAACAGGTAAAGGGGGAGAAAATGCAGACCTGATGTCAGCCAGTGTCCCGAAACGGCTGAATTCGTGGTGCAGGCAGGGTGAGGCAGAGCAGGCGAGGCCTATCGGCAAAATAGAAAACTGGCATATCAAGTAGGCCCTCGCCCGCACCGCCACCAGGGTTTCCGGCCATTCAAGGCAAAGCCGCAGGGAGCTCCAAGGCAGGGGACCGCAGGATGAAACCAGGCGGAATCTCTTTTTCAAAGGTGGGTAGACAGTCGATCCCCATGTCCCGATCGATGCTGGCAGGTGCCTCCAGCACACCCACCAGTTGCCGCCGGCCATACGAATCTCGACATGCGGGCACCGCAGAGGCACGCCTCGTGGTCAGAGCTCCCTCCGGAGGGACGAACAGCAGAATCGGGGGATCCGGTTCTCCCTCCCGCAGCTCCTCAATCTCCGCTTTCTCATACAGCACACCATCATGTGGCACCCCCGCGAGCGTCTCGCTCCCGGGAATGCCGCTGCCTGAATCTTCGGGTCTCCGGCCGGAGCGCAGCATCTCCAATATGCGGCGCATATCGCCCGTGTCACAGGGCTCTCGTCGGCCGCGTCCCCCAGTAACTGCAGCACAGCGTCCAGCACATCTGGGAGACGTGGGCCCTCCGTCCCCCCGGAAGCCGACATGGACCCCAGCTCAGAACCGGGAGTCAGGAAAATCTGGAAAGTAGGCCGCAAAATGGCTGCCAGCGGCGACCTCCAGCCGGAGATGGCGTCTAACCTGGCGAGTCTCTGGACCGGAGGGGGGGGGGAACGGGCTCCGGTCGGCACAAACCCGTTGACCAGCCGCCCAGGGTCCCCAGGGAAGGTACTCAGCGGTTTAAGTTCACAAAAAATGCCTGGGGAGAAGAGAATGCTGCGGAGCTCCAACAACATGCGACCTTTCTCTAAAGCTTTCGTTCTTTAAAGGTTGTACCAATTACAAACGGGCACATTTTTAAAAAATTCCTGTAACCTCTTCCAGACATTATCACCTGTATGGCATGTTGTAAACACTGTGAGTAACAGTCATATGGTTTTGAATAAATATCAATTCCTTATCAATACTCTTAACATTTGCCTCTAATATTCTGTTTAATTTACTACAAGCAATTTATGATATGCTGACAAGTAAAACAGTGTTTGGAACTAGGAAGAGATCTATACAAGAAGAACTCAATTTTAAAATTGGAAACATACAGGGTTATTCAAAGAGATTCGAAAAGTCACCGCACGTTCGGTGACTTTTCGTTCTCTTCAATTCGGTTTGTTTTGCCGATCCCATTTCGGTGACCCTGCGATGTATTCAGCAAACACCACAGGGTCCCCGAATTGCAGGGAAAAGCTGCCGCAAACCTGACGAAAACTAACCGCAAAACCCAGCGAATGCACGCCAAAAACCCTCAAAAACATCTGGATTAACCTGCCGAAAACCACAGAAAAACCCGAACAGGAGCCGATCGCAGCCTTCGACACAGCAGAAGAGGCAGTGAATAAATTAGCAAAACAGTTTGTATGAATGTGTGAAAGTGAAACGCTGTTTGCAAAGAAACTACTGAGCGAAAATGTCTGAAATTTGCATATGAGGTCCAGGGAATGATAATAAAGAGGGCTGTTACAGAAAAAGAAGAAAACTTTAAAAAAAAAAATCAGAAAAATGCTTAAAATATCCGAAAAAAATCTATAAATAAAGAGACTCTTTACTGCAGAATTTTATAATGAATGCTTTATTAGATATTGAATTAAAACAGGAATATTTTTAACATTGAAGCCTATGGGATTCTCTTGAATAAATTTGCCGAATTAAACCACCGAATGGCAGGGCATTTCAGGAACCTTTCACTGCTGGTTTGTGTTCTCTGAATAGCCAAAGCAGTGCTTTTCATGGGGTTTTCACTGCCCTCGAACAGTCACCGAACAGGCACCATATGTGCAGGCAATTCGCAAGGATTTGGCGAATTGCCTGCTCTCTGGATAGCCGAATGGCCAGGAAAGGTAACCGAATGCTGATTTTCAGCTTTTGGTTACCTTTCTCAAGCAATTCGGAGCTCTTTGAATAACCCTGATAATTATCCATACCAAAATCCATAAAAAAAAAATCACTATTCAATTATTTTAGCCAATAATAAGAAAATGTGAATCATATAAAGGTTTCCATCTACTCATGGCTATTCTTAACCCCTTAAGGGCCACTGACGTACCCTGTACGTCCTGTCCTTGGGTCTCCCTTAGACCCGCGGACGTACAGGGTATGTCAGCGGCGCCTAATCCCCCTCCCGCCCGATACTCACCTCCCTCGCTGGATCCCTCGGCGATCTGGCAGGGAGGAAGCCTGCCCATGTGATTTACATGGGCAGGCGAGGCTGATGACATCGCCACGCTGCGTGGTGACGTCATCAGCAGGCGTCCCCATGCAAAGCAATGGTGGGGAGGGGGGGCTCCTTCGGAGCCCTCTATCTCCCCAACCATTGCAGCTAGGGAGATGCTTTTTACACCAATGAAAAGGGGAGAGTCTCCCCTTTTCAGCAGTGTATAGCATTAACTGTTTCGCCACCGGATCACGTTTCGGCGACAATTGGCGCCAAAATGCGATTCGAACCTGGAGTGGGGCTGACATCTTGGATGTCAGCCAAGCCTCCAGGTCCCCCCACCCACTGACAACCTCACCATATGTGTGAGGATGTCAGTGGGCCAGTTAACCATCTAGCTGCCATGTAGAGATAAGGGGATCCTATGGATCACTTTATCTCCCGATCCATGGCAGCTAGATGGTCATATTTGACATCATTTGAAAGGTCTGATTATGGCCTTTCAAATGATACCAAACATGACCAGGTTTGGTTTAAAAAATAAAAATAAATAAATAAATAAATAATAATAATAAAAAAATTAAATAAAATAAAAAAAATTGTTTTTTTTTTTAAATTTTTTGTCTGGGGGGGTTTAATTAAATAGGACCTAGGCTATCATCTAAAAATAATTAGCACAAAATGGTCCGAATGAGAGCAGCGCACATAGGTGAACTGTCTCAGCAGTGAAGGGGTTAAAAAGCAAACGCATGTAAAAATTGGGTATTTCTAGTCTCGGGACAAAATTTTGAACCTATTTAGCCGGGGTCTTTTTGGGTGGTTGTAGATTTTGGGGATTAAATTACGAAAAAGTGTGTTTTTACCATTTTTTCCTCATATTTCATATTTTTTTTATAGTAAATTATTCGATATGATGGAAATAATGGTATTTCTAGAAAGTCCATTTAATGGCGGGAAAAACTGTGTATAATATGTGTGGGTTGAATAAACGAGTAAGAGGAAAATTTGACCTAAACACTAACAGCGCAGAAACGTAAAAACAGCAGCGGTCACTAAAAGACGGATTTGTGTAAAAACGCCCGGTCGCTAAGGGGTTAATTCACAAACACATTAGTCACCAACTATTTTGTTGCAGATAAGTGACTATTCATGCATATAATGCACATGTATCTTTTTTTTTTCCCCTTTCATGTTTTTCTGATCTTTTTTATATTACTTTTTCCGAGCTGTCTCTTTCACAAACACTGTAATGGCAATTGCAATACTCAGCTGGGGATCTTTAAATTGAATACTTTGCATTTCATTTGTGTTTCTAACCCTCCCCCCAACACACAAACTTGAATTGTATTTATTTGTAGATTCATTTCTTCGTGTACACCTAAAACACTTTATTATTTGAATATCCAATAGAAAGTAAATAAAAGAAGACAGAAAAAGAAGTTAGCCGGGAAATTAGCATATTGGCATTTCAGTGGTACCTTATCATTTCAAGGAGTATCATTAAAATTGATGGGGATGCTTTTGTTTTTCTAGTCATTTTATTACTTAGATATTTCCTTTGTTCCTTTCTTCACTCTTCCTCCACTTTTCACAACACAGTGTTTCTCCTGAGACAAGGGGCAGGCTGTCCTGCCTTTGTCTTGTGAAAGAGCTCCAGGGGAATGAAGCTTCATGTCGCACAGATAAGGGGCATCATTTGTTGTCATTGGGTGACTGAAAGAAATGTGAGATTATGCAGCTATACAATGGAGCAATGCGTGGTTATCATTAGCTTCTGCATAGCTGTGATAACGGTGGATATATCCAGTTTTAGCCTCTGATCATCACTAAGAATATTGGAGCTGGCAACATATCTCATGCCAGAGGTTTATAAACATGGCATTTTGGGTTAAATCGCTAACACATAACGAGATGCTAAACACATTTTAACAATAAAAACTGAATAAAAATATGATGCCAGTTTAAGTCAGCACTGCAATAACAGGATTCGTACTCATTTCAGTTGAAAACAGTTTCATGTCAACTATAAAATGTAAACTTTGTAACAAAGGGCAACTACTTTTAGCAAACACAAATGGAATCACCCCTTTTAGGGTTCCATTCAATTAACCCCTTCATTACCAATTTGTTTTCCATGAAACCACTGGTTTCAGGATCCAAGGGATGTATGGAAAACCACTTTCCATAAAAGACAATGCAAAAATGCATGTACCTGTCATATATACATTTTAGAGGCAGTATTCTTATTTGGTGGCAGAGGGCCCCCTCTATTAGTAAAAAAACTCTGCTATACGAATAATAATACAGCTCAAGCTCCATGTTTCTGTAAAAAATGGATCCCCACGCTGTTACAACAGGCTCAACCCCTCAGCAGACATGTCCAAAGAGATGACAATTTGTGGGCACATTCTGGAGCCCATTTGCAAGTGAATTTCATTTGCTGCAAATTAAATTCCTTGGCATTGCTCCAGAATATGACCAGATCGTGCTTACTCAATGCTGGGCTCCTGCAGGAGCTTCTGAAGATTGAGAATACTCAGGGCTTGAGTCCCAGGACCACATTGGAACAGCGTTCCCGCACTTCTCCCGCCGCCGGAACATAAGTTGCGGTACGATCGCTGTCCCCACTCTCCATGAGATCCGAATCCCCGGTGACAGACCAAAGATTCAGATCTCTGCCTGTGCGCACTCTATGTGAGCCATCACAGCCAATCATCTGGCTGCAGAAAAGGCAGACCGCTCATCCCCCTGGAGTCACATGTCTGACCAGATGATCAGGGCGCAGGGAGAGATAAAACATTTGGCAGACAGTGTGTTTATGGGGAGGGGCTTTTAGTGTGAGTGTGCTTTGTATGGGGATGGAGGGCTGGCAGTGGGTTTATGGGAGGGGGCTTTTAGTGTGAGTGTTTCGCATGGGGATTTGGGGCTGACAGTGGGTTTATGGGGAGGAGGCTTTGAGTGTGTGTTTTGTGTGGGCAGGGGCTGACAGTGGGTTTATGGTGAGGGGGTGTTCAGTGAGTATTTTGTATGGAGAAGGTCAGCTGGCAGTGAGTTTATGGGGAGAGGGCTTTTGGTGGGACTGTGTTATGTATGGGGATGAGGGAGCTGGCAGAGGGTTTACTTTATGGGGAGGGGGCTTTTAGTGTGAGTGTGTTTCGTATGGGGAGGGGGGCTGGCAGTGGGTTTATGGGGAGGGAGGGCTTTTAGTGTGAGTGTGTTTTGGAGGGGACTGGCAGTGGGTTTATGGGGAGCGGGCTTTAAGTGAGTGCATGGGGATTTAGGGTTGACAGTGGGTTTATGGGGAGTGGGCTTTGAGTAAGTGTGCTTTGTATGAGGAGGGGGGCTGGCAGTGGGTTTATGGGAAGGGGCTTTTAGTGTGATTGTGCTTTGTATGGGGAGGGTGCTAGCAGTGGGTTTATGGGGAAGGGGCTTTTAGTGTAAGTGTTTTATATGGGGAGGGGGTGTTGGTAGTATCTGTATGGGGCTGGCAGTGTGTATGGGAGGGGGCTGGCAGTGAGTGTGTATGGAAGGGGAATTGCAGTGTGAGTGTGTGTGTATGGGAGGGGGCTGGAAGTATATGTTTCTGTGTGTCTGTGTGTGGGCCGGTATGTGAGTTTCAATGCTGTGGAGCTCTGTTATACACTCAAACACAACACATTAATACAAGTTTTATTGCTGTGCAGCTCTGTGATACAGTTATACACACCGCACATTAAGGTGAGTTTTATTCAGGGGTTAAGTCCAGGGATAACCGGTGGGAACGCAGTTACTCCATTATTTAGTTCCGAAACATCTGGAGGGACAAGATTGGACACCACCTCACAGCTTGTATCCAGGTGTTTAATCATATCTTTCCTTGTTAAGTCACAATAAACATAGGGCCATATTACAATGTTGGTGCTAACTTAACCAGAGCTGTTGTAAACTTAAAACCTCCATAGGCTATAATGGCTCTGGGAAGTTTACAACAGCTCTGGTTAATTTAGCACCAGCTATGTAATATAGCCCATAGAATTTGTTTTGCTAAAATCCACATCTATACATACAGTGGCAAGAAAAAGTATGTGAACCCTTTGGGATTACGTGGAGTTTTGCATGAATTGGTCATAAAATGTGCTCTGATCTTCATCTAAGTCACAACAATTTGAAAAACACAGTCTGCTTAAAATAATACAACACAAACATTATATGTTTTCATGTTTTTATTGAACAGAACATGTAAACATTGACAGTGCAGGGTGGAAAAAGTATGTGAACCTTTGGACTTAATAACTGGTTGACCCTCCTTTGGCAGCAATAACCTCAACCAAACGTTTCCTGTAGTTGCAGATCAGACCTGCACAACGATCTGGAGTAAATTTGGACCACTCCTCTTCACAAAACTGTTTCAGTGTAGCGATATTCTTGGGATGTCTGGTGTGAATCGCTCTCTTAAGGTCATGCCACGGCATTTCAATCGGGTTGAGGTCAGGACTCTGACTGGGCCACTCCAGAAGGCGTATTTTGTTTTGTTGAAGCCATTCTTTTGCTGAATTACTTGTATTCTTTGGGTCTTTATAAATAAATAAATAAATTGTCCTGTTGCATCACCCATCCTCTGCGGAGCTTCAGTTGGCAGACAGATGGTCTTACTTTTTCCTGCAAACTCTGGAATTCATTTTTCCATCAATGAGAACAATTCGTCCAGGCCCTGAGGCAGCAAAGCAGCCCCAAACCATGATGCTCCCTCCGCCATGTTTTACAGTGGGGATGAGGTTTTGATGTTGGTGTGCGGTGCCTTTTTTCTCCACACATGCAGGGTTATCCAAAGAGATTCGAAAAGTCACCGCACGTTCGGTGACTTTTCGTTCTCTTCAATTCGGTTCCTTTTGCCGATCCCATTTCGGTGACACTGCGGTGTATTCAGCAAACACCACAGGATCCCCGAATTGCAGGGAAAAGCCGCCGCAAACCTGCCGAAAACTAACCGAATGCACGCTGAAAACAAGCAAAAACATCTGGATTAACCTTCGAAAAAGCCGAACAGGAGCCGAACATGAGCCGAATCACACAGAGCCGAAGCAGCTGTGACGTAGAGGAGGCAGTGAATAAATTAGAAAAACCATTTGTCTGAATCTGGGAAAAAGAAACGCTGTTTGCAAAGAAACTACTGAGCGAAAATGTCTGAAATTTTCACAGGAGGTCCAGGGAATGATAATAAAGAGGGCTGTTACAGAAAAAATAAGTAAACTGAAAAAAAAAAAAAAAAATAAAAAATAAAATAAAAAAATCGGACTTTTAAAAAAAAAATTAAAAAAATCAGAAAAATGCTTAAAGTATCCTAAAAAATCTATAAATAAAGAGACTCTTTGCTGCAGAATTTTATAATGAACGGTTTATTAGATATTGAATTAAAACGGGAATATTTTTAACATTGAAGTCTATGGGATTCTCCTGAATAAATTTGCCGAATTAAACCACCGAATGGCAGGGCATTAGGGGAACCTTTCACTGCTGGTTTGTGTTCTCTGAATAGCCGAAGCAGTGCTTCTCTATGGGGATTTCACTGCCCTCGAACAGGCACCGAACAGGCACCGTATGTGCAGGCAATTGGCCAGGATTTGGCAAATTGCCTGCTCTCTGGATAGCCGAATGGCCAAGAAAGGTAACCGAACACTGATTTTCAGCGTTCGGTTACCTTTCTCAAGCAATTCGGATCTCTTTGGATAACCCTGATAGTGTTATGTGTTTTTTCCAAACAACTCAATTTTGGGTTCATCTGTCCACAGAATATTTTGCCAGTAGTGCTGTGGAACATCCAGGTGCTCTTTTGCAAACTTCAAACGTGCTGCAATATTCTTTTTGGACAGCAATGGCTTTCTCCGTGGTGTCCTCCCATGTACTCCATTCTTGTTTAATGTTTTCCTTATTGTAGATGTGTCAACAAAAATGTTAGCATGTGCCAGAGATTTCTGTAAGTCTTTATCTGACACTCTAGGATTCTTCTTTACTTCATTAAGCATTCTGCGCTGTGCTCCTGCAGTCATCTTTACAGGACGACCACACCTAGGGAGAGTAGCAACAGTGCTGAATTTTCTCCATTTGTAGACAGTCTGTCTTACCGTGGACACATGAACATCAAGGCTTTTGGAGATACTCTTGTAACCCTTTCCAGCTTCATGCAAGTCAACAATTCTTGTTCGTAGGTCTTCTGAGAGCTCTTTTCTGCGAGGCATGGTTCACATCAGCCAGTGCTGTTTGAAACCAGTAAACCCAAACTGGTGTGTGTTTTTAAAGGGCAGGACAGCTTTCAGCAACACATCCAATAATATCACACTGATTGGACTCAAGGTTGGCTCACTCCTGGCTCCAATTAGCTCTTGGATAAGTCATTAGGCTAGAGGTTCACATACTTTTTCCACCCTGCACTGTGAATGTTTACATGTTATGTTCAATAAACACATGAAAACATATAATGTTTGTGTTGTATTATTTTAAACAGACTGTGTTTTTCAAATTGTTGTGACTTAGATGAAGATCAGAGCACATTTTATGACCAATTCATGCAAAACTCCACGTAATCCCAAAGGGTTCACATACTTTTTCTTGCCACTGTAAATCTAGCAGATTTTAGTTTGTGTTAAGTGTGAAATGATCATTGCTAATTTTGGGGACTTCCCACACTTCTTTTTTAGGACTTGACCCTTAGTTTTATTGCTGTGGAGCTCTGAGCATATCACAGAGCTCCACAGATATAAAATTCACAGTAATGCGGAGTGTACATGAGCATACCACAGAGCTGCACATCAATAAAACTCGCAGTAATGTGTGTTCCCTAGGGATGCAAAAAAGTGATGGGGTAGCTGAGATCTTGGGTAAGGTCCCTCTTTTCTTTTCCCTGGACTTGACCCCTGGGTATACTCGATCACAATAGTGAATGGGTGAATTTCAATGGTAAAGAAAAAAAACACATTTCACCAGATTTGCCATTTTATTAACCATACAAACCAGTTATACTCTCATAAAAAAAAGCACTTCCATTTTTTACCGGGAACCTTGTGCCTAGAAATCAAAGGATAAAAAAAGATAACAACCTTGCCATCCTATTGTCACTGACGGGGTTATCCACAAAACCCTGCAAGTATAAATGAATATAAATATTGTTTGCCCATGTCTTTCAAAAACAAACATACAATTCAATGCTCGCACATGATTACAACATGACCAATAAGGCAGGTAGCCTCGTAATACACTGGTCAACAGCCAATTGAAGCACAGTACAAATCACCATCAAAACAAAGCCACACACACCTATATACACTAAAATAGGAGGATTTTTAACTTCTGATAGGTGATTTATTAGCTTTATAAACGATTAATTTTATTGTACAGCATATGAATATGCCATCGCATCCCCACATTTAACCAAGGCATGCTGGTAACGTATGCCTTCTTTATTGTGAACTAGGTGGAAAGCCTGCCCAGAGGGCAGTCTATTGTTGTTGTCGCCAGGTCAGAATTCACGTCCACATAGTTTTTCAATGTCCTATCCAAGAGTATCTCTCTATATAAATACGTTTGTAACGCGTCCATCGCCATCCCATCCGCAACAGGAGGGCCGACTGAGCAGCTGTGATGGGTGCACGCACAGCTGACAGCGCATTACAAAGGAATTTATATATTAGAGTAGGTTCCTCTTCCCTCTTAGATTGTAAGCTCACGGGAACCGGACCCTCAGATTGTAAACTCGTGGGACCCCTCAGATTGTAAACTCGTGGGACCCCTCAGATTGTAAACTCATGTGGCCCCTTAGATTGTAAACTCATGTGGCCCCTTAGATTGTAAACTCATGGGGCCCCTTAGATTGTAAGCTCATGGGGCCCCTTAGATTGTGTTGGGCTTGGGCGGGCATTTTTTTTGTAGCGTATACATTATGCATATATTTAATGGCACGTGGTATGCATGGCATGGCAGGCTGGTATTTAGGCACACTGGTATTATGAGACACTGGTATTATGAATGGCAGACTGGCATTATGGCTGGCAGACTGGCATTGTGCATGGCAGACTGGTAATATGACTGGCAGACTGGTATTGTGCATGGCAGACTGGTAATATGGCAGGCAAACTGGTAATATGGCTGGCAGACTGGTAATATGCATGGCGAACTGGTATTGTGCATGGCAGACTGGTATTGTGCATGGCAGACTGGTAATATGGCTGGCGGACTGGTAATATGGCAGCCGAACTGGTAATATGGCTGCCGAACTGGTAATATGGCTGGCAGACTGGTAATATGGCTGGCAGACTGGTTTTGTGCATGGAAGACTGGTAATATGGCTGGGAACTGGTATTGTGCATGGCAGACTGGTAATGTGCATGGCAGACTGATAATATGGCTGGCGAACTGGTAATATGGCTGGCAAACTGGTAATGTAGCTGGCAGACTGGTAATATGGCTGGTAGACTGGTAATATGCCTGGCAGACTGGTATTGTGCATGGCAGACTGGTAATATGGCTGGGAACTGGTATTGTGCATGGCAGACTGGTAAGGTGCATGGTAGTCTGGTATTGTGCATAGCAGACTGGTATTGTGCATGGCAGACTGGTAATATGGCTGGCAGACTGGTAATATGGCTGGGAACTGGTATTGTGCACGGCAGACTGGTATTGTGCACGGCAGACTGGTAATATGCATGGCAGACTGGTAATATGCATGGCAGACTGGTAATATGCATGGCAGACTGGTATTGTGCATGGCAGACTGGTAATATGCATGGCAGACTGGTAATATGCATGGCAGACTGGTATTGTGCATGGCAGACTGGTAATATGCATGGCAGAATGGTAATATGGCTGGGAACTGGTATTGTGCATGGCAGACTGGTATTGTGCACGGCAGACTGGTAATATGCATGGCAGACTGGTAATATGCATGGCAGACTGGTATTGTGCCTGGCAGACTGGTATTGTGCATGGCAGACTGGTAATATGTATGGCAGACTGGTAATATGGCTGGGAACTGGTATTGTGCATGGCAGACTGGTAATATGCATGGCAGACTGGTATTGTGCATGGCAGACTGGTAATATGCATGGCAGACTTGTATTGTGCACGCAGACTGGTAATATGCATGGCAGACTGGTAATATGGCTGGGAACTGGTATTGTGCATGGCAGACTGGTAATATGCATGGCAGACTGGTAATATGGCTGGGAACTGGTATTGTGCATGGCAGACTGGTAATATGCATGGCAGACTGGTATTGTGCATGGCAGACTGGTAATATGGCTGGGAACTGGTATTGTGCATGGCAGACTGGTAATATGCATGGCAGACTGGTAATATACATGGCAGACTGGTAAAATGGCTGGGAACTGGTATTGTGCATGGCAGACTGGTAATATGCATGGCAGACTGGTATTGTGCATGGCAGACTGGTAATATGCATGGCAGACTGGTATTGTGCATGGCAGACTGGTAATATGGCTGGGAACTGGTATTGTGCATGGCAGACTGGTAATATGCATGGCAGACTGGTAATATGGCTGGCAGGCTGGGCACGGAGGCGATGCAGGCCGGGCACGGAGGAGATGCAGGCCGGGCACGGAGGAGATGCAGGCCGGGCACGGAGGAGATGGAGGCCGGAAAGGAGGAGATATACAAAACAAATCCGATCCATTGGAGAGGCGCTGTGCTGTGCGCCTCTCCAATGGATCGGATTTGTTTTGTCCCTCTCGCACGCCGGCTGTGCGCGTGCCGCTGCCGTTGGATGCACGTGCAGCCGACCGCCGCAGGTTGCGCGCGCTTGCGCAGGTAGGGTTTTGGCGACGGACACGCCAGCCCTTACTCTTTTATAGTATAGATATGTGATTGGAGTCTGAAAGTGCCACACTTTTATTAGAGTCTTTTCCTTGCCACAAAAATCCTTCCTTAATCAAAAGTCTATAAATTGATTGATAGTTGCATTGATTGTGAACCAGACAATTCATAAATAATAAGATTTTAAATTACAAAGTTCAATAAAACAATCATCACATTCAGGAAGAAAATGATAATTTGTTGGAGGAGGCTGAGGTACTTTCACTTAGGAACCAGCTCATCGGCGAGCTGGTCATATAAAGTTGTATAATCCTCATATACTGTATTCCCCTAAAACAGAGGTTTACACTCAGTTCCTGTAATGATTTACAGCTACCATCGTACAGATGCTCACTGATTAATTTGTAGGCCACCCCCACAAAATCTGAATCCCTGCAATGCATTGCAGATTTTGTCATCATTTTTTCAGACACGCACTCTGTCAAAATGACTCATTAGATCATCTCTACCAATTATTGTTGTTTACTTATTTACATTTTCAAACAGAAAAAACAATGACAGTGTATACTTTCACTTGCCTTTCAATCTGGCCTAAGAATATTCTCAACTTGCTGGTGGCATCATCCCTGTCAACAGCAGCACAATAATATAAGCAGCTAATATTGCACCAACAAAAATCACGCACAGTCTCAGAAGTGGTTCTTTTCAGACACATACTGTACCTAGTGGTCTTGTTCCGAAGCAAGTAATCTAGTTTCTCCTCAAAGCAAAAGTATTGGCCCTTCTGTTACGTTTAGCAGTGTAAAAATAATAGGACTTTAGCCTTTTCTATTCTTTGTATATACAATTTGAGGACCAAGTGGTATAGCAAGGCTGGGATAGAATTTGAGCAAAAAGAGTTCTCCAGTTACAGTTACAAGTTTTTAATAAAGTGCTAACAGTCGGAATGCGTCTGGCTTTTAATATTGTTCTTACTGAATAAATGTTATACTCTTTGTAATCCTGCAGCTACCATCCTTTTTTTGGGGGTTACAGCGGTATTGGCATTATTACGGCTGGTGATGAATGGTTAGACCTTCTATATCCCCAGATGTAAGACCAACGGAAGGCAGCCAATCCTCTATGGGAGTTCCATTGAAGTGCCGATTCATCCCAGGGATCCTGTGAGTCTCGTCCAATTCTAGGTCCCATTGTCACAGCTATACTGCACTGTGAGAGTTATTTATTCAAAGAGAATCAAAAAGTCACCGCACGTTCGGTGACTTTTCGTTCTCTTCAATTCGTGCGATGTGGCGATTCCATTTCAGCGACCCTGCGGTGTATTCAGCAAGCACCACAGGGCCGCCTTAGTGCAGGGAAAAGCTGCCGCAAACCCAAAGAACACTCACCGCAAAACCCGACGAACGCACACCGAAACCCGCAGAAACATCTGGATTAACCCCGCCAAACACGCCGGAGAAACCCGAGCAGCTGCCGATCACAGCGCAGAGCAGCCGCCGGAAAAAGTCGGCACCGCAGACGAATAGAGTGAAAAAAAAAAAACAGTTCGCTGTTGAATGTTTGAAAAGTGAAACGCTGTTTGTAAAGAAACTACAGAACGAAAATGTCTGAAATTCACATATAAGATCCAATGAATGATAATAAAAAGGGCTGTTACAGAAAAAAAAAAAAAGATTTAAAAAAAACAAAACAGAAATTTTTTTCCTCAAAGAAAAATCCCAAAAAATGCCTGAAAGATCCTAAAAAAATCTATAAATAAACTTTTTACTGCAGAATATTATAATCAACGGTTTATTAGATATTGGATTAAAATGGGAATGTTTTTAACATTGAAGCCTATGGGAATCGCCTGAATAAACCAGTCGAATGAAGCCACCGAACAGCAGGGCAATTCGACCAACTTTTCACTGCTGGTTTTTGTTTTCTGAATAGATGAAACATTGCTTCTCTATGGGGATTCACTGCCCTCGAACAGGCAACGAACACCGTATGTGCAGGCAATTTTCCAGGATTTGGCGAACTGCCTGCTCTCTGAATAGCCGAATTGCCAGGAAAGGTAACCGTACACTGAATTTCACTGTTTGGTTACCTTTCGGCCACAATTTGGATCTCTTTGAATAACCAGAAACGACAAAAACGGGATCGTATGATTAAGGCGCGTTGTGGCCGAAACGTCACATCATTTGTTTGGGGGTGATTTATCGCCCTTCATTAAAGAGCACCTTTTAGCAGCCTGAGTCACGTTTTTGTCGTTTCTGGATGTGGAGGGGTTTCGGCGCCCCCATCGACAGTGACTCGGCGCTAGGTGTAGTGGGCTCCCATTTCCGGAGGATCACTGTGCTTGTGGATGACCTCTTTGAATAATCCTGAGAATTTATTTTTCATTGTTATAGGATCATATACTTCCTTGTATATTCCATTAGCAGAATACAGTAAGCTCACACAAGCTAGCGCAATCACCGATGCAATACAGATTTTTAAGATGTTTAGCATCAGGAAGGTAATATGGGGGCATGAGTTAAAGTCACTTATCCTGGCATTAACGTTTACTCTCCCAAACACTGCAGTTAGCGTACACTAGGGAATAAAGTCCAAATTTGGGGTGAGCAACTAATCACTTCACTACCAAGAACATTTAATGAAAAACATTATCAAAACATTTATTTGAAATATGAGAAGCATTGCTAATGACTAAATACAGCAGTGGTGGCCTGTCCAGATGGGACAGCACCATATCATTTTTGTTTTTTTGCAATAAAAAAATAAAAAAATTGAACTGTATAATTTTTTTCTGTTGTTTTGTGTATATATTTAACATGTGCCTGATTGATAAAATGTGTTATGTCCCTTTAAGCAGTGTCACTGTCTCCATAACTGTTGCTAGGTAGTAGACATGTGCATTCATTTTAGTACTAAAACGATTTAGACCGAATTTTAGGATAATTTAGTTTTCGTATGACTCAAGAGATACGAAACTGCTCAGTACAAAAACGAAAGAAACTAAAATAAAATGCACTACATTTTAGTTTCAGTCCTTTTTGTGATATTACATTGAGTGAAGGAGACCAGCAATGAAGAGCGCAACATCGAGATAATGTTCAGAATATTTTTTGGGGATCAGATAGCTCAACGGCCTAACTGTTAATTTAAAAATTAACAGTTAGGTCGTTGAGCTATCTGATCCCCATAAAATATTCTGAACATTATCTCCATCAGGGACCTTTTTTGCTTCCTTTTCCTTACAATTGTAACGGCTATTTCAAGCTATTTAGACCAGTATAGAGCTCTAACCGCTCCACATACGCACACAGCGATGTGAAATATGAAGGGGAACGCAAACAACACGGTGGAACGCATAACAAAGATGGCCGCGACGTGGAATGATGACGCGATCGGCGTCACGTGATCGCGGCACCACACGGACCCGGAAGTCCACCTCGAATAATGTACAGACATTTCCCCTGTTCCCTAAATAAATAAGGGGCCCCTGAGAGGTTTCAGATCCCCCCATTCTGCATACCCATCGACTGAAGAAGGTGCTGGCTGCACCGAAACGCGTCTCGAACCCCCCCTCCCCCCATATTTTTATGCACTTTAACTACTTATGTATTTGCACTATATTAAATTGTTTACCTCACTCCTAGAGCTTTTTAGCCTTTTTTTACATTTAATTTACCAGCCTTGATTTGGTAAGGTTTTAAGCGGCACCACAGGTACCCAACGAACCACGATCCGGTACAGAGTAAGCAGCTAAAGAGGTTCAGGAGCTCACCGATAAGGAGCACCGCATGCGTAACAGTTGAGCCTGGACCATATAAGGCTCCTGTATTGGTGAGTGTGATTCTTTCCCTTTCCTAATACATAATTGCAAGACTGGTATCATGCTATGAGAGCGGTGTCTCTTCTCTATTTTTGTGTCCCCTGTTTGAGGTGAAATAAGAAGACCTTTTAAAGAAGGGCAGTGACCACCCTACACTTAGGCACAAGGCGCTTCACTCCAGAGCCTGGATTCAATTAGGCTCTGGAATTTGTAAGTGTGCAATTCTCTTATTCACCGTGAATTACACATATAGACTTTTTTGCACTATCATCTCCCCTTTTTATCTCCCATCTATATCTCCTGTTGCGGAGCCTATCAAGACTACTAGAGGAACAGACACGTCCAAACAAGTTCGCTACATTTGTGGAAGGGGTAATATTGACACTAATTTTGAGCACTTTTGATGCATCACCCATCCACTTAGGAACTTGAAAACCAATAGCAAAGACTTTCTCGAACATTGGCAGATAGTCCTTTTTTATGGACTGTATTGGTTACTATAGTTAGAACCTTGATTTTCAATATCGCACTGTTTTTCACCGTTGCTATTGCACTTTATTCCCACTGTATGTATAGACTGCTGTATTAGCATTTATACCCTCTGTGTATTGCATTTGCAATTTGTACTGTACACTGATAATCTGTATGGTACATGCAACTAGCCCTCAATATATCACACAAGAAGTAACCTTAATTACTGCGCCACTAGATACCCTGTACTTTATCTGATCCTATCTGCACATCCTCTCGAGAGCCTGTGCTATCCCCTAGTCGGCAGCACCAACCCATATCAATTCATTATATCTAGTTACGAGCGCCTCCATCGAACCCTTTTCATCAAGATGATAAAAGCAGCTGGAGAAGGAAAACATTCAAATAAATCACACTCAAAGCTAATGACAGAGGAGGGCTGGATAGTAAAAACTCCTTTATAACAAGCAGCGCTGGAAGAGGAGAGGGACTTTATAAAACGTGTGTTATCTCCCCTCCTGCTCTGCATAATAGGGGCTTAGGTCTGATACATTTTATATTATCCAGGAGCACTATCTCCCTTTCCTCATCTATAATACACATTTTATATAAAGTCCCTCTCCTCTCCCAGTGCTGCTTGTTATAAAGGTTTTTTACGTCTTACACATTTAGCATCCAGCTCTCACAGTTACTCTGTCATTATGAGCCTTCAGTGTGCTTTATTTTAATGTTTTCCCTGTATTTAAAGTGCTTTATTTTATTATAAAAATAAATTTGCACCAGTCATCTCTTCTCTGAGCTTTCAGACCGATTTACATTAATATTTTCCCTCTCCCCTGCTTTTATATTCCTGTCTAAGTAAAAGTTCCCTCTCCTGTGCTGGGTAAACAATGCATTCCGAAGTTCTGCACCCTCCACATGTCAATGCAGTAGGATGTTCTATACAGAGAGGGGCATTAATTAATGCAGGAGGATGTTCTATACATTATACAGAGAGGGGTTTTAATTAATGCAGGTGAATGTTGTATACATTATACAGAGAGGGATATTAATTAATGCAGGAGGATGTTCTATACATTATACAGAGAGGAGCCTTTTTTTAGCCCTTTAAATCCAGTGTCTGTGAGCGCTGAGATCGGCTGCTTGTTATATTATCTCTCAGTACAATGTATCAGGCTCAGCTGTTACAGTAACTGACTAACAGCGCTCACAGTTTCAGTAAAACAAGGAAATAATATTGTTCTAACCTCTTAGATATAAAACTATATTTACTAGTTTGACTGAAACTCTGAGCGCTGTGATGAGCAGCAGTCAGTTACTGTAACAACTTTGCCTGACACATTGTGCTGAGAGTGAGAGATACTGTAACAAGCAGCGATCTCAGCCCTCTGAGGAGCCACTACAATAGTAATTGTATCCACTGGTTTTCAGATGAATGAAATTAGTTTTCATACTAAAGAACTGAAAACGAATTTCTTTAGCAACTAAATAAATTGCATTTTAGGACTAATCCATTAGTTCAAAACAAAATTTTGTGCTGTGCACATGTCTACTAGGTAGAGAGAAAAATAAAGATAACGTGATTTTTTTTGTCTTTGACCAGTGTCCAGAAATCTGATAAAGGCACTATGTGAAGTCTTGGCAATCATGGATCGCAGCTGAAATACAGGATATCAGGCAGCAGAAAAGTTCTGTAGCCAGCCTTACAGCTGACTTTCAACAGGACCAGAGCCATTATTTTCTAGACATAATAAGCAATGAATCCAACTCCTCGTTAGAGATGATCTATGTGTCGCCTCTAATGGATTTGTGAATAACAACCCCGAAAATGAAATTAGTCGAGTATTGCTGAAACAAAAGCACAAAAAAACATTTGTGTCCAACAAATTAACCCCATACTCAGCACCAAAGTGCAAAGCCACAGGTACAAGGTCAGCCCCATATCAAGGTAATGCACAGTTTACTGAATCTTGGGACTCATTAAAACTATGTGAAAACTGAGGAATGCCCGTTGTAGGTCCACATTTTGTCCAATTAGAGAGCAACGTGGTCAGTGATCCTATTGATTCACAGCCATAAATGATACACACGAGAAAAAATGGATGCAAGCAAAACTGACACATGGTCCTCTACTAGCTATGTACACTGTATTTGGCACTTGGAGATTACCAAAGTCACAAATCAAAATACTTGTAGGTAAGATCGTGCATGCAGCCACCTTGCTTAGGTCGGGCAATAGATTGTTGTGCTGCCACTGCAGCCACTCGCACAAAGGACAACTCCTATCATTCCCATCATGCCCATTAGAGAATCTAGGCTATCCAATGATTGACATACATACACTTTCAATTTAAGAGTCAATAATGAACACATTAGTCAAATTGTACTCAAGCTAAAAGAGTGTCACAGAATTATTATATGCCTCATTTATAACTTAATTATATTAATAATTCCAGTTTTTTACCAACATAGTATTAAGTTTTGTTCATATCATTTACAAACCATGTTTACCAAAGACAATAGATGCAATTTAATGCAGACTTCTAAAAACTAATGTAGTGCTCACTCCCGGAGGAGCCGCTGAATAAACCTCGGGTTAGTCTCACCGCACTAGGAAAGAACTATACACCAGCACTGTTGTGGATTTTTATGTATTACTGTATATTCTTTACTGATCCCAATAAAGCAGCATATATTACGTACACTGTATATACGGTATTTAAATGACAAGAATTCGTAACGCGGGAAAAACACGCGGCGGCAAAAGAAACGGTTAACCCCTCAGTTCTGGAGTGTAAGTCCCGTGAATAATAGCTGAAAAATGTGTATGTGTATTGTCTTGGGTACCCAAGTACTGTATTCAACTGGCCAGTGAATGAAACAAAACAATCTTCGACTAGTCACCGTTGGGGCCCTGTGGATTTAAACAATATTGCAGCGTGCGGTTCTTATTTGGGAACTGTGGCCTGGGAGGCCTCTCACCCATCCGATAGATGAAACTGTCTAGCACCCGATCTGAGTCCTTCTCCGCTGTGTACTGGGACTCTGTGCCACTGGATCCGCTCCCCGCTTGCCGAATCTCCGCAACAACGATCCACCGCCTGCACTCCCAATCGATCAGCATGGTCTCCTAACTCGGGGTCCAGCCGGAACCAGCTTGTCATCCAGACCTCTCAGCGCTGCATAGGTAGGTTTCAGCATGGTCACTGTCCCGATCTCCAGCACCAGTGAGGCAGCGTCTGTACTCCGGCCTGGTCGTGATCGTTGACAGCTCTCATGTGCGTCCTCCACCTTTCACCGCTCCGCTCACTCTGACCTTGCCTTCCACAAGGCCACTGATCTCCTTCCTCCTCCTATCCCACGTCCTTCCTGTCCTCCCGCAAAGGACGATGGTAGGTGTAGTTCAGTCTTTGTCCAGCATAGTCCACTATGTCTCTGTCTCCCTCTGGTGGCCATAATAATTAAATGCAGCAGAACACAGTCTTTAAAGCAGCGCTACACTAACATATTTCTAATTAGGTTCTTTTACACCAAGGTTCAACATGTTTACTGATATTATGGTTGATGTGGTCATTAAAGAAGTATAGTATCAATTCAGAATGCTAATTTTAAGAATGGAAATTGGGTTTTTTGTATTGGTTTTGCAGGACTTTCTCAAAAAATTCATACACTACACAATTTTTCCTTTGTGGTAAGGTCTAGTCCTAAAATAATAAGTATGGGCACTCTCCAAGATTTCTGCTCCTCAACTATCGACATGTTGCATTAAATTTGCCACCTCACACTTAAATTTGATAACAAATATGATAAGCTGCGTTTTAGGAAATCGGTAAGATAATTGTAATAAATACTGTAGCTCTCACCCCCGGAGGAGCCGCTGAATAAACCTCGGGATAGTCTCATCGCACTAGGAAATATCTATACACCAGCACTGTTGTGGATTTTTCTATATTATATTCTTTACTGATCCCGATAAAGCAGCATATAATATGCATATACGGTATTTGAGTAACAAGAATTCGTAACGCGGGAAAAACATGCGGCGGTAAAAGAAACCGGCTAACCCCCTCAGTTCTGGAGTGTAAGTCCCGTGAAAAGTAGCTCAAAAATATATATGTGTGGTGTCTAGGGTACCCGGGTACTGTGTTCAACTGGCCAGTGAATGAAACAAAAACAATCTTTGACTAGTCACCGTTGGGGCCCTTAAAGAAACAATAAACAAGTGCGCAATGTTCTGCGTTTTCACCAGGCCGAAGCCTTCTCACCCATCTGGTGTAACAGCTTGTCCTGGACCGATGGACGCTGGAGAAAGGGATCTCTCTCGAGAGGATCTGTCCTCGCTGCCACTTGGAACTCGATGCTGTTAACGCCTGCACTCCTGATCGGGTTCTCCTCCTCCAGAACACGAACACATAGGCCGCCAGCACTCCTCTCCAGTTTGCAGCCTCTCCTCACACGATGTCCCTCTTCTCCCAAACACCACTTTGTCAAGAACAGTTCAGCGTAGTACACAGCCGGCTGAAGCACTCTCTCTCTCTGATTACTGCAGCAATAGATGCTGCCGTCTCTCTGCGCTCCAACTCTGCCAGGATCCTAGAAGTGTCACCTGCGACTGTTCTCTCTCACTGCTCGCTCTGTACTCTCAACGCTCAGGGAACAGCACGATCTTTAACACGACTGTAGCAACTCCCACACTCCGGCCTGGTTTCAAACCCTAACAGCCCCAGCGTGCATCCTACATCTCTCGTGGCTCTGCTCACTCTGCCTATGCCTTGCATGAGGCTGCTGATGTCCTTTCTCCTCTTTGTACCACCCACTTCCTGTCCTCATGCAAAGGGTAATGGGAGATGGAGCCCGTTTTGTCCAGTATAGTCCACAATGTCTACCTCTGGTGGCAGCAATAGTTCAATGTACCAGAATACAGTTTTAAAGCAGTGCTACAATATCATATATTACTGGTGACTTATTAAGGGAACATATGATTAAAACCTAATAAAGGTTTTTCAAGTTTTGGGTCAAAAGGAAACTCCATTCTTCCTGAAAAAATAGTGCAGGAACTGCGTTCCCAAAGGTTCCTGACTTGATACCTGGGTAAGAGTAAATGTATCCTTAATGTTTCTGAGATTAGTCAGATGACAAAAATGTAACAGTGTATTGGAACTATATTAATTTGCACCATTTTCATACATTTTGTAAGATGATCGACTGAATAGGTCTCTAGTTTTTGAGTGGTTCCCAACCTAGAAATGTATTTACTCATGTCAACTTGATGTTAGAGTGATGCCAAGGACTGTATTTTTGTGTGCCTACTTAAATTACCTTGAGACTTCCCAGTGATCAGAATGCAATTTTTAGCATTTCAACAAATGCACAACATAGAGTGTTTTAATGTTCACTACTTTTTCCAATAACTTTGTAAGTGTAATGAAAACCTATTGTGTTGTAAAACCCCTGAAGTTAGATTTGAGTGTGCCTTTGGGCGTTAGTGACATTTTACAAAACATAAACAGAGATGTGGAGACCGAACATGTTCCAAATCCTTCTTTTAAAGACCCAATATGAAATTAAATGATCAGAAGGACTTTTATGGGTCCTTTTATTAAGGTGTGAGTTTTTTGAAGATATCCATCAATTCTAATTAAATGTTTTCTTTTGTAATAATAAAATGTCATAACACAAAAATTTAGAATGTCACATGTGAAAATTTATTGTCACAAAGATTCAATTGTTATTAAATATAGTCCCAGCAGTGCAATAAGAAGGGGATTAATCCGATTTTAATGTTTGTTTTCTGGTTCATCGTATTGACTTGGCCGTTATGGGAGCTACAACGCTTTAAACTTAATGGGATTAGTCATCTTAAAATATTCATTAGGAACGGCTCAAAGGTTTTCTGTTTTAAGGTCTGAGCATTTGAGAAGCATCTTATTAGAAATCAAGATAATTTCTAGCACTCCTAGGTTCATAGTAAAGGCAAGACAAACATCGTAAAAGCTCAGCTGTAAAACAGTCATTTCATTAAGCAATAATGAGGTATCAAAGAGAATTGTTGATCCAGCAAAACATTACAATGATTCAGATAACTAACCACTTTCCAGAAAACTGCTATGGCACAGAATTGTTATCCCTGTACTGTGGGAGCCTGAGGAGTGGAAATTTGATGAAGTTAGAGCAGCTGGATAGGAAAAATAAATCAGAAAACCATGATGTGTGAACAACATATTACACATACAGAGAACACCGTATGTTGTCATGAGTTGATAACTGACTTAAAAATTAATATCTAGAATGGTCAAGTTAGAAAATAATTTATTTCTATTAAGGTTATCGAAGCTTTGTTACAATAAGTGATTACTCTTGGCATGAGTTTGATGACAACCAAACTGATATTTGATCCATATTTTCACAACAATGACTTAGGGTCACATTACAATCCTGGTGCTAATGTTAACGCTCACCTGCGTGAGCATTAACGTTAGCCCCGGTGGCTACCGCATATTACAATCCAAACGCTAATGGGTTAAGTAACCCGTTAGTGTTTGGTACCTTGCACTTTTCAGCGCGAGGTTACTGTACTTTGCACTCCTATACTTAACATGGGGAGCGCAAAGTGATGATCAATGTTAGGATTATAACGTCCTAATTCTGATTATGTCTGGCTGTGGTTAGAAAAAAGTTAACCACAGCCTGGACTTGGTGCTAACGGATTCCGCTGGTGCATAATCCATTAACACCAGCCAAAAAAAAAGAAAAAAATAGTCAGATACTCCCCTCCTATCCCGCGGCGAGGACCTTGACTCCGTCCGACTCCTGTCACCGGGAACCGAGGGAGAGACTGGGGGAAAAAGTCCCCCAGTCTCTCCCTGCAGATCACTACGCCGACCTGCAGGAGCTTGTGAGGCAAGGTCCAGCAGGTCATGTGACCGGCAGGGGGAAACTCAATGGAGTCCTATGGACTCCATCGAGTGGATGCTCGCGGCGGCCCTTAGCTTACGCTCTTGCCCTTTATTGTTGTATGTTGTACTCTGCATATACAAAGTGTATGTACCGATCATACCGCATGGTCTCTGATTGTGGTTCTGCCCTGCAGGTTGCTGAATTTATCAACCCCTCATGTCATCCGTCTGGTACTGAACATATGTACAAATTATATCGCATGGTCTCTGATTGTGGGTCTGCCCTGCAGGTTGCTGAATCAATCAACCCCTCATGTCAACTGTTTGGTACTAAGCATATATACACTGCAGTTTGTATTATCTCGCATTGCGGGCCTGCCCTGCAACTTGCTGATTTCATCATACATCCTTTATACGTTGCTGAGCACAAATATATGGGAGTCCTCTCTGTTGCCAATCTTGCTTGTATGACTACCCTCTCTGGTGCCAATTCAGAACGTACTATTGACTACGCTTTTTCTAAACCAAGTTCTGTTTCTGTCTTACTATACTTACTTTATCTGTGTATAGTTAACTTGCCTTCACTTTCCAGCCCTGTCCCCTGTATGTTTGCCAATCCATCCAGCTCCAGGGCCTGGGCAAGAGCTAATAGCTGGGCGGATTGGCAAACATACAGTGAACAGGGCTGGAAACATGACAAAAAGCAGTAGATCGGGCCGCTGTTCTTGCTGCGGGATGAGAGGTGAGTATTGGATTCATGGGGGAGGTTTTAGCTGCTGCAAAATGATTCTTCAGAAGCGGAATCATTTAACACCATCTTCTGTGTGACGGTAAAAATCAGTTTAAACTATTGGTGCGGTAAATAGCGTTAGGACTTTGTAATACCTTACTTATCCTAACGCTAATTACTGATTGCGCTCCCTATACTTAACATGGGGAGTGCAAAGTACAGTAAGCTCGCACAAGCTACCGCAATCATTGATGCGCTAAATGATTTTTAAATGGTTTAGCATTGGGAAGGTAATGCGGGGGGTGCATCAAAGTCACTTATCCTGAAGTTAACGCTTACATACCAGAACGCTACAGCTAGCGTTCACAAGGAAATGGTGCCCACAGAGTCTTAGACCCATATTAAATTGCGCAAAGCCAGTTAATGTATGCTTGGGATTCTCCCCCACCAAAAAAATCCACAAAGGATTTCTCCCAAAAGCCCTTACTAATCATAATTCAGTTAAATACATCACACACAATTCTACGTGGTTTGTTAAATATTTTATAAAAATGACTGTCCTTGCCAATTATAACAAGATTTTTCAAAGGGGAAAAACTTGAGAATGACTTGTGTCAGAGCTGAAACTCTGAGGCACCTATGAAATAAAGCTCTTATTTGACCCAACCAGAGTTCCCATACCATTTTCATCATTTGATGCTGTGTGGGGTTTGAGCCCCCCTATTCTGAGTGGCACCGGCACTTTGGCCCATCCATTCTATAGTGGGCACTGTGATTCTAAGTGGCTTTTAATTGCAAAAATAAAAAAATACCTTGTCCTTGCCAATTACAAAAATATTTTGCAAAAGTGAATTCATTTTAAAGCATAAATAAAACAATAAATTACACTGACCTCTAATTCCATGGGGAAGAAGATAGCAGGATCAACTGTTTCCTCCTGTCCCTACCAGAATGACACCAAAGGTAGATAATTCATTTTTATCCTTTTGCAGGATGCATCTATGTATGTATGTATTTAATATGCATAAATGACGGCTAGATAGCAACATATTCTGTTAACAAAAACAGCATAATGATGCTCCTTGAATTCCGTAAGTAACTTGCATTACAGCAGTTTCAGTATTGTTGGAGGGCGGTGACATGGAAAAAATAATTATTTTCTGATACTGGCAGCTAAAGCCTACATTGTCAAGATGATTATTAACAACGTAATTCTGTGCTGTGTCCTGCATATAAGCCAGCTGTTTCGGAACACAGCTGTGCTCAGTGCTTCTATGGAGGGCATATAATGACAGTGTACTGCTGCAGTCACGGAGCTCTTTGCCATCTGTTTTCGTACCTAGGATGGTCATATTGGAAATGTTGCTAAGGCTGGCTGGCTCTGATGGTAAAAAGATGATGAACAATAACTTTGTTCTCGAACCCAGGACATGCTTGAAAACGAGAGAAATCTCAATGTATCCTCCCTGGTAAATACTATGGGCACTATCAACTGCCCCTCACTAAAATTAGTTTCCCCTTAGCGTCCCGGTTTCCCCAGCAGATCGCGGGGCAGGCACCGAGTCCGGCAGCCTGTGTCTTAGCGATTGCTAAGCTCGCAAATGTGTCATGATCTACGAGTAGGTAGACCAGGATGCGTAATCGCCACTAAGCAAAAAGAGATTCCAGAAGACAAGGATAACTTGGGCAACTGGATCGGAGGAGGCACAAAGGAAAAGCATTCAGAAGTATTGAATGGAACTGAAACCAAGAGAAGACAATCAGGTGTCCTTTCCTTGCAGCAGTGGGTTTAAATAGAGAGCCCTGGCCAGCACACACTCCCCGCAGGAGGGTCTCCTGCCTCCAGCCATGCCTCCTCTCATGCCAAGGGAAGGTCTGGATACCTTGGTCCCCCCTAGCCAACCCAGACAGGGAACAGGCCCCCAGAGACGCAACGCCTCCCCCTAGCATCCGCCAGGCTCCCACAAGAGGCCATGCCCCCACGTCAGGAAAGCATGGCGGTGGCCATGTTCGGCATCCTCATCAGGTGCCACATCTCCCTGCCAGAGCGCCACAAGCACCGCGCGGCCATCCACCCCCCAGTGTCGCCGGCCTGAGCAGATGCACCGAAGGTCCACTGCCACGATGCCCAGCTCGCCAGGGCCCCCCTGCCAGATGGGTGACGCCTGACAGAGTGCTGGGGGCAGCCCTACAACACCGGCCCCAGCATCCCCTCCATGGTGACTATAGGACTCCATGGAAAATCGTGCTGCCAGTTTACATGACTGGCAGGATCTCATCTCTCACGAGATCCTGCTGGTCGGCGGAGTGATTGCGGAGGGAGACAGGGGACTTTCTTCCCCCAGTCTCACTCTGCTCCCGATGGCCAGAAGCAGCGAATCTGGCCGCCGTTCTCGTCGTGAGATGAGAAGTGAGTATCTGATTTTTGGGGGGATTTGAGATGCAGGTAATAGATTCTGCAGCAGCGCAATCTGTAACCTACACCTCTGAGCTGGTGGTAACTTTTTCGTTGGTGCCTGCTCTTATTAACTAACGTTAGGACCAAGTGATCCTAATGACATGCTTGCACTTTGCGATACCCATTTTAGGTATAGGGAGCGCAAAGTACAGTAAATGTGCACTACGAATCGCTAATTAACGAGCACTAATGGGTTTTTTAACCCGTTAGTGATTCAAAGGCGATGTGGACGCAGCGCTATGACCTCCAATAAGTTAGCGCTAACGCCGACGCTTGTGTTAGCTTGAAGGAGATGATAGAGCCCTTTATAAATAAATAAATTTACTGAAAATGTTTGAAAGTTTGAAAAAACTCTTACAAAGCACCCATAGCATTGTATCATTGAAAGAAAAATGAAAATGTCAAAATTAAATATATGGCAGTAATGACTCACTCTTTATCACTTGCAGATCTATAAATGAGCTGCCTTTTTCAATTACCACCCCTATATGATGGCCTGGGATTGTACTGTGAAACAATATTTGATCATCGCTCCATCACAACATAAAGACACATTGCTGCCAGATTTTTAGGGAATCTAGGCCACTGGCACAAATGGCATGCTTAATGTGTCTGTTATTTAATTTTTCATGGAAAATGTTTTTAAATGCTGGAAAGCATACAGATGTAATTGTGATTTAAGCAGGGTATTTCCAGAGATGAAGCTTAAACTTAGCAGTGATCAGGCATACTCAACTTCCAGGAAGTGATAAACATGAAGGGCCCTGTTACATTCTTTGCACAATTGTTTTGCGTGCGCAAATGTGTATTTGCACGAGTGCAAAACCATTTGCGCAGAACGTCTTATTACGACGTTCGCGCAAACGATGCGCGTAATCGTCTACCGCGATTGACCCGCGAGAACGAATTTTCCTGCGCGCATCCTATACTTAACATTGTCAGCGCAAATGCATTCGTGTGCTGGTACACAGATGGTATTACAATCTTCGCGCAACGAAAGTTTGCACGCATTTTCGTAACGTCTTTGAAAAGCAGGTGGTAACTGTAAATGCGATCGTTCTGGGTGAAACTAAATACACCAGCACGAAAAAAAAAATACAGCACAGTACAGTTACACATTCTACACCTACCCAAACATTAAAATTAATAAATTGTGTGATTGTTAATTTTTTATTTTTTTGGCTGGTGGTTGTTAATTCTTTTTTTTAAGTTTGTAAATATTTTATTGGAAATGGGTGATTGATGTTTGCTGAATCCCGTTACAAATCCCGTGACAAAACAGTCTGCCCACCAATTCCTGCAGGCAACGTTCATTTGCGAACGGCTTTGCGCACGAAAAATCTTGAAGGAAGAAAAAATGCGCTCAGATCGTTATACCACGTTAATTTTCGCGCGATCATGTTTTTTTTCGTGTGCAAAAAAAATTGCCCCACTCTAATCAGCTAATTCAGCCATAACACCTGAAAAGTGTTCCTGAGCCTTTAAATGGTCTCTCAGTCTGGTTCAGTAGGAATCACAATCAGGGGAAAGACTGCCTGACAATTGTGCAGAAAACCTTCAGTGACACCCTCCATAAGGAGGGAAAGCCTCAAAAGGTAATTGCAAAAGAAGTTGGATGTTCCCAAAGTGCTTTATCAAAGCACATTAAAAGAAAGTTATGTGGAAGGGAAAAGTGTGGAAGATAAAGGTGCACAAGCAGCAGGGATGACTGCAGCCTTGAGAGGATTGTCAGGAAAAGGCCATTCAAAAGTGTTGGGGACTTTCACAAGGAGTGGACGGAGGCTGGAGTCAGTGCATCAAAAGCCACCACACTCAGACGGATATTCTAATTTTTCGAGTTTCACCTGTATTTTGTGAGCACATATTTAATTACACGTTATTTTGCTTGCCCCAAGGGAGGCAGAACCCAATGACCAGAGGGAACAGGAATATCGGATCAAGGTAAAGAAATGGCATGGAAAAAGGAGACCTTCCTTGATTTTGTCAAGGCCTTTGCACAGTAGACCTATTACAAAAACTTAAAAACTCTGGTACTGGTGAACGCACGATAACCTGGTTTCAACCGTATGTATCTGACCGACCGCAATGTGTGTCCATTTCTGGCAGCTCCTCCCTCCCAGTCACGTGCGGTGTACCCCAAGGTTGGATACTCGGCCCCCTGCTATTCACGATATTCATAAATGATCTGCCCAATGTCTGCAAAGCCTCAACTCTACACATGTACGCAGATGACACCGTTATCTATACCAGCAAACCAAATCTCCCGCAGCTGGAGGCCGTGCTGCAACAACAATTCACAGAGGTAGAAAAGTGGATTGCAGATAACAAACTTTTTTTAAAATACTGACAAAACTGTTACAATGCTCTTTGGAACAGCACCTAAACTACATAAATTGCAAAATCCCCATCTATGTGGCAGGACAAAATCAATAGTCACGCTGACCACAGTCACTTTCTCTCAAATATCTAATATCTAGGTATGTGGTTAGACCCAAATCTATCCCAAACTAGGTGCCCTGTAGAGAAACAAATCCTGCCTGAGCCCCGCGTTAAGAAAGCAGATTGTTCAACACATGCTTATGCCGGCTATTGAATACGGAGATGTAGTGTATGCAGCTGCCCCTCAAAAGCACCTTCACAAACTTACTACATTGTGGGCACTATTACATTCCTGACGCAAACGTTAACGCTCACTTGCGTGAGCATTAACGTTTGCCGCGGTATTTACTGCTTGTTACAATCCAAACGCAAACGGGTTAAAAAACCCGTTTGCGTTTGGTACCTTGCACTCCTCTGCGCAAGGTTACTGCACTTTGCGCTCCCTATACTTAACATGGGGAGCGCAAAGTGTTAATCAGCGCTGGAATTACAAAGTCCCAGCGCTGATTAACGCCTGGCTCTTGTTAGCGAAATGTTAACCAGAGCCAGAACCTGGTGTTAATGGATTCCACTTCTGCAGAATCCGTTAACACCAGGCTTAAAAAATAAAAAAAGAATCAGATACTCACCTCCTGTCCCGCAGCGAGGACCGCGGCTTTGTCTGCCTCCTCTGTCCGGTGGGAGCAGGGAAAGACTGGGGGAAAAAGTCCCTGCAGTCTCTCCCTGCGTATCCCTACGCCGACCAGCCGGATCTCACCTTGCGAGATCCGGCTGGTCATGTGACCACCGGCGACTGTTTCAATGGAGTCCTATGGACTTCATTGAGAGGATGCGCGCGGCTGCACTTAGCGGGCACAAACAATGCAGGCAGCAGTTTTTTCTCCCTACCGCCCCCGTTTTAGCGCGGGGATTGTAAAAGAGCCCAGTATAACTCATTCTGTCGCTTTGTGCTACAATGTAACTACATGACCCACCATTGTGACCACGGCAGCCATCAGAAATGATGGGGCCCCTTACTGAACCTCACGATAGGGCCCCCGTGCACTCCCTCAACCCTTAACAGCTTTTCGCCCCTTCCAAAAAAAAAAAAAAAAGGACATAACACAGTTCCACAGCAATAAAACTCACAGTAATGTGCGGTGTGTATGAGCATATCACAGAGCTCCACAGCAATAAAACTCACAGTAATGTACAGTGTGTATGAGCATATCAGAGCTCCACAACAATAAAACTCACAGTAATGTGCAGTGTGTATGAGTGTATCACAGAGCTCCACAGCAATAAAACTCACAATAATGTGCAGTGTGTATGAGAGTATCACAGAGCACCACAGGAATAAAACTCACAGTAATGTGCAGTGTGTATGAGAGTATCACAGAGCACCACAGCAATAAAACTCACAGAAATGTGCTGTGTGTGTATGATGGCCCTTGGGCTTGGCTGGGCCCTGGGGCTGGCCTAGGCCCTAAAGGCTGGCCTGGAACCAGGGGCTGGTCTGGGCCTATGGGCTTAGCTGGGCCTTTGGGTTTGTCTGGGCCCTGGGGCTTGACTGGTCCTTTGCTGGGGCTGGTCTGGGCCCCGGGGCTTGGCTGGGGCTGGTTTGGGCCTTGGCTGGGCCTTGGTTAGGCCCTGGGGTCTGGCTGGCCTTGGTTAGGCCCTGGGGTCTGGCCGGGCCTTGGTGTCTGGGCCCTGGATTCGCTGGGCCCTGGGGTCTGGCTGGGCCTGGCTGGGCCCTGGGGTCTGGCTGGGCCTGGGTCTGGCTGGGCCTTGGGGTCTGTCTGGGCCTGGCTGGGCCCCGGGGTCTGGCTGGGCCTTGGGTTTGGCTGGGCCCTGGTTAGGCGCTAGGGTCTGGCTGAGCCTTGGTGTCTGGGCCTTTGTTTGGCTGGGCCCTAGGGTCTGGCTGGGCCTGGGAAGGCCTGGGGTCTGGCTGGGCCTGGGGTCTGGCTGGGCCTGGGGTCTGGCTGGGCCTGGGGACTGGCTGGGCCCTGGGGTCTGGCTGGGCTCTGGGACTGGCTGGGTCTGGGTCTGGCTGGGCCCTGGGGTCTGGCTGGGCCTGGGGTCTGGCTGGGCCTGGGTGTGGCTTGGCCCTGGGGCCTGGCTGGGCCTGGCTGGGCTTGGGTATGCTGGCCCTGGGGTCTGGCTGGGCCTTGGGGTCTGGCTGGGCCCTGGCTGGGCTGGGGTCTGGCTGGGCCCTGAGGTCTGGCTGGGCTTGAGGTCTGGCTAGGCCTTGGGGTCTGGCTGGGCCCTGGCTGGGCCTTGGTTCACCGTTCCACCGGTCTTCTATCCCAGTCTTCTTCTCCTTCTGCTCCTTCTTCTTTGCCTGCTCTGTGCTCTTTCTTCTACACGTCTTCTCTTCTTCTCCATGTCTTCTTTGTATCTCTCATACATGTGACTGGAGGGAGGAGCCAAAGCAACGTGCTATGAAGGCACATGTACGCTGCTTGAGCCCCCAGCCAGCCAGCCAGGGAACGGCCGGCCAGTACACAGCTCCGGATTTGGACTCCTAGAGTCCGATACCGGAGCTGACATAAAGGAAGGGCGCCACTGACAGCATGGGGCGTAATGCCCTGGTGGCGGCCCTGATTGTGGCATGTTATTAGAGCTAAACTGGCCGTCCCTGGAATTTAGACTCACCCGTCACCTTTCCAACCTGGTGTTTAAGAGGTTTTCTGGGAAGCTACCACCCTACCTGAATAGGTTGCTTCCCCTAGCAGTACCCTCATCCTATGACCCCCGATCCAGGACCAGCACCTTATTTGCAATACCACAATACAAAAAGAAAGTGGTTCGATAATCATTTTCCTACAGTGCACCGCTAATATGAAATAACCTCCAGTCCCAACGCAATCAAATCTTCCCCCAGTCTTAAGTCACTCAAGAGCTCTCTATTAACATACCTCAATACGGAATGCACCTGTAAACATGTAACACAGTGACTTTATTTCCTACATATTTATTTTCTGAAAGAAAGTAGCCCTTAGGCGCGTAGAGTGTGTAAATCGGCTGATCTACCGTTCATTTTGATTGATACATAATAATTTAAACATGAAGGGTCTCCCTATATGATAGCCAAACAGTAAATACAGATATAATGGCTTATGATTCACTAAAGTTCAAAGATTTAGATTTTCTTTTTGCTCCGTAAAAAGTCAGGACATGTGGATCAAGTTCTCAAGTGTCCTCTTTGTTGCCCCCGAGTGTTGTAATGGTTTACCATTACAACACTCGGGGGCAACAAAGAGGACACTTGAGAACTTGATCCACATGTCCTGACTTTTTACGGAGCAAAAAGAAAATATAAATCTTTGAACTTTAGTGAATCATAAGCCATTATATCTGTATTTACTGTTTGGCTATCATATAGGGAGACCCTTCATGTTTAAATTATTATGTATCAATCAAAATGAACGGTAGATCAGCCCATTTACACACTCTACGCGCCTAAGGGCTACTTTCTTTCAGAAAATAAATATGTAGGAAATAAAGTCACTGTGTTACATGTTTACAGGTGCATTCCGTATTGAGGTATGTTAATAGAGAGCTCTTGAGTGACTTAAGACTTCTATAACCGGTTCAGCAGAGCTTCTGAATGTTCTATAGGGTATATAGAAGAAAGAAGACCATTGCGCAGCATACAACACTGATTGCCCCAATTTTTTCCCCTAGGGGGTACTTACAGGATTCAGAGCCCGTGTCCTGGCTCTGAGGGGGTCCCGCTTGTAGGGTATTCTATGGCAACCCTTAGCCCTCTTGAAAATCCTCCGTCGCCCCGATCAGATCGTCAGTGGAATAAAGGAAGATAAAAATCCACCTTCTAACGGGTTGAAAATAATTTTATTTTTATAAACTCAATATAAAATATTGATAAAAGCACTATTTAGTGCCACTAAAACGCGTTTCGCCGAGTAATTCGGCTTCATCAGTCAGTAAGAGCTATACATTACTTTTCCTTTTAATATACACAAACTGTCAATGAGTCAGCCTCAGTTTGGGTTGGCGTGCGTTCCACCATGGTTGCTTCCGCGTTCCACCGTGGTTTCTTCCGCATTCTGTACACCAAAGGGGCTGATGTTGGTGTTTGCAAAGTTCAAAGTATCCATCATTGCTGGCATTGTTGTAAGTGCCGATATATGTCTCTGTTTTCTGTGTTACTCTGTATATGTGTGTTTTGTTTTTAATATTTTGCAATTATTACTTTGTATTTCTGTAAGGACTGTAACAATTCAATGTTCTTAAACCCAGGACATACTTAAAAACGAGAGAAATCTCAATGTTTCTTTCCTGGTAAAACACTTTGCAAATAAATAGATAAATAAATAAATGGTGATGTTAAAACTTGAAGGCATTTGCAACCTCATAGACAGTCAGGAACTTAGGTTTGGGTTTGCAGTGAGGCACGTGATTGATGTAACAAGCCAAAGGACTGGATGTTGTCTAGCAGTCTACATCAGGTAAAGACAATAGTGGGTATGTGTGCAGAAAATTACTCAAGATACGGTAGGAAAAAAAGAAGAAGCAGAGGCAAAAGGTAAACTGGAATCTGAACTGAGCACATGTTATGTTTTTATACAATGAACATGACCTTTGGCACCGGCTGACTAGCATTCAATCAGGAAAGCATGATTGAACCAGAAAATGCAACTATGTCTGCTCTTGGTTCCAACATAGCTGTCATACTACAAAATGGCCGCCACATAGCCTGGATTGTATGTTCACAGTGGTGGTGCCTGTGCGATGCATTGATGGCAGATATATCAAATGTTCAATGTTGTAGTTAACGCTAGGGATGAGCGGTTCGGGTTCGGAGTTCGACCTGAACTTAGCCTGTTCGGGTAGATCGCGAACTCCGAACATTTCCGGGTGTTCGGCGCATGTTCGAGTCCACAATGCATCACAATGGCCCACAATGCATTTTCCCACTGGCCTGAAGCTCGTAATTGGCTAGAGCCTTGCACCTGACCACAGGTCTGGTGCAAGACAGGTTCAACAGTATGCCAATCACCGCTCAGAGTCCTGATTGGGCAAAATTTGCCCAATCATGGGCTCACAGAGCTAAGTCCCGCAGCACACTATATAACGTTTCCACGTGCCGATTCTGCACGCATTTCAGAGGAAATTTCAGAGGAGATTGTTGTGTGTTGTTACTGCCGGTCTGCCACGCTACTGGGGGGGTCTGGGGGTCTCATTTCTACAAAATATCAGGGAATTGATATGTGTGTCTTGTCACTGTGCCAGCAAGTTTTTTTGGAGTCACTAATTTCTTTAAAACATTTGTGAATTGAGGTGATCTTCTGTGTCTTGTCACACAGCTAGCAAGTTTTTTGGGGCTCACTAATTGCTTTAAAACATTTGTGAATTGAGGTGATCTGTGTCTTGTCACACGGCCAGTACCATGCAGTATTTTGGGGGTCACTAATTTCTTTAAAACATTTGTGAATTGAGGTGATCTGTGTCTTGTCACACAGCCAGTACCACGCAGTATTTTGGGGCTCACTAATTTCTACAAAACATTTGTGAATTGAGGTGATCTGTGTTTTGTCACACAGCCAGTACCAACACAGTATTTTTGGGTCACTAATTTCTACAAAATATTTGGGAATTGTTATAATCCGTGTGTTCTCACTGGCTGCCACCAATCAAGGGGTCTCACTGATTTATAAGAGGTTTCACTGCCACCCATCAAAGGGTCTCACTGATTTAAAGGAGTTTCACTGCCACCTCATCAAAGGGTCTCACTGATTTATAGGAGGTTTCACTGCCACCCATCAAAGGATCTCACTGATTTGATGGGTGGCAGTGAAACCTCCTATAAGAGTCTCACTGATTTATAAGAGGTTTCACTGCCACCCATCAAGAGTCTCACTGATTTATAAGAGGTTTCACTGCCACCCATCAAGGGGTCTCACTGATTTATAGGAGGTTTCACTGCCACCCATCAAGGGGTCTCACTGATTTATAGGAGGTTTCACTGCCACCCATCAAAGGTCTCACTGATTTATAAGAGGTTTCACTGCCACCCATCAAAGGGTCTCACTGATGTATAGGAGGTTTCACTGCCACCCGTCAAAGGGTCTCACTGATTTATAAGAGGTTTCACTGCCACCCATCAAAGGGTCTCACTGATTTATAGGAGGTTTCACTGCCACCCATCAAAGGGTCTCACTGATTTATAGGAGGTTTCACTGCCACCCATCAAAGGATCTCACTGATTTATAAGAGGTTTCACTGCCACCCATCAAAGTGTCTCACTGATTTATAAGAGGTTTCACTGCCATCCATCAAGGGGTCTCACAGATTTATAAGAGGTTTCACTGCCACCCATCAAAGGATCTCACTGATTTATAGGAGGTTTCACTGCCACCCATCAAAGTGTCTCACTGATTTATAGGAGGTTTCACTGCCACCCATCAAGGGGTCTCACTGATTTATAAGAGGTTTCACTGCCACCCATCAAGAGTCTCACTGATTTATAAGAGGTTTCACTGCCACCCATCAAAGGGTCTCACTGATTTATAGGAGGTTTCACTGCCACCCATCAAAGGGTCTCACTGATTTATAGGAGGTTTCACTGCCACCCATCAAAGGGTCTCACTGATTTATAAGAGGTTTCACTGCCACCCATCAAAGGGTCTCACTGATGTATAGGAGGTTTCACTGCCACCCGTCAAAGGGTCTCACTGATTTATAAGAGGTTTCACTGCCACCCATCAAAGGGTCTCACTGATTTATAGGAGGTTTCACTGCCACCCATCAAAGGGTCTCACTGATTTCTAGGAGGTTTCACTGCCACCCATCAAAGGGTCTCACTGATTTATAGGAGGTTTCACTGCCACCCATCAAAGGGTCTCACTGATTTATAGGAGGTTTCACTGCCACCCATCAAAGGGTCTCACTGATTTATAAGAGGTTTCACTGCCACCCATCAAAGGGTCTCACTGATGTATAGGAGGTTTCACTGCCACCCGTCAAAGGGTCTCACTGATTTATAAGAGGTTTCACTGCCACCCATCAAAGGGTCTCACTGATTTATAGGAGGTTTCACTGCCACCCATCAAAGGGTCTCACTGATTTATAGGAGGTTTCACTGCCACCCATCAAAGGGTCTCACTGATTTATAGGAGGTTTCACTGCCACCCATCAAAGGGTCTCACTGATTTATAGGAGGTTTTACTGCCACCCATCAAAGGATCTCACTGATTTATATGAAGTTTCACTGCCACCCTTCAAAGTGTCTCACTGATTTATAGGAGGTTTTACTGCCACCCATCAAGGGGTCTCACTGATTTATGAGAGGTTTCACTGCCACCCATCAAAGGGTCTCACTGATTTATAGGAGGTTTCACTGCCACCCATCAAGGGGTCTCACTGATTTAAAAGAGTTTTCACTGCCACCCATCAAAGGGTCTCACTGATTTATAGGAGGTTTCACTGCCACCCATCAAAGGGTCTCACTGATTTATAGGAGGTTTCACTGCCACCTATCAAAGGGTTACATAGTTACATAGTTATATAGGCTGAAAAAAGACATGCGTCCATCGGGTTCAGCCTCTCCCACATAACCTACTGCTGTTGATCCAAAAGAAGGCAAAAAACCCAGTCTGAAATGCTTGCCAATATGCAACATACTGGGAAAAAATTCCTTCTTGACCCCAGAATGGCAGTCAGATTTCTCCTTGGATCAAGAAGCTTTTACCCAGATATTAAATATTATAACCCTTAATATTCTGTGTCTGCAGGAAGTCATCCAGTCATTTTTTAAAAGTCTGTACAGACTCAGACCCAACCACCTCAACAGGCAGAGAATTCCACAGCTTTATTGTTCTCACCGTAAAATAACCCTTCCTATGCTTTAAGCTAAATTTTCTTTCTTCCAGTCTAAATGGATGACCCCTTGTCCTATGTATAGTCCTGTTAATGAATAGGTTATCAGACAATGGTTGATAATGGCCCGTATATATTTATATAAGGTTATCAGATCCCCTCTAAGGCGCCGTTTCTCTAAACTAAACAGGTTTAAGCTTGTTAGTCTTGCCTCATAACTTAACCCTTCCATTCCCCTTATTAATTTAGTTGCCCGTCTCTGCACTTTTTCTAACGCTATAATATCTTTTTTTTTAAGACCGGTGCCCAAAATTGCACGGCATATTCAAGGTGCGGCCTGATCATTGATTTATACAGAGGCAAAATTATGTTTTCATCCCGTGAGTGAACTCCCCTTTTAATGCATGCCAATACTTTGCTTGCCTTGGCAGCTGCTGTTTGACATTGCACATTGTTACTTAGTTTGAAGTCTATGATTATTCCCAAATCCTTCTCCTTCTTGGATTTCCCTAACTCCGTACCATTTTGGGTATAAATTACTTGTGTGTTCTTCACTCCAAAGTGCATAACTTTGCATTTATCTACATTAAATTTCATCTGCCATTTAAGTGCCCAGTCCCCCAATCTATCTAAATCCCTCTGCAGCGAAGTAACATCCTGCTCACATTGTATTACTTTTCCTAGTTTTGTGTCATCTGCAAACACTGATACATGACTTTCAATGCCTATCTCAAGGTCATTTATAAATAAATTGAATAGTATTGGTCCTATAACAGACCCCTGAGGGACACCGCTTACCACTGGTGTCCATCTTGAAAAAGTACCATTTATGACCACTCTCTGTACCCTATCTATTAGCCAGTTTTCTATCCAAGAACAAGTATTTTCATCTAGACCAATTTTTCTTAATTTAAATAGTAACCTTTTGTGTGGAACTGTGTCGAAAGCTTTGGCAAAATCTAAGTAAATCACATCCACTGCGACCCCCTGATCTATACTTCTACTTACTTCCTCATAGAACGTAATTAGGTTAGTCTGACATGATCTGTGTTTCATGAAACCATGCTGATTTTTGCCAATAACATTATACCTCCCAATAAATTCCTGAATATTATCCCTTAGTAACCCCTCGAATACTTTCCCAGCCACAGATGTTAAGCTCACAGGTCTATAATTCCCAGGCACAAATTTTAAACCTTTCTTAAATATAGGGACGACGTCAGCTTTTCTCCAATCCTCTGGTACTATTCCTGAAAGAAAAGAATCTTGAAAGATTAAGAACAGAGGTTTACATATTTCAACACATAGCTCTCTCAGTACTCGTGGGTGAATTCCATCTGGCCCTAGGGCTTTATTCACATTCACATTGTTTAATTTCTGCAAAACCTTGTCCTGAGTCAACCAGTCACTTTGTATTAGTAAGTTTTTATTAATGAATTGCATGTCTCACTGATTTATAGGAGGTTTCACTGCCACCATCAAAGGGTCTCACTGATTTATAGGAGGTTTCACTGCCACCCATCAAAGGGTCTCACTGATTTATAGGAGGATTCACTGCCACCCATCAAAGGGTCTCACTGATTTATAGGAGGTTTCACTGCCACCCATCAAAAGGTCTCACTGATTTATAGGAGGTTTCACTGCCATCCATTAAAAGGTCTCACTGATTTATAGGAGGTTTCACTGCCATCCATCAAAGGGTCTCACTGATTTATAGGAGGTTTCACTGCCGCCCATCAAGGGGTCTCACTGCATTTTAGGAGGTTTCTGCAAATTGTAATCTGTGTCTTGTCACTGTTGCCAGCTATCAGGGGGTCCTATCAGGGGGTCTCACTGACTTGTAGCAGATTTCTGCGAATCATAGTTTGTGTCTTGTCACTGGCACCCATCAAGGGGTCTCAATGATTTATAGGAGGTTTCTGCGAACTGTAATCTGTGTCTTGTCACTGGCTGCCAGCTATCAGGGTGTCTCACTGAGTTATACCAGAGTTCTGTAAATCTTTAATCTTTATACCAGAGTTGAATCAGAGTTCTGTATATATTTAATCTATATATCACTCACCATGTCTGAAAGAACAAAAAGGACAGGCAGACGCTCCCAAACACAGATAAGAGGGCAAGCAGCCCCTGTGTCGGGAGGCTGTGCCTCTGGTCGTGGTGGACGTGGTGCATCCTCTGCAGGGGCATGCTTGTCCTTTATAACTGGTGCTGGCCATCTTCTTAACCTGCAGCAACATACAGAGGATTTGGTGGATTGTCTAGCCAGGCCATCCTCATCCTCTGAGTCCTCTGCCAGCCAGGCTTGTAGCGCTTTACAGTCCACCTCAGCTGCCAAAGCATCTAATGCAGCCTCCATGTCCACAGCTACTCCTGCCGTAGCCTCGCTATCACACACGGAGGAGTCAGCTTAATTGTTTGACTACAATGACAGTGACATGCTGCTTGAGGATGCGCAGCAACTACAGTGCTCTGATTCAATCTCTGAGGTTGAGCAAGGGAGTATAATCAACCTAGAGGAAGGGGGTGCCAGTGATGACACACAAATAACTGGCACTCATGTTGCCCCAGCAGCTGCAGCATACTGCCAAGTTGGCTCCAGTGACGAGGAGATAGGGCGTGAAGATGACATTGATGATGAGGTCACTGACTCCACCTGGGTGCCAGATCGAACTGAGGAATCAAGTGAGGAGGAGGGGAGGAGGAGGAGGAGGCACAGCAAACACGGGGCACAACATCCTCTGTGACCAACCGTAGCACTAGCCAGTCCAAGGCATCAGATGTCAGAGCTGCTCCAGTGCAGAGCGCTGTTGTCTCAAAGAACACATGCAGGAACTCTGCTGTCTGGGAGTTCTTTAACAAAAGTGCAGCAGACCCCACCGTTGCTATTTGTAATCTATGTCAGAGGAGGCTGAAGTATGGGATAAACACCGGACACTTGGGTACCACGTGTTTGAGGCGGACATATGACCACCCGCCACGCATCCCGTTGGCGCAAAACTTTGCGTAGGTCCTCCTCCTCATCTGTCTCTACCCCCACTGTATGTCCTGCCATGTCATTGCCTACAACCTCCACTGACAGGGATGATGCTACAGTAATGGATGTACCAGGTCCTTCCTAACAATGTGACATCCTCCCAGCAGCTGAAGATTTACGCAGTCAGATTACGTTGCCGCAGCTGCTGCAGCTTAAGAAAAAATATAGTCCCAACCATCCCCAAGCACAGCATCTAAATGCCAGTTTAGCAAAATTACTCGCATTGCAGCTGCTGCCTTTCCAGCTGGTGGACTCTGCTCCCTTCCGTGAATTTGCTGAATGTGCTGTATCACAGTGGCAGGTTCCAAAACGCCATTACTTTTCACGCAAGGCCATTCCAGCACTATACCAACACGTGGAAGACAATGTTATCCAGTCATTGGGAAAGGCAGTCAGCAAAAAGGTGCTTGTGACTTTAGACACGTGGTCCAGCAAGCATGGACAGGGTCGTTACATTTCCTTCACGGCACACTGGGTAACTCTGATTGCAGCTGGGAGGGATCCAAGACGGGGCTCTGTGCTGGAGCTTGTTCATCCACCACGCCCCCAGAAAGCTGCTTGTATGAGGTCTGTCTGCTCCACCACCACCACCTCTCCCTCTTCCTCCTCCTTCAGTGTCTCTGGTGAAGTGGCAGTTAAACTGACACGTGACAGAGGGTATGCAATGGCTCAAGCAAAAAGATGCCATACTGTGCTTGAGCTGGTTTGTTTAGGGGACAGGAGCCACACCGGGCCAGAAATTCTGTCAGCTCTGCAGGGGCAGGTGCAGAGATGGTTAACACCACACCAGCTTGAGCTGGGAATGGTCGTCTGTGATAATGACAACAACCTTCTCTCTGCCCTTCACCTGGGTAAGCTGACGCATGTACCATGCCTAGCACATGTCCTAAATCTGGTGGTACAGCATTTCCTAACCAGGTACCCAGGGCTGGCAGAGCTTCTCAGCTAGGCCAGAGAAGTCTGCAGCCACTTCAGACGGTCATTCCCAGCAAGTGTTCGCCTGGCAGAAATTCAAAGAGAATTCCACCTTCCCACAAACCGTCTGATCTGTGACATGCCCACCAGGTGGAACTCGACATTAGCAATGCTGCAGCGTCTGCACAAGCAGCAGAGGGCCATCAACGAGTACCTGTGTGAGTATGGCACAAGGACAGGTTCAGGTCAACTTGTTTCCCCCCCCCCTCAGTGGCTGATGATCAAGGATGCATGCACTGTACTGTCACCATTTGAGGAGGCAACGAGGATGGTGAGCAGGGACAGTGCATGCATCAGTGACACAATTCCTTTAGTGTTCCTGCTGGAGCACACTCTGCGGGGAATTATAGATGTGGCTCTAGAGGCAGAGCAGCGGGAGGAAGAGGAGGCCTTCCCTAGCTCTCAAGGCCCCAGACTTTCCGCAGACAGCATTCCAGCGGGTGCTACTCAGATCAGACAGGATGAGGAAGAGGAGGAATATTTAAGTAGTGGGGGCATTGAAGGTGGGGATTCCTCAAGAGAGGGTTTTGTGTGCCCAGAAACAGAAGGGCTAGTGCGTGGCTGGGAGGAGGAAGTGCACGATACGGTCATCCTCATTGACCAGGAAGACTCGGAAGCTAATGCCACCTCCAACCTACGCTGCATGGGCTCCCTAATAATGCAAAGCCTGCTAAAGGACCCCAGGATTCGTGCCATCAAGGAGAGGGATCATTACTGGTTGGCAACCCTTCTTGAGCCACGATACAAGGGTAAAGTTACAGAGCTCATCCTGTCCGCACAGAGGGAGTACAGGATGAAAAAACTTGAGGACGCTCTAAAGCGACACTTGTGTAACACCTTTCCAGGCACTGGTAGATTACCAAGTGCTGACACAAGTGCTTCTGAGGCTGCAGATGATCAGAGGAATAGTGGTGAAGGCCAGGGCCGCTTGACTGATGCATTTTTTAATTTGTTTAGTCCACGACGCCCAGGGATGTCAAATGTAGGCACCCATTGCCAGCGTCTTCACCATATGGTGCAGGACTACCTAGGGGCAAGGGCAGACCTGGATACCTTTCCAGCAGATGATCCACTGGCTTCCTCTGTGTTGAGATTGGATCACTGGCCAGAACTTAGCCAATATGCTATGCAGCTACTATGTTGCCCTTCATCCAGCGTGCTTTCTGAAAGGACGTTTAGTGCCGCTGGAGGTTTTGTCACAGACAAAAGAGTGCGTCTGTCCACCGACTCTGTAGACCGGCTGACATTTATAAAAATGAATTAGTCCTGAATCAGCAGCTATCAACCCCCTGATGCTGACGTAATGGAATAGATCGGGGATGTCTTCTGCATTCACAAAACCTCCAACACTGAACTCTTCCACAATACCACAAAAGGGTTACGGTATGAATGCACTTGCTGCCATGAAAGGCGCAATATTTGGCTTCACTGATGCCTGTGCCAGATTTATATCATTTAAATTTTTTGAACCACAAGGTCCAACCCTTCACTCTTCCACAATACCACAAAAGGGTTACGGTGTGAAGGCACAATATCTGGGTGCACTGACGCCTTGACCAGAATCATATATCTTTTTATTATAGGACCACATGGTCCACCCCTGCATTCTTCCACAATACTACAGAGGGGTTACTGTATGATGATACTTGCTGGCCTGGCAGTCTTGCACCAAAGGCAGAATATCTGGGTGCACGGACGCCTTTACCAGATGCATATCTTTTTAATATAGGACCGCAAGGTTCACCCCTGCATTCTTCCACAATACCACAGAGGGGTTACTGTATGATAGTACTTGCAGACCTGGCACCAAAAGCACAATATTTGGGTGCACTGCCACTGACGCCTGTATCAGATTCATATCCTCAGAGGGGTTACGGTGTGACGGCACTGTTGGGGACGCTAAAGGACCAATTTTGAAGCACCTATTGTTACTTTCATCCAAAGCCTGCATGAGTTTCACAATAATTTAGCCAAAAAAATCTGTAAACTTTTTCTGCTTGTCCGAAAATGTCTCCTCTTTTCATACAGACTGCCGCCCCAAGCAGTTGTTTATGGATAGATTAAAGGAAAAGCATTTACCGTCATTTGAAACATAATTTTTTTGTTTTTAGGTGTTTCTATACATCCTACAAATCCGCCACTTCACGGGCAGGTTATGGGGACCTCCTAGGCACGATATTTGAAGGAATTTTTCGTTTTTATTTTTAACCCTGATTTCATGGAAAACTCACTGTCCCTTTAAAAACGTATTTTTTTAAACTTTTTGTCCTTGTTTCCTGTCCCCCAGGGCACTACCTGGACCCCCATACACCTTTTATGGCAAATATGTAGCATATATGCCCTCTTGGAGGGCACTCTAAAAACCGAATTTTCAGCCCCATTGACTTGCATGGGGTTCGGGTTTGGACCCGAACATTTGGAAAAATTCGGGTTCGGGCCCGAACCGAACTCGGGGGTGTTCGGCTCATCCCTAGTTAACCCCACTTCATATTTTAATAAGTTGTATTTAGGGTGTTTTGCTGCTTTTATGTATTTTGTAGATACAGTACATAGAAAAAGTCTACACACCCAGGTTAAAATGTCAGGTTTCTGTGATGTAAATAAATGAGACAAAGATAAATCATTTCAGAACATTTTCCACCTTTAATGTGACCTATAAACTGTACAACTCAATTGAAAAACAAACTGAAATCTTTTGGGGAAATAAAAAACTTAAATAATTTGGTTGCATAAGTGTGCACACCCTTAAACTAATACTTTGTTAAAAACGCCTTTTGATATTATTCCAGCACTCAGTCTTTTTGGGTATACAGTACGTCTATCAGCATGGCACATCTTGATTTACCAATATTTGCCCACTGTTCTTTGTAAAAACACTCCAAATCTGTCAGATTCTGAGGGCTTCTCCTGTGCACAGCCCTTTTTCAGATCACCCCACAGATTTTCCATCGGATTAAGGTCTGGGCTCTGGCTGGGCCATTACAAAACTTTAATCTTCTGGTGAAGCCATTCCTTTGTTAATTTGGATGTATGCCTTGGGTCTTTGTCATGCTGCAAGGTGAAGCTCCTCTTCATGTTCAGCTTTCTAGCAGAAGCCTGAAGGTTTTGTGCCAATATTGACTGGTATTTGGAACTGTTCATAATTCCCTCTACCTTGACTAAGGCCCCAGATCCAACTGAAGAAAAAACGCTCCAAAGCATGATGCTGCCATCACCATGCTTCACTCTGGGTATGGTGTTCTTTTGGTGATGTGCAGTGTTGTTCTTGCGCAAAACATATCTTTTGGAATTATGGCCAAAAGGTTCAACCTTGGTTTCATCAGATCAGAACAAATTTTCCCACATGTGTTTGGAAGACTTCAGATGTGTTTTTGCAAAATTTAGCGAGGCTTGGATGTTTTTCTTCGTAAGAAAAGGCTTCCGTCTTGCCCCTCTGCCGCATAGCCCAGACATATGAAGAATACGGGAGATTGTTGTCCAAGTGCACACAGCCTGTACTTGACAGATATTCCTGCAGCTCCTTTAATGTTGCTGTAGGCCTCTTGGCAGCGTCCCTGACCAGTTTTCTTCTCATCTTTTCATCACATTTGGGGGGATTCCAGTTCTTGCCAATTTCGCTGTGCGCCATATTTTCTCCACTTGATGATGGCTGTCTTCACGGTGTTCCATGGTTTATCTAATGCCTTGGAAATTGTGTTGTACCTTCTCCTGTCTGATACCTTTTAAGATAATAATGAGATCCCTCTGATGCTTTGGAAGCTTCTCTGCGAAACATGGCTTTTGCTGTAAGATGCGACTAAGAAAATGTCAGTAAAGACCTACTAGAACAGCTGAACATTATTTGGGGTTAATAAGAGGCACTTTAAATGATGGCAGGTGTGTACTGACTCCTATTTAACATGATTTTGAATGTGATTGCTTAATTCTGAACACGGCTACATCCCCAGTTATAAGAGGGTGTGCACACTTATGCAACCATTTTATATTCGTTTTTATTTTTCCTCTCTCCACGTAAAAGATTTCAGTTTGTTTTTCAATTGAGTTGTACAGTTTATAGGTCACATTAAAGGTGGAAGAAGTTCTGAAATGATTATCTTTGTCTCATTATTTTACATCACAGAAACCTGACATTTTTACAGGGGTGTGAAGACTTTTTCAAAACACTGTATAGGACTGTCATCGCCAACAACCAGTTTATTCTTGTTTTAAATCAAGCACACCTTGAACGCATGTGTCTCTCAATGTTCATGTGAATGTACACTTGCTGCTCCTACTAATTAAAATCAGTGAACTGACAAATTTATTTTGTGTTCTTCTGTAGACTCAATTTTCGTTAAAATGAACTCACTCTAAGCAAAAGCATATCTAGTGAGTTGTGGTAACGTGAAACAGATATATTGGTAGATGTTCAATTTGATGTTTAATAATTAGACTCTTCATTTTCACATTAAAGGGTAAATGTAATTATTTTCCTGCTAGGTAAATGCAGGCAATGTAGTCTAACCTACTACCTGTTAATGAAAATAAATTGTTGCTCCAAGTGCCCTGCTCTTAACGAAACATATCCATCATCTTTAAATGTGTTCATTAATTGTATGTGGCTATTAATTTCTCCTCTCATTAATTCTGCAATATACGTACAAGATGCCAGTAAAGAGCATATTTAATTTGTTGGATGCATTTATTCTGTTGATTCATAAACACTAAATTCATGAACCGTGAAGACTGTGGAGACACAGGTTCGAATCCCAGCAAGAGCACCTCTCCAGTAAGTGCCCTTGGGCAAGACACCTAACGGTACTTACTCGCCACCCAGGACATACTTGAAAACAAGAGAATTCTCAATGCATCCTTCCTGGTAAAATACTTTCTCAAAAAAACAAGAAAGGCTAAAACTGCTTGTTAACGTGACAGCAAGGTAAGAGAACTGAACTACTGCGTTGTCCAGGGTTTACTTTAGCTTGCCTAAACGAGGGTAAGATCTGGGTTTAACTAAAATACTTGTAAATAATTCTCCGTTAACCATTATCCTTCCATAATATTTCTTACAGCTAAAAGAGTTTCAGCCGTGTCATATTATATGTAAGATACCCAATTATACACCTTCAAGGTGATGCTATCTCGGTGAAGGTTAACCTTCCAAGTGAGCACAGGAGAAATGACCTGAGGCTCAACCTGAGACTGCCAACACAGTGGCAAAAACATCATTGCACGGCACCACTCCTTGATCGGGCGTCTGGTTTTCTAACACTTCTCCTTGCTTGAGTTGCACTCATATGATATAAGGTCTCTTTAAATGCTGTGCAGCACCAAATAACCATAAGTAACTAGGCACAGTGGATTTCAGCTGACAGCACTTTGAAGCTCTAATACCTGACATGATACGTGCTCATACATGAATTAACACAGAAACACACAGTGATATCTTTACCAATCTGTAGAATTTAGAGCATTGTCAAGGGAATCTGATCGGATATTTAAGGTAAAATAACAGAACTGACAATAAAATAAACACGTTAGCTGTATTTATAACGTGTCTATTTTATCTTAAAAATGCATTTAATCATTAACCTCTTCTTTACCAAGTGAATTTCCAAAAAAACATTGTCAGAAACCAGGGTTGTTTTGTAAAATCATTTTAAATAAATTATATAGTAATAAATAGTTATTACCTGTAAATAACCTATTTGGCCAGTAGATGGCACCATCTACTGCCAAATCAAGTTACAGAGGTTTGAGCTGCAGGTCTATCCTCCCCCCCTGCATCGGCTGCTGAAAGCCAGATATTTCAGAGCATTTATCAGTTTTACTGTTTTAGTTCTTTGGGCATTTTGCCCACGGGGCTTGAACTCTGGGGAAACCGTCTGCAACCCAAAAGCAAACAAAATTAGTTTGCAGCAATCAAATTTCATTTGCTTTTGGGGTGCAGATCAGCAGATCGAGACATCTCAATATTGGAGCACCAGATGGTGCCTTTGAAGCCCGAGATATCTCGATCTCGGTAGTGAATGGGGTTAATTGTCTGCTATTTATTTACATGTCCCTCTTTTATTTGTATATTAATTGTAATTTAAGCAAATAATTTAGTTGATAACATTCAAAAATGTGCATTGAGGACAACAACAATTGAAGAGTTTTAGTATGTCCTTATTCTTGCAGCAGAGATAGTAAACACCAATGTAATGAATGAATTCAAAAATACTTTGGAGGGATGTACTGGAAACAAACTTCTGATACCTTTTTATCAAATAGCTACAAATGGATAGTTTGTTTGGCTTTTGGTTTTATAGTCGCTTGACCGCCTTTATTATATTTATAATATTAAGCTTTGAGCAAAATAGAGGGTAGTCGGATACAGAGCTACAGCTATTGACAGTGCAAGACTGAAATCTTTCAAATATTCCAAAATACCTTGTAGTTTGGCAGTTTGTGGCTATTATATAACGGCATACAAAAAATGTTCAGAGGGGTCGATGACTCACATTATGCAACTATATTAAGTTGGCACACTTGTTAACCTACAAGACATTTATTTTACTAAGCCCAAGGCATAAACAGCTTGGAATTCCCTAACATACCTAACAGACTAAAAGTGCTAAAAAAATCACATGTAACCCTAACATGACCCGATAGCTTTGTTCTAGAGTTAGGTTTGTTTGCTTAGTTATGTTTTGCTAATTTTTTCTTTGCTTGTTTAATTACAAGAACATAAATCATTATTAACCATCTCTAATCTGTAGGCTAAATTATTTTGTACAATATTTATTCACCTCAATTTTCCGAGGATTCAACACATACTGTATTAAAATGCAATAAATAATTTTGTAGAAAACAAGAGAAATGCAATGGAATAATCAAATTAAGGATAATCCTACTCACCCATAATTTACATTGACTGCAAATTAAATGATGGGCATAGTTCAATGGAATTTCAAGTGTCACTCGATACACCCTGACCACTTCAGCTTATTAAACTGGCTGCATAGAGTCCACCTCCCCCTCCAGCCCTATTTGGCTGGTAGCAGGAGGTGAAGTGAAGGAGTTTCCTCTGCCCACACAGCTGGCACTCGGCAGTTGGGGTTTTGAATATCCTGACTGCCAGGGACCACCTGTCACAGAATCCCTTGATCCCTACACGCAGACACTGCCTACCTATAGTGGGTAGTCGGACAAAGCCAGGAGTCAGAATCAGAACGGATAGTCAGACAGACCCCAGAGTCAGAACCAGAACGGATAATCAAACAGAGTCAGGAGTCGGTACACAATAAAATCAAGGAGAGCAAGGATTAACACTAGAGAGTAGTCAGGAAACAAAGCCAGAGTTTATACACAGTATATATCCACTAGTAACCAAATTTCTCTTCCAAACCCATAATAATAAAAATAACAATCATTATTGAAATCAGCAACTTTTCACTATCACTACCTCCTGTTCCATCACTACTACAATGCAGGAAGCAGCCTACAAGCTACTGTCTCATTGGTATAAGGCACGACCACGATTGCCACCTACTCCGCTAACAGCACTGACTCCTGCTGGAGAAGTCAGGAACCTGGGGCCAGTCTGTTGCATATTATTATTATTATTATTATTCTTTATTTATAAAGCGCCAGCATATTCCGCAGCGCTGTACAATAAGCACAGTATAGACAGGGTTACAATACATTGAACAACATTTGACAAACAGTACAGCAGGAGATGAGGGCCCTATTCCCGTAGGAACTCACAATCTAGGAGGGTTGGGGTTGGAAACAGGAGGAGAGGACTGTAAGGTGAGAGTGATTGATGGTTGTGTCAGTGAGTTGGGTGGTAGGCTTCCCTAAATAGGAATGTTTTAAGGGAGCGTTTGAAGGAAGAGAAGTTAGGGGAAAGTCTGACAGTACGAGGGAGAGCGTTCCAGAGAGTGGGGGCTGCGCGTGAGGAATCCTGCAGTCTATCATGGGAAGAGGTGATGCGGGGAGAAGCTAGGCGCAGGTCACTGTTTGACCTTAGGGAGCGGGCTGGGGTGTATTTGGTGATTAGTGAGGACAGGTAGTGGGGCGCTGAGTTAGTGAGGGTTTTGTAGGTAAGGATAAGGATTTTTAACTTAATTCTGCAGTGGATGGGGAGCCAGTGAAGGGACTCGCAGAGGGGAGCGGCAGAGACAGAGCGGCGGGTGAGGTGAATTAGCCTGGTGGAGGCGTTCAGGATGGATTGTAGGGGGGAGAGGCGGGACAGAGGGAGGCCAGATAAGAGATTATTGCAATAGTCGAGTCGGGAGATTACCAGGGCGTGTATGAGTTGTTTTGTGGTGACAGCGGTAAGAAATGGCCGAATTCTGGAAATATTACGCAGTTGGTATCGGCAGGAGGAGGAAAGAGACTGGATGTGGGGGATGAAGGAAAGAGCAGAGTCAAGTATAACTCCAAGACAGCGAACTTGGTTTGATGGGGAGATGTGGTGAACATGCCAAGTGATTCAGCCATTTTGGAGGCAGCGTCATGATCTCCCTGCAAGGTCTCTGCATCTCCCCCGGCTTTCACCCCGGCAGCTACGCTGCTTCACCACACTCACAAGACCAAACCGAGCATAAGCGCTCTCTTGACTCCTAAACGCGGCTAAAGCAATTGTCTCAAGACATTGGAAATCTGTGTGTGGTTGGCTGAAGTCCATCAGGTTCGTGATGTGGAAAATCTAATCCACCAGTCTCATGGCACTGCTGCCATACACCTAAGGCTCTGGTTTTACTGGTCAACCTCTGGCCTTTTTCCTCGCCCCCCCACCGCACCCCATCCCATGAGGTCCCCCTGCCTCCCCCTCAGTAACGAGAACATGCCCACCCTTCCTGCCCCTCCCCTCTTGTATCTATATCTTATATAATGTTGGTTTTGTCATTTTCATATATGCATTAATTTTGATACTTTTGACATTTGACCCATCCTGGTCATTTATTTCTTTATCTACATCGATGTAATTCACTCTGTATGGGCTTCTCTTCCCAGCTGCCCTTGTTTTAGTATTGCTGTTGTTATGCCCTTTAAAGTCTTTAATAAATCTCTTGCTACAAAAAAAAAGAAAAGATATCAGAACAACAGTGTTCGGTTCGCATTCGAACTCGAACAATTTCAAAAGTTCGAGTTCGAACGCGAACACGATCGTAACTCAATGCAAGTCAATGGGACTCAAAAGTTCGATTTTTAGAGTGCCCTCCAAGAGGGCATATATGCAAGACATTTGCCATAAAAGGTGTATGGGGGTCCTGGAAGTGCCCTGGGGGACAGGAAACAAGGACAAAAAGTTTTAAAAAGAAGTTTTTAAAGGAAAAGTGAGTTTTCCATAAAATGAGGGTTAAAAATAAAAATGAAAAATTCCTTCAAATATCGTGCCTAGGAGGTCCCCATTACCTGCCCGTGAAGTGGCGGATTTGTAGGATGTATAGAAATATTGCCATCAGAGACCCACACACGACATCTAGCCACCCTTAAGGGGTTAAAATGCACAGGTATTGCGCAATCTGTTTTTTTTCTATTTTATAGGTATATGATATGTTGTTGTTCTTTTCTACCGGTCTATACCCGAGATGAGTATACCCTTTACATTCTATTTTTTGACACCTGGTGAGAGTGTTTTAAGTGTTTGTCCTTTTTTTTGCGCTCCCTGATCTGCCCTTTTTGGCATATCTACTTTTTTTTTTTAAAATGCACAGGGACTGACTACTATCCTGTTAGATGAGGGAATGTATTATATGTATAAAGCAAGGTATATATGACAATGGATAGTCAGAGACTCTAGGGACTCAGCTTGTACGCTTTATGATAGACATTTTCATGTTGTGTTGTGTTACTAATGCAGAAGCAGCAAGCCCTTCCACCACGCTTGCACCAAAACTATAGATCTAACACAATAATAATTGTATGCTCACCTAGGCCCTTCGGGAGAGGTACATGAGTGACATACAAATACTGGAATATTACGTTTAAATCTAAGGAGTGTGATAAAGATTTTATTAAGCCCTTGATGACAAATGACGTAACATCTACATCATTAATGATTGGCTTTACAGAGTCCTGGTCCTTAAGGGGTTAAACAGCATATCAGAGGAACATGTAGTAGAAATGAACACTTCTTAGAATTCAGAAGCACAGTGTTCATACATGTGCAGGAGCCACACCCAGTCTGCAGGCAATATATCAAATTCATGAGACCAGACTTATTAGAAGCACATGTTATTTCCAAACACTAATTAACACATGTTGTTTACGCCGTTTGAGAGCCCTTCTGTAAGCACATATCATTTAGAGGTGAGAATCTTTGCACCTAGACATTAGGCAGACTGTAAAGCATGCTTTCCTTGTAAGCTAGAAAATCCACATCACCCATTGCAGCATTTTAAAGATGAAACACACAGGAGGCGCAAAAAATCCTATGCAAGCCTCATGCACAGTATGCCAGGGGCCTCAAACGCTCAAACTCACGGCCCCCCAACATGATTTGGAATACAAGTCCCAGGATGATTTCAATGCAATACATGGCGAGGGAATCCTGGGAGTTTTAGTTCAAAAACATCAGGTGCACCAGAGTGTGAGACTAGAGCCCTGCTGCGAGCACATGTCATTTAGGGGTGAGAATCTTTCCACCTAGACATTAGGCAGACTGTAAAGCATGCTTTCCTTGTAAGCTAGAAAATCCACATCACCCATTGCAGCATTTTAAAGATGAAACACACAGGCGGCGCAAAAAATCCTATGCAAGCCTCATGCACTCTAAGCACATGTAATTTTGAGGTGTGAAAGTTTCAGAAAAATGTACACGTGTGCAAATATTTTAAATAAAGCCAGAATAATTTCATGACAGTCACATTTGTCTGACAAACAGATAATACATTATGCTGCAGCATGTCTTGACATATGTTGGTAGATGTATGTAATGTGTGTTATGTGTACGTAACATGTTTATGCTATTATACATACCGCTTCTCGACGTACACAGTCCGTCCATTGCTAATCATCGCCCACATGCGTGCCTTCTTGCCCTGGGTAGTTTTTTAATTCAATATCTAATAAACCATTGCTTATAATATTCTGCAGTAAAGAGTCTCTTTGTTTCTAGATTTTTTAGTATTTTTTAAGCATTTTTTATACTTTGTTCAAAAAAAAAAATTTAGAACTCAAACCGAACACACCAAAAAGTTCGAAGTTCGCGAACTTTCGAATGCCAATGTTCGAGTCGAACTCCGAACTGATCGAACCGAACAACTCATCCCTAACCAACAGAGGCCATTTTAAAACCAATGTACATACGACATACAGTTGTGTTCAAAATTATTGAACCCCCAATGCTGCAAAGGGTTTTAGGGAATTTAGTGTACATTTCTAATTGTATTCATAATGAAATCCTACAAGGACTTTTTAAAGAACCATATGCAACTAAAATGACATCAATTGGTTTTGTAATACAGTAGTAAATGTTTCTTTTGTGAATTCTTCATTGACACAATTATTCAACCCCTTAAAGACTACCACTCTGAAGAACAGAGGTTCATTCAAGTGTTTTCAATGAGGTGTTGAAAACACCTGTGGATGTCACGGAGCAGCAATAAAGCATAATAAGCACCAATTAGGCAGCTTTAAAATGACTGTGATACTCAGCTCCTTATAGACATTTACTGGTGTGGTTACAAACATGGTGAAGTCAAGAGAATGGTCCAGGAAGACAAGAGAAGAGGTGATTACTCTTCACAGGAAGGGCAATGGCTATAAGAAGATTGCAAAGATGTTAAACATACCAAGAGAGACCATAGGAAGCATCATTCGCAAATTCAAGGCAAAGGGCACTGTTGAAACGCTACCTGGTCGTGGCAGAAAGAAGATGCTGACTTCGACTGCTGTGTGCTACCTGAAGCGTAGAGTGGAGAAAAGTCCCCGTGTGACTGCTGAGGAACTGAGAAAAGATTTGTCAGATGTGGGTACTGAAGTTTCAGCTCAGACAATATGGCGCACACTGCGTAATGAAGGCCTCCATGCCAGAACTCCCAGGCGCACCCCCTTGCTGTCTCCAAAGAATAAGAAGAGTCGACTGCAGTATGCCAAAAGTCATGTGGACAAACCACAGAAGTTTTGGGATAGTGTTCTGTGGACTGATGAAACAAAATTAGAACTGTTTGGGCCCATGGATCAACACTATGTTTGGAGGAGGAAGAACAAGGCCTATGAAGAAAAGAACACCTTGCCTACTGTGAAGCATGGCGGGGGGTCAATCATGCTTTGGGGCTGTTTTGCTTCTGCAGGTACAGGGAAGCTTCAGCGTGTGCAAGGTACCATGAATTCTCTTCAGTACCAGGAGATATTGGATGACAATGTGATGCAGTCCGTCACAAACCTGAGGCTTGGGAGACGTTGGACCTTTCAACAGGACAATGATCCCAAGCATACCTCCAAGTCCACTAGAGCATGGTTGCAGATTAAAGGCTGGAACATTTTGGAGTGGCCATCGCAGTCACCTGACTTAAATCCGATTGTGAACCACTGGTGGGACTTAAAGAAAGCAGTTGCAGTGCGCAAGCCTAAGAATGTGACTGAACTGGAGGCTTTTGCCCATGACCAATGGGCGAAGATACCCGTAGATCGCTGCAAGACACTTGTGTCAAGCTATGCTTCACGTTTAAAAGCTGTTCTAACTGTAAAAAGATGTTGTACTAAGTACTAAGATTGAATGTCACTTGGGGGTTGAATAAAACTGATAATGATGTGAGCACAGAAAAGACATTTGTGGTTATTTCATTATAAATATTATGTTATATTTGTCTGACCTACACGTGCCTCTTTGATTTAATTGTAAGCAAGATTACTGAATGATCAAAATCAATGTCAAACTGGCCAAAACACTCAATTTCAGTGGGGGTTGGATAATTTTGAACACAACTGTATACCATGTACCATGTAGCCAAAAGAACAGAGGTAAAATGAAATATTGCAACCACGCTGATCTTACTTTTATGTCATTAATTAATTGAGCATACCAGTTTAGAAGCCATCCCAGGCAAATCACCTATTACTCATAGTCTTATAAATTACTGGTGTTAGATAGGCAGCTAAGTATTTGCCATTCCAAGATTCATCAGCGCTAAAATTGCCAAAAATCTCAGACCAGTTTAACACAGAGTTGCTAAAAACAAAGAAACAGCACCAAGCATGTTTCGCCCTTGGGCGAACATAAGGAGAAAAATGCCATCTGCACTTATTCCCATTATACCGTGTGAAACAAAACGCAATTAGAGGCTTTGGTTTCTGTTAATGGCCATTAAAAGAGTAAGCTCTTTTATGACATTTTTTTCCTTGTTATGTTTTATACATGTTGCTGGGCTGGATACATCTGGTGGTTGCAGCCGCCCCATCGTGGAATAGGCTCGACCCCACCCCTCCTGTATTATGTATGTGTAGCGCTCACTCCCAGAGGAGCCGCTGAAATTGAACCTCGGGTCAGCGTCCCCGCACTAGGGAATAAATATACTCCAGCACCGTCGTGGATTTTATAAATTATATAGTTTACTAGAATAAATGGCATATAATGAATAACACGGTATACGTAGATATATTTACAGTACTTTGTAATGCGGGAACCGCGCAGCGGAAAAAGAAATACAAGGCTTCGTAATTCGAGAAACGCGCAGCGGAAAAGAAAGGAAAAATATATCTTTACTCACCTTAGTGGTTGGGGAGTGAGTCCCGTACAGGTTATATCCCAAGAATGTAGGTGTGTGTGTGTGATGGTACCCGGGTACAATATTCAACTGGCCAGTGAATTATTTATGAGGTATCTTCGACTAGTCAAGTTGGGGCCCTGTGGGTTTTGAAACAAACAGCAGCGTGCTTTCTATTTTCACAATGGCCTGGAAGGCCTCTCTCCCATCCGCCAGATACTTGATGCTCCGCTCGACCCAGGACGTCTCTCCGCTCGATGTTGACTGGGGTTCTCTTGGTTACTGGATCCGCTGTCTGGCTTTCTGCACCTGCCGCAAGATGTCCAGCTCACCGCCTGCTCTCCCTGTCCGATCGATCTGCGGTACTCCTAACTCGGGGTCTTCCAGCTTCCTCAATATCAGCGTGGGTAGTCTGGTGAATCACTGGGTCTTCCTCTGATAAGGCTGAATAACCCGGTCTTTAACTCTGTCAGGCCCCAGCTGTGCTCCGGCCTGGTCACTGCCACGTTCTGTAGCACTGTGTCTTGCTTCTCTCACTCCCTGGCGCGCTCTGCCAGCTCTCTCCACGAGGCTCAGGATGTCAGCGTCTGTGTTCCACCCACTTCCTGTGTCCGCTCCCAAAGCATGCCGGGAAATGTAGTCCCAATGTTCAGTGTCTTCTGTGTTTGTCCAGCATAATCTTACCATGGTCTCTGTCTCCCTCTGGTGGCCATTGCAAGTAAATGCAGCAGAACAGTCTTTTTAAACACAGCGCTACACTCTCCCCCCCTAAACTCTTGGGTCCTCCCAAGGGCGTGTAACGGGTACATGTGTCGGTCATACATAACACGACATAACATAACAACAGTTGCATTACATTTCAACATAACATTTCTAACTTTAGCCTATATATTCAGGGTTGACAACAGGCAGCAATTTTTCTCAATCTCCCCCAAACCCTTAGACACCTCGGCAAGTAGAGCTGACACTTCTGGAAACCTCACCCAGTTGTTACAGCTTCCTCTGTGCTATGTCCTGGTGAATCATATGTGAGTCTCTGAGGGGGTCGTACTGAACGTTTAGGTTCAAATTTTTCAGGAACCTCTTCAGTCGGGAGAGCTGACTCTACAGGCTCAATTCTCTCATCAACAATCGGAGCAAACACTTCCTCGGAATATGAGCCCTCCAGTGAAGGCATAGAACTGTAATCTATGGATATTTCCTCTAAAACTTCAGGAACTTCCCAGGTCTCAGGTACTGCAGGTGCTCGAGTCATAACTTCAGAGATATCAGGTTCTAAATCACTCTCACTCCGGTCAGAGACTGGCTTGACGCCCTGAGACTCAGGTATCCACACCCAGCTCAGACACCAGCCTGCCTCTTCACTGTCTTCTTCACTCTCTCCGACGGGACATAACTGCTGAGACCGAGTAATAGGAGTCGGATGAGATATAGGCAGACCAGGCACAGAGAATTTGTCTCCAATCGGTACTTGTACAGTCTTTCCTGACCGTAGGGCCTTCTCTGTCCCTTCCGTTCTCCTCAGCCTTCTTACTTCTGTAGTGGCTCTCTGTTCTTTGACCCTCCGTGGACAGGCCGGTCGTGACATTGAGTGTGCCTTCTTAGGAGCAGGACTCTCTTCCGTGACCAGTGGGGTTAAGAGGTGTCTCAACACATCAGTGTTCATCCCCACTATCATAGAACTTCGATTAGCTCCCGAGGGACGAGGACACACAATTGCCAACGTGTCACATACTCCCGGTTGTCCAGCGTTTACCGAACTGAATTCTAGCTTCACCTCTATATATCCATCATAGGGAAACTTCTCCATTCCCATACCCCAGATTTCGAGATCCTTCAATTTCTTCAGGGGTATATGCTTCAAATATTTCTGATAGAAGTCTCGGTAAATCAGCGTTACTTGAGCACCCGAATCTAAAAGAGCCTTAGTATAGACTCCTTCCACTTGAACCGGGATGATGGGCGAAGGACCTATCAACTTGTCAGGGAACTTTTTCGTAGCAGCAGGAGAGGTAGACCCAGTCTGTTGTACTCTAACCCTTGTCCTCATACGTGGTGACTGCGGGCGTACATTGTCTTCCCGTGACGTAGGACCAGACCTCCAGGGAGAGGATCTCCTAGGTCTAGCAGGCACATATAGAGACCCTCCCTGTCTCCTTTCCGGGCACTAAGCCTTGAAATGGCCGAATTCTCTACAGGCGAAACATCTTCCCCATGAGGATGAGGGCACACTTTCTTCTTGTGGCTCATTTGAAAATCCCCTGTCGGAGACCACAGCAACCGCTGCTGTTCGTATATCTGAGAGAGACTTCTGTATTTCAGTCTGCATTTCTGCTACTTTCAAGATTGCCCGGCATAGGTCCATGTGTGTCTGTTCCATCTTAACTTGGGCTTCTTGTACTTTCTTGAGAGTCTTTTGTATCTCACCATACACCTGGTTTGACGACTTTTGAGTTATCTCCGGCTCATATGTCTCTTCCGGATCATCTTCATCTGATGAACACTCGTTATACTCTATGGGTTGCGCATAGACCTTTTCTCCCCTTCTTCCAAGCTTCTCTTCCAGAAGGGCTTCTTCTTCCCGAACAACTCGAATCAGTTCCAGGTAATTTAACTCTTTATTACCTTCTCGAGTCTTCAGTTGCAACATCACAGGATCCAAGGGTAAGGCACCTTTCAATATCTGACGCATTCTAACCTGATCTACTGTAGTGGGGTCTGTTCCTTTCTTCAACAGTACTTGGTACAGTATCTTATCCAGGCGCCTCATGTATTCTGTCATCTTCTCACCCCTTTTCTGGTAAGTATGCTCATATTGGTACATTAGCTCAGCAGCCTTTTCCGTTCGCCCGAAGACTTCCTGTAATATGTTCAGGTAATCTAGAGCAGTACAGTCTCTCTTACTCAGCTTCAGATTCCTGACAGCCTCTGACGCAGGTCCCTTTAAGCTCTCAGTAATTCTTTGCTTCTTCTGCGCTTCAGAGACGTCCCACTCATCCAGAGCCTGCATCGCTTGTTCTACCCATTCTTCAAAGGTTTCTTCTCCCACCGGAGTTGGCAAGTTTCCTGAAAAATTTTCCAACTTCCGATATCCGAAGCTGATGTAAGAAGGGTGAGCCCTCTGACACTTAACCACGAGGTCTCCAATAGCAGCAATGAACTCATGGCCAGCGGGCTGGATGCAGGAATGTTCGCTGAATCACCACGTGGCTTACTTAGCTGGATCAGACGAACTTCCACGTCGTCGGTTAGCTGTATACTCACGCCCTGAAAACACACAGGAACACCCTTTCTCCACTCAAAAAGAACATACGTGTGAGAAGTCTCTGGGTTCACTTTAATGTCCGCTAGAAACCCCCGCTGGTCAGGTGCCAACGCTGCCACGGCCAGGCGGATCTGCTCTTCTGCCCAGGTGTCTACAGGAATATCCATTACTACACCCAACTCTAACTGGCCACCCTGTGCTTTACACCACTCTGCTGCTTCGTCTGGATCCATATTTAACCCTTTAAATGCGTTTTTTCCAGAAACTGAATACCGGACGAGCCCCCACGTGTAGCGCTCACTCCCGGAGGAGCCGCTGAAATTGAACCTCGGGTCAGTCTCCCCGCACTAGGGAATAAATATACTCCAGCACCATCGTGGATTTTATAAATTATATCGTTTACTAGAATAAATGGCATATAATGAATAACATGGTATACGTAGATATATTTACAGTACTTCGTAATGCGGGAAACGCGCAGCAGAAAAAGAAATACAAGGCTTCGTAATTCGAGAAACGCGCAGCGGAAAAGAAAGGAAAAATATATCTTTACTCCCCTTAGTGGTTGGGGAGTGAGTCCCGTACAGGTTATATCCCAAGAATGTAGGTGTGTGTGTGTGATGGTACCCGGGTACAATATTCAACTGGCCAGTGAATTATTTATGAGGTATCTTTGACTAGTCAAGTTGGGGCCCTGTGGGTTTTGAAACAAACAGCAGCGTGCTATCTATTTTCACAATGGCCTGGAAGGCCTCTCACCCATCCGCCAGATACTTGATGCTCTGCTCGACCCAGGACGTCTCTCCGCTCGATGTTGACTGGGGTTCTCTTGGTTACTGGATCCGCTGTCTGGCTTTCTGCACCTGCCGCAAGATATCCAGCTCACCGCCTGCTCTCCCTGTCCGATCGATCTGCGGTACTCCTAACTCGGGGTCTTCCAGCTTCCTCAATATCAGCGTGGGTAGTCTGGTGAATCACTGGGTCTTCCTCTGATAAGGCTGAATAACCCGGTCTTTAACTCTGTCAGGCCCCAGCTGTGCTCCGGCCTGGTCACTGTCACGTTCTGCAGCACTGTGTCTTGCTTCTCTCACTCCCTGGCGCGCTCTGCCAGCTCTCTCCATGAGGCTCAGGATGTCAGCGTCTGTGTTCCACCCACTTCCTGTGTCTGCTCCCAAAGCATGCCGGGAAATGTAGTCCCAATGTTCAGTGTCTTCTGTGTTTGTCCAGCATAATCTTACCATGGTCTCTGTCTCCCTCTGGTGGCCATTGCAAATAAATGCAGCAGAACAGTCTTTTTAAACACAGCGCTACATATGTTTTACTGTACCTCCAGCCAGGTCATCTTTTGCAGCATGATTCCACTCCGTGTCTTTGTTTTTTTGATCCCAAAGTGGATTTTTTTCTGGGAGGGCACAAATATGACCCACCTGTTTGCCTCATGACTGAAAAGCAGCGTGTTCATATTTATGCCTTTACTAATTAGTAAATGTACGACACATGTGAAGAATAGCAGGTTAAACCATGACAAGGCTATGACACTTACGCTGGGTTTTTAAATCTGGTGGGCGTCATCACGCCACGTCATGCCTGCGTCACTGACCCACGGCTGCTGGCCATATCACTCGACGGCCGGCCAGCGAGCAGCCAAGCTAGCGCTGCCGGCCACCGGGCGTCCAGGGGTGCATCCGAGGGAGACGTGACACCACCTCTGGGATGACTGATGATGTCAACAACATCTACCCTGTTATTTAAGGGATAAGCGGGTGGGGAAGTAATAGACTGTTTCTTTAATGTTAGATCTTAACAATGGGAATGGTCTGTAAATGAAGATGGAAATGGTGGACCGAACAGGAGATAAATCATAATTCCTACTAGTGGCCCATTGGGGCTCAGTGCAATATTTCACTATAAATTGGAGCATGTGTAAAGATGTACTGGGAATAATATAAATGTATAATGGCTGACAATTAGCAGAGCTGGCACTGACAAGTAAATCGGAGCAATTTCAGCTGATTTACACATGTAAGAGCCTGATGAAGTCCATGATTTATACATTATCGTATTTCTTTTTTACACACACACAGTACTTTTTCTTAAACCCCTTCATAGCAATCAGGCTTGTTACCAGATATGGAGTCTCCAAAAAGGATAGATACATATCTAAATACAGAACAGCGTAAATCAATTAATTTAACATTAGCAACATATTGCATATACCATACATTAAAAGGGACACATTTAAATTAATATCTAGGCCATTTATATAACAAAATGGAAAATTACTTATATAGTCTATGTTTAAATGTATACCTAGGATTTTGGCCTATGAGTTATGTTTCAGGGGCGTGCAGTGAGGTGGCTGGTGAGGCACTGGTTAGTATCAGAGCCAGATATACACAGTTTACGTAGGTTCAGGTTCAATGCTCTCCAGGATCTGGCTGCTCTCAGTGCTCACCAGGATCTGGCTGCTCACAGTGCTCCCCAGGATCTGGCTGTTTGGTGCTCCCCAAGATCTGGCTGCTCTCAGTGCTCACCAAGATCTGACTGCTCTCAGCGCTCACCAGGATCTGGCTGCTCTCAGTGCTCCCCAGAATCTGGCTGTTTGGTGCTCCCCAAGATCTGGCTGCTCTCAGTGCTCACCAGGATCTGTCTGCTCTCAGTGCTTACCAGGATCTGGCTGCTCTCAGTGCTCCCCAGAATGTGCGTCGTCCACTCCAGGCACATCCTGGGGAGCCGGTGGCACGCCCCCATGACTGTCTTGCATCAATCAATGCATGGGAGGCCTGCCTCCCATGGAGGAGTTTTTTGAATAGCTTGAGGGCAAAGATGCTTTCCCATTGGTCCAAGAAATTCCATTGCTCTCAGTGTCTCTCTGAGGTACTGAAGAGCAAATATTCAGGAAGTAGGCAGCGCCAGATCTATCTATATCGCTTGGCAGCTTGAGCTTACGCGATTAGCATAGCGTCAGCTGTGCAAATTGCGTAGGTTCGGGGCAGGCTGCCGCTGCTGTAATTCACTGCAGAACTCAACAAAAGAAAAAAAAGCAAGGCAGAGACGGACAGTGGGGGAGCACGGGGAGTTTGGTAACTTCTTTTATCATCACCAGTACTAGTGAGAGATTTTATTTTAATGGCAGGCGAGCCCACTTAACCTGACGGCACATCCCTGTTGTGTTTTAAATGGTCTTTGCCAGATATCTATGGGAAACAAACCAACGTAGAGAATGGGAAAACATTTGATAGGCTTATACAGTAATTTTGCCAATTTCTTAAAATCAACAGAACACCTCTCTCTGTGAGAACAAGAACTCTGTCCCTGCTGCTTGGTTTACCCAATCCAATACTATTCTTTCATCAGAGAACAAAACAAAGGCACTGTTGCTTAATAAAACTGGGTTTAAAATTGGTTAATTATGATTTAATGAAAGGAACCCACAATAGGCATCAATCAATAGTCTTCTCAACCAAATCTTCTGTATGGTCAGTGGCATACAGTATATAGCCTGCCATTGTTCACCTTTTTTTTTTTAAGGAAGACCAATTGTTGCCAGATAAATGTGTAATCAGTGATCATAAATAAAACCTTGTAATCTGGTACCAGCATCATTTACCATGTGAGGTGGTTTAAAGAATTTTCTGAGTTTTCTGAGAATTTTCTGAGTGATTTGACAGCATTCTATCAAAACTGACTGCCCAAACAATTTTATTGCTTACATTTTGTGATTTGGTTTGTAACTGTTCATTAACTAGTGGATTACATCACATAAAGCAAGACTAACACTATTCTATTCTGGCTATCATGGAGATGTTAGCAGTTCCATTCCATATTAGGAAAATATGATACTTTAATAACATCTAAGCTATAAAGCTTCTAAAATGTGTGCAATCTTAAAAACTATAAAGATTTAGTAAAACAGAGATAGTCAGAGACTGTCACTAGTTAAAATATAATGTAATTTCCACGCAAATAGGTCCTCATTTGAATCTCATTAATTTGAAATGAAAATGATATGTTAGTGATTAAATTCTTAAGTTTCACTCATTTGCTGACTTTGTCATTTGGAATCCGTTCTGATTGTTGTCATTCTTAATAATTAAACCTTAAATTGTTCTGTTCTCCTTTGTTAACTGCCATCACCAAAAGTGTTTTCTATGAAGTATTCTACAGGTAAATGCACTCAAATAAAAAATTCATAGGCTTCACCGAACATTGCTCATAACTTCGTGGATGGGAGTTAAGGAGAAAGATGGCAGGTATCATATTCTTTCCTTTGTTCTGCAGATCTTACAATGAAATTTGACTTGTTTACTCTTGCAAATCAGTAGCAACTCAGCTGAAACACAAAAGCAGTTGAACTAGCTCATTCTTGTATTGTGCAGTGTGCTTTGGAAAATTTAGAGCTGTGTATTGATGAAAAGATATTAACTATATGTGGTATATTGTTGCCATCAGTAATACATAGGGCAGTGCTGTATCTTGGCCAGCCATAGGCCGACGAGGCGTAGGGGGGCACTTTTCCAGAGGGCGGCAAAGAAATCCGCCATTATGAGCCCATCTAGTCGATCACTCCAGTGGAAGTGCTGTGGTTTGGTATAGGCTGCAGGACTTGGAGCAGTCACTACAGCCTACCTAGGCCTGGCCACCAGAGAATCTAAGATGGCGGATGGCCCTCTCTGATGATCTGATGACATCAGAGACGGCGCAATGGCCGGTGGCGCCCTCTGATGACATGAGAACAGGGGGCCGATGGCCCCCTCTAATGACATCAGAGAGGGTGCGCCGAACGTCTGCCGCCCATGCCTGCTACTGCCAGTTACCACGCGGATCCCTCGCTCCGGATCTGGCTCTGATGTCTAGGAAAGCTTTATCTGGGGTCCGATATCTTGGGGGTCTGATCTGCGGGGGTCTGATCTGGGGGTCAGATGTCTTGGTATACAGATATCAGGGATCTGATGTTTTGGTATATGCATTACTAATGGGCTTGTCTTGTAGCTAATACCATGGAACCATAACTCCTCGTTTTGCAAACCCACCGGACGCTGCCACAAACCGACCGAACGAGCACTGCAACCAGCGGAACAGCTGCTGAACGCACCCACAAGCTGTCGATGACCTGCTAAACAGACCAACGAATGCAGCGACGACATACCGAACGCCGCAGACAAAAGCCGACAAGCTGCCAGATGGGTAAAAAAAAACAAATATAAAAATAACGCCACTTTTAAAAGCAGTTTGCAAAAAAACTACTGCACGACAATTCCTGAAAATTATATATGTGTTCCTATGAATAACAATAAAAAGGTCTGTTAAAGAAAAAAAACGCTATTTAAATCTTTTTTTTTAAAAATTGCCTAAAAAATACTACCAAAAAAAGAGACTTTTTGCTGCAAATTAAAAGGACAGTTTAATAAATATTTAATAAAGGCAGGAATATTTTTAACATTGAAACCTATGGGATTATGGGATTCGCCTGATTAAACCTGTCGAATGAAACAACCGAACATCAGGGCATTTCATTGCCATTTCGGTGCTGTACGTGGCACTCTGAATACATTAACCATTCAACCAATTCCCCTATGGGGAATTCACTGCTGCAAAACAGCACTGTATTCAGTGGTCTCAGCATGTAAAGGAGTCCTATCACTCTGAGGCAGAATGTACATGCTGAGAGCTCACTGATCTGATACATATATATAAATTGATTACTAACGGTATCAATTGTGTATAATATTGTCACAGATGTTGCGGAGGTCAAACCACAGGGAACAGGACCTGAGAAAACTGAGGGTTAACCCCTTAACGCCGCTGGACGTTCCATGCCCCTGCATTTGGCGGGCTTTAACGCCGCAGGACGGTATGGAACGTCCTCAGCGTTAGGAGCCCAGCCGGAGGTTATACTCAGGGCCGTCTTTAACGAGGGGCAAGAGGGGCAGCTGCCCCAGGCCCAGCCATTGTAGAGGGGCCCGTTTGGCAGCTCAGCTGTTCCACTCCCTTGAGCCCTCAGAGACCGGAGCTCGCAGACTGCTTCCTCTCCATAGTGTCAGGTGACCACAGAGAGGAAATGACATCATCCCAACGGAGCAGGTGATCCAGCGGCATGCTGGTCTAGAGCTCTCCTTGAGGCCCCATGGGAGATGTAATTAGTTCCTCCTCACCATGCTGTGTCCACCCATCATGGAGAAGACAGACAGCAGACAGTGCTCTGCTTTGCCTGCCTGAAAAATACAGCATTATGCAGGTAAGAAGCAGGGCCCTAAACAAGTCACTGTTTATAGGACCCCCCCAGCTCCCCCACCCCCCTCAATTTCCCTCCAGCTCCCACTTAATTAACAAATAAAATTAAATTGTGACAAATTAAGTGTATTTATGCTGAATGTATAATGTGTATATGTTGCCTAAATATGTATATGATGTGGAAATATGATGTTTAAATGTGTGTGTGTGTGTGTAAAATATATATATATATATATATGATGTGGAAGTGTGTGTGTAAAATATATATATATATATGATGTGGAAGTGTGTGTGTGTAAAATATATATATATATATATATGATGTGGAAGTGTGTGTGTAAAATATATATATATATATGATGTGGAAGTGTGTGTGTGTAAAATTATATATATATATATATATATATATGATGTGGAAGTGTGTGTGTGTAAAATATATATATATATATGATGTGGAAGTGTGTGTGTGTAAAATTATATATATATATGATGTGGAAGTGTGTGTGTGTAAAATATATATATATATATATATGATGTGGAAGTGTGTGTGTGTAAAATTATATATATATGATGTGGAAGTGTGTGTATATATATATATATATATATAATGATGTGGAAGTGTTTGTAATATATATATATATGATGTGGAAGTGTGTGTGTGTGTGTGTATATATATAGTGTGGAAGTGTATATATATATAGTGTGGAAGTGTGTGTGTGTATATATATATATATATATATATGGTGTGGAAGTGTGTGTATATATATATATGTGTGGAAGTGTGTGTATATATATAATATATATGGTGTGGAAGTGTGTGTATATATATATATATATATGGTGTGGAAGTGTGTGTATATATATATATATATATGGTGTGGAAGTGTGTGTATATATATATATATATATGGTGTGGAAGTGTGTGTATATATATATATATATATGGTGTGGAAGTGTGTGTATATATATATATATATAATGGTGTGGAAGTGTGTGTATATATATATATATATATATGTGTGGAAGTGTGTGTATATATATATATATATATATGGTGTGGAAGTGTGTATATATATATATATATGTGTGGAAGTGTGTGTATATATATATATGGTGTGGAAGTGTGTGTATATGTATATATATATATATATATATATATATATATATATATATATATATATATATTATATATAAAGTGTGTTTAATATTGCAGAAGCCACCCGCACATCATAGCAATTCAAAGAATTGCATCCCAGAGCTCCTGTGCCACATTCCCCATATGCAGCAAGGAATTCTGGGTAAGATATGCAAATGACCTCTGTCTCACTTTTACACATCCTGGATCTGTTATTACACAGAACCCTAAAATCAATGCTATGCCACACTGTGGCTTTGTAGCAAAGATAAGGTTATGCAACTGGTCAAAGCCACTCCTAGGACAGCGCTGTTTCAGGTTTGTTGAACCCTCATCAGCTAGGAGAAGTCGAAAGTCTTTAATGAGACTGAAACGTTGAATAATTTTCACATTAAAATATCCTTGAATTGAAGACTCCGTGGAGCGGTCTCCTTTGTACACTGTATATATATAGTGGAAGTGAGGGGCCCAAGAAAATGTTTGCCCAGGGCCCTGTCAATATTAAAGACGGCCCTGGTTATACTCACCTCCCCGGCTGCTCCCACGCAGATCTGGCTTCTATGAAGCCTGATCTGTGTTTTTTGTAGCCTCCCGGCGCACTGACATCATCACGCAGTTTCAGGCGCACCCCCCGCCGGAGCATGGGGAAGCACCTGGAGGGGACGGATCCCTCTATCTCCCCATCGCCAGGGGCTAGACCAGCCTGACCTTTCCAGCGATGTTAATCCCTTAGTTGCCAGGTCACAACCGGGCACTAATTCGTGCCCGTTCGCGGCTTATTTCCGGTGGGGGCCGCCATCTTGGATGGCAGCCCCCACCTCTGGGTCCCCCCCGCGTCAACTGACGCCATGCGCGATGATGTCAGTTAACTGGGGAAGCCCCTGGCTGCAAAGGGATTTCCTATGGAAATCCCAAAGAGGAGATAGGGGGGCTCTTTGAACCCCTTTATCTCCTGATCGGTGGCAGCTAGGGGGTCATGCCTGATATCGTTGGAAATGTCTGAGCATGGCCTTTCCAACGATATTAAACATGACAATGATAAAAGTAAAATAAAAGTTTTAAAAATAAAAATACTAAAACAATGAATTAATTAATTAAAAAATAAAAATGTGCTTTTTTTTTGATGCAGCATTATTGTTCACATTTCAATTATAATGTGAACAATGATACTTCACCAATGATTTTTTTTTTGGGGGGGTTTAGCTAAAATCACGTAATTTCTCCCCCCCCCCCCCCAAAAAAAGGGTTCCCAAGTCTACCCCATAGAATATAACCACAAAGGATTGGATAATAAGATGTGAAAAAAAATACTTTACACACTGTGGATGATTGAAATTTTATTGAAAATTCACCTTTTTTTTACATTTATTGTTATAGCATTCTGGCAGGACATGACGTATTTATATAATTATGATATATTATTAATCTGCTGAGTCTGCCGGAAAGAACGATATATAATTTGTCTGGGTGGTATAATAATACGTGACTTAAAACCACGTTTAAACATGATGAGCAAAAACTTCAGCAAACTTCACTTCCGAAAAAGCGCCGAAGTTGTAAAATTACTCCCGTCCTTAAGGGGTTAAAAGGGCAGTCCAGAATCAAGATCACACGGGCAGGTCCAAGACTGGGGCTGGTGGAGTATATTCGTGGTCCAGAAAGGGTAAGCCAAGGTCAAGACTGAGAGATCAATCAAAATAAGCAGATAGGAGAACTAGGAATCGCTGCAGGTAGAGAGCGGATTGACAGAACCAGCACCTCTCAAACACAGTAAGGGGTTTAAAAAGGGCGACTAGGGAAGCCCCACACCATTGACCACCTCCACCAATGGTGCGGCCTGGGGCACTCCAACGTCCCGGTGGCACAAGTCCCCGTGAGCCAGCGGTGAGACCCCACCCCCGCCTGATGTGTGCTCGATGCCTGATCATTGCTTTGAACCCCTGTGAGTTTCCCATTACCCGCGGTGCAGAGTGGAATCCCCACAGGTCATGCCAGACCGCGAGCAGACATCGCAGGCTGGCGAAAAAAGACTGCCCCCAGAATTTCCCAGACACAACACACGATGGTCACCCAAAGTCCCCTGAGAAAGTTGAACAGGGAGGGAGCGGGGGCAGTTCCTGACAGACATATGTGAATATTCTCTCAAGTACTTGTCAAGAAATTCCCTATATTTTATCAGTCAGATTGAATTTGAGCAGTGTTTCTCAAGTGGTGGATAGCGACCCAAAAATGGGTCGCGACCAGGGGTGGACTGGGTCGCGGGGCAACTGCCCCCAGGCCTCTCTAATGCCTGGGACCCGCTGATGCATCTTACCAGCAGCAGCGGGTCCCAGGCGGCGTGGTTACCTCTGAATGTTCCCAGGCGCCACCTGGGACCCGCTGCATCAGGTAAGATACTCTGAAATGGCAAGGTGAGGGGGGATCTGTAATGGGAAGGTGTGGGGTGGGACTGGCTGGTGACTGGTGGCACGCTCTGTACTCCCAACACCAGGAGCCACTGTGAACAATGCACATCTCAGTGAAGCAAAGTATATTTATATAGGCCAGCCTCCCATGGAGGCATTTTGTGAATGGCTTGGACCAATGGTGCTTTCACATTGGTCCAAGCTATTCCATTGCTCTTCAGTGTCTCTCTGAGGCACTGAAGAGTTTAGGATCAGGAAGTAGGCAGCGTCAGACGCGCGCTGTATACTTCTCAATCTTGTGGCCAGCTTGAGTTTATGTGATTAGTGTAGCGTTCAGCTAAGCAAATTGCGTAGGGTCAGGGAGGGCAGGCTGCTGCGAAAAAATAATGTGCGCAGTGGCAGAGACAGACAGCGGGGGAGCCCTGAGCAGATTTTATTTATTTATTTATTTATAAAGGATTTTACCAGGAAGGATACATTGAGATTTCTCTCGTTTTCAAGTATGTCCTGGGTTCAAGAACATTGAAGTGTTACAGTTGCAGAAATACAAAGTAATACAATGCAAGATATTATAAAAACAACACAAATATACAGATTAACAGAAAATAAATATGTAGGAAATATAGTCACTAGGGTACATGTTTACAGGTGCTGAGTTTACAGGTGATGAGTATTAAGGTATGTTAGTAAGGAGCTCTTGAGTGACTTAAGACTGGGGGAAGATTTGATGGTGTCTGGGAGGTTATTCCATAATTGTGGTGCTCTGTAGGAAAATGAGGACCGAGCCGCTGTCTTTTTGTATTGTGGTATTGCAAGTAAGGTGCTGGTCCTGGATCAGAGGTTATAGGATGAGGGAGCTGCTTGGGGAAGCAGTCTATTCAGATAGGGTGGCAGCTTCCCAGAAATGCTCTTAGACACCAGGCTGGAGAGGTGAAGGGTGCGTTTAGACTCCAGCGATGGCCAGTTTAGCTCTTTTAACATGTCACAATGGTGGGTCATGTAGTTACATTGTAATGCAAAGCGACAGAAGGAGTTATACAATGTAGTAAGTTTCTGAAGGTGTGTTTGCGGGGCCGCTGCATACACTACATCTCCGTAATCAATAGCCGGCATAAGCATTTGTTGTACAATCTGCTTTCTTACCGCGGGGCTCAGGCAGGATTTGTTTCTGTACAGGGCACCTAGTTTGGGGTAAAGTTTAGAGGAGAGTTTTTCGATGTGGGGGCTAAAGGATAGATTAGGGTCCAACCACATACCTAGATATTTGAGAGAAGTGACTGTGGTCAGCGTGTCATTTGATTTTGTCCCAACACATAGATGGGGATTTTGCAATTTGTGTAGTTTAGGTGCTGTTCCAAAGAGCATTGTAACAGTTTTGTCAGTATTTAAAAAAAGTTTGTTGTGTTTGATCCACTTTTCTACCTCTGTGAATTGTTCTTGCAGCACGGCCTCCAGCTGTGGGAGGTTTGGTTTGCTGGTATAGATTACAGTGTCGTCTGCGTACATATGTACAGTTGAGACTTTGCAGACGTTGGGCAGATCATTTATGAATATTGTGAATAGCAGGGGGCCTAGTATTGAGCCTTGGGGTACACCGCAAGTGACTGGGAGCGGGAGGGAGGAGTTGCCAGAAATTGACACATATTGTGATCGGTCGGATACATATGATTGAAACCAGGTTAGCGTGCGATCACCAATGCCAGAGTTTTTAAGTTTTTCTAACAAGATGCCATGGTCTACCGTGTCAAAGGCCTTGGCAAAATCAAGGAAGATGGCTCCAGTTAGTTTTCCTTGTTCCATCCCAGCTTGGATATCATTGCAGACTTTTAAAATGGCGCTTGTAGTTGAGTGATTTGGACGAAAGCCTGATTGATCTGGGGTTAAGTAGTTCCAATATTGATAGTAATCACGTAATTGTGTGTAGACACATTTTTCCAAGATTTTTGACATTACAGGGAGCAACGATATTGGACGGTAGTTGGATACCAAGGTACTGTCACCACTTTTATGGATAGGTACCACTCTTGCAGTCTTCCAGAGTTTGGGTATGTATCCAGTTGCCAGTGATTCATTTATTAGGGTTGCAACAGGATTTGCAATTGCTGGTGCACTGATTTTCAGCAGCATTGCTGGTATTTGATCAGGTCCAGACTGGTATTTCATTTTTTGCTTACGGAGAGGTTTAGTAATGACACTGAAAGGCACTGGTCTAAAACTGAATTCCTGTCTGATACAGGGACTTTGCACAGTTGGAGGGGCCTGACCTGCATGAGGCCTCTCTGATTGCATGTCATTTCCTAGCTTGGCAATCAAAGTGGTGTTGCATCCAACAAAATAATCATTAAAGGCATTTGCTACATCTAGGGGGTGTTGCAGGGTTTGGTTGTTTACTTTGACAGCAGCCGGCTGGGAGTGGACTGGGGGTGCTTGTATGTTACTTATGGTTCTCCAAAAGTTTAGGGTTTGATATGTTATTGTTTAGATTTTCATTGAAGTAATGGGCTTTGGCCATTTTTGTTTGTTTTGTGCATTCATTCCGGCATTTTCGGTATTTGTAGTGATCGTTCATGGAACCAGTACTCTTGAAATTTGACCATAGTGAATCTCTAAGCTGGTACATTAGTGTAAGATCAGCTGTAACCCAGGGGAGATGGGTCCCTTTTACTCGCACTTTATGCAGCGGGGCATGGGAATTCCAGACTTGCAGGAGCTCAGACTGAAAGTATTCAACTGCACAGTCTAGGTCTGGGATTAGGTTTCGCCTGTACGAGGGGAGCTGTTTGAGATCACTTAGGAAGGATTCAAGAATAAATTTCTTGAAAGACCTGGTGGTTATTACCTTTGGGGGGGATTTCATCGCTTTTATTTTGCGCACGCAGTACACTAGACAATGGTCACTAAAGCTATTAGCAAGAACGTCTGCCTCCTGTATTCTATCAGGAGATGATGAGAAAATCCAGTCCAGCAAGGTATGGTTAGGGCTTTTCATATTAATGCGAGTGGGGGAGGAGATTAATTGAGTTAGCTGTAAAGTTTTAAAAAGTGTGCAGTGTTTATTGTTTTTAGGATTTAGCCAATCTGTATTAAAATCGCCAAGGACCAGCAGTTCACTTTTTTGGTTTTGGGCAAGTAGGTTATTAAGGATTTGAGATATGTCAGAGAGGGAGTGCACTGGAGAGCTCGGTGGACGATAGAACCCAGCAACAATGATTGCTTTACTGAATGGGATCTCAATTATACCAGAGAGGAAATCAAAGGTGACAGGAGAGATAGAAGTCTGTAAGGGCGTGAACTTTAAGGACTCCTCAACATAAATAACAATTCCCCCTCCACTCTTTGCTCTGTCTTTTCTATAACATGAATACCCCTGTATTGATATGGCAGAGTCTGGTACTTTTGGGGTTAACCATGACTCTGTGAGCACAATGATTTTGGGTTTGTAATAGCAACACCAAGCCTGAAGCTCATCCAATTTAGGGAGTAAACTTCGGATGTTACAGTGCACAAATGAGAGGCCTTTTTAGTGGGGAGACTAAAGGATGTGTCAGCTGTAGGACCAGGGTTAGTTTCCACATCATTTGCCAGGGAAAGTAGCAGAATGAATAGAAATTTGGACAGAGTTTTCTTTTGGTGATACTGTAATTGGACAGTATTAAATCTCTGTGTGGGGGTAGGAGGGCTGGACTTTAGCACTCTCCACCAGCACTCAGCTGACAGGTTAGAAGAACCAAGTAGGCTGGGGTGTATAGGGACTTGATTTCCATCCTGGGGCAATTGGAAAGGTGTATAGAGGGTGAGGGTAGCTTTGAAGAGAAGGGAGGAGAGAGAAAAGAGAAGCAGTAGTAGTATATACATTATATGGAAAGGTGGGGGTGAGAGTATTTGGGTGGGCGAGAGTAAGTGTGGGAGAGTAGAGGAAGCAGGGATTTAAGGTGGGAATTTAGTGCAGCTGCGTAAGGATTGTGATAGGAGGGTATAAATCAAATGAAAACTGTGGGGTGGGTGGGTGAGGGTAGGGTGGGAACAAAGTCCAGGAGAAGCCAGAGTGAGTTGCTGCCTAAGTCTGATGGGTGAGGGAGCGATGAGAGAATGCTTGCTGGGAAAAAAAAAAGAGAGTATACCTAAGGTCAGAGGGGGTTTGGGGTGCAATAAAATTCGTAGACTCAGTGGTTCGGACCGGGGGGGGGGATTGATAAGAACAAATGGTTCTAAAGGAAATTGAGCAGTGGCAAATGTGCCTAGCTACACATAAACTGAATACATAGAGAAAAATATGCATACATATATACAGAGTAGCAATTAGGTCTACCAGCACAGGACTGAATACATATGGAGAGAAACACACACACACTTATTCCACATATCCTATAAATATATACAAAAACTATAATATATATATATATATATATATACACACACACACTTAATACATATATCCTATAAATATATACAAAAACTATAATATATATATATATATACACACTAGGGCTGTGCAATATTGACAAAATAATCATATTGCGATTTCTTGAATGAATATTGCGATTGCGATTTTATTTGCGATTTAGCCAATTGTTTTTGCTTTTTCAAACATGCTACATACATTCTAAATGTATTCAGTATTCAGCACATGGATGTACTGCCCCAGCACATGGATGTACTGCCCCAGCACATGGATGTACTGCCCCAGCACATGGATGTACTGCCCCAGCTCATGGATGTACTGCCCCAGCTCATGGATGACCTGCCCCAGCTCACCTCTGTGCGCCACGTGTTTGGCTCCCTGTTAACTTCCGGCGGCATGGAGCTTGGGCGCTCGCCTGGGGGAACCATGTGACGAGCCGCGAGAACGCGGCTCGTCACGTGGTTCCCCCTGCGAGTGCCCAAAGCACCATGCCGCCGGAAGTTAACAGGGAGCAGAAAATTGCAGCCTTATGCGATTTAGAAATTGCAGGGTCAGAAATCGCGATTCAATTGCGATTGCAATTAATTGCACAGCCCTAATACACACACTTAATACATATATCCTATAAATATATACTGTAGAGGTCGGCAGGGCTGGGTCCTGGATGGACAATATGTTTCACCCCTATTTGGGTTGTGGACCCTTTAAGTGCAACTACAGGGTTAATATTCCTGTCCAGGAAGAGTTTTAAAGCCAGCAACTCCCAGATAGGATTGTGGGAGTTTTTAGGAAAAAGGAAAGTAATCAGTGGAAGCTGTGTGTTTGTGTTCCAAAAGCAGGAGACGTGCTGTGCCTTGCTGGAGAGGCTTCTACATACTGGGGAAAGGATTCCCTAGGTTTGGGACTGTTTAAAGCGTTGGTGAGCCACTATTATTTCTCTGTTTATTTGTGCTGAAGATCAGGACTTTGCTTTAATTTCGCTGAACCAAAGCGTGTACTTATTATGTTGCCTTTTTGACTGCCCTGAAAGGGTGAATAAAACGGTTTTGTTTGTGAAAGACATTGTGCACGTGCTCTGTGCGCCCCCAAACGTCACAATACAAAAACTATATATATAAAAACACACACACACACACACGGACAAATTACAGTGCAGTCATATTAAGCATTCAAAAGCATAGGAGGCTAAGTATGGGTGATAGAGAGTAGTCTGAGAAATCACCTTGCTGGGAAAAATTACTTAGTGGAACGATGGAGGCCTGTGTTCTTCAAGTCCAGGAGAAGCCAGAGTGAGTTGCTGCCTAAGTCTGATGGGTGAGGGAGCGATGAGAGAATGCTTGCTTTGTTACGTTTTTTATAATATTTTATTATTCATTCGTGATTTAAATAAGAGTTGCTTTGTCTACCATCACCCCAGACTTTGAGTCCCTTATTAAGGGAAAGAAGCATCCCCAGTTTTCCCATAAGTTCTAATTATTTTCATTTTTCAATTACAGTTGATTTTATTGGGTTTTTGCCTCAGCAGTACTTTCATTTTCACTAATGCTGTGATTACTGCACTATCCATCTTGGAAAGAATCCCTGTTTGTTTACAAAATTGTTTAAAAAGTGCATACATTGTAGAATATTGCACATTGTTTTGTGGAATAAGTTATAATGTTTCAGAAATTCAATTATTTTTGGGTCACGACTTAATGACTAAGGACAATTGTGGGTCCTGAGGGTCCACAGGTTGAGAACCACTGGATTAGAGAGACATGTTACATTGCTGTTTCACAGAGATTTTAGTCAAATCAGAAGTAGCAATAACATAATCAATAATGCTCCAAGCACATAGCATAAAACATACAGATTACGGCAAACATTGTGTAAATTATACATTTTGTCAGCTTTTTAAACTAAATGATGATATTCAAGGAGACCGTGAAAGAAAAACAAACATTTAAATGGAGACTGAAAGGAGATATTGATTTTTCAGGACTCTAGCTTTGAGCATTAGGTGTTGGGGAATAGAATCGCAGACATAGAAAAATAGATCTTACCACAGCTTATTTTGTTCTGATTGTGAAGCAACACTAGGTTCATGAAATACTTTGTATACAGAGTGATCTCAAAGACAAAAGACTGACAGGATTGTTAGATGTTACCAGAGAATGGGCATTGAATGATTGAAAGCACTTCAGGAAATCACGGTCAATATTTTTGGTCATAATGGTGACATAATAATATATTCATTATCAATATATGATATATATATATATTGTCAGACCTTTTTTAGATATAAAATTTCTATAACGCAGGAATGTTTAAATTTGGGGCCAGGAATTGCGCCACACGAACAACTTGTCTGCGTCGTTAATATATAACAAGAACAAGAGACAAGCTAAACTCGTTAGTGTTACGCATACAAGAAAGGACATTTAAACATTGATCAAAGACAGTCTAATGGACTCTGTTTGTTTTATTTATTGGTTACAACCAAACAGGGTTTAGATCAAATGGTTTAAAAGTAAGGGAACACAATGACAACTAAGATAGATATCTCAGTATTGTGTTTATTTCGTCAGATCGAAACTCTGAAAGCCACGTAAACATGGAACAATAGGTTGCCCAATAAAGGAAAAAAACCCAAAGAAGGTTAAATGGCTTGGGTAAACCAGCTTGTAATGCTATGCTATTCGGCAATATGTACTATATGGTATGAGAATATTTATTAGTTAGAACTGATAATTTTAGCATCTTATAAAAACAGAGGCCCTACCACATTTAGTTGATCATCACGAATGTCTGGTGTACTAACCCGCATGAAGCCGATTAAGTCGGGTAACGTGTGACTGTTAAAAACGATACCACGAATGAATGATTGTATGTCCCCTCACATACACATCCCTGTGGATATAAGTAAAGGGGGATGAGATGCACACACGCCGTGGCGATGCTGGCGATGCCACAATAGAAATAAATTTTGATTTGTTAATAAAATCTATGGAGTCCCGGGATATAGGAATAAAACGACCCCAAACCAGTAAAAGATTGGCCAAGCCCATAAATTAATTCCTGCAGAAGGTTGATGGTTGATCTGAGAGCGCCATCTGCTGGCCAGGTAACATAACACCTGGACAGACCCCTGGAGTTGATGAATATATATCCTCCAATCAAATGAGGCCACATAGTGATGGGCTAGATCTAAAACTGGGCGGAAGACCACTATATAGAGAGGACACTCCAGAGCAGAGAGAGACACACTGAGAAAAGCTTGGGGAGAGACCTGAGGGACGCTTGGAGGGAAGAAAGGCAATCACCATCGGCCGCCCCTTTAAGACCGACCACACCCTAATCTTCCACCACTCTATCTTCACTAACCAGATGGTAAAGTATACCTGAATAATATGATATCTATTTTCTAATTGCATAGTCCTGGCTTTAGATGTCCATCACAAACTAAAGGAATATAAATTAATTATTTTGCTGTTTGAGCCTAATAATCAGTAGAATAGAAATTCTGCCTTTACAGTCCACTGCAGAGGACTGCTAAGGAAGAAAGCTGTTCCCGGCTGCATACTTGAGCCATAATTTAGTGAAATTATTTATATTCCAAGAATACTGTTTGTGGACATCTAAAAAATCAATTTTATACCTATAGTGAGATACGCTGGGACCGTGAAATAGCTTTTATATGTCAAGTGCCGTCCGCCCCATTCGTAACCTAGCATAACTCCTTCCATATCCATCTTGCAGCCCTTCCGAATGAATGCATGCACTGTAAGTCATTAAGAAGCATTAGGTTAACGTATATCGAATGAAGTGCTGTGATTGATCTGTGGAAGAGATAGTCTCCCTATCGAGTGTGTTATGTATCTCCCTGAAGGAAGTTGCATTTAGTGAATAGGCCCCCACAATAATAAATTGTGCTGCAGGTGATGCCCAGTAACTGAGTGTTTATCTTAGCCAGGTGGAGGATTGTTTTATAATGGGAAAGGTTTAAGTGAATAGAATAGAGCTTGGTGTTTAAGAATTGAGGCATGTATATCTGTGGTGCGGTCTATAAACCTAAAATATCTGTCCATTAGATTATTGCGTGTCACAGTATCGCTACTAATCACGATCTATAATCACTTGTAAATTGTAGTTTGTTAATCCGTTGATAACATACGATTGTATGAAACTTGACGTGTGAATAAATTTTGGTTTGAATTGTTTAACGTTACGCAGTCTCATATCTTTATTGATTTTATTGTGTTTAAAAATATCTAGAGAGCATCAAAAGAACTCGGGATAACGCGCCATATATTTGTTAAGACGTATATTTATTGATTGGTTATTAATCCCTATGTTAGGGGTTAAATACCAATTTATACCACTGGTATTGGAGGCACTGTCAATAATATATATATATCTATATATATCTACAATAAGAAAAGTATACGTCATAATTAATATATCCCTGACCTATTAAAGAAGTCAATAATCTCTAACAATATATATAAAAGCCCACAATAAATGTTTACATTTCTAACACATAGCTTTTTATCTCCAGAAATATATATTTATATTACGTGGAGTTGTTATTATTATTATTATTCTTTATTTATAAAGCGCCAGCATATTCCGCAGTTTTTCATGAATTGGTCATAAAATGTGCTCTGATCTTCATTTTCACATACTGTTCCACCCTGCACTGTGCATGTTTACATGTTCTGTTCAATAAAAATATGAAAACATATAATGTTTGTGTTGTATTATTTTAAGCAGACTGTGCTTTTCAAATTGTTGTGACTTAGATGAAGATCAGAGCACATTTTATGACCAATTCATGCAAAACTCTATGTAATCCCAAAGGGTTCACATACTTTTTCTTGCCACTGTATATATACTGTATGTACAAGGCTGTGGGAAAGCATAAATATACATATCAATAGTTTAGTTTTATCCAGTGATAAAATACAAAGAGGGGAACAAGAAGATTTGGTCTAGATTGTCCTCTTCTCCTGCCAATTCTCCAGATTTTCACCTCTCTTTGAATAGACCTGTATGTGTCACATGGTGCATTCATACAGGTATTAATGGAAAAGTATGTCTTTTTGCTGATGACATAAAGATTTGCAACAGGGTTGACGTTCCTGGAGGTATCAGCCAAATGACAAATGATTTAGGTAAACTAAAAAAATGGTCGGAGCTGTGGCAATTGAGTTTTAATGTGGATAAGTGCAAGATAATACACCTGGGACGTAAAAACCCAAGGGCTGAATATAGAATATTTGATACAGTCCTAACTTCAACATCTGAGGGTTGGGATTTAGGGGTTAGTATTGCAGAGGATCTAAGGGTAAGTAGTCAATGTAATAGAGCAGCAGGAAATGCTAGCAGAATGCTTGGTTGTGTAGGGAGAGGTATTAGCAGTAGGAAAAGGGAAGTGCTCATGCCACTGTACAGAGCACTGGTGAGACCTCACTTGGAGTACTGTGTGCAGTACTGGAGACCGTATCTCCAGAAGGATATAGACATCTTAGAGAGAGTTCAGAGAAGCGCTACTAAAATGGTGTACGGCTTCAAGGAGAAAAGTTACCAGGAAAGGCTTAATGATCTTAACATTTATAGCTTGGAAAAAAGACGAGACAGAGGAGATATGATAGAAACATTTAAATACGTAAAGGGAATCCACCAGGTAGAGGAAGGGAGTATATTTAAAAGGAAACAAAGTAGCAAAACAAGAGGACATAGTCTTAGCTTAGAGGGGCAAAGGTTTAAAAGTAACATCAGGAAGCATTATTTTATTGAGAGGGTGGTGGATACATGGAACAGCCTTCCAGTTGAAGTGGTAGAGGCTAAAACAGTAATTGAATTTAAGCAGGCATGTGATAGGCATAAGACTATCCTAAACAAAAGATAAATCCAGGTAAAGTATCCATGTAATTGGGCAGACTAGAAGGGCCGAAAGGTTCTTATCTGCCGACATTTTTCTATGTTTCTATCTTTTTTGCTGTAAACTGCCCCCACAGTATTTTTACATCACTTGCTCCTCACTGTGTTGCAATGGCCATAGAGTAGAGTAAATAGGTCAATCTTGTAAATAGAACGACAACACAGCGCTTAAAGAGACCGAAGTCCAAAAAAGACAGTGGGGTAGATACTCAATATGTCCATAAACCGAAGTCGTTATCTTTTAGGAGATGGTCTTCTCAAAGCAGCATCGATGAAATACGTACTGTGCGGAGAAAACACAAAAACAGAGGACCAAAATTGCGCAGTAGGCCAGTACCCACAGTAAGAGTATTGCACATCGATTATCAACTCACATTCTGTGGAGCCCACAACCGGCTCCCAGGAATAAGGCGAGCAGGGACTTTATATAGGTTGCCCATAAAACCTTCCAGCGACTTCTTCAGGGTTCACCAGAGTGAGGACACTGCACAGCAGAATAACGCAGTCAATTTACGATTCTAATCCTCTCAGGTGTATAATGCGTTACTGTTTGATCTCTATGAGAATCTGTTCTCATAGAGATCAAACAGTAACGCATTATACACCTGAGAGGATTAGAATCGTAAATTGACTGCGTTATTCTGCTGTGCAGTGTCCTCACTCTGGTGAACCCTGAAGAAGTCGCTGGAAGGTTTTATGGGCAACCTATATAAAGTCCCTGCTCGCCTTATTCCTGGGAGCCGGTTGTGGGCTCCACAGAATGTGAGTTGATAATCGATGTGCAATACTCTTACTGTGGGTACTGGCCTACTGCGCAATTTTGGTCCTCTGTTTTTGTGTTTTCTCCGCACAGTACGTATTTCATCGATGCTGCTTTGAGAAGACCATCTCCTAAAAGATAACGACTTCGGTTTATGGACATATTGAGTATCTACCCCACTGTCTTTTTTGGACTTCGGTCTCTTTAAGCGCTGTGTTGTCGTTCTATTTACAAAATTGTCACTCGGGTATTTAGAGAAACCCCCTATACAGCATTCAGCGAGTGGGATAGGTACCATTCCGGTGGGCGCTTCACCCCCTTTTCCTTAAATAGGTCAATCACCTACTCAAATCGTTGTATTGTGTGGGATGTATTCAAAAGACATCACCAGGGGGTAGATTAGACATTTTAAAGCTCCCTGTCTCATCTCATTCAGTTGCTATCTCAGGTAATTTTGAGAACAATAGACTCCTGCTGCCTTATCTAGATAGGGTACAGAGAGTGGTCATAAATGGTACATTTTCAAGATGGACATCAGTGGTAAGTGGTGTCCCTCAGGGGTCTGTTACAGGACCAATTCTATTCAATCTATTTATAAATGACCTTGAAATAGGCATTGAAAGTCATGTATCAGTGTTAGTAGATGACACAAAACTAGGAAAAGTAATAGAATTACAATGTGAGCAGGATGTTACTTCGCTGCAGAGGGATCTAGATAGATTGGGGGACTGGGCACTTAAATGGCAGATGAAATTTAATGTAGATAAATGCAAAGTTATGCACTTTGGAGTGAAGAACACACAAGCAACTTATACCCTAAATGGTGCGGAGTTAGGGAAATCAAAGCAGGAGAAAGATTTGGGCATAATCATAGACTTCAAACTAAGTAACAATGTGCAATGTCAAACAGCAGCCGCCAAGGCCAGCAAGGTATTGTCATGCATTAAATGGGGAATTCACTCTCGGGATGACATAATTTTGCCTCTGTATAAATCAATGGTAAGATCGCACCTTGAATATGCCATGCAATTTTGGGCACCTGTCTTCTTAAGAAAGGATATTATAACGCTAGAAAGTGCAGAGACGGGCGACTAAATTAATAACGGGAATGAAAGGTTTAAGTTGAGGAAAGGCTAACAAGCTTAAACATGTTTAGTTTAGAGAAATGGGGCCTTAGAGGGGATCTGATAACCTTATATAAATATATACGGGGCCATTATAAACCATTATCTGGAAGCCTATTCATTAATAGGACTATAAGAAACACATGGATCACTGATCCAAAAAAAATCAAGTGAGGACAATAACCACAATGTCCAAAAAAGAGAAAATAAACTTGAAAATTTTATTAGTACACAAAAATATATATGACACACATCAAAACACCAAATACAAATCAAAAACAGTATGAAAATGATGTGAAAGTGCACAAGGCCAGAGCACAAAAGAATCTGAAAACCACATCAATCTGGAAACAAGAGTGATAAGTGGGAATAATTGTATACCACCTTGCTGTGCCCATTACACCATGTTTAAAGTCAGAAGGGAGTTCCAGATAATGATGTATACCTGTCTAGAGGTCAATTAATATACAGTTAGTGAGGGCTCAATGATAGAGAGGAAATACCTGCTTAAAGAGCCACATACCAAATATCCTGCAAAATTGTATATATATATAGTTACAATTTGCACAAGCCGACGGGGCCTAAATTAGAACAATAAGGCAGGTGCAGTAACTTAACCTGGATCCATGTAATCAGTGCTTCCAAATGGGTTGCCGCAGTGGCTCTACAAAAAATATATACAATTATTCCCACTTATCACTCTTGTTTCCAGATTGATGTGGTTTTTAGATTCTTTTGTGCTCAGGCCTTCTGTACTTTCACATCATTTTTGTACGGTTTTTGATTTGTATTTGGTGATTTGATGTATGTCGTATATATTTTTTGTGTACTAATAAAATTTTAAAGTTTATTTTCTCGTTTTTGGACATTGTGGTTATTGTCCTCACTTGATTTTTTGGATCAGTGATCCATGTGTTTCTCATTGTTCTAAGGGTTAAGCCCTGCAAATTTCAGAGGAGGCACTGCCAGCTTCTATTGCCATATACTTGCTATTCTCCTACTTATCCCTGCTGTGTTGGGTGGGGTTTGTCTTTGTGTTAATAGGACTATACACAGGACATGAGGTCACCCATTTAGACTGGACAAAAGGAAATTCATTCTAAAGCATAGGAAGGGTTATTTTTTCAGTGATAACAGTATAGCTGTGGAGTTCTCTGCCTGTTGAGATGGTTGGGTCAGAGACGGTACAGACTTTTAAAAAACCACCAGATGACTTCCTGCAGACACAGAATATTAAGGGTTATAATATTTAATATGTGGGTAAAAGCTTCTTGATCCAAGGAGAAATCTGACTGCCATTCTGGGGTCAAGAAAGAATTTCTTCCCAGGGTGTTGCTTCAGACTGGGTTTTTTGCCTTCTTTTGGATCAACAGCAGTAGGTGATGTGTGAGAGGCTGAACCCGATGGACGCATATCTTTTTTCAGCCTATGTAACTATCTAAACATTCACTCCTCAACCTCAATAACTGTTAAATGCTGTAGATTGAATAAACAGCAGCCACAAAGTAAAACTATCACACAGATTTTGGTAAATGTTGCATCATGGGAAATATCCCCAAATGGAAACAGGAGTTAAAAACACTAAATGTATTTTTTCTTTCTACATGCAAGTACGTCAGACAAAGAAAAAATCCCAGCAGCATGTGTGTGGCAAATGGAGTTACAGCTGTTAGATTCAATGAGTCTCTCTAAGCCAGTGTTTCCCAAATCTGTCCTCAGGACCCTCTATCAAGCCAGATTTTACAGATCACCATGAGGAAATGCAAACTGAATCCTGCAACACTGAGCAGCAAATCGTATCACCTGTGCTGTGCTTCAGATATCTGACAAACCTGACCTGTTAGAGGGTCCTAAGGACAGGTTTGGGAAACACTGCTCTAAGCGAAGCCTGTATGAAATCATTAAATTCAGAGAAAGGAAATCTTTGCATGTAGATTTTCAATGCTGAGGTATAGATAAACACAAGTTCAAACTGCTCACTGTCTGTTGAGTGGCACAAAGAAGTGTAAAAGCATTCTCTGGAGCGATGAGTCATGCTTTACTATTTGGAAGTTCAAGGAAAGGCATCCTGCATTATGAATTAACAATCTGAGATGGTTTATCATTTCTGATGGGACATCTTAAAGTTACAGCAGCGGACGATCATAGGGAATCCTAAGATTCTACAGAGGGAAGACTTTGACCTGATGACAGTTATCAGAAAAAGAAGAATAGCGCATTAACATGCTGCAATGTTTAGATAAAAAAAGAGGATATATGTAAGTATACACAATTAAAGGAAAATGCTGGTAAACAATAACCCCCTTATTTGCCCTTAAATAATTAAACGGATGTTGCTGTAGGATCCAGAATACGTGCATTACTTGGGAGTTGCACACTTTTGCTGAGCGCGTCCTCTGCATGGAAGGGGTTAAACATGATGAGCATAAATGGTAAAAATAAGCTCAGCGCACAGAGGTAAAATGGTCCAGCAGTGAAGGGGTTAAAATCCACAATCAGTATTCGCTAACTTTCTTTTTTGGCCCAGGTTATATTAGGGCTCTTCTACCTCCTGTGTAAATACAGTGCAATCTTTGTAGTTACATGTGGTCACTGTGTGTTTTGTGCTTAGTTGTATTTTTTAGGGTTTATGATATTTGTCCAAATTTTTGTGTTGGGTTTTAATTGTGTATATTGCTAAAGTTTCTTTTATTTTAATGTAGCTTTTTTTCATTACTGCCCTAGAGAATTTTAATGGAGTTTTGTTTGGTCCACATCTCATTATTATTTAAACTCCCTGGTGGTAATTCCGAGTTTGGCTCGGGGGTTACTTATCAGTACCAAAAGCGGTAACCCCGAGCCAGTGGCATAGTGAGGGGGGCAGAGGGAGGCACTTGCCCCCGGGTGCCTGACAGGGGGGGCGCCGAAAGCAGGTACCACCACAAGTAAATATTACCGACCCCAAGGCTCCTTTGCATCTCACATGCACAGGGAGGATGGAGCAGTCAATCAGCTTCCTGGCTGCTTTGTCATGTGATGCAGGGCTCCCGGAAGAGTTACAGAGAGAAGCAGGAGTGAGTGCTGCATGCTGCTACTGGTTTGACCCTGCAGAGATCTCATCCCACTAAATCTACAGGAGAGGTGAGGCCCCCTTATTACTGCCCCCCACCTGGATCCCTCCCCTGCAAGCTGGTTTCTCTGCAGCTGACAGGAGATCCCAAGCTAGTGATCCCCCCCTTCTTACACACATAGGGCCCCTGTATGGAACTGCAAAATGTGATGGGGTGGGGTAGGGTTTGCTGTGTCCAGACACAGACATAGCCCCACTGTGAATTCTTCTGGGGGCTCTGCCATTTGTATATAATTCTGGGGGCTTTGCTGGGTATACATAATTCTGGGGGGTCTGTGCTGGGTATACACATAATTGTGGGGGCTCTGTGCCTGGTTATATATTATTCTTGGGGTGTGTGTTCATAATATATATCTGAGGTCTGTGTGTGGTCAGGGTTTGCCAGAGATAAATGATATAATATAAAGATAATTAAATAATGAGACAGCCAGGGAGGTTTAAAAAATTGCAACTTGTAAATATATTTGTGTCCATCTTATTTTTAAATACAGCAGATTTTCAGTATTTTACTCTTATGTCATAAACATTTAAAAAGTTCTCCTGGTGGAAACACCGTATCACTGTTCTTTTTAAATGTAAATTTTGCTGATGAGGAACACACAGTATTAATAGTAATTAAAATTTCACAAGTCCACCTGACAGCAATATGAAGCTACTACATGTAACAGATTAGATGGAATAAAACGGAGCCACATGAAATGAAGGGTCAATTGGTCCTTGTCTCCTCTCAACTGTGTAAACAGAGAACAGCGCAGAGCAGATTGCAGTTCATAGATTATTTGCAAAGTGCATTCTAATAAAATTTGCATAAAAGCCAAGTCATATAATTGGACTAGGGGTGATTCACCTTTAAAGCATCACAATACTGTATTTAAAAGCATTTCGTTGGCAAATATGACATTTATATTCCGATGTATAGAAATGATGCACTTTGTATCTGGTGATTAATTCAGACCCTTTTGCGAAAGATTCATTTCTGAAAGATGTAACGCTCACCTCTGTACCCTGCATTTTACCTCTGTGTGTACCGTGCTGCTCCATCTCCATAATTATGCTGATGAGTTAGAAGCTAGGCCAATCATGAGCTAATTATCAGGTCTCATCTGTGATGTCACCCAGAAGAGTTAATTAATGCTTTCTGCCTGGTTTAGCGCACATTGCATTTACTGTATCCACAATCTGTAACGCTGTACCACTGTGGCCATTTCAGCACTCTCTCTGATTTAACATCTGTAGAAAGGAAATTGTGACATTGCAGGTATTGTTGATCTATCATAGTCCATCTGTTTTTCTAGCAATTGTCTCTTGGATCAGATTGCATAGACAAGAATGGGCAATTTAACACAGCAGCAGAGCAAGATATTAGATGTACCCATACTTTCTACCCTGACTTAGATAAAAAAAAGCGCAATTAGTGATTCATTATTTTTTCCTGAAGCAAATAATTTTATCTAAAACATAGTATTATAAAAGTATAATAAGAGAAGATTATCCGTGTCAGTTAATAACTTGCTTAAATAAAAATATTTCTATCTTGACATGATGCACATATAAATGAGATCTTCTAGGAAACAAACACAATTTTCTGGTAATCAAGCATACACGATTACCATATAGGCAGTGGCAGTGTGCATCCAAAAGCAGGGTCTCAATTACAATTCACATAATGGTAGTAATTACTTTCTCTTCTTTACTTTACATGGTGCAGCAAAATGAGCTAATAACAGAACTGATCTGTTATACGTAAATCTTGATCTTTATCTGATAAATGAATGGGCAAAACCGCAAACACTAGTAATATACAGAGTCCATGGCGCCAACGACATACTCGCTCTCATACCCAGTCTGTGGAGGACCCCATGACGTGGTACACCAGCAGCCAGGGAGCTAGCAGCAAACCAAGTCTTTCACTATTTGTTAAAGGGACACTACCACTTACATAAGCTGTAACTAGATTTATTGTGCATTACATTATAAAACACATGTGTTTTTTCCCTATGTTTATAATAATTGCATGTAAAAAAGGAAAAATAAATTAGTTTTTATCTCCTGTTTCCATTTTGGGAATTTTTCCCCCGATGAAACATGCACCATAATCTATGCAAAAACTTTACTTTACTGCTGTTGTTTATTTAATCTACATTATTTACCATTTAAAGTGGCGGAGGAGGGAATGTTTAGATAAGGCAGCAGGATGCTGTTGGTCTCCAGGCTAACTGAGATAAAAAGATAGCTGCTGAATGAGATAAAATAGGGAGCTTAAAATACGGCTAATCTACCCTGGTGATGTCCTTTAAATACAATACATCCCACACAATACAATGATTTGAGTCAGTGATTGATTTATTCACTCCATTCTGTGGCCAAAGCAACTAAGTGAGGAGCAAGTGATGGAAAGATACTGTGGAGGGGGCAGTTTACAACACAAAAGATTACAAAATGGATGCAACCAGTGACACATATAGAGTAAAATATTTTCTTAACTAAACAAACAAAGAGAAAACCACAGCACATAAAAGATATCAGCATTATAAAATAAACAAAATACAATCTTTTAACTCCTTAATACCAAGTGGGTGTTGCCCAGTGGGAGGGGTTAAGGCCGGTGGAGGTGCTAGTATGCCCAGCCACCAGGTGCTGCGGCAGGCTTCTGCTTCGGTCCGCCCACAGACAAACCAAACACACCACAACTTTTAAAAGCTGCCTGCAAAAAACATACAGCAGGAAAATGCCTAAAAATTACATATAAGGTCCTATGAATAATAATAAAAAGGTCTGTTATAGAAAAAAAACTATATAAAAACAATTGTCGAAAAAATGCCTAAAAAATCCAATAAAAGGAAACTTTTTGCTGTAGAGTAAAAAAAATTAAACAGTTTAATAAATATTCAATAAAAAGAGGAATATTTTTTTACATCGAAACCTATGGGATTCGTCTGATTAAACCTGCGGAATGAAACCACCGAACATCAGGACATTTCACTGATATTTCACTGCTGTTCGGTGTTCTCTGAATAGATTAACCATTACTTCTCTATGCGGATGTTACTGCTGCCGAAGATCACCGTATTTTACTGGCAATTCGCCAATATTTGGCATATTGCCAGCTTCTGAATAGCCAAAAGGCCCTGAAATTGCACTGTATGGGGAAAATCACTGTTCAGTGCAATTTCAGGGCCAGTTCGGCTCTCTTTGAATAACCCTGAAATTCTACATCCCACATAGCCAGTAGCCACCATACATACCTTTTAAATCACATCTCTGCTCATCATTCAGCTCCCTTGTTCTGAAGGATGTCATTGGCAGTGGCGTCGTAACGTGGGGGCGGGGGGAGTGGCCCGCACCAGGTGACACCTGCCTTTAGGGTGACACCGTCACCCTAAGGGCGGGTGTCTCACCCTCCGCCACGTATTCGCTCCCTGCGAGCGTCCGAAGCATGCAGCTTCGGCGCTCGCCTGGAGGAAACACGTCACCGGCCAATCGCGGCTGGTCACGTGGCTCCCCCAGGCGAGCGCCCAAGCTGCGCGCTGCCGGACGCTCAGAAGGAGCGAACACGCGGTGGAGGTGAGCTGGGGCCGCTATCCATGAGGTGCTGGGTCCGCTATCCATGAGGTGCTGGGGCATATCCATGAGGTGCTGGGGTCGCTATCCATGAGGTGCTGGGGCCGCTATCCATGAGGTGCTGGGGCAAATCCATGAGGTGCTGGGGCATATACATGAGCTGCTGGGGAAATCCATGAGGTGCTGGGGCATATACATGAGCTGCTGGGGCAAATCCATGAGGTGCTGGGGCATATCCATGAGCTGCTGGGGCAAATCCATGAGGTGCTGGGGCATATCCATGAGGTGCTGGGGCATATCCATGAGGAGCTGGGGCATATCCATGAGGTGCTGGGGCATATCCATGAGGTGCTGGGGTCGCTATCCATGAGGTGCTGGGGCCGCTATCCATGAGGTGCTGGGGCAAATCCATGAGGTGCTGGGGCATATACATGAGCTGCTGGGGCAAATCCATGAGGTGCTGGGGCATATCCATGAGGTGCTGGGGCAAATCCATGAGCTGCTGGGGCAAATCCATGAGGTGCTGGGGCATATACATGAGCTGCTGGGGCAAATCCATGAGGTGCTGGGGCATATACATGAGCTGCTGGGGCAAATCCATGAGGTCCTGGGGCATATCCATGAGCTGCTGGGGCAAATCCATGAGGTGCTGGGGCATATCCATGAGGTGCTGGGGCATATCCATGAGGAGCTGGGGCATATCCATGAGGTGCTGGGGCATATCCATGAGGAGCTGGGGCATATCCATGAGGTGCTGGGACATATCCATGAGGTGCTGGGGCATATCCATGAGGAGCTGGGGCATATCCATGGGGTGCTGGGGCATTATCCATGAGGAGCTGGGGCATAGCCATGAGGAGCTGGGGCATAGCCATGAGGTGCTGGGGCATATCCATGAGGAGCTGGGGCATATCCATGAGGTGCTGGGACATTATCCATGAGGAGCTGGGGCATATCCATGAGGTGCTGGGACATATCCATGAGGAGCTGGGGCATATCCATGAGGAGCTGGGGCATATACATGAGCTGCTGGGGCAAATCCATGAGGTGCTGGGGCATATACATGAGCTGCTGGGGCAAATTCAACCTCCTAGCTTTAACTGAAACCTGGCTAACTCCCTCTGACACGGCCTCCGTTGCTGCTCTCTCACATGGCGGTCTACACTTGAGCCATACCCCCAGACCGGGTGAGAGAAATGGTGGCGGGGTCGGACTCCTGCTCTCTCCCACCTGCACCTACCAGCATCTCCCTCCACCCCCATCCCTCTCCTTCTCCTTCTTCGAGACACATTGCATCTGCCTGTTCTCTCCCCTGGCTCTCAGGGTGGCAGTCATCTACCGCCCACCGGGACCAACTTCCCAGTTCTTTGACCACTTTGCTACCTGGCTTTCTCACTTCCTGTCTTCTAATCTTCCATGCCTAATTCTCGGGGACTTCAACATTCCCATTGACGATCCTTCCGCTCCTGCTGCCTCCAAACTTCTTTCACTCACGTCCTCCCTTGGACAGACACAATCCTCCCTCCTCCCTACCCACCGCGATGGTCACGTTATTGACCTGGTCTTTTCCAACCTCTGCTCCATTTCTGAGTTCAAATGTCGCCCTTTCCCCATCTCTGACCATCACCTTCTCTCTTTCAACCTATCTGGACTTCCTAAACACCCTGCTCCCCCACCCCGCACACACACTCGCAGAAATCTACATGCTGTGGACCCCCATCAATTCTCCAACCTACTTCACCACCTCCCTCATACCTCATCCTTCACCTGCCCTGATGCTGCCACTAATCACTACAACACTACGCTTATCTCTGCTCTAGACACTCTTGCTCCTCTTCGACTCTGTAAGGCCCCACGCCGCCAGCTTCAGCCCTGGCACACCCTCCAGACTCGCTACTGCAAAAGATGCTCCTGCACCGCAGAGCGTGCCTGAAGGAAATCCCGCTCTGAAGATGATTTTGTTCACTTCAAGTTTATTCTCCGGTCATACACCTCTGCCCTCCACTTGGCCAAACAATCCTTCTTCTCATCTCTTATATCTACGCTGTCCTCCAACCCTAAACGGCTCTGGTCCACCTTCAACACCCTCCTCTACCCACCTGCACCTCCCCCCTCAGCTGCCTTCAGCGCTCAAGACTGGCAGACTACTTCCTCAGTAAAACTCTAACTATCAGAAGCAACATCCCAACACAAGATAGTTATCTGCCACCTCCACTCCCACAGGTCCCCTCCGCCACCCTCTGCCGCTTCCTCCCAGCCACTGAGGAGGAAGTCAATTCCTTATTGTCCTCCTCACATCTCACCACGTGCCCGCTCGACCCCATTCCCTCACATCTAATTCCTCCCCTCTCCTCCTCCCTCACCCCTGCTCTCACACACATCACACACATCTTCAACCTATCTCTCTCCACTGGCTCCTTTCCATCCGCCTTCAAACACGCGCTAGTTACCCCTTTACTAAAGAAACCATCCCTAGACCCCAACTCTCCATCCAACTACCGCCCTGTATCCCTGCTTCCCTTCACATCAAAGCTCTTAGAAAAACTAGTCTTCAACCGCCTCTCCCTCTTCCTGTCCTCCAATTCCCTACTTGACCCCCTGCAATCTGGCTTCCGTCCCCTACACTCAACTGAAACTGCCCTCACCAAAGTCACCAACGACCTCCTAACTGCTAAAAAACACGGCCACTATTCTATTCTCATCCTGCTTGACCTCTCGGCTGCTTTTGACACTGTTGACCACCCCCTCCTTCTACAGACCCTCAACTCTCTGGGTCTCGGTGACACTGCACTTGCTTGGGTTGACTCCTATTTATCCAACAGGTCCTTCTGTGTGTCCTTTGCTGGTAACTCCTCCTCTTCATTGCCTCTATCTGTTGGTGTACCTCAAGGCTCTGTCCTTGGTCCTCTACTCTTTTCCATCTACACCTCCTCCCTGGGCAAAATCATCAACAGCTTTGGCTTTAATTACCACCTCTACGCTGATGACACTCAGATCTACCTCTCTACCCCTGATCTCTCTCCCCCTGTCCTTTCAAAAGTCAGTGACTGTTTATCTGGCATCTCCTCCTGGATGGCCTCCCACCACCTAAAGATCAACATGTCAAAGACTGAACTCCTACTTATTCCTCCCTCCAATGCCTCCCCACCTCCTGACTTCTCTATCACGGTGGAGGGTATCACCATCTCCCCATCAAACCAAGTTCGCTGTCTTGGAGTTACACTTGACTCTGCTCTTTCCTTCATCCCCCACATCCAGTCTCTTTCCTCCTCCTGCCGATACCAACTGCGTAATATTTCCAGAATTCGGCCATTTCTTACCGCTGTCACCACAAAACAACTCATACACGCCCTGGTAATCTCCTGACTCGTCCTATTGCAATAATCTCTTATCTGGCCTCCCTCTGTCCGCCTCTCCCCCTACAATCCATCCTGAACGCCTCCGCCAGGCTAATTCACCTCACCCGCCGCTCTGTCTCTGCCGCTCCCCTCTGCGAGTCCCTTCACTGGCTCCCCATCCACTGCAGAATTAAGTTCAAAATCCTTATCCTTACCTACAAAACCCTCACTAACTCAGCGCCCCACTACCTGTCCTCACTAATCACCAAATACACCCCAGCCCGCTCCCTAAGGTCAAACAGTGACCTGCGCCTATCTTCTCCCCGCATCACCTCTTCCCATGATAGACTGCAGGATTTCTCACGCGCAGCCCCCACTCTCTGGAACGCTCTCCCTCGTACTGTCAGACTTTCCCCTAACTTCTCTTCCTTCAAACGCTCCCTTAAAACATTCCTATTTAGGGAAGCCTACCACCCAACTCACTGACACAACCATCAATCACTCTCACCTTACAGTCCTCTCCTCCTTTTTCCAACCCCAACCCTCCTAGATTGTGATTTCCTACGGGAATAGGGCCCTCATCTCCTCCTGTACTGTTTGTCAAATGTTGTTCAATGTATTGTAACCCTGTCTATACTGTGCTTATTGTACAGCGCTGCGGAATATGCTGGTGCTTTATAAATAAAGAATAATAATAATAATAATGAGGTGCTGGGGCATATACATGAGCTGCTGGGGCAAATCCATGAGGAGCTGTGGCATATACATGAGCTGCTGGGGCAAATCCATGAGGTGCTGGGGCATTATCCATGAGGTGCTGGGGCATATCCATGAGGTGCTGGGACAGTATCAAGCTACTGGGGCATATCCATGAGGTGCTGGGGCATATCCATGAGGAGCTGGGACATATCCATGAGCTGCTGGGGCATATCCATGAGGAGCTGGGGCATATCCATGAGGAGCTGGGGCATATCCATGAGGAGCTGGGGCATATCCATGAGCTGCTGGGGCATATCCATGAGGTGTTGGGGCATATCCATGAGGTGCTGGGGCAGTATCAAGCTGCTGGGGCATATCCATGAGGTGCTGGGGCATATCCATGAGGAGCTGGGGCATATCCATGAGGAGCTGGGGCATATTCATGAGGTGCTGGGGCATATCCATGAGGTGCTGGGGCATATCCATGAGGTGCTGGGGCAGTATCAAGCTGCTGGGGCATATCCATGAGGTGCTGGGGCATATCCATGAGGAGCTGGGGCATATCCATGAGCTGCTGGGGCATATCCATGAGGTGCTGGGGCAAATCCATGAGGTGCTGGGTCATATCCATGAGGTGCTGGGGCATATCCATGAGCTGCTGGGGCATTCCATGTGCTGGGGCAGTATCCTTGAGCTGGGGCAATATCCATGAGCTGAGGCAGTATATCCATGAGCTGCTGGGGCAGTATATCCATGAGCTGGGGCAAAATCCATGAGAGGAGCTGGGGCAAAATCCATGAGCAGCTGGGGCAGTATATGCATGAAAGCAGCTGGGGCAGTATATCCATGAGAGGAGCTGGGGCAATATCCATGAGAGGAGCTGGGGCAATATCCATGTGTGCTGGGGGCAGTATCCATGAGAGCTGGGGCAATATATCCATGTGTGAGCTGGTCTGGGGCAATATATCCATGTGTGAGCTGGTCTGGGGCAATATATCCATGGGTGAGCTGAGGCACAATATATCCATATGTGAGCTGAGGCGCAATATATCCATATGTTAGCTGGGGCAATATATATCCATGGGTGAGCTGCTGGGGGCAATATATAACTGTGAACCGGGGCAATATATAACTGAACTGGGGCAATATATCCATATGTGAGCTGGGGGCAATATATATCCATGGGTGAGCTGCTGGGGGCAATATATATCCAGAGCTGCTGGGGGCAATATATATCCATGTGTGCTTTCACTGCCTTCGAACAGGCAACGTACTTGCTGGCAGTTGGCAAAAAGTTGTGTGAGCATATGAGAGAGCTCCACAGCAATAAACCTCACAGTAATGTGCGCTGTGTGTATGAGCATTCAGTGTTATATGGGAGTACTGATTTAGGAGTAAGAGTAGTTAAAAAGAAAATCTGTAAAACTCGGGTGGGGGTGACACCATAAGTTACCGCACCGGGTGACACCAACCCTAGTGACACCACTGGTCATTGTGCACAATGCCAGAGCACTGTTTTTGTGTTTCCCAAATTAAAATATCTAATACATATTAAACATCATCGTAACAAATGCAATTAATGTTTTTGTCACTCTCGAAACAAGCATGTTTCTTTAGGGACTTAATTGCTCTGTGATTCATTTCAGCTTCATTATTATTACTTCAGTGGTCGCTGATGTGTGGTGGAAGTTCTTAGTCGAGGGACTTAAAAACAAAATGTCCTGTAAAGAGAAGAGGCAGAGCAATAAAACAACATTCTAAGGGCTGCCTTAAATAAGGAGATTTCTGATGCTTTTTCCGTAAGCTGTTAGTCATGGACTTGTGGCCAGGTGCAATGACAGTGGGCCACTTTACATTCCTGGTGCTAACGTTAGCGCTCACCTGCGTGAACATTAACGTTAGTCCTGGTGGCTATCGCATATTACAGTTCAAACGCTAACCGGTTGAGTAACCTGTTACCGTTTGGTACCTTGCACTTTTCAGTGCGAGGTTACTGTACTTTGTGCTCCCTATACTTAACATGGGGAGCGCAAAGTGTTAATCAGCATTAGGATTACAAAGTCCTAACGCTGATTAACGTCCGGCTGTGGTTAGCAAAAAGTTAACCACAGCCTGGACTTGGTGCTAACGGATTCCGCTGGTGCAGAATCCGTTAGCACCAGCCAAAAAAAATAAAAAACAAGTCAGATACTCACCCCCCAGTCTCTCCCTGCAGATCACTTCACCGACCTGTCGGATCTCGCGAGGCAAGATCCGGCAGGTCATGTGACCGGCAGGGGGAAACCTAATGAAGTTCTATGGACTCCTTCAAGTGGATACTCGCGGCGGCGCTTGGCGCTACCGCGAGCATCCCGGGGCGTAGTACCCGCTAACAATGCAGGCAGCTTTTTAAGCACCTGCATTATAATCTCATGTTAAAACAGGGGCGGTAGGGAGAAAACTGTGGGCGCAGTTTTTTTACCCTAGCGCCCCCGTTTTAATGTGAGGACTGTAATGTGGCCCAGTGTTGGGTATTTGTACTTAAAAAATACAAATTTTTACTAAATCTGCTGAAGAAAATGAAAAATAAATATGTTCTAACCTTTCTAACATGAAAGGAAATTGAACAATAAGAAAAAAAAATTGATGGGATTTTTAATCACGGTGACGTGAGTTATTGCAGCTGTATTGTTCTGTTTATTATTTAAAAAAGTGTACAATGTTGCTGTTTAGGACCTAAAAGGGACTCTGGCCATTCCAATGGCACCTCATATGACCCTGTAAAATCCAGAAGTCCAAATACCTCCTGCATCTCCTGTAATGTCCCTGCTGGGTAGGGGAATTCCTTTTTTTTTCCTCATGATGAGATTGTGTGATGACTTCAGTGGGCGGGAAGTAGTTTACAGCAAGGGCTAATAGCCCGCTGTGATTAATCCCCAATTCTGCTTCAAGCTCTGGGAAAGAACAGACAAACACTTTTTGAAATAACTTCCTCAAATGCTACAGAAAGTGTTTCAAGCATGTGGGAAGAAAAAGTGTCAGGGGATTTGCACCCCACTACTGGAACACCCAGGGCCGGCCCAAGCCACTGTGCTGCCTGGAGTGATGGATGAAATGCTGCCCTCCCCAGAAAAAAAAACTTGACATGCATGAGCGTATCACAGAGCTCCACAGCAATAAAACTCACAGTAAAGTGCAGAGTGTATGAGCGGATCACAGAGCTCCACAGCAATAACCTTTTGCAAGACTTGACATGTATAAAAACATATAAGGTGTATAAACTCAAAAAGACAATCGGGTGGATATAAGCACAGCACTCAGGAGAAAAATAATTGAATACTAATAATAAATACCAATAAATTAGTGAACATTAATTTAATTGCACGCAAGTACTACTGAGAACCAGTGATTGTGGCTAATTTGGTTAGATGTCACTATTGGAAACCAGCAAATTAATTGATGCCAGTTAAATAACCTTGCTGAAATCTACAAACACTGGCAATCGACTTGTAAAGTTTAAAGGTCAATTTAGTTATATGGCAGCAGCAACAACACTTTGTTGTGTTAGAAGGCAACCAGGTATGATTTATAGCCTCCTCTGCAAATCCCTGGTCTTTAAAGCACTAAAACCCTAAATGATGCCTAGACAATTAAGTTGGTTGAGCAAATGACAAGAGGCTAAGAAAATTTCAGCAATATAACATGCAGTGCCTTTCGTTAGAGCAAAAGTATTACATAGTATTACTTACAGGGTTATTCAGAGAGCGTGAAAAGCAGGAGAATGACTGGAGAATGAAAAATTCTAGGTCAAAATAGCCGATTTGGAAAGTGAGATGAAAGGGAGAATTTTTCTGGTTTGACTATTTTGACCTAGAATTTTTCATTCTCCAGTCATTCTCCTGCTTTTCACGCTCTCTGAATAACCCTGATAGTTACATAGGCTGAAAAAAGACATGCGTCCATCGGGTTCAGCCTCTCCCACATCACCTACTGCTGTTGATCCAAAAGAAGGCAAAAAACACAGTCTGAAATGCTTGCCAATAGGCAACATACTGGGAAAAAATTCACACATGTGGCCGGCTATGCCAGGAATGGAAGTGCAGGATTACAGCGCGTGTGCGTGGATCCTCAGGCTCCTGGACCACATTCACTTCCTGGCGGCGCCACAAATGTGGATGCAGCAGCCGCCGCCGATTTAAAAAAAAAAAATAAATAGTGCAGCGGCACCGGTGGCTAAAATGTGCTGCCCCGGGAATTCTGCCACCTGGCGCTGCTGCACCACTCTGCACCATGGTCAGCCCGGCCCTGGGAACACCCTAAAGCAGATGCCTGATCTAGCACCAGTCCTGCTTCCAGCAGCTAGACATCACCTGCCAGAACAGCACCAGCTTCTTGTGCCTTTTTGGCTTTCAACCATCTTCTTTGCCCCACATGCCACTTATCCAAAGGTTTAGTTACTTCCCACTAGAAAGACAGAAAAGAAACAAGCCTTAAAATAAATTTACAATACCAAAGAAAATCCCAATTATTTTAACCCTTTCGCTGCTGAGGCTTTTCCCGCCCCTGTGCTGAGGTAATTTTTACCTGTTTTGCGCATCATGTTTAAACGTATTTTGAAAGCTTATTTTAGTATATGACCCAGACATGTTATATATCGTTCTTTCCGTCAGACTCGGTAGATTCATAATATGTCATTATTATATGTATACGTTATGTCATGTCTGTATATTATAACAAAAAATGCAATAAAATATGTATTTTCAATAATTTACAATGTGTAAAGTGTTTTTTTTCACATTTTAACATGCGAGCAATTGCGGTTATATTTTGTATGGAGTGCGCTTGTTAAAAAAATTAGAGATGGGGTCTCGTTACATTTTTTTTGGGGAAAATTACACTATTTTTAACAAACGCACCGCATACAAAAATCGTTAGTGCAGCATCATTGTTCACATTATAATTGAAATGGGAACAATATTGCTACACTAACAAACCAAAAAAAATAAAAAAAAAGTGTTTATTTTTTTTATAATTTTGTTTTTAAATTTTTTTAAATTTTTATTTTTCCTTTTTTTTTTTTTTTACAACTTTTTTCACTGTAGTGTTTGGTATCGTTGGAACGGCCATGCTCTGGCCGATCCAACCATACCAAAATTTAACCCCTAACTGCCACGGATCGGGAGATAGGGAGTTCATTGGAACTCCCTATCTCCACCGTTGGTGGCAGTTAAGGGTTAACTCTAGGACTGGTGTCATCGTGCTACGCACGATGACGCCAGTCCTCAGGGGGAGTTCCCGGATGCTTGGCCGACATCCAAGATGTCGGCCAGCTCCGGGAAAGGATCGCGAACCGGCGCTTTTCAGCGCCGATTCGCGATCCAGCTCCCCAGGGGTTAATGCCAGGCATCATTTGGAAGGGCAGGCTGTGCCCTTCCAAATGATGCCTGGGTTAACCCCCGCAGAGCCGCCGATCGGGAGGGAGAGAGGTCCGAAGGACCTCCCCCCCTCCCTTTCAGGCGCCTCCTCCGCACATGCGGGGGGGCGCCTGAATTTGGTGTCATCGCGCTGGCGCGATGACACCAAATTCCGGCGGCTGCTGTTCCGGATGCCAGGCTGACATCCAGGATGTCAGCCCGCACCGGAGGGGCCAGCGATCGGCCGGAACCCGGCCGAACGCTGACCCCAATGGGAGGACGCGCTCAGCGCGTCCTCAGCACACCAGCGGGAATGCTGAGGACGCGCTGAGCGCGTCCTCAGCAGCGAAGTGGTTAAAATATACAGGGCAGTATTACATACTGCCCATTAAAACGGGGACTCTAAGGAGGAAAACCAAAGCCTGCAGGTTTCTCCTTAGCGTCCCTGTTTTATCTCCATATTATGGGCCAGGCACTAAATCCGCAGCCTCCATCGTAATGCAGCGCTAAGCCTGGACTCCATTGAAGCTTCGACTGCTGGTCACATGACTTGCAGAATCTCACCTCTCGCGAGATCCTGCAAGTCGACGGAGTGATCGCGGAGGGAGACTGGGAACTTTTTTCCTCCAGTCTCACTCTGCTCCCGGCGGCCAGAAGTGGCGGATCAGGTCGCCATTCTCGCCACAGGATGAGAGGTGAGTATGTGATTTTTGAGGGGATTTGAAGCTGGTGATAACTGATTCTGCAGAAGCGGAATCAGATATCACCAGCTCGAAGCTCTGGTTAACTTTTCAGTTAGTCGCAGCGGGACGTAATTAGCATTAGGACTTTGTAAATAGCTCTTTGCGCTCCCCATGTTAAGAATAGGGAGCGCAAAGTACAGCAACGTCATTCATTCTCCGAAGCGCTAATGGGATTTTTAACCCGATAGAATTCGGAATGTAATATGGGTGGCCAATGCTAGGGCAACTTATCCTAACGTTAATACAGGTTTAGTTAGCGTGAATTATGTAATAGGGCCCAAAGTATGTTAATGCAGAAGTAATTCATTAGAATTCATATCACTGTTTTGTAATGGGAGCAGAGGACCATGTACATACAATCAATTTCTTATTTGCTTATACAGTGTAATAATGCTTTTGTATTGGTTTGTTTTATTGATCAAGGCTTGGATCGTATGTGTTTTCTTTCTGAATCGCTGAGTGTTTTTACGTAGGTTTGATGGTTTAAACTTAAAGACTGACACCGTTCAGACCAGTACGATTTGCTGCCAGCCGCTGGTGTTTGCACTCTTCTTTCTTCTGTTTTGTGGGTTGTTTGTTTTGACATGTAAATTTGTCGCTAAGTGATTTTGCTAAATTTTGTTACAAGGAAACAATATAACTTAAAATAAACGTAAAATCATTTATCCCATGATTCCACTGTGTCCCCATCTTCCTGTAAGAAATAGCTCATATTGCAACAAGTTTTGCTTAACCCCATAGTGACCAGGTGGTATTACCATTGTCAGTTTGAAAGTACACACTGCTGGTTTTACATTTCTGCGCTGTTTGTGTCTAGCTCTAATTTTCCTCTTTTATTCGTTTATGGAACACACACATATTACATACTGGGTTTCTAGCCATTAAATGGACTTTCTAAAGATACCATTATTTTCATTATATTGTGTAATTTACTTTGAAAAAATTATGAAATGTACTGTAAAAATGTAAAGAACACACTTTGTCCATCTTTGACCCCCCCCAAAATGTACAACCACCAAAAAAGAACCCGGCTAAACAGATTCTAACTTTTGTCCTTAGTTTAGAAATGCCCAACGTTTACATGTTTTTGGTTTTTAACACCTTCACTGCTGAGCTCATTTTGGCCGTTTTGTGTTCATCATGTTTAAGCGCGAATTGAAGTCCTGTTTTATTATACAACCCAGACAAAATATCTTTTACAAAAGACCCACCTTTTTATTTTTTTATCTTATTTTTTTACACCAAACCTGGTTAGGCCGTACTCTGGCCTTTCCAATGATACCAGACATGACTCATTAACTGCCACAGATCGTGAGATAGGCAGCTAGGGGTTTAACTGCCTAACTGATGTCATTGCGCATATGGCAACAATGTTATTGGGTGGGAGGACCTAGAGTAACCTCTTGTGTGGAACACAAGTAACCTCTTGTGTGGAACACAAGTAACCTCTTGCGTGGAACAGTGTCAAACGCTTTGACAAAATTCAAGTAAATCACATCCACTGTGACCCGATGATCTATACTTCTACCTACTTCTTCATAGAATGCAATTAGGATAGTGTCACGTCTCGGCCCTGTCCCCTGCTGGTGGTAGCAGGGATTCCTGTTTGTTTTTGTTTTCAGGCTGCAGGCCATCTGTTGGGCTTATTGGTCTGTGGTCACATGGCCTGTTCTGCCCTATATGTAGGCCCAGGATTCCCCTTGATCCTTGGACCAGGATAGACCTTATTCTACCTAGTTCCTGTGCGCTATATCATTGATCCTCTTGTTCTGACTACCCGTGTATGACATCTGGCTCTTGTGTTTGATTCCTCTCTTGCCTGACCCCTGTTGTATTTGATATCCTGTGTATGACCTTTTGCTTGGAATTTTGGACCTCTCTAGTTATAACCTTGTCTGTTTTATGTATTATTGTGTTTGTGCAAGTTGTAGCTGTTTTCGCTCAGCAGACATCTGGCCACGAAGCCCGCTTGCTGTTGAGTGGCACTCAGGGCCTGGTCTGTGCTCCCTGGCTGGGAGTGTCTGGTTCATCAGTCTGAATTATTGTATCAGTATTGAGTGCTGCCCTGCAGTTTACACAATTCATTTTGTCTTGCCAAATACCTTCTAGTTCTAGAGCTCAGGTTTTGCTTTCCTCTATATTGTTGGGTGCTCTAAGTTATCCATTGGTCTCGAAACCTTTGGAGCTTAGTAGCCTGTTCTCCTGTATTACTCCCTGGATTCTAAGTAATAGTCTGAAGGTGTTGTGCTTGATCCTGTTACTGCCTGTTTACCACATACCTGCCCTAAAGGCTTCAACCTCCGCAGATTGGGGGCTCCCCATCACCCTATTTGGGGGCTCGCCATTACAGATAGTCTGACTTAATCTGCATTTCATAAAACCATGCCGATTTCAGCTAATTACATTACCTTACACCGGTTAATGAATTCCTGAATATTATCCCTTAGTAACACCTCAAATACTTTCCTAGCCACAGATGTTAAGCTCACAGGTCTATAATTCCCAAGCAGAGATTTTGCACCTTATTTGAATATAGGGACCACATCAGTTTTTTTCCAATCCTCTAGACGATTCCTGAAAGAAAAGAATCTTGAAAGATTAACAGAGGTTTACATATTTCATCACATAGCTCCCTCAGTACTCGCTGGTAAATGCCATCCGGCCCCAGGGCTTTGTTCACATTCACTCAGTTTGCTGCAACAACTTTTCTTGAGTCTACTAATGATATTATATTTGTAAGATTTTGTCAATGATTTGCATGTCTCCTGTAATAGGTTTCTCTTTGATAAATACTGAAGAAAAATAATCATTCAAAATGTATCCTTATCTTGATTTTCAGTTAATAACACTCCTGACACCGCCATGTTTGTATTCTCTAATTCAAGGTTGATTGAAAATGTATATTTCATAATATATACTAGTTTCTGTATCATGCTATGGACCCCTATTATAGGATCACTGGTATTATACTGTATATCAGGCACAGCAGTAATGAAAGTGAGCAGCACTTTCAGAAACAATAGAAAATTCATTTAATACCTACAACTTCAGAGGAAAACAATTATGTTCCTAACTTCAATATGGAGGCAGGTAAGTACAGTATAAGCTCTAATCAGAATTGTGTCTCATGATACATTACAATTAAAGCACTTAGACAAGCTGACAACATAATTACAGCTCAATATTGTGCCAGCTGAAGCAAAAGAAGAGAAAACTAGCCGTCACAACTGTCAAACTGCAAAGGTTTTCTTATTCAGTGGGCTGCAAAGATGCAAATTGTTATTGCATGAAGTTGGAATTATTTCTTTGAGTCAGAGTCTGCAATAATACCAAGCTTTCTCCCAAAGCATTGAATTGTATTCTAAGAGGTTAATCCAAATAGTCAGTTTAATTTGGGCTGATAACCTAATTCGGGACCTTTTTCTGCCGCAATTCAGTCATTTTTCATTCTTGAGATTGAAAAGCAGGTTTACTGGCATTTCAAGTGGCAATAAAATTTCAGTTTGAATATTGGTACTTGTACCTATAGTTTTTAATTGAAATATTAACTTTAGCAAATTAATTTGTTTTATCGGTATGTAAATTTCTGAAAAATATCAACAGGGTTATTCAAAGAGATCCGAATGGCTGGAGAAAGGTAACCGAACACTGAAAATCAGCATTCGGTTACCTTTCTTGGCCATTCGGCTATTCAGAGAGCAGGCAATACGCCAAATCCTGGTGAATTGCCTGAACATTCGGTGCCTGTTCGGTGCCTGTTCAAGGGCAGTGAAATCCCTATAAAAAAGCACTGCTTTGGCTATTCAGAGAATACAAACCAGCAGTGAAAGGTTCCCGAAATGCCCTGTCATTCGGTGGTTTCATGCGGCAGGTTTATTCAGGCGAATCCCATAGGCTTCAATGTTAAAAAATATTCCCGTTTTAATTAAATATCTAATAAACCGTTCATTATAAAATTCTGCAGTAAAGAGTCTCTTCATTTATAGATTTTTTAGGATATTTTAAGCATTTTTCTTTTTTTTTTTTTTTAAAGTACGATAATTTTTTTTTTTTAACTTTACTTATTTTTTCTGTAACAGCCCTTTTTATTATCATTCATTGGACCTCATATGTAACTTTCAGACATTTTCGCTCAGTAGTTTCTTTGCAAACAGCGTTTCACTTTTCAATCGTGCAAGCAAACTGTTTTCTTAATTTATTCACTGCCTTCTTCTGTGGTCTCGGCTTTTTCTGGAGGCTTCGCTGCGTGTGATTGGCTCCTGCTTGGGTTTTTCCGGCGTCTTTGACAGGTTAAACTAGATGTTTTTACAGGTTTTCGGCGTGCATTCACCGGGATTTCGCCAGGTTTTCAGCGGGTTTTTGGCGGGTTTTCGGCAGCTTTTCCCTGCACTTCGACAGCCCTGTGGTGTTTGCTGAATACATCGCAGGGTGGCCAAAATGGGAAAGCCGATTTGCACCAAATTGAAGAGAACGAAAAGTCACCGAACGTGCGGTGACTTTTCGATTCTCTTTGAATAACCCTGCAAGTCTTAAAAGTTATTGATAAATGGATTTTTAGACAGGGAAACATTGAAAATCACACTAAATACCTTGGGGACTATTAAAAACTTAATGCTAGTGCTATTTCTCAGATATGTAAGTGTTAACGCTAGCTTAAGTAAGTCTAGCGCAGGACCCCCATATCTTACATGGCGAGCACAACGAGTAATTAGCGCTAGGATTATAAAGTCCTAACGCTAACTATGCACCGCTGTGATGAATTGAAAAGATAACCACAGCTAGAAGCTGGTGCTAACTGATTCAGTTTCTGAAAAATCATTTAGCACCAGTTGTAAACCTCGCAAAAATCAGATACTCACGTCTCATCCTGCGGCAAGAATTGTGGGCCGATCGCGAGAACAAAATCGTGCAGGTCACATGTACCAGCAGCACAAGCCTCCATGAAAGGGGACTTAGCGCTGCAGTAAGGGGCAGGCTGCTGAATCAGCACCTGCACCGTAATATGGTGCTAATACGAGGACGATAAGGGGAAACATGCAGGCTTAGGTTTTCCACCTTAGCGTCCCCATTTTAGCAGGAACTATGTAATACAGCCCCTTAACTTTAGTTTAAGTATTTATTTATCCATTGAAACCTAACCCTGACCAGAAAATATTCTAGAGTTAGAGTTAGGGTTCTTTGTATGGATAAAGGGTTACTTGCAGTGATTAATTATACACACTTTTATGTAAAAAGAAATAGTTTTTTCAGCTTTTTACAGGCCCGAATTTTATCACCAAGGGACCATTTATTAAATATCAGCAGTAGCTGAATTTTCTTTAATGAATCACCTGCTGATATTTTTTCGAAATATTTGCCAATAGAATTAAATGGTCTCTGAAAAAAGCATATTTACACGTTTACTTTTACAAAAAAAATTCAAAAACATTTAAGACCCTTATACTTGTATATGCAGCACAGGTATTTAATCTTGAATATTTGACAATCTATACTATTGCCATCCACAGGTAATGTTTAGTGTATCCATGCATGTAATGGCATTGGGACTAACGGGAGGTTCCTGATGGGCCGATGGCTCAGTGGACTTGTGCGACCGGTCGCCTGCGGCACGCGTAGCCCACCCGGCCGCCTGCAGTTCTCGTAGGCCGCCCAGCTGGCCGACTGTCATGCCTGTTGCGCCATCATTCATCCCCAACACAGCGCAATGCTGGGTGGGGGCCCCTGGGGACTGTCCACTCAGTCTGACCTGCTGCTGCTGGAGCCCAAGGAGATCCAGCTGAGGCTGGCCATGCTGGGCCTGGAGACTCTGGCGAAGAGCGAGTGTACCGTCCGAGGAGGAGCAGGCCAGGGAGGAGCTGTACGTGGGTGGGGAGCCCTGGGGAGCTGGCAGATGGGGAATCAGGGGATGTCCCCATTGCTGGTGGGGCCCCTGAGGACATGATGGTCGCCCCTGGGTCCTGCTCCTCGGTACCAGATACCTCGGTACCAGCTTTCACACCAACAAACTGGTGCCGAGCTCTGGGCATGTGGCTGAGATTGTGGGGAGACAGGGTGAGTCTGCCCACATGTTTTTTTGGATGAAAACATGTGGGAAAACACATTTACATGGTGAAAAAGATTGAAATCTGAATAGAAATGTAAACTTTTTTTACATATTTTGATATGGCATTCTGATGGGATATGACAGATGCAATGATATATTTTAAAAAAATGATATACCATTTTTGTGGGTCGTACAATAAAGCATGACTTCAAATATGGTTTAAATGTCATGGGCAAAAAAAATGGGCAAAATTAGCTCAGCATATGAAATCAAAATGGCTTAGAAGCGAAGGTGTTAACTTCTATGTATCTAACCTCTGGAGTTAACTTGACATGGATTCCTGTATACACTGAAAATCGATGTACACTGTGGGTCCTATTCCCTGGTTAAAGCTGAAATAGGGACGCAAATGGGGAAAATCTACGCCTGCAGTTTCCCCGTAGCATCCCCATTTTACTGAGATTCCAGGGCAGGTGCTACCTCGGCACCTTGCCCCTGAACACAGTGCTAACCACTGGGATAATTGCAGTAGCGCTTCTGAACCACTACGAATATCACCTCCTAGCGAGATTACGCAGCACTGTGGAGTGATCACGGAGGAAGATTTTGAACTATTTTTTCCCAGTCTCACTCTGCTCCGAAAAACAAGAAGCGTTTGATCGGGCCACCATTCTGGCTGCAGGATGAGAGGTGAGTATCAGATTTATTGGTGGTGCTTTAGGGGGTGCTAAATGATTTTGGAAAAAGCAGAATCATTTAGCACTAGCTTTTAGGTGTAGTTAAAATTTTTGCCTTGAGCGTCCCTGAGGTAATTAGCGGTAGGACTTTGTAATACCTACTTATCCTAACACTAATTAATGATTGCGCTCCCCATGTTAGGTATAGTATTAGCAAAGTACAGTCACCTTGCACAAGCTAGAGCAGTCACCGATGCGCTAATGGATTTTTGACAGGATTACGTTAGGACGGTAATATGGGGGACATGCGTTAAAGTCACTAATCCTAGCAATAACGCTTACACATCCGAATGCTACCAGTAGCATTCACTAGGGTATAGTGCCCTGTATGTCCAAGCCTGTGTGTGATCTGTGTCGGTGAAATTATCTGGTGTATATACTGGTGTTCGTATATAGTTATACAAGTGTATGTGTCTTTTTGGGTGTATTGGTATGAGTGTGTATCTGGGCGTTTACTGCTGTGTAAGGGAGAGTACTTGGGTGCATATCTCCCAAATATCCCTGATTTCGAGGATAGTCCCTTTTTTAGGCCCAAATCCCCATTCCTCTTTTTTTTTGCTAATACCTCTTCTCTTAGGAGCTCCTTTGTATATTCAGGGAATGTGGGTGTTTAACAGAGCTGCGAAGCAATAAACCTCCCAGCAATGGGACATATTACATAGTGGGTGCTAACTTAACCAGAGCTGTTGTAAACTTCCCAGAGCCATTATAGCCTATGGAGGTTTTAAGTTTACAAAAGCTCTGGTTAAATTAGCACCAAGTATGTAATATGGCCCTATGTGTCTCTAAACTATAATACATGTTAGAAATTGCTCTGTATAAATAAGATACTTGCTTTTGTTCTAAATTTATATTGACATAAATGCTCAAATAGTTTGTGATGCCAAATAAAAAGTCTGGAAGTAGCCTAGTTTCTGAGCCTGCCTCAAGCAACTTCTCTAAATGGTCTGTGTGTATAGTCATGTATGTGTTTGTATTTCTAATATGATTTTGTATGAGTATCAGTTTGGACTACAGTGAAAGTATGATACGCACAGCCTGCAATCTGGCACACACTCTGACAGTCTCTGCAAACTAAACACCAATTCTTAATCAAAATTGGTAAAGCATCCTTCCCGAAACATGTGCTTGGGTTCCCCCCTGTATTAAATAACCTACAAAATTGAGTTTTTGGTTACTAATATGCCGTCCCCACGGCGGGTGGGACTGAACGCCATGGGGCGACATAGCATGCCACGCTGGTATTTATGGACCCAGGCAGGCCCACTCAACAGTTTGCACACGGTGCGGCCGTGCGAGACATTGGTTGCCGCAGGACAGCCTGAACTCAGGTCGACTCCCTGCAGCCAATGACGCGCTGGGCGTCAGCGAGCCGGAGAAGGGTACATACAAATTTGTATGCCAGGCGCATTAAATCCGAACATATATAAGTGATATATATATAAATTACGAGTATAGCAGTACGTAGTGATACCTTTTTTATTGAACTAATGTTACATTTAAAAGACAAGCTTTCGAGAGTATTCCTTCCTTCCTCAGGTCTTGATGCTAACTGATCAGTTCCTAGAATTGAACATTAGGACATTAGGGGTACATGGGTGAGGGGATTGGATGTCGTAAAAGTGAGAGTCAAATGGTATGTTTGAAATGGGAAAATAAATGCATGAGGAATCTTGGGCCCATAATAAAACAACGGAGATAAGATCATACCACCTAGAATGAAAAAGAAGAAAAAAGAAGAAGAAAAAAAAAAAACAGAGCACAGTGAAGGCTGAAAGAGACAAGGGAAGAAAAAAAAAAAAGGAAGTCAAGAAGAAACAAAACAGCCGCCAGAATATAGAATATTATGTGACATTATGATAATGGGTTATAAACTCAGAATCGACATTGAGTCTGGCATTTATGGTGTTAAAATATGTGATCATTTTAATTTCATATGTTTTGCATTCACGTTTGTCTTTAAAATGCCCTTTGAGGATTTTAATTTTGAGGTTTTGGATGGAGTGGCCTGTTAGATTGATGTGATGTCCCACCGGGGTACAATATGTATCTTCCTGGTGGTTCTTGATGGAGTGTCTGTGCTGGTTCATCCTGAGATTTAGTTTAAGGCTGGTTTCACCAATATAGCAGCCCTTATCACACGCCGTGCACTGGATCATATATACCACATTGGCAGACGTGCAAAGGTACGAGCCCTTGATGTTGCGTGTGTTGTTGTTGTGCCGTGCAGTGCTGCTGTCACATATGTGTTGGCACAGTTTGCAGCGGGGTTTGTTGCAGCGTTTGGTCCCATTCTGTATGTCGTCCCGTTCCTGAGTGAGTTTGCTGCTAACCAGTTTTTGCCTCAGGTTGGGGGGTTGCTTGAATGTCAGTAAGGGGGGCTGTGGGAATATTTCTTTGAGCGCATGATCCTCTGTGACTAGTGGCTGCAGGTCTTTGATGATTTTGCAAATTCCCTCTAGAGTTGGGTTGTAGGATACAACTAGAGGGATCCGTGTGGTGTCTTTCTTTTTTTCTTTGTAACGTAACAGCTGTTCGCACGGTGTTTTCAGGGCAGATTTGATTTTTTCAGATATTGTCCTTTCTTTATAGCCCTTCCGCTGAAATGATGCAGACAGTTTGTTCAGGTGTTCATCCCTGTTTCCAGTGTCTGAGCAGATTCGGTGGTACCTGATGGCCTGGCTGTAGATGATGCCTGTTTGGTGTGGTTAGGATGAAAGCTGGCCTTGTGAAGGTAGCTTGGCCTGTCTGTGGGTTTCCTGTACACAGATGAGTGCAGCGTGTCGTTGGCAGCTGATATGGTGCAGTCCAGGAAGCTCACACTGTGCTTGGAAAAATCCATCTTGAGTTTAATAGTTGGGTGGAACATATTGAATGCCTTGTGAAAGTCTAGAAGGCGTTCCTCTCCTTCTGTCCATATGATGAAAATGTCATCAATGTATCACAGATATTTGTGTGGTTTGTGAGGGTGAGTGTTCAGGAACCTCTGTTCTAGATCTGCCATGAAAACATTGGCATAGTGTGGTGACATTTTACTACCCATAGCGGTCCCAGTCATTTGTAGGTAGCAGTTATTGTTGAAGCTGAAGCAGTTGTGTGTGAGAATAAATTCAATCAGCTTGGTAATAATTTCACCGCTATATTTATGTGGAGTGTTGTGGGAGGAGAGAGATTTGAGACAGGCATTAATTCCATCTTTATGTGGGATGTTACTGTACATGAATTCTACATCCATAGTAACTAATATAGTGTCGGCCGATAGTGTCTGGACATCTCTGAGTTTGTTTAGAAAATCTGTGGTGTCCTGTATATAGCTGGCAGTGTGGGTAACTAAGGGTTTAAGGATACCCTCTATAAGGCCAGAAATTTGTTCAGTAAGTGTGTCCATACCTGTGATAATGGGTCGCCCTGGGTTCCTGGGCTTGTGGATTTTGGGCAGCATGTAGAAAGTGCCCATGCGAGGATTGGAAGGCACCAGATTCTCCAATTCTTGCTGTAGGTGTTTGGGGAACGACCTGATAAATCTGACAAGTTGGGTTTTGTATTCTTATACACTTATATAAAACAGAATATTTTACAGTATAAAAAGTAAACTTGTCCTTATATATCAATAACGATACATAGATGTGCAAAAAACATATAACACAAATGCATTAACCCAGAACATGTGCAAACAGTTTATACACTTACAGAGCACATTATTCTCTGTAGGGTAAACTTGCCCCTATTTTGACAATGTTAATATTGGCACGAATGATGGATTTTTGTGTTGTAAGTCCGTTGGCTTTGGCATAAATCACACGAGATCATGGATAATTCATGGAACACTGCCGAGGAGATAAAAGCGAGATAACCACATTGCACAGTACTTGGCGATACTGACCAAGTGGGGTACTTACAAAATTCAGAGCCCTCAACCTGGCTTTGAGGGAACAGGCTTGCAAGGTCTTAATAGGTAGCCTCCAACCTTGCTAAGTGGTTCCAGGTCCTCCAGATGAGATAGATATTTATTTAGCCAGGGAAAAGGGAGAAAAGCCCTGCGGCTGCAGGCCTGGCTTCAGGTGCTTTTGCAAATACTGTGTGCATAGAACTCTCCTGTGTGTCTCCCGCACCTAAACATGTTTTCATGGAAAGTAATAAGAAATAAAATAAAGGAAATAATTCAACCTAAAAGTATAGAGACTCAATTAAAAATAAAGGTTTCAAAATATTAAAAATGGTTGAAATAGAATTCTTCCTTTTCCTGCTGCTGACTGTTAAAAAAAAATCCTTTTTTCCTTGTGCCTCAAAAAGGCAAAAACCGTGAATGATCAAGAAAGACTTGTTAAATGACTTTTTTCTATTTTGTATCCAAATGCTTTACACTGATCTCAGTAGAGGGAGGAAGCTGTGAGCAGTATCATTATAACAAGCGTTATCCAAAACACTTAGCTAAACACCTTCAGGCAGAGAAATAAGACGTCCATCACACACCACTCTCACAACTACAAGCTCATACCATGAACTTAATTAGCAAAACTAAAAGGTACTGGCACAAGTTTTATGCATGAGCTTCTTCATAATAATGTTGTGTACTCATATCAAATATTCAATTTCAAAGCGTTTTGCACTTCCGCTCAAAGGAGATGTGTAGCCACAAATGAGCTATAAAACAAGCCGTTCCCCTAGATCTGTTTTGCATGTACAACATAATGAGAATTTAGTTGAAAACACTTAAATTAAGAAAGAAAAGGGTCGTTTTGAATAGAGTTTGGGGCATTAAACCTTGATCTTGTGTCTACAATTTTTTATATTTTTTTTTCCCTTTTTTTTAAGTACAATCTTTTTTGTATGTTCAATACAGCATCAAATGTGATGAACAAAATTATTTCATCTCATTTAAGGCGACAGTGTTCTCCCAACACCATGCTTCAGGGAGCTTGATCAAGAAAATGGGATTTGGTTTTAAGGTGAATCTAACAAGCTCTCCCTTGGACTAATGATGCTACTAGCATTTCAGGTAAAGCCAAAATTATCCAGAATGATTAAGATTCTTTGCGAGTCATCTTCGTATATTGTCTCTCTAGAGGGAAGTCTGGGATGGTCAGCCTCCCAACTTGTAGGACCTGAGAATTTGTGATGGATTTTGATGCTTAATAGACATGTGCATTAGTTTTAGTACTAAAACGATTTAGTCTGAATTTTGGGATAATTTAGTTTTCGTATGACTCGAGATACGAAACTGCTCAGTACAAAAAACGAGAGAAACTAAAATAAAATGCACTACATTTTAGTTTCAGTCCTTTTTGTGATATTACATTGAGTGAAGGAGACCAGCAATGAAGAGCGCAACATCCGAAGTTCTGTACCCTCCACATGCCAATGCAGTAGGATGTTCTATACAGAGAGGGGCATTAATTAATGCAGGAGGATGTTCTATACATTATACAGATAAAGGTATAAATTGAGGAGGATGTTCTACACAGAGAGGGACATTAATTAATTCAGGAGGATGTTCTATACATTATACAGAGAACGGTATAAATTGAGGAGGATGTTCTATACAGAGAGGGACATTAATTAATTCAGGAGGCTGTTCTATACATTATACAGAGAGGGGGTATTAATTAATGTAGGAGGATGTTCTAAACATTATACAGAGAGAAGCCTTTTTTTTTTTTTTTAGCCCTTTAAATCCAGTGGCTGTGAGCGCTGAGATCGGCTGCTTGTTATATTATCTCCCAGTACAATGTATCAGTCTCAGCTGTTACAGTAACTGACTGTAACAGTGCTCAGAGTTTCAGTAATACAAGGAAATAATATTGTTATAAACTCATATATAAAAATATTATTTACTAGTTTTACGGAAACTCTGAGTGCTGTGCTGAGCAGCAGTCAGTTACTATAACAGCTTTGCGTGACACAGGGCAGTATTACACTGTTGATGCTAACTTAACCAGAGCTGTTGTAAACTTAAAACCTCCATAGGCTATAATGGCTCTGGGAAGTTTACAACAGCTCTGGTTAAGTTAGCACCAACTATGTAATATGGCCCACATTGTGCTGAGAGTGAGAGATACTGTAACAAGCAGCGATCTCAGCCCTCTGAGGAGCCACTACAATAGTAATTGTATCCGCTGGTTTTCGGATGAATGAAATTAGTTTTCATACTAAAGAACTGAAAACGAATTTCTTTAGCAACTAAATAAATTGCATTTTAGGACTAATCCATTAGTTCAAAACTAAATTTTGTACTGTGCACATGTTTAATGCTTAATCAAGCAGAGAAATACAGGTAAATACTACAGGGGTCTTATTGCTTATCATGCTTTGCTTTTATTAGTTTAATATTAGCAAGATATTTTGACATGAAAAAATATAGCTACTTGGATGTTTTTGTGCGTTTATCTCTTTTTTTAAGAAGGAGATTTTAAGAAGAGTGATTTTATAACATAATGAGATGGGCATCATGCATCACATGCATGCAGTTGGATTAGCCAAGAGCAGGGAACCGAGAGGTCTTAGCTCACTAACTATCCATATGTAGGAGATGTCTTGCTGAGATACTGGAAAGTGGAAACCTCTATTTAATGCAACATATTGATGTGTGGTTTTTTTTGTGCCAGAGGCATTGTTAACAGTCGTGAAACTTGTAAATGAACGTATGAGAGATTTCCAACATTTAATATATTTGAGAAAATAACTTCTAGCATTTTTGATGCACTGAATGTACCAACATCTTTTGCCATCTTCTAAATCATTGGAATGGTGAGCATGAGGTCGAAATTTAAGGGTTGCCAACCCAACTCTACTCCATCCACCGTTTAAACCAACATTTCCCATTCTAGGACAGAGGAATATGCTGGTGCTGTATAAACTGTGTTTACTACAAAGCAATTCATTTCTTAATAGTTATAGAAAATGTTTAGTCTTGGATAGGAGTGATCATGCTTGAGATTAATATTTAATAATTCCAAAAATTTGATGAACCATTGTTTTCCTTAACCATTGGTAATCTTTAGCATATATACTGTACATTTTCTTTAAATTGATACAATTTAGCTCTAACATCACACTGATCATGTCTTATCTTTGGTTATCTGTTTGGGGAAAACCCTCAAACTACCGCTAAGTTACTTCTCTTGTTGCAATGAGACCTCCTTGTCCCATATTTATATGACCTGAATGTTTGAGAAAAAAATTTGTTAATACATATACAGACACAATGATCAGAATTAAAAAAATGTGAAGATCTTTTTTTTACTTTTCATAAATGCATTTTACTTACCAGTGTTTACCTGACCGATAAATATGCTATAAAATGTCAAGATGCATTGCCATTTTCCATTAGTGAAATAACACAAATAAAAAAAAGTTAAAATATGAATGCAGTTTTCATTATAAACTTTTCCTATAGGGATGTATTCAAAATACCACTTAACCCTTTTTTCAGTCAGTGCCAGAGCTGACAGTTGTTTTATCATTTATTAGATATTGCCTGGTGTCAACGTGAGGTCAAACAGTTGCTGCTCAGAAGTAGGGATGAGCCGAACACCCCCGTGTTTGGTTCGCATTCGAACTCGAACAATTTCAAAAGATCGAGTTCGAACTCGAACCGAACTCAATGCAAGTCAATGGGACTCAAAAGTTCAATTTTTAGAATGCCCTCCAAGAGGGCATATATGCAAGATATTTGCCATAAAAGGTGTATGGGGGTCCGAGTAGTGCCCTGGGGGACAGGAAACAAGGACAAAAAGTAAAAAAAAAAAGTTTTTTAAGGAACAGTGAGTTTTCCATAAAATAAGGGTTAAAAATAAAAACGAAAAATTCCTTCAAATATCGTGCCTAGGAGGTCCCCATAACCTGCCCGTGAAGTGGCGGATTTGTAGGATGTATAGAAACATCGCCATCAGAGACCCACACACGACACCTAGCCACCCTTAAGGTGGCTGGCTACAGGGACTGGCTACTATCCTGTTAGATGAGGGAATGTATTATATGTATAAAGCAAGGTATATATGACAATGGATAGTCAGAGACTCTAGGGACTCAGCTTGTATGCTTTATGATAGACATTTTCACGTTGTGTTGTGTTACTAATGCAGAAGCAGCAAGCCCTTCCACCACGCTTGCACCAAAACTATAGATCTAACACAATAATAATTGTATGCTCACATAGGCCCTTCAGGAAAGGTACATGACATACAAATACTGTAATATTACGTTTAAATCTAAGGAGTGTGATAAAGATTTTATTAAGCCCTTGATGACAAATGACGTAACATCTACATCATTAATGATTGGCTTTACAGAGCCCTGGTCCTTAAGAGGTTAAACAGCATATTAGAGGAACATGTAGTAGAAATGAACACTTCTTAGAATTCAGAAGCACAGTGTTCATACATGTGCAGGAGCCACACCCAGTCTGCCGGCAATGTATCAAATTCATGAGACCAGACTAATTAGAAGCACATGTTATTTACAAACACTAATTAACACCTGTTGTTTACGCCGTTTGAGAGCCCTGCTGTAAGCACATGTCATTTAGAGGTGAGAATCTTTGCACCTAGACATTAGGCAGACTGTAAAGCATGCTTTCCTTATAAACTAGAAAATCCACATCACCTATTGCAGCATTTTAAAGATGAAACTCTCAGGCAGCGCAAAAAATCCTATGCAAGCCTCATGCACAGTATGCCAGGGGTCTCAAACTCACGGCCCCCCAACATGATTTGGACTACAAGTCCCAGGATGATTTCAATGCAATACATGGCGAGGGAATCCTGGGAGTTTTAGTTCAAAAACATCAGGGGCACCAGAGTTTGAGAGCCCTGCTGCGAGCACATGTCATTTAGGGGTGAGAATCTTTGCACCTAGACATTAGGCAGACTGTAAAGCATGCTTTCCTTGTAAGCTAGAAAATCCACATCACCCATTGCAGCATTTTATAGATGAAACACACAGGCGGCGCAAAAAATCCTATGCAAGCCTTATGCGCTCTAAGCACATGTAATTTTGAGGTGTGAAAGTTTCGGAAAAATGTAGACGTGTGCAAATATTTTAAATAAGGCCAGAATAATTTTAGTTAAGTCACATTTGTATGACAAACAGATAATACATTACGCTGCAGCATGTGTTGACATATGTTGGTAGATGTATGTAATGTGTGTTATGTGTATGTAACATGTTTATGTTATTATACATACCGCTTCTTGACGACGTACACAGTCCGTCCATTGCTTCCCACCACGTTGACTGCGTCCGTAATCATCGCCCACATGCGTGCCTTCTTGCTCTGGGTAGTTTTTTAATTCAATATCTAATAAACCGTAGCTTTTAATATTCTGCAGTAAAGAGTCTCTTTATTTCTAGATTTTTTTGTATTTTTAAAGCATTTTTTAAACTTTTTTCAAAAAGTTTTTTATTTTCGAACTCGAACCGAACACGCCAAAAAATTCGAAGTTCGCGAACCTTCGAACTGCCAATGTTCGAGTCGAACTCCAAACTGATCGAACCGAACAGCCCATCCCTACTCAGAAGCAAGTTGTGAAATGTTAGCAGAAAGAATATGTGAGAGACCTCACTTCCGCCTGTCTTGCTCTCCCAGCACTCCCTTTCCAAGATCAACCCTGCCGCTGAGTTTCTCGGAGCTCAGTGCCTTGAGCAGCCTGATCTGTAGCTCCAGACCTGCTTGGTCTGATCCTCTGACTCTTTGAATTTCCAGACGGCCGCTCCATGCCTTCTGAGGGTGATTGTGAGTACCATGAATGAGACACCAGGCAGGCTGTATGTTCAAACAGGATCAACCAACTTTATTGGGAAAAACACACCAGTATTTATGCTCAGGTAACACACACACACACACACACACACTCTTCAAGCTTCCCACCTACCCCAACAGTTTTGATTGGCTTGTTTCAAGACCCCTGCAGGCTTCCTTCTGGTCCTCTTCGGGTTCTTATATGAGTACTTCTGGCGGTTGATGTACATAAGTGAGTTTGTCTGTTTTGAAATGGCTGGCAGATTAATCCTTTCAGTCAACAGATACGGGGTCGGGGTGCAGCACACAAACTCACAATCCGTTATCACACACCATTTACATAATCCATTGTCCCAATGAATCAGATTGGGACAGTGTTTGCCCACAAGGCTGACTCACAACTCACACATGCAGCAGATAAACAAATAGACACAGCATTCTTGCATAATCACAGATCACACACACCTAATTACATTATTCTGTTTCCACACAGAAATAAACTTTAAATCAACTCAAAAACAGTATGGCAATGTCCTATGAACATTCACTGAAATATTTACCCATAGTCTGCGGGCACGAGGCTGGCATCCGCTCTTCTCCAAGGGGCATGAAGTCTATAGGTAGTGCAGGCAACGCTGTGAGTGCCCACGCCAGCCAGCCAGTCAGTCCCAGACACCTGGAACACAAGTCACTGAAAAGGTGGTGGAGGTTTCCGTCACAGAATATAATTATGTTCATCCCATGGATGAATGCATTTAGTGAAGGTTGAAATTTGTTGAATTGATAGATTTTGAAATTTCGGTGGTCTTTCGTTCGACGCACTTCTCAAGCTCAATTTGCCAACCCTGCAGTAAATTCAGCATTCACCACAGGGTCCCCTAACTGCATGAATTGATCTGCCAAATGCCGCAAAAAGCGATCTGATAAACCACCGAACGCAGCCCCAAAGCCACTGTACTCAGCTGATGACCCGCCAGTCTACAGAACGCATCCTCAAAACGCCTATCGCAGCCGATGAACTACTGAATAGACCACCGAACACCGCCATAAAAAGCCGTCCAGCCGTGGAAAAACTCCGACCAGCCAGCGGACAGGGGTTCCATTTTTTTTTTTAACAAATGCAGCTTTTAAAAGGCGTTTTAAACAAAAAAAATGCATGAAAATGCATTGAAATATTATATATGGTCCTATAAATAACAATAAAAAGGTCTGTTACAGAATAAAAAAAAAACATTGAAAAAAAAATCTGAATCAGGCTTTGGTAGCAGACAGGAATGTAACATAAAGTTCAGGTTAAACCACAAACTGGAATGTCAAGGCACACTGAAAAGTGGCAACTCTCTAAAATAGGATGTCCAGAAACAAGGACTAGATTAGGGAGCACCTATGGCTTCCTTCAGGCGAGGCTGGTTGAATACAGTGACTGGAATGCAACGGGATAGCAGGAAATGTGCTGCCAGGTTTCATGTCACGCAAGAACAACTCTGACATGGGTCTTTTTATAGACCTTGAATTCACTATTGATAGAGTATTTGAGGTTTTGAGGTACTAGAGATCATTGAGTTGTTGTTACTGTTGTGCTCTTGCTGTCTGAATGCTATGAGGGTTAAAACATGTTGGGCTCTATTTCCTAGTTGGCACTATCGTTGAAGCCTCGATATGTAAGCATTACTGCCAGGATAAGTGTGTTTACCGCATTCCACCCATATTTATTTCCTGATGCTAACCCGTTAGTTATCTGTTTGCGTATCATTTTTTGCGCTAGCATCCACAAGCTTTCTGTACTTTGCGCATCATATACTTAACAAAGGGGGCGCACACCTACATTAACGTTTTGATCCGTAAGGTATTCCATAGAGCTAGCACTAATTACCACAGGGATACGGACAGCCATATTTTAGCACCATCTAATTGCTGGTGCTACATGATTCTGTATTGGCCCCTAAAAACCCCCCAATAAATCCGATACTCATCTCTCATCCGTCCACAACATCGGTGGTCCAATCCGACCCCAGAAGCAGAACAAATAGATCCCAGTCTAGCTTGGGGATCACTCCGTGGTGCTCAGCGAATTTGCAAAAGCGCAACCCTCCATTGTCTCCTATGGGCTCCAGGAGGTGATACTTGCGGTGTCGCGGCAAAGATTCCGCTAGTATCCCAGTGGCTAGTGCTGCATTCTGGCGCTAGATGCTGAGGAAGCGTCTGCCCCAGAATAGCGCAGTAACAGCCGCAGATTTTCCTTGTTAGCGTCCCCATGTTAGCGTGAGATAGGGAATAGGGCCCATTGTGTTCCTAAGAAACCATACGGTGATGTCCACTTTCACTAACCTGTTCCTTCTCTGCCCACATGCTGGAGGCCCTGCATTGTTCTATGAGAGATTTCAGCATTTTTGTTTTTAGCAGATTCCAGTGTTTTAGCCACTGGCTGTTTTTTTTTTTATTGTAAAAAGTCATCAACGGCTGATAGTGTGGAAACAGCTGTTTTGTTAATATTTGACATTTTGATAATGTTATTTTAAAAGCTTTACATGTTAAATTGAGCAATCTGAAAGCTGTCCCAGACATTTGTCACTATATAATACCTTATGCGCTGATCCACCACCCCTCCAGGACAGTGTCTGTACCAGTCAAGCCACAATTACATGTTGTGGTGTGTGATACAAGGAGCATTGGAAGACTGGATTGAACGGATCACAAATATTTTGGCCTTTTTCTGCCACATGGCCTGCAGTACTTAGTGTTCCAATGTATTTCAGTACTGGGGCAGAGTTTACTCTTACAATCCAAATAAATGTCTTTAATGCTAAGTGTCAACATCTAACGAGTGTTGTGTACCCACTCGAAGAACCAGACACAATAGTTGGGAAAATATAGAGCATCCAAGATTACTTTGTTGTATCTAAAAAATAAGAAAAACACTGTATATATATTTTAAATTGATAAATGTGTACAGAAAAGACATTTCACCACACCAACCATGGTCATATAAATAAAAGATTATCTTGCAGGCAACCTGAAGCAGGTTATATAGCAAACAAGCAGTCGACGATAAAGGTTATGTAATTCATCAATGGCTTGTTCTTAGCCAATTTTTATTCCTAGAAGTGTACAAACATGCCATTGGGAATACAATTTGTTATTTTTGGACAGAAATCCCTAGTCCCCGGAGTTTTCTTAAAGCTTCAGAATTAATTCCTGGAGTCATTATTATTATTGAATGAGTAAACAGACATGGGGAGGCATTGCTCTACAATCGACATCAGGCTATTGACCAGTGGCAGCTGCTCCAAGGAACACGCACTGGCTGCTCAGGAAACAGAAACATATTTCTTTCATCGGACCGTGATTCTGAATTTTAACAGCAGTTTTCCCATTTGCCGTTTCACAAGAACAGTGTACATTCCTGTGCAGCTGACTTTAACCTGTCAGGTCAATGATTTCCTCATAAACAGCTAATGAAGATTCAGTAAATCTTTAGCGTAAATGGAACTTGAGTTCTGTTTTCAAAGATTTGTGCACACTATTGTAGGTAAAGGGAGAAAAATGTTAAAGAAATAAAGGGCTCTATTACATACTTAAGGCTAATGTTAGCGCTCAGCTGTGTGAGCGTTAACGTAGATTAAGTGACCTTAGCGCGGGCCGACCATATTACATTACGAATGCTAACGGGTTAAAAAACCTTTTAGCGATTCGGAGCTGGCTTACTGTACTTTGCACTCCCTATACTTAACATGGGGAGCGCAAAGAGTTAATTAGCGTTAGGATTACAAAGTCCTAACGCTTATTACATCCCGCTGCGGTTACTGAAAAGTTACCCACAGCTAGGACCTGGTGCGGTTTCTGCTTCTGCGGAATTAGTTATCACCAGCTGAAAAAAATATCAAAAATCACATACTCACCTCTCATGCCACGGTGAGAACGGCAGCTCGTTCTGCTTCTTTTTGCTGCCAGGAGCAGAGGGAGACTGGGGGGAAAAGTCCTCCAGTCTCCCTCTGTGATCACTCCATCGGCCTGCCGGATCTCGCGAGAGAGCAAGATCCTGCAGGTCATGTGACCGGCAGCGGAAGCCTCAATGGAGTCCATAGAATTCCATTGAGGGGATGCTCGCAGCGGCGCTTAGCGCTACCTCGAGCATCCTGATGCTTAGCGCCGTGTTACTTTGCAGGCTGCTGGTTTAGCGCCTGCCCCATAATATCACACTAAAACGGGGACGCTAAGGAGAAACCTGCAGGTGTAGATTTTCCTCCTTAACGTCCCAGGTTTAGCGTGCAGAACGTAATAGGGCCCAAAAGTGTTTTCCTGTTTTCTCTGTGATTTTCATTAGATGCCAGGAAGCTTTAATGCTTATTTCCCTCTATTTCCCCTTTGAAAAGTGAAACCAACAAATCCTTTGCAAGAAATGCTACCCCTCTCTGCACTGCATCATACAGAAATACGATTTCATTTTCAGAGGTTAAATTCTCATTAAATTCACTTTTTTTTAATTCATATTCCATCAAACGCGACATCAGTCATTTCCTTTGAAAATGAGTCATATTGCGGTGATTTTCAATTTAAGAGACAATCAGAGCAGATAGCTGTTCGGCTTTTGAAAGCAAAAAATAAATTGTTTAGTAAGCAGACCCTTTGGCCTAATTAGCAATTTTTTTGCTTCTAAAATTCGTTCCCCACACATTACCAAATGGAAAATGATAATGCATTGCTTTTGCTTCTGTTTTGTTGGTTTTTTTTTGCTGTTTATTTTAATAATAATCATATTTTACAGCTGTCAGCGTTTGGAAAAATATCGAAATGCTTCTTAGCATTCAGTGAAGTAAAAATCAAGAATAAGAACATTGCAGATAAATATATTTTTTTTAATTTAAATGTCTGTTCCTCACAGTTTGTTAATCTATTTTTTTTTTTTCTTGAGAAAGGATTTTATCAGGTAGGATACATTGAGATTTCTCTCGTTTTCAAGTATGTCCTGGGTGGCGAGTATGTACTGTTAAGGCTGGGGTCAGACCAGCGCACTTTTAACGTGCGTTCTGGCGCACATAATTACGGCCGCACTAGCAGCAGATGACGGGCAATGACGGCCAAAATACGATGTACGGCCGCACAAAAGTCCGGCCGTGCAACGCAAGTGGAATTTGAACGCATTTTTTTGAGAACGCTGAACCGCTAGTACTGACGTACTGAGTGCGCAGCTGCGGCATAGCGGCGTGTTTGCGTGATTAGGCGATGTCAGACACTGCTAATGTCCAGCCTACATAACGTCCAGACGCAAAAAGAGTTTTATTGACGATCCGTACAAAATCACGCCCGAAAATGCGCGTCGTCTGACCGTTTTTGCGCATTCCGTGAAAAAATACGTCAATGCGTTCGGACGCACTTTTTCACGTTCGCGGGGGAAAAATGCTTTCGTCTGACCCTAGCCTAAGTGTCTTGCCCAAGGACACTTACTGGAGAGGTGCTCTTGCCAGGATCAAACCCATGTCTCCATAGGCTCTTTCCATGCAGAGCAGTGATGTTACTTCTACTCCACCCAGCCGGTATTTCTTGCAGTATTATAATGCAAACCAACTAACATCTGTAAAGTAAAAAAAAATGCTTGTACCAATCATTATAGAGAGACATTCTACGTCCTGTAAATTAAGTGCTTATACTGCCCTGAGCATCCGCAGCCTTTTCCCTCATCCTGATTCAGCCATGCTAGACCAGAGCCGCGTTCAATACCTCAGCCGCTGCAAGTGCTAAGTTAGCAACTTGCCATTGAATGCCGTTCAACCGCTCAGCGCTCAGCAGTGCTAACCTAGCACTTGCAGCGACCCGAGGAGATGCTGCGAGTAGCTGAGTGTGATGTATTAAAGATGGCCGCCGCCATGAAGCAAGTAACAATTCCGTACAGCAAGATGGCCGCCGCCACGAAGCAAGTGATAATTCCGTACAGCAATGTTAATTTTGAGGTTTTTGTTCACCAAAGCACAAAATATTTATTATTTCCCCCTGCACATAGACATATATTACAGTTCAATTTATATATTGTTTCAGAAGTAAACATAACGTTTATTCATTAAAAACTATCATTTGTGGTGTGTGCATACCAAACGGAATTGTGCTGACTGCTTTTCTTTATCGTATTTTGTCCGAGTGATCCGAAAAACAATCTGAATTTTTCATTAAGAAATCGTCGGCCATTTTGGATTCAAAATTCGCATCCAAAGCGTTCAATGACACTGTTGCAGCAAACTGAATAGCTGCGCTGCAGCAATTCAGCAGCTGCTGAGGTATTGAACGGGCCTCAGGGGTTTAATTCTCCTTGAAGCTCAGATCATCAAGGGCTGACCAGAAATTCAGGCTCCAGGGTCAGGAAGATGGAACCAATTTGGTTCCCACTTCCCTCCTTCCCAACTATTGGTTGGACAGAACACTCTTTGGAGTGTCCAAATCCCTTTCTTCCCACCCCATGGCCAGTGTGACATGCTTCAGCTTCCTGCAAGCTGAGAGCGAGAGCATTTCATGTCTGGAGGAATAGAGAACAGCTCTGTGCTGGAAAGAGAGTGAGTTTTAAAAATAGCTAAAGGGTTAAAAAGGGAAAAGGAGAAGAGGGGTTTTGGGGCGTTAATGTATAACACCTCTGTCCCTTTAAGACGTCCCCTCTGTCCCTTTAAGAGTGTCCCTTTAAGACGCGTAATATAAATGAAGTGAATGTAAACCCACTGAAATATTCATATCTGTACTAAAGCTTATAATTCCTTTCCTGGATACGGATTGCTATGACTATAATTACAAAAGGAAGTAGACTCTTGATCACATTTCTTATATTTATATTTATTTTCTATAGGTCATATAATTCTCAGAGAATATTTCTCTTTTTCAAAAAACAGAAAATGCAGTTTCCTAATTCATGTTTTTTTTTTTTTGAGAAAGTATTTTACCAGGAAGGATACATTGAAACTTCTCTTGTTTTCAAGTACCATATATGCTCGGGTATAAGCCGACCCGTGTATAGGCCGACCCCCCTACTTTTTCCCAAAAAACATGTGAAAACTTATTGACTCGCGTATATGCCTAAGTGGGATATTGCCCCAGCTCACACATGGATATTGCCCCAGCTCACACATGGATATTGCCCCAGCTCAAACAATGGATTTGCCCCAGCTCATGGATTTGCCCCAGCTCATGGATATGCCCCAGCTCATGGATTTGCCCCAGCTCATGGATTTGCCCCAGCTCATGGATTTGCCCCAGCTCATGGATATGCCCCAGCTCATGGATTTGCCCCAGCTCATGGATTTGCCCCAGCTCATGGATATGCCCCAGCTCATGGATATGCCCCAGCTCATGGATTTGTCCCAGCTCATGGATTTGCCCCAGTTCATGGATTTGCCCCAGCTCATGGATTTGCCCCAGCTCTCACATGGATATTGCCCCAGCTCATGGATATGCCCCAGCTCATGGATTTGCCCCAGCTCATGGATATGCCCCAGCTCATGGATTTGCCCCAGCTCATGGATTTGCCCCAGCTCTCACCTGGATATTGCCCCAGCTCCAGATCCAGCAGGGGTTGAGGGGGCCCAGATGCCGGGCAGCGGGAGTGCCTGCCCGGTCCTGAACAGCGTGTGAGTCCGTCCGTGTTGAAGGGGATGCGGCTGCGTGCGTGCGCAGGTCACGCGGTCTGGCCAGTCAGGTGGTACAGAGACTCAGTACCACCTGATTAGCCGGACCACATGACCGGCTGCGCCTGCACGCAGCCGCATCCCCTTCAACACAGACGGACTCGTGTATAAGCCGAATCGCGTTTTTTTTACTCAAAATCTGAGTAAAAAAACTCAGCTTATACGCGAGTATATACGGTATGTCCTGGGTGGCGAGTATGTACCATTAGGTGTCTTGGCCAAGGACACTTACTGGACAGGTGCTCTTGCTGGGATTTGACTCTGTGCCTCCATGGTCATAGAGCAGTGACGTTACCTCTACTCCACCCTACTGGTACCACACATCACATGATTGATTGCCATGTGACTACCAGTACATGAAAGATGCTTGATTTTAAAAAGGCTGTTTATTTTGATGTCACAAAAAAAACATTTAATCACTGTGTAGCGCTCACTCCCGGAGGAGCCGCTGAAAATGAACCACGGGTCAGTCTCCCCGCACTAGGGAATAAATATACTCCAACACGCTGTAAGTTTTACAAGTTAAAAGGTTTACTAAAAGGTTTGCAGTTCTTGAGACACGGTATATACAGGAAGATTTACAGTACTTTCGTAACACGATAAACGCGTAGCGGTAAAAGAAACGAAAACACGAGGGCTTCGTATTTTCGGAAAAACCCCGACCGAGCAGAAAATTAAAAGATACGAAATTCGAGGAAAAACCGCGTAGCGGGACACAATAAAATACACAGTTCTCGTATCACGGTAAACGCGCAGCGGGAACAAAAAGGAAAATTGTTCAGAATGTAACTTTAACTTTGCCCCTTGTATGGATAGGAAAAAAGGAAACTGAGTCCTGCACAGGTTAAGTCCCAGAACGTGAAGTGGTATGTGTTTGTGTGTGTAGGGTACCCGGGTACTTTTCAACTGGCCAGTGAGTTTACTTTATCGATGTCTTCGACTAGTCAGTTGGGGCCCTGTGGGTTTTAGAAAGAAACCAGCAGCGTACGCTCTTATTCACATACGGCCTTGGGGCCTCTCACCCATCCAGCGCAAGCTCGAGATTCCGCTGACCCAGGACGTCTCTCCGCTCGATTTTAACTGGGGACGCCAACCACCGGATCTGTTGTCTGGCCTTCTGTCTGTCAGCCGCGACTCAGCCAGTTTACCGCCTGCTCCCCGCTTCCATCGACCGCGGTACTCCTTACTCGAGGGGTCTTCTCTCCTCAGCACTGCACTCGGATAATGTACATGGTGATGTCTGTCTCCCGCAAGGCTGGGTGACCCAATCCTAAAGCCGATCCACTCTGTCTGCGCTCCGGCCTATCTTTTGGTCTCTCCTTCTCTGTGGGTCTGTGCATCCGCTCTCCTTTGCTCCCTGGCGCGCTCTGCCTGTTCTCCACGAGGTGCAGGATGTACAGCGTCTCCACAAACCCACCCACTTCCTGTTTCTTCGCAAAGCATGCCGGGACATGTAGTTCGAGTGTCCAGAGTCTTTAATCGTGATTGTCTCCATCTTGTGGCTAAAAATGGGTACTGCCACAGTAAACTTTAACACATCGCTACAACTGTATATGACGTTTTCAATATGTAATAAAGTGTGTATGGTCTATCTTAATAAAGCATGTCTTTTTTGAGCTTTAAGAAGAGATAGGATTTGCCCTCTTTTAAAATGGAGAATAAATCACTTCCTGTTAGGGTATTTTGGCTTCTGGGATTTGTGGAGGAATGGGAAATCATGTGTGCAGTACTGGAGACCGTATCTCCAGAAGGATATAGACATCTTAGAGAGAGTTCAGAGAAGGGCTACTAAAATGGTGTACGGCTTGAAGGAGAAAAGTTACCAGGAAAGGCTTAATGATCTTAACATGTACAGCTTGGAAAAAAGACGAGACAGAGGAGATATGATAGAAACATTTAAATACGTAAAGGGAATCCACGAGGTAGAGGAAGGGAGTATATTTAAAAGGAAACAAAATAGCAAAACAAGAGGACATAGTCTTAGATTAGAGGGGCAAAGGTTTAAAAGTAACATCAGGAAGCATTATTTTACTGAGAGGGTGGTGGATACATGGAACAGTCTTCCAGTTGAAGTGGTAGAGGCCAAAACAGTAATTGAATTTAAGCAAGCATGGGATAGGCATAAGGCTATCCTAAACAAAAGATAAATCCAGGTTAAGTATCCATGTAATTGGGCAGACTAGATGGGCCGAAAGGTTCTTATCTGCCGACATTTTTTCTATGTTTCTATGTTTCTATGTGACCGTATATGACGCAAACACCATTTTGGATTTTCGTGTTCCAACCTAAAAGATATGAGGTGCTGACTCCAAATGGAAGAAGCAGATTCTGGAGTATATGCACCTTGAAAAAGATGTTTTATGTTGTGCTTTAGTATAGGGTCAGCCAGCGATGATCTATGCACTAAGATTACATATTGTCATTATTATACACAACGTTCTCTATCAGCTTGTAAATATTTGTTTTCACGCTAGGAGTTCAGTACAAATTACATTATCAGGGAGTCACCGCACGTTCGGGGACTTTTCGTTCCCTGCAATTCGGCAGGATTTGGCGATCCTAGTTCACGACCCTGCAGTGTATTCAGCAAGCACCACAGGGCCGCCGTACTGCAGGGAAAACCTGCTGCAAACCCGACGAACACTCACTGCAAAACACACCGAACACTCACTGAAACCCGCAGAAACAGCTGGATTAACCCCGCAAAACACGCCAAAGAAACCTGACTAGCCGCCGATCACAGCGCAGAGCAGTCGCCGAAAAACACGCCAAAAAAGACACTGAAAAAAAAAAAACAGTATGCCTGAAAGTTTGAAATTTGAAATGCTGTTTGCAAAAAAATTACTTAACGTAAATGCCTGGGATTTACATATAAGATCCTTTGAATGATAATAAAAAGGGCAGTTACAATAAACAGAGGACGATTAAAAAAAAAAAAGGAAAAATATTTTGCTAAAAAAGGCCTAACAGATCCTAAAAGATCTAGAAATAAAGAGACTTTTTGCTGCAGAATATAATATTAAACAGTTTATTAGATATTGGATTAAAACGGAAATATTTTTAACATTGAAGCCTATGGGATTCGTCTGAATAAATCCGTTGAATCAAACCACTGAACAGCAGGGCATTTCGGCAACTTTTCCCTGCTGTTTGGTGTTCTCTGAATAGACGAAGCATTGCTTCTCTATGAGGAATTCATTGCCCTTGAATAGGCACCGAACAGGCACAGTGTGTGCAGCAATTTGCCAAGATTTGGCAAACTGCCTGCTCTCTGAATGGCCAAGAAAGGTAACCGTATGCTGAATTTCACTGGTTGGTTAACTTTTGGGGCCAGATCGTCTCTCTTTGAATAACTCTGTATGTATTTTTATGTTTTGCAGTAAATTTATGGAACTTTGAGTTCACTTTATGTAAGATAGGTATTGTAGAGGAAAGTATGTAACGGCCCTGAAGCGGCCAACATTACGAGGTTTGTGAGGGTCCTGAAAATGGGCAACAGCACAAGTGGCTTGTCCTATGGTGGATCCATGCACAGGTCTCACAAGGTTTTAGCTCGACAGTGCCATTCCAGAGGTGGCTGAACCATATGCGAATCAGTCTGCTATAACCCAAAAACGGTGGCCAGTGCTGAAATGCCAAGCCTGCCTCCTCTGCAAACCCCAGCATTCGTTTCAGCCTTGTTTGGTCTCATCAGGAGAGCTAGCTGATACCTTTCTAGGCACCTCAAGCAAGTTGTCCACATCTAGATAGGTATTGTATGTTCATTCACATTTTTTAACTTTTTGTTTTTAGTTTTCATTAATGGTGCAATGCAGGGGCGGACTGACAACTAATGGGGCCCCCGGGCAATAGGAGGTCATGGGGCCACCTTGTCCTGCACCCGCAGGAGGCCACACCCATACTAAACCCCTCCCCTACAACGCAACACCCACATGTACATTATTGTGCTAAAGAATTTATTTCTGAACTCATTAAAATAACCTTTTTGAAAATTGTGTGAAGAAAATCCACTTGGACCCAACAGCGAATTAGGGAATCCGTTATGCCCCCTCCAGATTTAGAGATGGCCACTGCACTGCTGCAGCAGCCATCACCAACTCACTACAGTTAAGACTGCACCGCGGCACAAAATGTCCCTGTGGCAAATGTGGTAAACTGCCGATCACTTTAAAAGATACTGTACATTACAGAGCTTCACAGCAATAAAACTCACTAATGTGCAGTGTGTATGAGCGTATCACAGAGCACCGCAGCAATAAACCTCCCAGTAATGTGCGGTGTGTGTGACCGTATCACAGAGCTCCACAGCAATAAATTTCATAGTAATGTGCACTGTTTATGAACGTATCACAGAGCTCCACAGAAATAAAACTCACAGTAATGTGCGGCATAGGCTTAGTACGCCGCCTGCAGCAAAGAGGTTAAATGGAAAAAAGGGGCTAAAATTTGAGAAGAGTGCCCATTTAACCTCTTGCTGCCCCACACCAATATTTACAGGGTTATTCAAAGAGATTCGAAAAGTCACCGCACGTTCGGTGACTTTTCGTTCTCTTCAATTCGATTCCTTTTGCCGATCCCATTTCGGTGACCCTGCGGTGTATTCAGCAAACACCACAGGGTCCCCGAATTGCAGGGAAAAGCTGCCGCAAACCTGCCGAAAACGAACCGCAAAACCCAGCGAATGCATGCCGAAAATCCTCAAAAACATCTGGATTAACCTGCCGAAAACCACGGAAAAACCCGAGCAGGAGCCGATCACCCACAGTGAAGCCGCCGGAAAAAGCTGAGACCGCAGACAGAGTGAAGTGAATAAATTAGAAAAACAGTTTGCATGAATGTGTGAAAAGTGAAACACTGTTTGCAAAGAAACTACTGAGCGAAAATGTCTCAAATTTGCATATGAGGTCAAGGGAATGATAATAAAAAGGGCTGTTACAGAAAAAATAAGTAAACTTAAAAAAAACAAAAACAATTGGACTTTTAAAAAAAAAAAATCAGAAAAATGCTTAAAATATCCTAAAAAATCTATAAATAAAGAGACTCTTTACTGCATAATTTTATAATGAACGGTTTCTTAGATATTGAATTAAAACAGGAATATTTTTAACATTGAAGCCTATGGGATTCTCTTGAATAAACTTGCCGAATTAAACCACCGAATGGCAGGGCATTAGGGGAACCTTTCACTGCTGGTTTGTGTTCTCTGAATAGCCGAAGCAGTGCTTTTTCATGGGGGATTCACTGCCCTCGAACAGGCACCGAACAGGCACCGTATGTTCAGGCAATTCGCCTGGATTTGGCATATTGCCTGCTCTCTGGATAGCCGAATGGCCAAGAAAGGTAACCGAACGCTGATTTTCAGCATTCGGTTACCTTTCTCAAGCAATTCGGATCTCTTTGGATCTGTTAGTCTCCTACCTGTACCTCACGATGCTGCCAAGACGCTCGCTGTCATTCTTACTTTGTGCAGTGCAGGCAGCAGATAATGTGGCGATTCTAGGAGCAATACCAGCCTTTTGGGTGCAGCATAAGGGGGCAACGATGGACTGCGACAAAGGACACAGGCGCAGAATTTTATGCACAGCAGCCTGTTTATAGACAAATAAATGCATTTACAAACACAGCCATATGTTCATATACTGTACATAGCCATATATCCCCTACACCCAGGGGGTATGTAGCAATAAAACTCCCAGTAATGTGCAGTGTGTATGAGTGTATCACAGAGCTCCACAGCAATAAACCTCACTGCAATGTGCAGTGTATATGAGGGTATCACAGAATCCACAGCAATAAAACTCTCACCGTAACGTACTGATAGTTTATTCAACCCCCAGCATATCAATTGTCATCTTACTACCCCGTATATCAATTGTATTTCATATTACCCGCAGTATATATATCAATTTATTTCATGTTACCCACCCCCGCAGTATATCAATTTATTTATTTCATGTCTCCCCCAGTACATCAATTGGGGCTATGCCCCCATACATCAATTGGGGCTATGCCCCCGTACATCAATTGGGGTTATGCCCCATACATCAATTGGGGCTATGCCCCCCATACATCAATTGGGTTTGAGGCTATGCCCCCAGTACATCAATTGGGGCTATGCCCCCCCCCAGCACATCAATTCTGGGGCTATGCCCCCAGTACATCAATTGGGGTTATGCCCCACTGTACATCAATTGGGGCTATGCCCCGTACATCAATTGGGGCTATGCCCCCCGCCCCATACATCAATTAGGACTACGCCCCGTACATCAATTGGGGCTATGCCCCCCATACATCAATTGGGGATATGTCTCTCCCCCCCCCATTCGCTCACTGGAGTTCACCAAAACCTGCTTGGTCTCTCCAGGCGCTTGTCCTGCGCGGCGACGTGCATCACATGAAGGGCAACGTTCATTACGTGAGGGGGCGGCACCGCTACAACGTGCCTGCTCCAATTTAGAATGTGGGATGCAGGCAAGCCGCAGCGCTAGTTTCGGATAGTGCCGCCGGGACATGGCTGCCTGACATCCTCTGGTTCCAAGAGCTAAGGGCCGATTGTGCTAGACCAACTGGGCCCCTACCGACCCGCGGGCCCTCGGGCAGATGGGTCAGTCCGCCCCTAGTACAGTCAGGTCCAAAAATATTGGGACAGCAACACAATTCTAACATCTTTGGCTCTATACACCACAATGGAGTTGGAATGAAACAAACACAATGTGCTTTAACTGCAGACTGTCGGCTTTAATTTGAGGGTATGTACATCCAACTCAGGTGAACGGTGTAGGACTTACAGCAGCTTGCAGATGTACCTCCCACTTGTTAAGGGACCAAAGGTAATGGGACAGAATAATAATAATCATAAATCAAACTTTCCCTTCTTAATACTTTGCAGTCAATCACAGCCTGAAGTCTGGAATGCGTAGACATCACCATTGCATAACATTCCACTTCTGTCCCTTCAAAAACTCTTTGGTTGCTTTTGCAGTATGCTTTGGGTCATTGTCCATCTGCACTGTGAAGCGCGGTCCAATGAGTTCTGCAGCATTTGGCTGAATGTGAGCAGATAATATTGCCCGAAACACTTCAGAATTCATCCTGCTGCTTTTGTCAGCAGTCACATCATCAATAAATACAAGAGAACCAGTTCCATTGGCAGCCATACATGCCCACGCCATGACACTACCACCACCATGCTTCACTGATGAGGTGGTATGCTTAGGATCATGAGCAGTTCCTTTCCTTCTCCATACTCTTCTCTTCCAATCACTCTGGTACAAGTTGATCTTGGTCTCATCTGTCCATAGGATCTTGTTCCAGAACTGGGAAGACTTTGTTATGTGTTGTTTGGCAAACTCTAATCTGGCCTTCCTGTTTTTGAGGCTCACCAATGGTTTACATCCAGAAACTATTTTGCAAAAATAAATATAACAGTTACCGTATTTTTCGCTCCATAAGACGCACTTTTTTCCCCCAAAAAGTGGGGGGAAAAGTGGGTGCGTCTTATGGAGCGAATATGGCCCAGCAGCTCGTGGATGTGCCTCCGCTCACCTGCCGCCGCCGCGTTCGTCTCCCTCTGAGCATGCGTCTGGCGGCAGGAAGCTTGGGCACTCGCCTGGGGGAGCCACGTGACCGCGATCTCCCGAGATCGCGGTCACGTGGCTCCCCCAGGCGAGTGCCCAAGCTTCCTGCCGCCGGACGCATGCTCAGAGGGAGACAAACGCGGCGGCGGCGGCGGCGGCGGCAGGTGAGCGGAGGCACATCCACGAGCTGCTGGGCCATATCCATATGTGAGCTGGGGAATTATCAATGTGTGAGCTGGCTGGGGCAAATCCATGTGTGAGCTGGCTGGGGCAAATCCATGTGTGAGCTGGCTGGGGCAAATCCATGTGAGAGCTGGCTGGGGCAAATCCATGTGTGAGCTGGCTGGGGCAAATCCATGTGAGAGCTGGCTGGGGCAAATCCATGTGAGAGCTGGCTGGGGCAAATCCATGTGAGAGCTGGCTGGGGCAAATCCATGTGAGAGCTGGCTGGGGCAAATCCATGTGAGAGCTGGCTGGGGCAAATCCATGTGAGAGCTGGCTGGGGCAAATCCATGTGAGAGCTGGCTGGGGCAAATCCATGTGTGAGCTGGCTGGGGCAAATCCATGTGTGAGCTGATGGGGCAAATCCATGTGTGAGCTGATGGGGCAAATCCATGTGTGAGCTGGCTGGGGCAAATCCATGTGTGAGCTGGCTGGGGCAAATCCATGTGTGAGCTGGCTGGGGCAAATCCATGTGTGAGCTGGCTGGGGCAAATCCATGTGTGAGCTGGCTGGGGCAAATCCATGTGTGAGCTGGCTGGGGCAAATCCATGTGAGAGCTGGCTGGGGCAAATCCATGTGAGAGCTGGCTGGGGCAAATCCATGTGAGAGCTGGCTGGGGCAAATCCATGTGTGAGCTGGCAGGGGCAAATCCATGTGAGAGCTGGCTGGGGCAAATCCATGTGAGAGCTGGCTGGGGCAAATCCATGTGAGAGCTGGCTGGGGCAAATCCATGTGTGAGCTGGCTGGGGCAAATCCATGTGTGAGCTGATGGGGCAAATCCATGTGTGAGCTGATGGGGCAAATCCATGTGAGAGCTGGCTGGGGCAAATCCATGTGTGAGCTGGCTGGGGCAAATCCATGTGTGAGCTGATGGGGCAAATCCATGTGTGAGCTGGCTGGGGCAAATCCATGTGTGAGCTGGGGCAAATCCATGTGTGAGCTGGCTGGGGCAAATCCATGTGTGAGCTGGGGCAAATCCATGTGTGAGCTGGGGCAAATCCATGTGTGAGCTGGGGCAAATCCATGTGTGAGCTGGGGCAAATCCATGTGTGAGCTGGGGCAAATCCATGAGCTGATGGGGCAGATCCATGTGTGAGCTGGGGCAAATCCATGTGTGAGCTGGGGCAAATCCATGTGTGAGCTAAGGCATATCCACGTGTGAGCTAAGGCATATCCACGAGCTGGGGCAATATCCATTATTACACTATTTCATTCAGAATATTTATTTTCCGGTTTTCCTCCTCTAAAAACTAGGTGCGTCTTATGGTCAGGTGCGTCTTATGGAGCGAAAAATACGGTATGTCCTCTAACCAGTCTATAGTAAGTGTATCTGAACACTCCTTGAAGAACTGTCTGCCTATATGCAATAACGCAAACCACTTTTGAAGGATAATGGATAGTGATGAGCCGAACACCCCCGTGTTCGGTTCGCATTCGAACTCGAACAATTTCAAAAGTTCGAGTTCGAACTCGAACACGAACCGAACTCAATGCAAGTCAATAGGACTCGAAAGTTTGATTTTTAGAGTGCCCTCCAAGAGGGCGTATATGCAAGTTATTTGCCATAAAAGGTGTATAGGGGTCCGGTAGTGCCCTGGGGGACAGGAAGCAAGGACAAAAAGTTAAAAAAAAAAACATTTTTAAAGGAACAGTGAGTTTTCCATGAAATAAAGGTTAAGAATAAAAACGAAAAATTCCTTCAAATATCGTGCCTAGGAGGTCCCCATAACCTGCCCGTGAAGTGGCGGATTTGTAGGATGTATAGAAACACTTAAAAACAAAAAAATTATGTTTAAAGTGACGTGATTTTTTTGGCTAAATTATGGTGAAACTTATGCAGGCTTTGGATGAAAGTAACAATTGGAGTCAAACAATTCAGCTGACTCCTCCGTGTATGATAGCGAGGCTACGGCAGGAGTAGCTGTGGACATGGAGGCTGAGTTAGATGTTTTGGCAGCTGAGGTGGACTGTAAACCACTACAAGCCTGGCTGGCAGAGGACTCGGAGGATGAGGATGGCCTGGTTAGCCAATCCACCAAATCCTCTGTATGTTGCTGCTGCTTAAGACGACCAGCACCAGTTAGAAAGGACAAGCGTGCCCCTGCAGAGGATGCACCACGTCCACGATGACCAGGGGCACAGCCTTCCGACACAGAGGCTGCTTGCCCTCTTATCTGTGTCTGGGAGCATCTGCCTGTCCTTTTTGGTCTTTCTGACATGGTGAGTGATATATAGATTAAAGATATACAGAACTCAGATTCAACTCTGTTATAAAAATTGGAGATAGGCAGAACTCTGATTCAGGTGTTATCTAGATTAAAGATTTCTAGAACTCTGGTATAACTCAGTGAGACACCCTGATAGCTGGCAGCCAGTGACAGGACACAGATTAGAATTCCCAGAAACCTCCTATAAATCAGTGAGACCCCCTGATGGGTGGCAGTGACAAGAAACAAATTACAATTCCCAGGAACCTCCTATAAATCAGTGAGACCCCCTGATGGGTGGCAGTGACAAGACACAGATTAAAATTCGCAGAAATCTGCTACAAGTATGTGGGACCCCCTGATAACTGGCAGTGAGAAGACACAGATTACAATTCCCAGAAACCTCCTATAAATCAGTGAGACCCCCTGATGGGTGGCAGTGACTAGGGATGAGCCGAACACCCCCCGAGTTCGGTTCGGGCCCGAACCCGAATTTTTCCAAATGTTCGGGTCCGAACCCGAACCCGAACCCCATGCAAGTCAATGGGGCTGAAAATTCGATTTTTAGAGTGCCCTCCAAGAGGGCATATATGCTACATATTTGCCATAAAAGGTGTATGGGGGTCCGGGTAGTGCCCTGGGGGACAGGAAACAAGGACAAAAAGTTTAAAAAAATACATTTTTAAAGGGACAGTGAGTTTTCCATGAAATAAGGGTTAAAAATAAAAACAAAAAATTCCTTCAAATATCGTGCCTAGGAGGTCCCCATAACCTGCCTGTGAAGTGGCGGATTTGTAGGATGTATAGAAACACTTAAAAACAAAAAAATGATGTTTCAAGTGAAGGTAAATGCTTTTCCTTTAATCTATCCATAAACAACTGCTTGGGGCGGCAGTCTGTATGAAAAGAGGTGACATTTTCGGACACGCAGAAAAAGTTTACTGATTTTTTTGGCTAAATTATTGTGAAACCTATGCAGGCTTTGGATGAAAGTAACAATAGGTGCTTCAAAATTGGTCCTTTAGCGTCCCCAACAGTGCCGTCACACCATAACCCCTCTGAGGATATGAATCTGATACAGGCGTCAGTGGCAGTGCACCCAAATATTGTGCTTTTGGTGCCAGGCCTGCAAGAACTATCATACAGTAACCCCTCTGTGGTATTGTGGATAAATGCAGGGGTGAACCTTGTGGTCCTATATTAAAAAGATACGCATCTGGTAAAGGCGTCAGTGCACCAAGATATTCTGCCTTTGGTGCAAGACTGCCAGGCCAGCAAGTATCATCATACAGAACCCCTCTGTAGTATTGTGGAAGAATGCAGGGGTGGACCATGTGGTCCTATATTGAAAAGTTTTTTATCTGGTAATGGGCGTCAGTGCACCCAGATATTGTGCCTTTGGTGCCAGGCCAGCAAGTATCATCATACAGTAACCCCTCTGTAGTATTGTGGAAGAATGCAGGGGTGAACCTTGCGGTCCTATATTAAAAAGATATGATTCTGGTCAAGGCGTCAGTGCACCCAGGTATTGTGCCTTTTGTGCAAGACTGCCAGGCCAGCAAGTATCATCATACAGTAACCCCTCTGTAGTATTGTGGAAGAATGCAGGGGTGGACCATGTGGTCCTATATTAAAAAGATATGATTCTGGTCAAGGCGTCAGTGCACCCAGATATTGTGCCTTTGGTGCAAGACTGCCAGGCCAGCAAGTATCATGATACAGTAACCCCTCTGTAGTATAGTGGAAGAATGCAGGGGTGGACCATGTGGTCCTATATTGAAAAGTGTTTTTTTTTTATCTGTTAATGGGAGTCAGTGCACCCAGATATTGTGCCTTAGGTGCCAGACTGCCAGGCCAGCAAGTATCACCATACAGTAACCCCTCTGTAGTATTGTGGAAGAATGCAGGGGTGAACCTTGCGGTCCTATATTAAAAAGATATGCATCTGGTAAAGGCGTCAGTGCACCCAGATATTCTGCCTTTGGTGCAAGACTGCCAGGCCAGCAAGTATCATCATACAGTAACCCCTCTGTAGTATTGTGGAAGAATGCAGGGGTGGACCATGTGGTCCTATAATAAAAAGATATGATTCTGGTCAAGGCCCAGTGCACCTTTCATGGCAGCTAGTGCCTTCACACCGTAACCCTTTTGTGGTATTGTGGAAGAGTGCAGGGTTGGACCCTGCGGTTCAAAAAATTTAAATGATATAAATCTGGCACAGGCGTCAGTGCAGCCAAACATTGCACCTTTCATGGCAGCAAGTGCATTCATACCGTAACCCTTTTGTGGTATTGTGTAAGAGTTCAGTGCTGGAGGTTTTGTGAATGCAGAAGACATCCCGATCTATTCCGTTACGTCAGCATCAGGGGGTTGATAGCTGCTGATCCAAGACTGATTCATTTTTATAAATGTCAGCAGGTCTACAGAGTCGGTGGACAGACGCACTCTTTTGTCTGTGACAAAACCTCCATCGGCACTGAACGTCCTTTCAGAAAGCACGCTGGATGAAGGGCAACCTAGTAGCTGCATAGCATATTGGCTAAGTTCTGGCCAGTGATCCAATCTCAACACCCAGTAAGCCAGTGGATCATCTGCTGGAAAGGTATCCAGGTCTGCCCTTGCCCCTAGGTAGTCCTACACCACATGGTGAAGACGCTGGCAATGGGTGCCTACATTTGACGTCCCTGGGCGTCGTGGACTAAAAAAATTACAAAATGCATCAGTCAAGCGGCCCTGGCCTTCAGCACTATTCCTCTGATCATCCGCAGCCTCAGAAGCACTTGTGTCAGCACTTGGTAATCTACCAGTGCCTGGAAAGGTGTTACACAAGTGTCGCTTTAGAGCATCCTCAAGTTTTTTCATCCTGTGCTCTCTCTGTGCGGGCAGGATGAGCTCTGCAACTTTACCCTTGTATCGTGGATCAAGAAGGGTTGCCAACCAGTAATGATCCCTCTCCTTGATAGCACGAATCCTGGGGTCCTTTAGCAGGCTTTGCATTATTAGGGAGCCCATGCAGCGTAGGTTGGAGGTGGCATTAGCTTCCGAGTCTTCCTGGTCAATGAGGATGACCGTATCGTGCACTTCCTCCTTCCAGCCACGCACTAGCCCTTCTGTTTCTGGGCACACGAAACCCTCTCTTGAGGAATCCCCACCTTCAATGCCCCCACTACTTAAATATTCCTCCTCTTCCTCCTCCTGTCTGATCTGAGTAGGACCCGCTCGAATGCTGTCTGCGGAAAGACTGGGGCCTTGAGAGCTAAGGAAGGCCTCCTCTTCCTCCCGCTGCTCTGCCTCTAGAGCCACATCTATAATTCCCCGCAGAGTGTGCTCCAGCAGGAACACTAAAGGAATTGTGTCACTGATGCATGCACTGTCCCTGCTCACCATCCTCGTTGCCTCCTCAAATGGTGACAGTACAGTGCATGCATTCTTGATCATCAGCCACTGCAGGGGGGAAAAAAACCAAGTTGACCTGAACCTGTCCTTGTGCCATACTCACACAGGTACTCGTTGATGGCCCTCTACTGCTTGTGCAGACGCTGCAGCATTGCTAATGTCGAGTTCCACCTGGTGGGCATGTCACAGATCAGACAGTTTGTGGGAAGGTGGAATTCTCTTTGAATTTCTGCCAGGCGAACGCTTGCTGGGAATGACCGTCTGAAGTGGCTGCAGACTTTTCTGGCCTGGCTGAAGAGCTCTGGCAGCCCTGGGTACTTGGCTAGGAAGTGCTGTACCACCAGATTTAGGACATGTGCTAGGTGTCATGCCTCAGCCCTGAGAGTCTGCTGTGGTCAGCCTGGGTCACTTGCTCTCATTACCTGCTTCCCACCTAAGGGTTAACTCTGTGTCTGAACCTGAGGTTTTGCATAAAACCAGACCACACCCTCCTCCCCTTTGCTCTTTCATTTTGTGTTTTTCCCTTTCCTGTGTTCAGAGGTCTTGAGAGCTCCCTCTTGTCATTGTATGCTGCCTGATTTATTTTGCTCTGCCGTGCATTCTTGCTGTGTCTGCATTACCTGGTTCCTGCTGGCTGGACGATCCACTGCATGGCCCATTATCCAGTGGGTCCAGAGACTCTCAAGTGGCTTCCAGCCCTCCAGCTCTCTCCAAGGAGACCAACCTTCTATCAAGGTACATTTGCCTAAAGACTCCTGCTTCTCCTCAAGCGGATCTGGAGAGAGACTAAGAGGTCCACCATCCACTTGCCTATTTTCTGTGTTACTGTCTGTTCTGTGCTGGACTGTTAGCTGTGAACCATTCTTCAATACAGCCTTATTGTACATATACTGCCTCCAGTGTCTGTGTGCCTGCTTATCCCCAGCGCTTGGGATTATATATCACAACACAGAGGCTGTGCCATGGCTCCTTTGTGGCGCGAGCCTGACATAATGAAAGAGCCCAACATCAGGCCCGTGGGGGTAATACATGCACTGGAGGACATTGCTTATCAGCTGCTGCTTGTGGTAGAGGATGTATGGAATCTCATGGACTATTTTCCTCTTATACCTGGCCCTGTCAGGCCTTCACCAGAGAGCAGAGCATTGCAGCAACCAGCTGTGGCTAATCGCTCTCCACCTGAATGCAGAGCCCAGGCACCTTCTGTGGAGTCACAGAGAGAAAGGCGTAGAAGGCTGAACCAATGCTTCTACTGCGGGTCAGATCTGCACCGAATAGATGTCTGTCCCATCAGACCTGCTAAGCCTTAAGCCGCTGGTCCTGTACCACGCCAAGCCGCTGGTCCTGTGCCATGCCAAGCCGCTGGTCCTGTGCCACGCCAAGCCGCTGGTCCTGTGCCATGCCAAGCCGCTGCCAAATCCAGTCAGACTCCAGTCGCTACCAAGCTTCACCAAGCTGCTGCCAAGTCCCGTCAGACTCCAGTTGCTGCCAAGCTTCGCAAAGTTGCCACCAAGTCCCGCCAGACTCCAGCTGCTGTCAAGCCTCGTCAGGCTACCAATGTTGGCAAGCTTCGCCGAACTCCTGTACCCAGGAGGCCTGCATCCAGTGTGGTCTCCTCGGAGGAGGAGAGTTCTAAGGAGGACTCGATTGCCGAGTACATGGAGACTCTGCCTACTGAGCCCAGCGAGGAAGAACCCATGAGTGTGGAGCCCACATTCCCCAAAGACCAAGAACCTATGGAGGTTGCTCCTCTCCTGGTGGCCTCTACTATGACCCCCCAGACTGCTAAGCATCCTCAAGGTGGTCCTGGACGACAAATTGGGGCCCTGCTTAAGAGACCTGCATTCAATTCAGGGTTCTATGGTTGTGACACCCTACCTTCTGAGACTCAACCAAGCCCACCAGACCAAATCCAGACTCTGTCCATAGCCTCTGATGGCTTCATCGTGCCGGACTCTGAGCTTGCTGTATATGAACAGCGCCTGGCAGCTAAGGAGCCAGTTCCTTCACCCATCGTCGTGGGGGTTGCCACCAGCAGCCCTCTCACGCCTGTGCCACCTGTGACCAGTCCTACTCCTGAGGGCTGCGTCTGGGCATCCAACGGGACTTTGGTCTGGAAAGAGGACTTGGAAATCTTTGAACAGGCCCTACATGCTCAAGGGGACATTTATGATGATCCAGACTCAGACTCTGATAGTTGGTGGTAAGCTCCTTGCTACTTCCCTGATTTGGGCATGTCCTAGGTGCCCGGAGTGCACCTTGAAAGGAGGGAGGTACTGTCATGCCTCAGCCCTGAGAGTCTGCTGTGGTCAGCCTGGGTCACTTGCTCTCACTACCTGCTTCCCACCTAAGGGTTAACTCTGTTTCTGAACCTGAGGTTTTGCATAAAACCAGACCACACCCTCCACCCCTTTGCTCTTTCATTTTGTGTTTTTCCCTTTCCTGTGATCAGAGGTCTTGAGAGCTCCCTCTTGTCATTGTATGCTGCCTGATTTATTTTGCTCTGCCGTGCATTCTTGCTGTGTCTGCATTACCTGGTTCCTGCTGGCTGGACGATCCACTGCGTGGCCCACTATCCAGTGGGTCCAGAGACTCTCAAGTGGCTTCCAGCCCTCCAGCTCTCTCCAAGGAGACCAACCTTCTATCAAGGTACATTTGCCTAAAGACTCCTGCTTCTCCTCAAGCGGATCTGGAGAGAGACTACGTGATCCACCATCCACTTGCCTATTTTCTGTGTTACTGTCTGTTCTGTGCTGGACTGTTAGCTGTGAACCATTCTTCAATACAGATTTATTGTACATATACTGCCTCCAGTGTCTGTGTGCCTGCTTATCCCCAGCGCTTGGGATTATATATCACAACACAGAGGCTGTGCCATGGCTCCTTCGTGGCGCGAGCTTGACACTAGGCATGGCACATGCGTCAATTTACCCTTGCGTAGGGCGGAGAGAAGGTTGCTGCCATTATCACAGACGATCATTCCCAGCTCAAGCTGGCGTGGAGTTAACCATCTCTGCACCTGGCCCTGCAGAGCTGACAGAATTTCTGGCCCGGTGTGGCTCCTGTCCCCTAAACAAACCAGCTCAAGCACAGTATGGCTTCTTTTTGCTTGAGCCATTGCGTAGACCCTGTCAGGCGTCGGTTTAACTGCCACTTCGCCAGAGACAGAGAAGGAGGAAGAGGGAGAGGTGGTGGTGGTGGAGCAGACAGACCTCATACAAGCAGCTTTCTTGAGGCATGGTGGATGAACAAGCTCCAGCAAAGAGCCCCGTCTTGGATCCCTCCCAGCTGCAATCAGAGTTACCCAGTGTGCCGTGAAGGAAAAGTAATGGCCCTGTCCATGCTTGCTGGACCACGTGTCTAAAGTCATGTGCACCTTGCTGCTGACTGCCTTTCCCAATGACTCCACAACATTGTCTTCCACGTGCTGGTATAGTGCTGGAATGGCCTTCCGTGAAAAGAAATGGCGTTTTGGAACCTGCCACTGTGGTACAGCACATTCAGCAAATTCACGGAAGGAAGCAGAGTCCACCAACTGCAAAGGCAGCAGCTGCAATGCGAGTAATTTTGCTAAGCTGGCATTTAGACGCTGTGCTTGTGGATGGTTGGGACTATATTTTTTCATACGCTGCGGCAACGTAATCTGACTGCGTAAATCTTCAACTGCTGGGAGGATGTCACATTGTGAGTAAGGACCTGGTACATCCATTACTGTAGCATCATCCCTGTCAGTGGAGGTTGTAGGCATTGACATGGCAGGACATACAGTGGGGGTAGAGACAGATGAGGAGGAGGGGGACCTACGCAAAGTTTTGCGCCAACGGGATGCGTGGTGGGTGGTCATATGTCGCCTCAAGTACGTGGTACCCAAGTGTCCGGTGTTTATCCCACGCTTCAGCCTCCTCTGACAAAGATTACAAATAGAAACGGTGGGGTCTGCTGCACATTTCTTAAAGAACTCCCAGACAGCAGAGTTCCTGCATGTGTTCTTTGAGACAACAGCGCTCTGCACTGGAGCAGCTCTGACATCTAATGCCTTGGACTGGCTAGTGCTACTGTTGGTCACAGAGGATGTTGTGCCTCGTGTTTGCTGAGCCTCCTCCTCCTCCTCCCCCTCCTCCTCACTTGATTCCTCAGTTCGATCTGGCACCCAGGTGGAGTCAGTGACCTCATCATCAATGTCATCTTCACCCCCTATCTCCTCATCACTGGAGCCAACTTGGCAGTATGCTGCAGCTGCTGGGGCAACATGAGTGCCAGTTATTTGTGTGTCATCACTGACACCCCCTTCCTCTAGGTTGATTATACTCCCTTGCTCAGCCTCAGAGATTAAATCAGACCACTGTAGTTGCTGCGCATCCTCAATCAGCATGTCACTGTCATTGTAGTCAAACAATTCAGCTGACTCCTCCGTGTGTGATAGCGAGGCTACGGCAGGAGTAGCTGTGGACATGGAGGCTGCATTAGATGCTTTGGCAGCTGAGGTGGACTGTAAAGCACTAGAAGCCAGGCTGGCAGAGGACTCGGAGGATGAGGATGGCCTGGCTAGCCAATCCACCAAATCCTCTGTATGTTGCTGCAGGTTAAGAAGACGGCCAGCACCAGTTATAAAGGACAAGCTTGCCCCTGCAGAGGATGCACCACGTCCACCACGACCAGCGGCACAGCCTCCCGACACAGGGGCTGCTTGCCCTCTTATCTGTGTCTGGGAGCATCTGCCTGTCCTTTTTGTTCTTTCAGACATGGTGAGTGATATATAGATTAAATATATACAGAACTCTGATTCAACTCTGGTATAAAGATTAAAGATTTACAGAACTCTGGTATAAATCAGTGAGACCCTTTGATGGGTGACAGTGAAACCTCTTATAAATCAGTGAGACCCCTTGATGGGTGGCAGTGAAACCTCCTATAAATCAGTGAGACCCTTTGGTGGTGGCAGGGAAACCTCTTATAAATCAGTGAGACCCTTTGATGGGTGGCAGTGAAACCTCTTATAAATCAGTGGAGACCCTTGATCGGTGGCAGTGGAAACCTCTTATAAATCAGTGAGACCCCTTGATGGGTGGCAGTGAAACCTCTTATAAATCAGTGAGACCCCTTGATGGGTGGCAGTGAAACCACCTATAAATCAGTGAGACCTTTGATGGGTGGCAGTGAAACCTCCTATAAATCAGTGAGACCTTTGATGGGTGGCAGTGAAACCTCCTATAAATCAGTTAGACCCTTTGATGGGTGGCAGTGAAACCTCCTATAAATCAGTGAGACCCTTTGATGGGTGGCAGTGAAACCTCTTATAAATCAGTGAGACCCTTTGATGGGTGGCAGTGAAACCTCCTATAAATCAGTAAGACCCCTTGATGGGTGGCAGTGAAACCTCCTATAAATCAGTGAGACCCTTTGATGGGTGGCAGTGAACCTCCTATAAATCAGTGAGACCCTTTGATGGGTGGCAGTGAAACCTCTTATAAATCAGTGAGACCCTTTGATGGGTGGCAGGGAAACCTCTTATAAATTAGTGAGACCCTTTGATGGGTGGCAGTGAAACCTCCTATAAATCAGTGAGACCCTTTGATGGGTGGCAGTGAAACCTCTTATAAATCAGTGAGACCCTTTGATGGGTGGCAGTGAAACCTCCTATAAATCAGTGAGACCCTTTGATGGGTGGTAGTGAAACCTCTTACAAATCAGTGAGACCCTTTGATGGGTGGCAGTGAACCTCCTATAAATCAGTGAGACCTTTGATGGGTGGCGGCAGTGAAACCTCTTATAATCAGTGAGACCCTTTGATGGGTGGCAGTGAAACCTCCTATAAATCAGTGAGACCCCTTGATGGGTGGCAGTGAAACCTCCTCTAAATCAGTGAGACACTTTGTTGGGTGGCAGTGAAACCTCTTATAAATCAGTGAGACCCCTTGATGGGTGGCAGCCAGTGAAAACACACGGATTATAACAATTCCCAAATATTTTGTAGAAATTAGTGACCCCAAAAATACTGCTTGTTACTGGCTGTGTGACAAGACACAGATCACCTCAATTCACAAATGTTTTGTAGAAATTTGGGAGCCCCAAAATACTGCGTGTTACTGGCTATGTGACAAGACACAGATCACCTCAATTCACAAATGTTTTAAAGAAATTAGTGACCCCAAAAAAACTTGCTGGCACAGTGACAAGACACACCTATCAATTCCCTGATATTTTGTAGAAATGAGACCCCCCCAGACCCCCCCCAGTAGCGTGGCAGACCGGCAATCACAACAATCTCCTCTGAAATTTCCTCTGAAATGCGTGCAGAATCAGCGCGTGGAAACGTTATATAGTGTGCTGCGGGACTTAGCTCTGTGAGCCCATGATTGGGCAAAATTTGCCCAATCAGGACTCTGAGCGGTGATTGGCATACTGTGGTCCTGTGGTCAGGTGCAAGGCTGTAGCCAATTACGAGCTTCAGGCCAGTGGGAAAATGCATTGTGGGCCATTGTGATGCATTGTGGACTCGAACATTGCGCCGAACACCCGGAAATGTTCGGAGTTCGCGATCTACCCGAACAGGCTAAGTTCGGGCCGAACTCGAACTTTCTGAACCCGAACCGCCTCATCCCTAGCAGTGACAAGACACAAATTACAATTCCCAGGAACCTCCTATAAATCAGTGAGACCCCCTGATGGGTGGCAGTGACTAGGGATGAGCTGTTCGGGTTCGGACGGTTCGGAGTTCGACCCGAACTTTGGCAGTTTGAAAGTTCGCGAATTTCGAACTTTTTGGGTGTGTTCGGTTCGAGTTCGAAAAAAAAAAAAATTTTGAAAAAAGTATAGAAAATGCTTAAAAAAATACTAAAAAATCTAGAAATAAAGAAACTCTTTACTGCAGAATATTATAAGCAACGGTTTATTAGATATTGAATTTAAAACTAATGTGTACGTGGAAAGATTATCAACTCTAAATGACCTCTATTCACAAAGGGGCATAACACCAGGTGTTTTTAGTCTGGTAATCAATTTGATACATTGTACACCATACTGAGGGTGGGGTGGTTACATAGTTACATAGTTATAGTTACATAGTTATATAGGCTGAAAAAAGACATGCGTCCATCGGGTTCAGCCTCTCCCACATAACCTACTGCTGTTGATCCAAAAGAAGGCAAAAAACCCAGTCTGAATGCTTGCCAATATGCAACATACTGGGAAAAAATTCCTTCTTGACCCCAGAATGGCAGTCAGATTTCTCCTTGGTGTCTGCTTCTGATTGAGATTTGAGAATTAATTTCCCTAAAACATCCTAATATGCTGCATTTAACCCTTTCACTGCTGAGGCTTTTCACACCTCTGTGCTGAGGTCATTTTTACCGCTTTCGCTCATCATGTTTAACCGCGTTTTTTAGCCATATTTTGATATATGACCCAGACATATTATATATCGTTCTTTCCGACAGACTTGGCAGTTTCATAATATGTCATTATTATATGTATACGTTATGTCTTGTCTGTATATTATAACAAAAATGCAATAAAATTTGCATTTTCAATAATTTATTATGTGTAAAGTGTTTTTTTCACATTCTAACATGCGATCTTTTGCGGTTTTATTTTGTATGGGGTGCGCTTGTTAAAAAAATTAGAAATGGGGTCTCGTTACATTTTTTTTGGGGAAAATTTCACTTTTTTTAACAAACGCACCGCATACTAAAATCGTTAGTGCAGCATTATTGTTCACATTATAATTAAAATGGGAACAATATTGCTGCATTAACAAAACAAAAACAAAAAAAAACTTGTTTATTTTTTTTTTAGAATTTTTTTTAAAACATTTTTCATGCTCATGTTTGGTATCCTTGGAAAGTCCATGCTCTGGCCGATCCAACGATAACAAACATTACCACGGATCGGGACATAGGGGGTTCATTGGAACCCCCTATCTCCACCATTGGTGGCAGCTAGGGGTTAACTCCAGGACCGGCGTCATCGTGCTATGCACAATGACGCCAGTCCTCAGGGGGAGTTCCTGGAGGCTTGGCCAACATCCAAGATGTCGGCCAGCTCCAGGAGAGGATCACGATCTGGCGATTTTCAGTGCCGATTCGTGATCCGGCTCCCCAGGGGTTAATCACAGCCACCGTTTGGAAGGGCAGGCTGTGCCCTTCCAGACGGTGCCTGGATTAATCCTCTGCCCCCCGGCGATCGGGAGGGAGAAAGGTCCGAAGGACCTCCCCCCCCTCCCTTTCAGGCGCTTCCTCCGCACATGCGGGGGGGCACCTGAATTAGATGTCATTGCGCCGCCGCGATGACATCTAATTGCTCCGCCGGGGTCCTGGAGTGCTGGGCTGACATCCAAGATGTCAGCCCGCACCGGGGGACGCAGCAATCCGCCGGAATCCGACAGATTGCTGCCTCCTGTGCATGGACGCGCTCAGCGCGTCCATAGCACAGGAGAACCACTGAGCGCGTCCATAGAAGCCAAGTGGTTAACTGGTGTTTGAAAAAAATTCAAAATAACATCTAAGGCTAGGGTCAGATGAGCGCATTTTGTACGGACTGTGCGTCCGTGCAGTACGGACGTACTTACTGACTGACAACAAGGTAGTGGCCAAACAGTCGGTTTTTTTCACTGACGTATTTTTTGACTGATGTAGCAGGGAAAATAAATTAAAATGAAAAAATATTCTGTCCCTCAAAAATGCTGGACGTATAAATGCAGTCCATCTGACCTCGTTTCATCACTCACATACAAAGCTACACGGACGTGGCGCACTCCGCACGTCCGTTCTAGTAGTATTACGTTGTTGCCTAACCTGCGTCTGTTTGCTGCGTCCGCCATGCATCCGCACTTCCGTGCGGACATACTTCGTGTGTGTGGCTCCATTGGTCAGAATGCTATGCTGCCACGAACGTACAAATGTGCGGCAACATGGATGTGATAACTGCGCTCGCCTGACCCCAGCCTTAAGCAATGTTATTTTTCACCTCGGGATTAAACATTCACAGGGTTATTCAGAGAGCGGTGAAAAGCAGGAGATAACTGGAGAAGTGAAAATTCTAGGTCAAAAAAGCCAAACCAGAAAATTCTCCATTTAACTCACTTTCCAAATTGGCTATTTGGTCTAGATTGTTCTCTTCTCCTGCCAGTTTTCCTGGCTTTCACCTCTCTCTCAGGGTTGTTCAGAGAAAGGTGAAAACCAGGAGAATGGCAGGAAAAGGGGAACAATCTGGACCAAATAGCCGATTTGGAAAGTGAGATAAGGCTATGGTCAGACTAACGCATTTTTCACAGCGACCGTCAAAAAGTGCGTCCGAACACATTGCCTTATTTTTTCACGGAATGCGCGAAAATGGTCATACGATGCGCATTTTTGTGCGTGATTTTTTACGGATCCAAACCAGGAAACTTTGGGTGTCTGGACGTTATGTTGGCCAGACATGAGCAGGGTCTGACGTCTCCAAACCACGCACACAAGCCGCTAGTGGACGCAGCGCACTCTGTACGTCCGTACTAGCGGTTCTGCGTTCTCAAAAAAATGCGTTCATTTTCCACTTGCGTTGCGCAGCCGGACTTTCGTGCGACCGTACTTCGTATATTGGCTGTCATTGCCAGTCATTTGCTGCTAGTGCGGCTGTGATTAAGTGCACCTAAACGTATGTTAAAAATTCGCTAGTCTGACCCTAGCCTAAATGGGAGAATTTTTTTCTGTTTGGCTATTTTGACCTAGAATTTTCCATTCTCCAGTCATTCTCCTGCTCTACACACCGCTCTCTGAATAACCCTGACAGGGTTATTCAGAGAAAGGAAACTCAGGAGAATGACTGAAGAGAAAATTCTAGTCAAAAAGCCAAACCAGAAAAATTCTCCCATTTTTCTCACTTTCCAAATCGGCTATTTGGTCTAGAACTTTCCATTCTCCAGTCATTCTCCTGCTTTTCACCGCCAAAAAATCAGTAAACTTTTTTCTGCGTGTCCGAAAATGTCTCCTCTTTTCATACAGACTGCTTCCCAAGCAGTTGTTTATGGATAGATTAAAGGAAAAGCAATTTACCGTCATTTGAAATGTCATTTTTTGGTTTTTACATATTTCTATACATCCTAAGAAATCCGCCACTTCACGGGCAGGTTTGGGACCTCCTAGGCACGATATTTGAAGGAATTTTTCGTTTTTATTCTTAACCCTTATTTCATGGAAAACTCACTGTCCCTTTAAAAATGTTTTTTTTTTTACTTTTTGTCCTTGTTTCTTGTCCCCCAGGGCACTACCCAGACCCCCATACACTTTTTATGGCAAATATCTAGCATATATGCCCTCTTGGAGGACACTCTAAAAACCAAATTTTCAGCCCCATTGACTTGTATGGGGTTCGAGTTCGGGTTTGGAAATTTGGAAAGTTCGGGTTCGGCTTCGAACCGAACTCGGGGAGTGTTCGGCTCATCCCTAGCAGTGACAAGACACAAATTACAATTCCCAGGAACCTCCTATAAATCAGTGAGACCCCCTGATGGGTGACAGTGAGAACACACAGATTACAACAATTCCCAGATATCTTTTAGAAGTGAGACCCCCAATAGCTGCTGGCAGTGAGAACACACACTAACGCCTTATATAGTGTGCTGCGGGACTTAGCTCTGTGAGCCCATGATTGGGCAAACTTTGCCCTATCAGGACTCTGAGCCGTGATTGGCATAGTTTTGCACCTGTCTTGCACCTGACCTGTGGTCAGGTGCAAGACTGTAGCCAATTACAAGCTTCAGGCCAGTGGAAAAGTGCATTGTGGTCCATTGTGGGCGGACTCGAATCGAACACACGGAAATGTTCGGAGTTCAGCGAACAGCCGAACGGCCGATGTTCGATGCGAACTCCGAACAGATCGAACCGAACAGCTCATCCCTAATAATGGACACGATTTAATGTGTACAACATTTCATCCAAATAATAATTTTGTGAAGGTTGGACAAATAAACTAGAAACAAAATTTGTTTAAATCTGCATTGTTAAATGTTTATCTTAGAATGGCAATATATGTACAAAATTGCTTTTTTATCCTTAAAAGTACTTGGTAATGAAGCTGTTAATTGTGTATCCCCTTGAAACAGCAAGGTTGCAGTCTGAGCAGTGTTAACAAAAGGGGTTACTCAGTGAGCACCAAAATGTCACCCGCATTTCTGCGCTCTCTCATTCCCGGCAGTTCCCTGCACTTCAGGGAATCTAAGTTCGCCACCCTGCGGTGTATTCAGCATTCACCACAGGGTCCCCGGAGTGCAGGGAAAACCCACTGCAATTCCGCCGAAAGCCCACCACAATCCCGCCGAAAACCCACCGTAACACCCGGAAACACCACCCCGAACACGCTGGAAAAGAGCAGACGAGCCGCTGGAAAAAGCAGACAAGCTGACGAACGGGGTAAAAAAAAACAAAATAGTACGCTTGAAAGTTTCAAAATTGAAACGCTGTTTGCAAAAAAACTACTGAACGAAATGCCTGGAAATTACATATAAGATCCAATGAATGATAATGAAAAGGTCTGTTACAGAAAAAAGAAAATGTGCTATTAAAAAAAAAAAACGGGAAAAAAATTCCCGAATAATGCCTAAAAGATCATAGAAAATCTAGAAATAGACTTTTTTACTGCAGCTCAAAATAATAAACGGTTTATTAGATATTGGATTAAAACGGGAATATTTTTAACATTGAAGCCTGTGGGATTCGCCTGAATAAACCTGCCAAATAAGACCACCGAATAGCAGGGCATTTCAGCAACTTTTCACTTCTGTTCGGTGTTCTCTGAACAGCGCTGCGGAATATGCTGGCGCTTTATAAATAAATAATAATAATAATAATTAACCATTGCTTCTGTATGGGGGATTTCACTGCCATCGAACAGCACCGTACGTGCATGCAATTCGCCACAATTTGGCGAACTGCCAGCTCTCTGAATAGCCGAACGGCCACGAAATGTCACCGTTTGCTGAATTTCGGCGTCCGGTTATATTTCTGGGCCAGATCGGCGCTTTCTGAATAACCCCTAAAGAACAACATATGCGTACAATTAAAAACATCAAATTTTCATCACTATTTTCATACATGACCCTATTCATAGAGTGTTGAAGACAAGCCTTAGGGCCTAATGTAATGCTATCGGCCTACTTTTTGAAGGAATCCAACCTGTGGTTTAAGATTGTGTTTATATAGTGTCCCCTACTAGACTGCATGACATTAGTCTACTATTATTCTATCAGATAACAAACAGTTCCTGGATGCTCTTCACATCTACAAAATATTAGTCTCACTGTGATACTCCATGTAGTCCTTTGAACTCCCGAGGAAACTACAGAGGATATACCATTAGCAGGGCCATATTACATACTTGGTGCTAACTTAACCAGAGCTGTTGTAAACTTCCCAGAGCCATTATAGCCTATGGAGGTTTTAAGTTTACAACAGCTCTGGTTAAGGCTAGGGACAGATGAGCGCATTTTCTGCGGCCACCGTCAAAATGTACGTCGATGCGTGCGCACGCATTTTTTCACGGAATACGCTTAAGTGGTCAGACGATGCGCAATTCTGGACGTATTTCATGACGATGGGGTAAAAAGAAGTCTAGGGAAATCCGGCTGTTTGAACGTTATGTTGGCCGCACACTAGCAGCGTCTGACGTCTCCTAATCACGCACACACGCTGCTATGCGGCCGCAGCGCACTCTGTACGTCAGTACCAGCGGTTTAACGTTCTCGAAAAAATGCGTTCATTTTCCACTTGCGTTGCGCGGCCGGACTTTTGTGCGACCGTACTTCGTATATTGGCCGTCATTGCCCGTCATCTGCTGCTAGTGCGGCCGTAATTATGTGCGCCAGAACGCGCGTTCGCACTGCCTCAGTCTGACCCTAGCCTAAGGCGAGGGTCAGACGAACGCATTTTTCGCGTCGTCCATGAAAAAGTGCGTTCGAACGAATGGACGTATTTTTTCATGGAATAAGCGATAGCGGTCATACGATGCGCATTTTCGGCCGTGATTTTGTACGGATCCTCAATAAAACACTTTTTGCGTCTGGACGTTATGTTGGCCGGACATTAGCAGCGTCTGACGTCTCCGAATCATGCACACACGCTGCTAGCGGACGCAGCGCACTCTGTACGTCAGTGCTAGAGGTTTCACGTTCTTGAAAAAATGCGTTTGTTTGCCGCTTGCGTTGCGCGGCCGAACTTTCGTGTGGCCGTACTTCGTATATTCCAGTCATTGGCCGTCATTTGCTGCTACTACGGCCGTGATAAAGTGCGGCTGCACGCGCGTTCGTACTGCGTTCGTCTGACCCCAGCCTTAGTTAGCACCAAGTATGTAATATGTCCCGCAGTGTTTTGTGCTTCCCATACAATGCATAGGACATGCACAAGTTTAGTATGTTTGTGGTAAGGTCGTAGTAATTCATATACCTCTTTACATGTAACAGCATTACAAGTTGTAATAGCTCAAAGCCCAAAGGTTATTACAGCCCCTCAAGCTGGTATCACTCAGATTGTGAAAGAAAAATCCTTATTTTTTGCTGTACAAACATTTCATTAAATTTGCTCAGGCTTGACAGAAAATAATGTTAAGAGTGCACTGCAACAACAACTTAACATCATAGATCTCACTTCAAAAGCTGCTTTCTAGCAACTCCACTGCTACAGCCTGTAACCATTAACATTTTGAGGTTTAACTAAATTCTATCATATTCTCAGAACCAGTTTAATTGGTATATGATAAGCTATAATGCATTAGGTTTGTTCCAGATTAAAATGTCCTGTAACACATGACACTTTTGAAGTGATGTTGTACTGTGTATGGTTATACACTATAATATACTTCAAACTAATTTTACTGTAATTGAGACTTATCCTAAAAAAATAGTTAGCAGCATACTTCGTGGGTTATTTTTATAAAAGGGAGACTTATTTGATTTTCTTTCTGCAAGATGACAATGATGCTGCATAAACCAAATTGATAAGCATAGATTCCTTCGGATTCAGTCCTGCTGACATCACAACGGAACAGTCTTTGAGTATCTCCTGCTGCTGCCACTTTTCCCTGCTCACATGAACCTGTCATTTTAATAACTATGCTTTCATCACGAAGAATTCAGAAATGGTTTATCTTAAAATGGAATAAATGAGACCTGACGCCTCAATCGGAAAGGGATTAGACAGATCCTAAATCTGGTTACATTTACTTTGCATTTTTGTGCTATTGATGTCCTTCATGGCAATGGTGTAATAGTTCCTTTATGAATGAAAATTAAGTGTCAGATTATCGTTTTATGCAGTTTTAATACATTTTCAGTTTACCCATTTCTGTGCCCTGCTTTCATGCAATTTCTTGATTGAAATGTTTCCTTGATACCGGTTACTGGTTACTTCTTCATACATTAATCCTTAGAGAGAAAATAAAAAGAAATCCAAACTGTGTGGTTAATTTAGATAATCTGATATTTTTGGCTGTACTCTTATTACCTAACATAGGGCACTATTACATTCTATACGCAAATGTTAACGCTCACCTGCGTGAGCATTAACATTTGCCGTGGTATTTACCGCATATTACAATCCAAACGCAAACGGTTTAAAAAAACCATTTGCGTTTGGTACCTTGCGCAGCGCTGCGCGAGGTTACTGTACTTTGTGCTCCCTATTTTTAACATGAGGAGCGTAAAGTGTTAATCAGCGCTGGTTCCAGTGCTGATTAATGCCTGGCTCTGGTCAGCGCAAAGTTAACCAGAGCCAGGACTTTAAAACCAGCTTTAAAAAATAAAAAACAAGCACATACTCACCCTCTGTCCCATGGCGAGAACCGCGGCTCTGCTTGCCTCCTCCGGCTGGAAGGAGCAGGGAAAGAATGGGGGGAAAAGTCCCCCCAGTCTTTCCCTGCTTATCCCTACGCTGACCGGCTGGATCTCGCGAGGCGAGATCCGGCCGGTCACTTGACCGGCAGGGAGGACTCAATGGAGTCCTATGGACTACAGCGAGTGGATGCTCGCGGCTGCGCTCAGCGCTGCCACGAGCATCCCGGCTTTTTACGCTCGATAACAATGCAGGGAGAATTTTTTGTGTCTGCATTGTAATCCAGCGTTAAAACGCAGGCACAAGGGGGAAAACTGCGGGCGCAGTTTTTCCTCCCTTGCGCCCGCGTTTTAACGCTAAGAGCATAATGGAGCCCATATTCTCCAGACTTTCATGGTTCAAAGGTAAATTTGACTGAAAATAATCTTAAAAACATATTCCAAAATAATTAGTTGACTAATCAGTGGCATGGCTAAACCTCACTGGGTCAAGGCAATATCGTCCTTGACCCTCCCCAACACACGCACTTGGCACAGATTTGATCAAACACACACGTGATGCAATTACACACATACATATACACTCCACCATCTACACCTCAGATCCCTATGTCAATCCACTTCCACCCCTAGACCAAAGTAAGTGCCATGTTACAGCTACCCCACCCAACAGCTACCCCACTCCATCTACCAGTCGGTGACAGAGGTCAAACTATGAGGCTGTTGGTGTATAGTGGTGAATCAGGCATTCCTTGGACAGTTTCTATATACAAAGAATCCCAAAACGGCGCATGTGGTTTCCAGTGAGAAGTATAGTAGCAATTGTATATGCCAGTGCTAAAAAGTCCAGTGAATAAACAAAGTCCAGTAAAAAGTATGTGAATATAGTATATAATTACAACTATTACAACTATAATACATAGGGGGTTATTCAGAGAGATCCAAAATGTGGCCGAAATGTAAACGGACACTGAATTTCATTTGGCTATTCAGAGAGCAGGCAGTTTGCCAAATTCTGGTGACTTGCCTGCATGTACAGTGCCTGTTCGAGGGCAGTGAAATCCCCCTTAGAGAAGCATTGGTTCGTTCATCTATTCAGAGACCCCAAACAGCAGGGAAAAGTTGCCGAAATGCCCTGCTGTTCGGTGGTTTCATTCAACAGATTTATTCAGGCAAATCCCATAGTCTTCAATGCTAAAAATATTCCCGTTTTAATTCGATATCTAATAAACCGTTTATTATTTTATTCTGCTGTAAAGATTCTCTTTACAGTATTTCTAGATGTTTTAGGATCTTTTAGGCATTTTTCTAGATTTTTTTCGGCAACATTCTTTTCCGTTTTTTTTTATTGTTTTTTTAAATTTTCCTTAACAGACCTTTTTATTATAAGTCATAGGATCTTATATGTAAATTCCAGACATTTTCGATTTTCGTAGTTTTTTACAAACAGCGTTTCAAATTTCAATCTTTCAATTGAACAGTTTTTTTTTTTTCACCACGTCGGTCTGCTTGTCGGGTTTTTCCGGCGGCTGCTCTGCGCTGTGAAAGGCGGCTAGTTGGATTTTTCCAGCGCACTTGGGGTTTTTGCAGCGGTTTCTGCAGGCGTTCGGTGAGTATAAGGTTAGTGTTCGGTGAGTGTTCTGCGGGGTTGCGGCGAGTATTCCCTGCACCAAGGGGGACCCTGCAGTGCTTGCTTAATACACTGCAGGGTCAGCGAACTAGAATCACCGAATCGCCCCAAAGTGCAGGGAACAAAAAGTCACCGAACTTGTGGTGATTTTTCGATTCTCTCTGAATAACCCTGATAGGGTTCTTGGTGTATTTTCACTATCCCACATTCGCATTTCATCATATAATTGTATTTTAACATGTTTTACTAATTAACTTTTTTAACCATAACACATAATTATCTCTCTATAATCTCTCTGCTCAAAGGAATAGTTACGATTCACTGCCCTTACTTTCCTGTAATGTTTATTCATTCCTCTAAGTATCAACAGCATTTGTGATTACAAAATATATGTATACACTAATTGTTTTACACAGCATGTACCACAAGTGTTTTCAACAAATAGGGCAATATTCCAATATTGACGCTAACATGGAGACGGTTAACAGGAAAATCTGCACCTCCATGTTAACATTGTATTCCAGGAAAGGTACTATCTCAGCACCTCTTCCCAGGACACCGAGCTATCCTACCTGATAATCGCAGTATCGCCTCTGCACAAGTCCACAGGATTTGCACTTCTGGGCCGCAAGCTCTGAGCGAACTTGCTCAGGCGAGATTGCGCAGCTCTGCTGTGGGAGACTAGGAACTATTTGTTCCAAGTCTCACTCTGCTCCCAGTGAGAAGAAGCGGCAGATTGGTCCACCCTTTTCGCTGTGGGATGAGAGGTGAGTGTGGAATTTTTAGTGGGTTTTAGAGCTGTGACAGTGAGATTAGGGGCAGGGTAGTAGACCATAGATTTATCAGTCAGCAGATGGAGGACTCCCTTTTCCCTAAAGGGTTAACTGTAGCTGAGGCCTAATTGGGATTGCCCTGTGTGGTTCCCTCAGTGTGCAGTCTTGTGTGCAGGGTGCAGAGGGAGCAAAGCCTACTACTGAGGTAAACCAAATTTTACTTTTATCGGTTGGGAAACGGCTTAGCCGTCCAGTATGTTAGACAGGTTTTGTTCCAATGTTTAGTTAGCCTCATCATCCAGGAGTAGGTGGTGTTTATTTTGCATTTGTTTTATTTTTGTGAAATTGTACCCTGAAATGGCTGCACAATAAAAACCTGAAACTTGAAGTGCTGTTCGTGTCCAGTGATTATATCACAGAGTGTGTTAAATGATTTTTTCATTTGCATAATCATTTAACACCTATTTTCAGAAGGTGCTAAAATTTTTGCTTTCGCATCCCACTTGTTGTCGAGACACTAAAAACATATTCTTCTATTTTTTTAGAAGGTATTTTACCAAGAAGGATACATTGAGATATCTATTGTTTTCAAATATGCCCTGGGTGGCGAGTATGTACCGTTAGGTGTCTTGCCCAAGGACACTTACTGGAGAGGTGCTCTAGCTGGGATTCAAACCTGTGTCTCCACAGTTACAGAGCAGTGATGTTACCTCTACTCCACCCAGCCAGTACTATTGTTCTCTCCATGTTAAGTATAGGAGATGCTTAAGTACATTATGCTCACGCAAGCTGCAAGGTGCAAAAATGTAACCCCAGCTTAGCATCAGGATTGGACCACCGGGACCAACCTCCCAGTTCTTTGACCACTTTGCTACCTGGCTTTCTCACTTCCTGTCTTCTAATCTTCCATGCCTAATTCTCGGGGACTTCAACATTCCCATTGATGATCCTTCCGCCCCTGCTGCCTCCAAACTTCTTTCACTCACATCCTCCCTTGGACTCACACAATCCTCCCTACCCACCGTGATGGTCACGCTATTGACCTTGTCTTTTCCAACCTGTTCAACTGTCGCCCTTTCCCCATCTCTGACAACCACCTTCTCTCTTTCAACCTATCTGGACTTCCTAAACACCCTGCTCCCCCACCCCGCACACACACTCGCAGAAATCTACATGCTGTGGATCCCCATCAATTTTCCAATCTACTTCACCACCTCCCTCACACCTCATCCTTCACCTGCCCTGATGCTGCCACTAATCACTACAACACTACTCTTATCTCTGCTCTAGACACTCTTGCTCCTCTTCGACTCTGTAAGGTCCCACGCCGGCAGCTTCAGCCCTGGCACACCCTCCAGACTCGCTACCTGCAAAGATGCTCCCGCACTGCAGAGTGTGCCTGGAGGAAATCCCGCTCTGAAGCTGATTTTGTTCACTTTAACTTTATTCTCCGGTCATACACCTCTGCGCTCCACTTGGCCAAACAATCCTTCTTCTCATCTCTTATATCTACGCTGTCCTCCAACCCTAAACGGCTCTGGTCCACCTTCAACACCCTCCTCCACCCACCTGCACCTCCCCCCTCAGCTGCCTTCAGCGCTCAAGACCTGGCAGACTACTTCCTCAGTAAAACTCTAGCTATCAGAAGCAACATCCCAACACAAGATAGTTATCTGCCACCTCCACTCCCAGAGGTCCCCTCTGTCACCCTCTGCCGCTTCCTCCCAGCCACTGAGGAGGAAGTCAATTCCTTATTGTCCTCCTCACATCTCACCATGTGCCCGCTCGACCCCATTCCCTCACATCTAATTCCTCCCCTCTCCTCCTCCCTCACCCCTGTTCTCACACACATCTTCAACCTATCTCTCTCCACTGGCTCTTTTCCATCCGCCTTCAAACACGCACTAGTTACCCCTTTACTAAAGAAACCATCCCTCGATCCCAACTCTCCATCCAACTACCGCCCTGTATCCCTGCTTCCCTTTACCTCTAAGCTCTTCGAAAAACTAGTCTTCAACCGCCTCTCCCTCTTCCTGTCCTCCAATTCCCTACTTGACCCCCTGCAATCTGGCTTCCGTCCCCTACACTCAACTGAAACTGCCCTCACCAAAGTCACCAACGACCTCCTAACTGCTAAAAAACACGGCCACTATTCTATTCTCATCCTGCTTGACCTCTCGGCTGCTTTTGACACTGTTGACCACCCCCTCCTTCTACAGACCCTCAACTCTCTGGGTCTCGGTGACACTGCACTTGCTTGGGTTGACTCCTATTTATCCAACATGTCCTTCTGTGTGTCCTTTGCTGGTAACTCCTCCTCTTCATTGCCTCTATCTGTTGGTGTACCTCAAGGCTCTGTCCTTGGTCCTCTGCTCTTTTCCATCTACACCTCCTCCCTGGGCAAAATCATCAACAGCTTTGGCTTTAATTACCACCTCTACGCTGATGACACTCAGATCTACCTCTCTGCCCCTGATCTCTCTCCCCCTGTCCTTTCAAGAGTCAGTGACTGTTTATCTGGCATCTCCTCCTGGATGGCCTCCCACCACCTAAAGATCAACATGTCAAAGACTGAGCTCCTACTTATTCCTCCCTCCAATGCCTCCCCACCTCCTGACTTCTCTATTATCACCATCTCCCCATCAAACCAAGTTCGCTGTCTTGGAGTTACACTTTACTCTGCTCTTTCCTTCATCCCCCACATCAAGTCTCTTTCCTCCTCCTGCCGATACCAACTGCGTAATATTTCCAGAATTCGGCCATTTCTTACCGCTGTCACCACAAAACAACTCATACACACCCTGGTAATCTCCCGACTCGACTATTGCAATAATCTCTTATCTGGCCTCCCTCTGTCCTGCCTCTCCCCCCTACAATCCATCCTGAATGCCTCCGCCAGGCTAATTCACCTCACCCGCCGCTCTGGCTCTGCCGCTCCCCTCTGCGAGTCCCTTCACTGGCTCCCCATCCACTGCAGAATTAAGTTCAAAATCCTTATCCTTACCTACAAAACCCTCACTAACTCAGCTCCCCACTACCTGTCCTCACTTATCACCAAATACACCCCAGCCCGCTCCCTAAGGTCAAACAGTGACCTGCGCCTAGCTTCTCCCCGCATCACCTCTTCCCATGATAGACTGCAGGATTTCTCACGCGCAGCCCCCACTCTCTGGAACGCTCTCCCTCGTACTGTCAGACTTTCCCCTAACTTCTCTTCCTTCAAACGCTCCCTTAAAACGTTCCTATTTAGGGAAGCCTACCACCCAACACACTGACGCAACCATCAATCACTCTCACCTTACAGTCCTCTCCTCCTGTTTCCAACCCTCCTAGATTGTGAGTTCCTACTGGAATAGGGCCCTCATCTCCTCCTGTACTGTTTGTCAAATGTTGTTCAATGTATTGTAACCCTGTCTATACTGTGCTTATTGTACAGCGCTGCAGAATATGCTGGCGCTTTATAAATAAAGAATAATAATAATAATAATATAGATGCCAGATGTTAAACTTACATATCTTAGCGCTAACGATCACATATTGTGACGCTACATTAGCAGAACTATGGAATAGTGTCCATAGTATTTTCTTTGTACATGCTCCTTTATTCTGTGTTATTTAATTGAACCTAGTGGAAAATTATACATTTCCCAGAAGGCTATTCCATATATGCTGCATGTACAAAGGTAAATTGTTTTGCATAATATTAAGAACACAAAATGCAAAGTGAAATAATGGATTTGTAAATCAAGACAGGGGTTTTCTCTGCGAAACATCAATAATGCAGTCTTTTGGGTTTAGACGCACTGTGTCTGTTTAATTAGATGTTAATTAAACTGCCATATCCAAAGTACTATCAAAGGAATAGAGCCTGGAAAGGTACCAAAATTGCAGGAAACCCTCATAACTAGGTTCACTGAACCTGTCAAAAGTAGATGATGTGACTCCCACGCCATGTCTTTCTATGTCTGCAGTATTGTAAACAGGATTGCCAGGTTTCCTCTGAAGGAATATAAAGCTTCACTTTTTCTCTGTTACTATTATATTAGCAAAATTAATGCAATTCCTTTTTCTTATTACACAAGTTCTGGGCATATAGAGCAATCAAAATCCCTGGATGTGATAAATTTTTCAGTACGTGTCCACCATTATCTACTAGGTCAGGATTGGGATTTGCTGCTTTTTTTTGTTCTCATAGTGAGAACATTAGGGAAAGAAAATATTCATTAACTCCTAAATTGCCAAACTTAGGCATCAATTTAATTGTTTGGTTAAACACTTTTAAATGATTACACACTGCTGGAATAACTTCAAATGATTTATATATAGAAAAATCCCATAGTCTTTAATGGAGACTTCTGTAAATAAATAATCTTTATATTTTTCTAATTGATTGGATAAGTATTTTTGATTGTTTACGAAGTAATATCCCCCCCCCCATTCCAGCTAACTGCTGCTGAATATTGATGCTTCCACTAATGTAAAAATGTCTGGAGACACTAGTCTTTCACCTCCTAAGCCAATTTCTGTCTCCCAATTGCTGCTTGACCCCCTTTTAATCTGGCTTCCATCTGCATACACTGCTCTCACCAAATTTACCAACCTCATTTTTGTTAAAATTAAGGACTTTATTCTTATTTTACACAGCCTTTCAGCTGATTTTGGAACTTTTGACCACCCTCCGTCTCCTATAGACTCTCAGCTTCCTCGACCTCTGTGGCACTGCATTCTCTTGGTTCAGCCTTTATCTTCAGACAGGTCCTTTCTGTGTCCTGTGAAGGAAGCAACTTCTCTTTAATGTCTCTTTCCATTGGAGTACTTCAAGGCTCTATCTATAGTTATGGTTTCAAATATCACCTCTGTGCTGGTGATACTAGGATTACCTTTCCTCTCCTGTTCTTTTCCATGTCAGTGACAGTTTATCTAGCATTTCTTCTTGGATGGCCTCACACCACCAAATGATTAATATATCTAAGCCTGAGCTTCTGCTAATCCAACCCCCCTCTAGCTCTGCCCCAAACTTTAACAATTCTTATGTTGACAACATCACTATCTTCCTGTTACCCCAATTTCACTGCCTCAGATTTACTCTTGCCTATACCTTGTCCAGTCCCCCACATCCAATCACTTTCCTCATCAAATCCCGACCACCTGCGCAATATCCATCCTGTTCTGACTGCTGACACCACAAAGCTACTCATCAACTCACTTGTAATTTCCCAATTTGACTATTACACTGACCAACTGACTGGATTTCCGCTCTCCTACCCCCACACCCATCAGTCAATCCTAAACACCTCTTACCTGGCTAATCCATTTTATCCATTGCTCTGGCTTTGCTGCTCGTCTCTGCAAGTCTGTTCACTGGCTCCCCATTCATTGTAGAATTAAATTCTAAATTCTCATCCCGACCTGCAATGCCCTTACTAACTCCACTCCTTCTTACTTGTCCTTGTTAGCAATCAAATATACCCCAGCCCGCTCCCTACGATCAAACAGCAACTTACACCATGCTTCATCCCATACTAGCTTGACTCCAGGACTTTTCACACACACAGCTTCCACCCTCTCGAATACGCTCCCTTGCAAGCCACCAGTGCTGTGCGAGGGGGACCTGAGTCCGGCTCCAGTCAGTTGGATGCGGGAGGAGGGGTCTGATGTCTGAGTATACCTGGGGTCTGATTAATGGGGTCTGATTTCTAGGGGTCTGATTACTGGGGTCTGATATCTAGGGGTCTGATATCTAGGGGTCTGATTACTGAGGTCTGATTTCTAGGGGTCTGATTACTGTGGTCTTATATCTAGGGATCTGGTATCTAGGAGTCTGATATCTGGGTATACATGTATCTGGGGGTCTGATGTCTGGGTATACATGTATCTGGGGGTCTGCATGGATGGTGGGCCTTGAAGACACGGGACATACTGGTACGCCCTGCTGAATTCAATGGCCCGCCTCGGGCCCTCCCCGCACCCAGCGGGGGGCCCTTCATGGATTCCTACACCGGGGCCCTGAGGTTTCTAGTTACGCCTTTGTTTACATCATTAACATCCTGTCAGGCTCCCCGCCGATGACTGCACCTTGCCTGCCATATCATCAGCATGGCTCAGGCCTCTGCTGTGTTTACAGTGACCAGGTGCTCCTCATTTACTCCAGGAGCACATTCTCCATATAAGCAGGGCACACCGCCTTCCTCCAGTGCTGGTTCATTGAATTCATTTTCCAGCACCTGCCAGAAGCTACCACTGTTGTTTCCTGTGTATCAGACCCTGCTTTCCATAGACCTGCTGATCCCTCCTGTCCATTGACCCATGGCTTACCACAGACCACGCTCCTGGATTCTCCCCTGGACACCTTGCCTTACCACGGTACAAAGACCCCAGCGGTGCCAAATCTCCTACGGTGCCAAACCCCAGCGGTGCCAAGATCCACCACGGTGCCAAGTCTCCCAGCGGTGCCAAGTTTCCAGGGTGCCAAGACCCCAGCAGTGCCAAGATCCACCCCAGTGCCAAGACCCCAGCAGTGCCAGATCTCCTGTGGTGTCAAGATCCCCGGCGGTACCCAGACCCCTGCGGTCCCAAGATCCCCTTCGGTGCCAAGACCTCAGCCGTGCCTACAGACCTACCTTCCAGTCCCATCTGTCTCGTGTCTCGTGTCTTGTGTAAGTGTTTCCCTCTTGTATCAGTGTTCAGTATTTCCCCTGTGTCCTGTATTCAGTATCCAGCCCACAACATCAGCCAGTCCTGTTTCCTGCTGTTTGTATACCTATCTAATAAACCCCCAGTTTATGCACCATATCTTGGCTTCCTCCAATATATTACCGCATCCTGGGCTCGTCCCCTCGCAGCTCCCTGACACATCCTTGCAGTCCTCACCACCAGTTTCTCTCCCTTCATACCCATCAAGAGTTTATATTCCCAAGGAAATAGGGCCCTCCATCTGCCTATATCTGTCAGTCAAATGTCTTGTTTTTCAGATGTATTGTTCCTGTTTTTTTAACTGTATCAACTATACACTTGCTCAACACTGCTGAATGTGTTGGCACTTTATAAATAAAGTCTAATAATAATAATGATAATAATGAACCTATATCTTGTTTTGTCCTTTTACATACCACCTGACTTCCTGGGAGGTCATGGGTTTCTTGGACTGATTTCCTCATATGTAGTCAGGTGTCCATTCATTCATTATATAGTTACCCATTTGAATCCTAACTATTTAAATAAAGTTGTTGATTTATGTCAGGAATGGTGGCTTGGCTTCAAATCATAAATGCACGCAAATATTCCATGCACTGAGGTTCTTGTGAGACACCTTAAATCACATGACAAAAATGGTTCTTTTGAGACTGAATAACACCATTTAACCCCATCCCAATAAATTTTTAAAAATAAAGCTGGGAAGAAGAGGACACAGTAATACTATAATTTAGAGTGAATTTAGTTAATTGAAACTAATAGTCCTTCTGTTTCCCTTTATAGGTAAGCGCGTTATGAGGTTTGGTTACAAAAAGAGCTTGTGTCACCATTTAGAAACATTTTACTGAATTAATGATTCAGTTAACATTACTTTTCGCCCGTCTGTTTTCTTATTGAATTCAAGGTTTAATGAAACATGGATAGCCAAAATCGGAACAGAAGGTGTTAATGGAGTTTCTTTAGAATTATGAGAAAATGTTAGCTGGTAAAGCAGCTGTCACCTTTTCCATCATTTTATTGTAGCAATAGATGTTGCTTGTGTTCGAAATCTCTTTCTGCATTTTTTTTATAACTTCTAATTGCAGTTGATTGTTTGCTCATTTAAGTGACAATTTAAAGTGAGTGCATGTAATCTTCTGATCCTGATGAATATTAATCAACAGTAAACAATGCATCAATATTCATTTAGCAAGAAATGGAAAATGAAAGGCAGAACTCTTGGCAGGTTTTTTTTATTGAGCAAGTGTGGTGTAACAAAGTAACACAAAGTACTAGAAAAGAGATAAGATTGATACATTCTAAACTACATCATAAAAACCTTCCAAAATTCAGCAAGCAACAGCCACATTGCCCTCTTGTGAACAAATAGGGAAGTGCATGCCATCATTAACGTGCAGATATATATTTAGTATAACGCATATTTTATTGAATTTAGATACTCAGACCTCTATTATATCAACAACTAAATAATGTTTTATTATTAATGGGATCTATCGCTAGTGAGTAGTTGTTTAGCGGCGCTACTAAAGTGTGTGTGTGTGTGCGCCTTCAATACTGTGTCAAGAGATTTTGAAATCTCTTAACAGGTTTTGGAATCACTTTTTGTAATTCACCAGCTTCCAATATATTTGCACATTTGAAGTTAAGGAAACGTAAAGGTACAGTAAGATGCCAAGAAAGTTGAGCCAAAACATGGGTTAACTGCTCACACACAAATGCTAATGGCTCAAATGGAATAGAACCCCTTTTTTTGGCTTGTCTTCATCCACAGTAGGGATGAGCCAAACACCCCCGTGTTCGGTTCGCATTCGAAGACAAACAATTTCAAAAGTTCGAGTTCGAACTCGAACTCGAACCGAACTCAATGCAAGTCAATGGGACTCAAAAGTTCGATTTTTAGAGTGCCCTCAAAGGTGTATGGGGGTCCGGGTAGTGCCCAGGGGGACAGGAAACAAGGACAAAATGTTTAAAAAAATACGTTTTTAAAGGAACAGTGAGTTTTCCATAAAATAAGGGTTAAAAATAAAAACGAAAAATTCCTTCAAATATCATGCCTAGGAGGTCCCCATAACCTGCCCGTGAAGTGGCGGATGTGTAGGATGTATAGAAACATCGCCATCCGAGACCCACACACAACACCTAGCCACCCTTAAGGGGTTAAAATGCACAGGGACTGGCTACTATCCTGTTAGATGAGAGAATGTATTATATTTATTAAAGCAAGGTATATATGACAATGGATAGTCAGAGACTCTAGGGACTCAGCTTGTACGCTTTATGATAGACATTTCTAACACAATAATAATTGTATGCTCACATAGGCCCTTCGGAGATGACAAATGATGTAACATCTACATCATTAATGATTGGCTTTACAGAGCCCTGGTCCTTAAGAGGTTAAACAGCATATCAGAGGAATATGTAGTAGAAATGAACACTTCTTAAAATTCAGAACAAGCACAGTGTTTGTTCATACATGTGCAGGCTATACCCAGTCTGCAGGCTATGTATCAAATTCATGAGACCAGACTAATTATTAGAAGCACATGTTATTTCCAAACACTAATTAAACACCTGTTGTTTACGCTGTTTGAATTCAGTGGAATCTAAGCTTTCAACTGAGAGCTTTACATGACAAAAACATTTTCAGGTTTTAACGGTTACTTCATATTAACTGATATATTTATAGATGTATTGTTCCTGCAAAACAACATTTATATACAATTACAGTTCCTTTTCTTTCTTAAGTATAGGAGCAAAAATATGAATGTGCTAATACTAAAAATGAGAAAGTAATAATATATAAAATACTACTTTACCAGGTTGTGTATTTATAATAAATGTGATAGCATCCTAACAATCAGCAAAGAGCTCTGAAGTTCACAATAGTCTATTTGTAGAATTTAGAGAAAAATCTTGAATTTTGTCCTAGAATTGCAATGACTATAATTGCTTGAGACAATTGCAATATTTACGATTCTGATAAAAATCACTACTTTTACTAATTATCATAATCATATTTTTTACATTCAATTGCTATCTTGTGGAAGCTGCTTTACCTATCTATTTCTAAGCATAATATATGCATTTTGAAATTACAGCAATGCATTGCATCAGGATGGTATTTTCAGCAATTACAATGAATCGTATCCCTGTATAGCAGTGTTTCCCAAACTTGTCCTCAGGACCCTCTGTCTGGCCAGGTTTGCCAGATATCTGAAGCACATCACAGGTGATATGATTTGCTGCTCAGTGATTGCAGGATTCAGTCTGCATTCCCCCAAGGTGAGCTGCAAAATCTATCAGGGTTGAGGGTCCCGAGGACAGGTTTGGGAAACACTGCTGTATAGCAATCGGTGATCCCAGCTTTCTCTTTCCTGGAATCTCCTTGTCTGGTTTAATGTAGCAGTACAGTTTGATGGCCCCTTTTGTACAATGATGGTGGAGGATTCTCTGTAGAATATCTATTAGCATAAAATAGCTTACAGGATTGCGATATCACAGAAGGGGTTATTTACAAAGATCCGAAGTTGTACCCAAAATGCACCGAACAGTGAATTTTCCCATACAGTGCATTTTTGTGGCCATTTGGCTATTCACAAAGCAAGCAGTTCGCCAAATTTTGGCGAATTGCCAGCATAATACAGTGAAATCCCCATAGAGAAGCAATGGTTAATCTATTCACAGAACACCAAACAGCAGTGAAATGTCAGTGAAATGCCCTGATGTCTGGTGATTTCATTCAGAAGGTTTAATCAGGCGAATCCCATAGGTTTCAATGTTAAAAAAATTATTGAACAAATTTTTATTCAGTACCTATTAACCACTTCGCTGCGGTGGACGCGCTCTGCGCGTCCAACCGCAGGTAGCGTTCCATGCGGTGGACGCGCTGAGCGCGTCCTCTCTTTGGGGCCAGCGTTCGGCCGGGTTCCGGCCGATCGCTGGCCCCCCCAGTGTGGGCTGACATCCTCGATGTCAGCCCAGCAACCGGAATCGCCGCCGGAGTAATTAGGTGTCATCGCGGGGGCGCAATGACACCTAATTCAGGCGCCCCCCCGCATGTGCGGAGGAGGCGCCTGAAAGGGAGGGGGCGAGGTCCTTCGGACCTCTCTCCCTCCTGATCGGCGGCGTGCAGGGGGTTAACCCAGGCACCGTTTGGAAGGGCACAGCCTGCCCTTCCAAATGGTACCTGGCATTAACCCCATGGGGGCCGGATCACGAATTGGCGCCGAAAAGCGCCGGTTCGTGATCCTTTCCCGGAGCTGGCCGACATCTTGGATGTCGGCCAAGCTTCTGGGAATGCCCCCTGAGGCCTGGCGTCATCGTGCATAGCACGATGACGCCAGTCCTGGAGTTAACCCCTAACTGCCACCAATGGTGGAGATAGGGGGTTCCAATGAACCCCCTATCTCCCGATCCGTGGCAGTTAGGGGTTAATGTTTGGTATTGTTGGATCGGGCAGAGCATGGCCGTTCCAACAATACCAAACATGAGTATAAAAACAGTTTAAAAAAAAAAAATATTTAAAAAAATTATAAAAAAAATAAACAAGTTTTTTTTCTTTTTTTTGGTTTGTTAATGCAGCAATATTGTTCCCATTTCAATTATAATGTGAACAATGATGCTGCACTCACAATTTTTGTATGCGGTGCATTTGTTAAAAATCGCATAATTTTCCCCCAAAAAAATGTAATGAGACCCCATCTCTAATTTTTTTAACAAGCGCACCCCATACAAAATATAACCGCAATTGCTCGCATCTTAAAATGTGAAAAAAAAACACTTTACACGTTGTAAATTATTGAAAATTCATATTTTATTGCATTTTTTGTTATAATATACAGACAGGTCATGACGTATACATATAATAATGACATTTTATGAATCTGCCGAGTCTGATGGAAAGAACGATATATAATATGTCTGGGTCATATACTAAAATAAACCTTCAAAACGCATTTAAACATGATGAGCAAAATCGGTAAAAATGAGCTCAGCACATAGGCGGGAAAAAAAGCCTCAGCAGCGAAAGGGTTAAACCATGTATTCTTTTAATCTGCAGCAAAAAGTCTTAATTTTTTTTAGGATTTTTTAGAAATCTTTCAGGATTTTTTTGGCAACATTTTTTTTTGCAATAATTTTTAAATAGCGACTTTTTTTCTTAAAAGACCTTTTTATTATTATTCATAGGACTTTATATGTTAATTCCAGACATTTTCATCCAGTAGTTTTTTTGCAAACAGCGTTTCAAATTTGGCACTTTCAATTTGTTGTGTTCAATTTGTGGTTTGTTTTTTTCCCCGTCCGGCGGCTTGTCGGCTTTTTTCTGTGGCTGGTTAGCGCTGTGTTCGACTCGTCGGCTGAGTTTTACAGCCATCCAGTGGGTTTGCGATGGCTGTTCGGCGGGTTGACGGCGGCCGACAGGTTTATGGCGGGTGGGATGGCGTTGGCTGTCCGGCGGGTTGGCGGCAGCGGCCAAAGGGTGATTTGATGCGCTTCAGGGACCCTGCAGTGAATGCTGAATTCACTGCAGGGTCAGCAAATAGGACTCGCTGAAGTGCGGTGAATCAGAGCACCAAAATGATGTCAAAGCCAGATGTCAATTACCAGGAGATCGATCATGAAATATATCAGGAATGCATGGAAGGGGTAATAAAAACCACAACGGGGCAAAAGCAAAGGGAGATGGAAGTCCTTATAAAATGACTGGAACCCTGTCGGCAAGGATACAACAGGGGCAGACTAAGAACACCATTGGTCAGGGGATGAGAATGGTGGAAACTCTGGGTCCTGTCCTTACTAGATAGTATAGCAAGAAAGCACAACAAAGCAAATGGCAGAACAGTGTAGAACAGTGCACCTACAGTGACAGTGATCTGCCACCAGAACAGATGAAAAATTGTAGCCTCTCTGTCTACTACTGATATGGGAGACCAGACAAGGTGCAGAGTGCTCTATGAACCACCAGAGAGCTGGCCACCTGGCTCTATGTCTGCTCTGTTTATATGCCAGCAAAGAGAGAATAATCAGTGACTAAATGCCCAGATGTGCACCCAAACTGCTCTACACATACAATGCCCCTCCTAGACGTCACAGATCACAAGCGTTGTGATCAGCTGCATTTCTTACCCTAATGGGTCAATTTTCTGTTTAATTCTGCCATTTTTAACAGTTTTAACTTTACATTTAAAATGTGTATTTATTTTTTTACCTTAAGGAGTTTAGTGTTTTTCTTCATACACTGAAGTTTCTTATTCTTTGTGTTTGAGGTATTTCTGAGGAAACTGGGGTGAATGGGGGTTAGTTAGTCTTGTAAAAAAAATAAGATGAATTTTTCACTTTGTTTTGATAACTAAAAATGGGTATTTTACACATTAATGGAACCTCAAGCAAGCTCTATTTGTTTTTATAAAAAGTCAATATATAACATGTGGGAACGCCAAAAGAGAAGGGCAAAAAAATTGTTAGAAAAGAACATGTCAAATCTGAAAAATGGGATTGCTATTTGTGCATCACCAGAGAAAAAACACCAGTATCATTAATGGGTTAAGTTGAAGTATGTCAATTCTCTGCTTCTCTATAATGGAATTGCTGGGGGAAAAAGTATATTCAGCAAACATTATAAAAACTCCTTGACTAGTTTATTACAATTCACTTTTTAGTGAATAACCTCAGTGTCTGACTCCTTCTGTTAAGGAAATTTAGATTTTTATTTTTCTATTGTTCTTTTGTTGTTGTAGTAAACCATGTTAGAGCCAGTTACATCTTACAGTGGTTAAATAAAATATATACAGTTAAAAAACGTGCATCATGACAGCACTGACTGTAATCTTTCACTAATGGGTTGAATAAATGAATGCAATGAAAACATGCTCCTGATACATCTGAAAGGCAGTTGCATCTGGAGTGTTCCCTTAGTTCTTTTAATGTCTCTCGATAAAGAAATGTCCTATATAGTGGACAGAATATTTGACCTTGCTGCGCACTCTGTGACTCATTGATTCCTAAATGGAGAACAGATACAGGACATGGTCTGACGCACACAGATTACGTGATCACACCAGAAATTGATGATACAGTCCTTACTCCTTTATCTCCGAATGCCTGCCAATGTATTTTTATTAGAGTGTTTACTGAATTTCCACTGAACAAGCAGTTTTTGGCTGAATAAGTCCCTAATTTCTCCTATTTAATTCAAAACGAGGGACACATCCCAGTAGGATATGAAGGTTTTTGTTCTATTCTTGTTCTCTGACACATGGTGAGCAAAATCACAAAAAAATGCAATGATGAAAGAGTTTTACAGTATGAGAGATTAAAAAGCAATACCTTCTACATTACAATCATTTCTTTTTAATGGGCCAGTTGCTGTACAAATGAATGAAATGCATGGATTGCAAGACAAGAATTATGATTAAAAGGTGATGAAATACTAATTAACGCAACTTATGAAAGGACATTTACAAAGTGAAGAAAGGTATTTACAAAATTCCTTCAGAACAAGTTTACCAAACTTAACGTAACATGGTTTGCAAGAAACTATCAGGGTTATTCAGTGAGCACCGAAATATCACCAGCATTTCGGTGCTCTCTGATTCGCCGCACTTCGGCAAGCATGATTCGCTGACCCTGCATTGAATTCAGCATTCACTGCAGGGTCCCTGAAGCGAATTGGCCACCGAACGTCGCTGCCAACCCACCACAAATCAGTTGGCCGCCGCCAACACGCTGGACAGCCAGCACAAACCCGCCGCCCGCTGCTGCCAACACACCAGACAGCCGAGGCAAACCAGCCAGACAGCTGCCAAACACAACCGACGAGCCATCGAACACGGCGCTGACCAGCCACAGAAAAAAGCCGCCAAGCCGCCGAACGGCGTAAAAGAAATACATTACGGTTGACAGTGTCAAATTTGAAACGCTGTTTGCAAAAACTACTGGACGAAAATGTCTGGAATTAACACACAGTATAAGGTCCTATGAGTGATAATGAAAAGGTCTGTTACAGAAAAAAGAAGAAACGATATTTAAAAAAATATCGGGAAAACATTTTGCCAAAAAAATCCCCAAAAATGCCTAAAAAATACTAAAAAAATAAATAAACAGACTCTTTGCTTCAGATAAAAGAATAAACGGTTTAATAGATATTGGATAAAAACAGGAATATTTTTGACATTGAAGCCTCTGGGATTTGCCTGAATAAACCAGCCTTATGAAAATACTGAACAGCAGGGTATTCTGACACCTTTTCACTGCTGCTCAGTCTTCTCTGAATAGATTAACCATTGCTTCTCTATGGGGGATTTCACTGCCCTCAAACAGGCACCATACATGCAGGCAATGGCCATAGAATGGAGTCTATGGGTCGATCACTGACTCAAAGAATTGTATTGTGTGGGATGTATTCATAGGGCATCACCAGAGGGTAGACCAGAAGGGCCCTATCACAATCTTATTGCTAGTGCTCAGATATGTGAGCATTAACACTAGGTTAAGTGACTTTATCGTATCACAAATGTTAATCGGTTATGAATCCTTTACCGCATCGGTGATTGTGCTAGCTTGCGCCAGCTTACTGTGCTCCCTATGCCTAACATAGGGAGCGTAATACCCTAACGCTAATTACTGCACCAATGTGATAATGAAAAAGTTAAGCTGGTCCAGTTAGAAACCGGTGTTAACTGATTCGGCTTTCCTATGGACTCCAGGAGGTGATACTTGTGGTGTGGAAGTGCTACCGTGAGTATTATGGAGGGTTGCGCTGGGTTACTGGGCAGTCTGCTCAATTAGCACCTGCCCCCTATTATGGTGCTAAAACTGGGACGCTATAGTGAAACTTGCAGGCGCATTTTTTCTATTAGCATCCCCATTTTAGCGCCATTCGTGTAATATGACCAGTAGTCTTTAAGCTCCCTCTCTTATCTCATTCAGCTGCCATCTCTTATCTTGAGGAGAATGGATCACAATAGCCCCTCTGTTGCCTTTTCTAAATATTTCCTACTCCACCTCATTAACTATTAGATACTGTAGCATATAAAGCACAGCCACAAAATAAAACTTCTGGGCAGATTTGGGTAAATGTTGCATCATGGTAAAAATCCACAAAATGAAAACTGGGGCTAAAAAAATCTAAATTTTCCTTTTCACATGCAATTACTTCAAAGAAAAAACAGCAGTATATGTTTTACTTAGTTGTTTTGTTTGTAATGCACAAGTAATTTAGTTGCAGCTTATCCAAGTGGTAGTGTCCCTTTAAAGTGATGCACAAGCAATACAATCAAATAAACAACTCATTAAATAAAATATTTCTAGAGGAGCGAAAATATATGTTACAATGAAAATGTGGTACATTGTATGTTTCAAATGACATATCTGATGATTCATGTGCAAAAATATTCTGCTCTTCTGTCTAGATCTAGTGGTTACAACGTTGTTAATTGATATTCTTGTATTTTTAGCAGTAGATTAGGCAAAATCACACAAAACAGGTTAATGACTGGAATGCAAAATACACTGTATTTCATGTTCCAAACTGAGTATCAGAATTCATGTACCAAGAATTTCCTGCATAATATCAGGGAACAAACTGACATTTTCATTGATTTGTCGATAATCAACACGCTATGTGGGAATGTAAAGTGTTGTTTTTGTAAATTATTTGATAATAATAAAACATAATTTAATCTTAATACTAAAATATTAAATATAAAGAGCACTATTCCCTAGTTAACGCAAACGTCCCGTTGTGTAGGTGGTATCGGTAGGATAAGTGTGTTTAACGCATGCCACCCATATTACATTCTTGACACTACCCACGTTAGTAATCCAATAGCACATAGGTTTCTGGGTTAGCTTCCACGAGCTCACTGTTGTTTGCAGCCCAGAAACACAACTCTCCATGGAATCTATAGACTCCAGGATGTGATACTCGCGGTGGTGCAAAAGCCATACCATGAGAATCCCAGCGGTTGGAACTGCGTTCCGGGGTGAGGTGCCGAGGTAGCCCCGGGCCCGGAATATCTCGTTATCATTTGAACGCTACAGGGAAATCAGCAGGTGCAGGTTTTCCCTGTTGGCGTCCCCATGTTAGAACGAAGTAGGGAATAGGGCCCAATGTATTTTGATAATTCTCCTATAGAATGGATTGTATCATGTATCTGCAGAACAACACTTAAACACTTCAATAGCAAGTGATGTTTCAGAAATCCATTGTTTCAGAAACCCACTGCCAGGAACCAGTGGAGTTTTGAAAAATCACGTTTCATTAATTATAAAGTGGAAATAGTCCCAATATATAAATAATGCATGATTTACTGTACTAGTCCCATTTGAGAGGCAGTTGATGCCATCTCCTGTGCAAAAGGAACTATTGCAGATGGGACTCTGTGTTGCAGCAAGTGTTACACAGAGATATTCACTTGTTCCAGTTACAAGTTTTTATAGTGCGCTAACAAGTTCTGTAGCGCTATACAATGGGAGAGGTAGAATAACAAATATGCATACATGTAAAATACACAGAACACTATGAGAGAGGACCGTGCTTGAGAGCTTACGATCTAAGAAGAGAGGGGTGGCACACTAGGTAAGGGTACATAGAGGACCTGAAGTAGCTGGGTGCATGTGTGCTGGGTGGGAAGATGGAAGAAGAAATGAGGAAATCATGAAGTGATCCGATAGGGTTCTCTAAAGTAATTAATTTCCAGAGTCTTCTTGAAGGACTGGAAAGAGGTGGAGAGTCTAATGTTGCAGGGGAGGAAGTCCTGTAAAAAGGGGGCAGCTCGTGAGAAGTCCTGAAGGCGAGAGTTGGGGATGCGGGTACGAGAAGATGATAATCTCAGAGTGAAGTGAATGGGATTGAATATACAGTACCTGCTAATAAGGGAGGAGATGTAGGCAGGGGTGCGCTTATGGAGAGCTTTGTACGTGAACACCAATATTTTGAAATGGATTCTAAAGGAACCAGGGAGCCAGTGCAGAGATTTACAAAAGGGTGAGTTGTGAGAGGTGTGGGAGGTGAGGTGGATGAGCCTGTCTTTGAGAGGCACTCATTACACATTGCAGAGGAAGAATCAGGTATCTCTTAAGGCCGGCAAGAAGGAGGTTACAGTAGTTAAGGTGGGAGATAATATGAGCTTGGAAGAAAGGGGCGGATGTTTTTCATGTTTTTAGGTGGAAGTAGAAGTTGGTTAGTCACTGAATGTGAGGAGTGAAGGAGAGATCAAAGTCAAAGAGGACCCCGAGGCAATGAGTCTGAGAGGCAGAAGTAATGGTGGCACCATTCACTTGAAGGGAAACGGGCACAGGAATGTTGTTTTTAGAGGGAGGGAAGACCAGAAGTTCAGTTTTAGAGCGGATGAGCTTTACGAAACAGGAAGTCATCCAGTCGGAGAGAATGGAGAGAGGTCAGGAGAGGAAATGTAGATTTGGGTAAAAACTGTAAGCTTGTAAAAACTGTTGTAGCACCTTGGGTGTCAGGCTTGAGGTGCTAAAACTTTGAGGGCACCTTCTGAATGAAATTTGTTTGCAACAAACAATTTGTTTTTATTTTACTTTTTTTTTTTAACCTGCTTCAGACGATACTTATAGTACATTGTAAGTCAGAGACAAATACTCAGATTATAAATGGTATAAGGGTTCACAAAAACATCGGAAATACATGCGAACACACCTTCATTCACACCTTGAGGAGCATGCGACCGCCAGATGACAGAGCTGCGACTGTGCGGGCAGGCCGGCCGGGTGCATGTGGCAGAGAGGCGGTGCAGGGAGGGAGCCACTACACCTGTGGCCACTGCAGACCCCCCGCCCCACAACCAGGATCCAGGGAGCCCCCCTGACTGACCACGAGGCTAAGGTAAGGTGACACATTTCTAAAAAAAATAAAATCCGAGGACATTATTAAATGTCCCCAGGAACGTAAAATAAAACTTTTATTTTTTTTCTTACTAATACTCACCTGATTCCTGGATACACCAACAAGCGCATCCCACGCTGTTAGAAGCTGCATACACCGGCGCGCTGTGTGCAGTTTCTAAGAAGATACGCTATTAGTGTAGAGGGAGCGATGCAAAATGCGCAGCCGGCTTCCCCGCTACATTAATAGCATATCTTCTCAGAAGCTGCACACAGCACGCAGGTTAAAACTAGCGTCAGACTGTAGAGGTGCTGCCCGACAGTGTGAGGATTCATATGCTGCATTAATTATATTTCTTCCAAATTTAGTTACTTAACCCGTTTGCGTTTGGATTGTAATATTGTGACATCCAGGGCCCCGGGTGGCGATCGGGGGGCCCCAGACGCATGGCCCCGCCAGCTGGTCAAATGCCAGGAGCTCCAGCGGCACCCGGCACAGCTGTGAGTGATCAGGGGGCAGGGCGCGGCGTGATGATGCGGAGCCACCGGGACCTTTAAATCAGGAGTGCGCGCTGTACATCTTGCCTTGCCATGGAGTTTCATTCCCGCATTGCTAGCTTACCGAATCAGTTTGTATACTTGTTTCTGACCCTGCTTGTTCTGAGGACCCGATCTGTTGCTGGCTTTGCCTGCCATTTGACTATTCTCTCTGTGTACTTCCTGCCTGTTCTGTTTGCCTCCTGTTGCTACTGGTGCTCGCCAATTCTCACCATATACAGTAGTGCAGTACTAGTGCCTAAACGTTGTTGAAACGTTGTTGACTCTCGCTTTGCGCCCCTGTCTGGTATATTCGCTGCTTGTTACTGCTGGTGCGCTTCCATCCTGCCATACACTATAGCGCAGTAATATTTGGGTGCACTGCCACTGACGCGTGTACCAGATTCATATCATTTTAATATTTGAATGCAGAGTCTAGCCCTGCACTCTTCCACAATACCTCAGAGGGGTTACAGTGTGAAGGCACTAGCTGGCACCAAAGGTCCAATTTTAATGCACCTGTTGTCACTTTCATCCAAAGCCTGCATAAGTTTCATCATAATTTAGCCAAAAAATCACTAAACTTGTTCTGCAAGTCCTAAAACGCCTCCTCTTTTCATACAGGCTGCCGCCCCAAGCAGTGGTTTATGCATAGATTAAATGAAAACCATTTACCGTCATTTGAAATGTCATTTTTTTCTTTTTAAATGTTTCTATACATCCAAAAAATTCCCACTTCACGGGCAGGTTATGGGGACCTCCTAGGCACGATATTTGAAGGAATTTTTCGTTATTATTCTTAACCTTTATTTCATGAAAAAAACCACTGTTCCTTTAAAAACATTTTTTTAAAAACTTTTTTTCCTTGTTTCCTGTCCCCCAGGGTACTACCCGGACCCCCATACACCTTTTATGGCAAATATCTTGCATATACAGTCAGGTCCAGAAATATTGGGACATCGACACAATTCTAACATCTTTGGCTCTATACACCGCCACAATGGATTTGGAATGAAACAAATCAGCTTTAATTTGAGGGTATGTACATCCAACTCAGGTGAACGGTGTAGGACTTACAGCAGTTTGCAGATGTGCCTCCCACTTGTTAAGGGACCAAAGGTAATCGGACAGAATAATAATCAGAAATCAAACTTTCCCTTCTTAATACTTGGTTGCAAATCCTTTGCAGTCATTCACAGCCTGAAGTCTGGAATGCATAGGCATCAGCAGACGCTGGGTTTCATCCCTGGTGATGCTCTGCCAGGCCTCTACTGCAAATGTCTTCAGTTCCTGCTTGTTCTTGGGGCATTTTCCCTTCAGTTTTGTCTTCAGCAAATGAAATGCATGCTCAGTGGGATTCAGGTCAGGTGATTGACTTGGCCATTGCATAACATTCCACTTCTGTCCCTTCAAAAACTCTCTGGTTGCTTTTGCAGTATGCTTTGGGTCATTGTCCATCTGCACTGTGAAGCGCCGTCTAATGAGTTCTGCAGCATTTGGCTGAATGTGAGTAGATAATATCGCCCGAAACACTTCAGAATTCATCCTGCTGCTTTTGTCAGCAGTCACATCATCAATAAATACAAGAGAACCTGTTCCATTGGCAGCCATACATGCCCACGCCATGACACTACCACCACCATGCTTCACTGATGAGGTGGTATGCTTAGGATCATAAGCAGTTCCTTTCCTTCTCCATACTCTTCTCTTCCCATCACTCTGGTACAAGTTGATCTTGGTCTCATCTGTCCATAGGATCTTGTTCCAGAACTGTGAAGGCTTTGTTAGGTGTTGTTTGGCAAACTCTAATCTGGCCTTCCTGTTTTTGAGGCTCACCAATGGTTCACATCTTGTGGTGAACCCTCTGTATTCACTCTGCTGAAGTCTTCTCTTGATTGTTGACTTTGACACACATACACCTACCTCCTGGAGAGTGTTCTTGATCTGGCCAACTGTTGTGAAGGGAGTTTTCTTCACCAGGGAAAGAATTCTTCGGTCATCCACCACAGTTGTTTTCCGTGATCTCCCGGGTCTTTTGGTGTTGCTGAGCTCACCGGTACATTCCTTCTTTTTGAGAATGTTCCAAACAGTTGTTTTGGCCACAGCTAATATTCTTGCTATCTCTCTGATGGGTTTGTTTTGTTTCTTCAGCCTAATGATGGCTTGCTTCACTGATAGCTCTTTGGATCTCATCTTGAGAGTTGACAGCAACAGATTTCAAATGCAAATAGCACACTTGAAATGAACTCTGGGCCTTTTATCTGCACATTGTAATTGGGGTAATGAGGGAATATCACACACCTGGCCATGGAACAGCTGAGAAGCCAATTGTCCCATTACTTTTGGTCCCTTAACAAGTGGGAGGCACATCTGCAAACTGCTGTAAGTCCTACACCGTTCACCTGAGTTGGATGTACATACCCTCAAATTAAAGCTGACAGTCTGCAGTTAAAGCACATTGTGTTTGTTTCATTCCAACTCCATTGTGGTGGTGTATAGAGCCAAGGATGTTAGAATTGTGTCGATGTCGCAATATTTATGGACCGGACTGTATGCCCTCTTGCAGGGCACTCTAAAAATTGAACGTTCGAGTCCCATTGACTTGCATTGAGTTCGGATCCGGTTCGCGTCTGAACTCGAACTTTTGAAATTGTTTGAGTTCGAAAACGAACCGAACACGGGGGTGTTAGGCTCATCCCTAATCTTGTATACATGATCACTGTAGTGAATGGATAAAGGCTTTAGACCGCCTGTGCAAATTTAAAGATTGGCACCACTCTTTTTTTTCTTTGGAGGTCTCAAAAGTGGCATAAAGTGCAAGCTTAAGGTTGGGGTCAGACCAGCGCACTTTTAACGTGCGTTCTGGCGCACATAATTACGGCCGCACTAGCAGCAGATGACGGGCAATGACGGCCAATATACGAAGTACGGCCGCACAAAAGTCCGGCCGTGCAACGCAAGTGGAATTTGAACGCATTTTTCTGAGAACGCTGAACCGCTAGTACTGACGTACTGAGTGCGCAGCTGCGGCATAGCGGCGTGTTTGCGTGATTAGGAGATGTCAGACACTGCTAATGTCCGGCCTACATAACGTCCAGACGCAAAAAGAGTTTTATTGACGATTCGTACAAAATCACGCCCGAAAATGCGCGTCGTCTGACCGTTTTTGCGCATTCCGTGAAAAAATACGTCAATGCGTTCGGACGCACTTTTTCACGTTCGCGGGAAAAATGCTTTCGTCTGACCCTAGCCTAAGAGGTGCTTGGTGTACTGTCAAAAATGTGACCATTCAACCAATACTCTCAGACAGCACAGCCATTAAAGTATGATTCTGACTTGGGCAGTATTGTGTTATCCAAACTATGGATGGATGGAGAGATAGATAGATAGATAGATAGATAGATAGATAGATAGATAGTCCTATGGTCTCCCCAACAAACAGTTCTAAAGTTCAAGGTACTAAAATTCATGATAGAATGAATTATGATTAATTGTGGTCTTTGCCATTTCGTTGTTTTACTTTTCAGATTTATTTCTATATATTTGTCCTGTGGTTAAAAGCCAATTTATAATCTTTGTTCACTTCTTATTATCAAGCTCATTAAACATTTAATGATTCACACATTGCATAACAGTACAAATAATTGTCCATTATGTCTAATCAACCCAAATCAATGTCTTCCACAAGTTAATGGTGACATGTGTTGTTTAAACAACGTGACCCTCCATTTTTATTCTCGGTAAATACAAAAAAAATCTTCATATCGACAGTAGAATATTAATGATGTTCTCAGTAATTGAAGCTACCCTTGCATTTGTCTATGTTTTAATGAAGAAGCAAATACATGACCATATTAAATATTGTAGCAGCTTTCCTTCAATCTCTTAGTGTATGATTTAAGAAATTAATTTATGCAATATTGAGTTCCCAGTTATAAATTATGTTTAATAAGAAAATCAAACCTGGATTATCCTATACCATCACGTTGCATGTTATGCGATAGGAAGAGATACAATGTACTGTAGGATTTAACAGCTTCCTAGAATTGCCCTTTTCATTGTAGCATTAAACTTTGATTACTTTGACCGCTGTCAATCATTTACTGAGGACCTTGGAAAGAATATTCCTTTTCTTCTCTTTGCCACATTGGTGTTAGGGTGCACAGATTTTATAAAATGACACCCTTGAAAATGTGTTCAAAGTCTTTCACATTTCTTATGAAGACCAGAAAATTCAAAAATAGTGTCTGTCACCCTTTTGTTTATAGATCAATTGTGTTAATGATTTTTAAATACTAGTATCAGTATTCCAAATTGAGCGGTAACGACTGTTTGAGGCTTAGTAAGTACTGAGGCGTATTGATGATATATTTCATCTATTTAAATGTTGTGTGTTTTTAAAAGTATTTAGTATTGCTTTTTATATATTTATACAGTATATTTATATAGTTTTTCTATTTACTGGGGTTCACAATACAGTATGTCCAGGTCTTTTTATAGTATCTGTATGTTTGTACTCTACTAGGGTTTTAGAACCTTGACGAAAAGTTAGGCTAAACCTCAATAGAGATAAAAGAAATAGACCAATGGGTCCAGTCCAGACTGTGACAAGATATAGGCCCAGGCATTCTGGACTGAGCAGCCCACTCTTTTTTTCTACACAGCGCATATTACTGTCAGTTTTATTGCTGTGGAGCTCTGTGATATGCTCATACAGTGCACACATTACTGTGGAGCTCTGTGACACCCTCATAAACAATGCACATTACTGTGGAGCTCTGTGACAACCATACAACACCACACATTACTGTGGAGCTCTAACACCCCCATAATGTGCAGGTTGTATGAGTGTCACAGAACCCCATAGTAATGTGCAGTGTTCATTGCATTTCATTCCCCCTCTTTTCACTGCATTCTCCCCCTTTTCATTGCATTCTCCACCCACTTTTCATACTATTCTCCCCCTTCTGTTCATTCCATCCCCCCTTTTATTCCATTCCCCCTTCTTTTCATTCCATTCCCCTCCTCTTCTCATATCACCCCATCTTTTCAAATCATTATCCCCCTCTCTTCATATCATTTTCCCCCTTCTCTTCATATCAATCTTCCCCTTCTCTTCATAGCAATCTCCCCCTCTCTTCATATCAATCCCCCTCCTCTTTTCATATCAATTTTCCCCCTCCTCCTCTTTTCATATCAATTTCCCCTCCTCCTCTTTTCATATCAATTTCCCCTCCTCCTCTTTTCATATCAATTTTCCCCTCCTCCTCTTTTCATATCAATTCCCTCCCTCCTCCTCTTTTTATATCAATTTTCCCCCTCCTCTTTCCATATCAATTTTCCCCCTCCTCCTCTTTTCATATCAATTTTCCCCCTCCTCTTTTCATATCAATTCCCCTCCTCCTCTTTTCATATCAATTTCCCCTCCTCCTCTTTTCATATCAATTCCCTCCCTCCTCCTCTTTTTATATCAATTCCCCTCCTCCTCTTTTCATATCAATTCCCCCGTCCAATTTTCATACCATTCCCCCCTCCTCTTATCATATCACCCCCCTCCTGCGAACCTATGGGCTGGGACGGTCCTGAGAGGCACCGCTCTCTGTCTCCTCTGCAGTCTGCAGCTCCAGCCTCCACGTGCCTCCACACTTGGTGGAGCGCTGGGAGGAAGTGATGTTATGTGATCACTTCCTCCCAGCACCATAGAGTCATGTGATGGAGGCGGCGCGACGAGGACCTAATCAGAGGGGGCTGACGGCTGGCTGGCTCCCTCTGATTAGGTCCTAGGGCTCGCCAGCCGCACTCTTCAGTCGGCCTAGGCTGCCTTGCCGGGCAGCTGGCTATGTCGGCCGGCCTCCCAGCAAGGGAGGCTAGCAGCCGACTGGTACTAAAGGCTAGCGGCCTACCAGGCAAATGCCCGGTTTGCCCGATGGCCAGTGTAGGCCTGAATGGGTCTGTTTGGGTGACATGCTCCAGGCCTTACCAAAGTAGAACAAACTATTTTGATCGGTTCCCCATAATAAGTAATAGTCCATCAAGAAGGTGGGAGCCTCCATTTTTATGAGGGATAAAAAAAATGGCCATTAAATCCGTGTTTTCAATCTCATACTTTCCATTAGTTTCAGTAAGCCTGTTTGAAAATAACCTCCACACGTTGGTCATTAGAACTCTGCTAGGATAGAAGTGCACACAGGGCTGACCTAAGACCTTTAGGCCCCCTATGCATAAGATCTGGCTTCTACCCCTCCCTGACCACACCTCTTTCTTGAATATACTCCTCACCCAACACTTCTGCAACCTCTCCCCTGCCCTGTTACTCTGCATTCTTGCCCCCGCCCATCTGTGCTCCCCTCTACTCTGCACTGCCTTCCAATGTCATTAGAGACAGTCTAAGCTAACACTGGGCCCTAGACAGGTTACAGTTTGCTATGATGGCAGGGGGTTCTATATGGAAGGAGAAAAGATGAGAATTTAAGTTATAGCAAGATTTATTTTCAGAAAGCAGGAAGACATCCAGTTAGACACAGTGAAAAGACAATTAGTGATATAATTCAGGAGAACAGGAGAGAGATCAAGAGAAGAAAGGAATAATTATGTGTCATTAATGTATAGTGTTACTTAAAACCAAAGGAAGAATGTGTTTGCCTTGAGATGCTGTGTGGATAGAAAAGAGTGGCAAGTATGGATACATAGGGCACCCCAACAGAGACAGGTTGTGGGGAGGAGTTACTGCCAGAAAATGAGATGCTGAATGATCACTGGAACAGATAGGAAGACAGCCCTGATAGACTTAGAAGTAGAACCTGCAAATCTATGTCACATGTTTGTTTCAGCGATGAGGATTTGCTTGGTGCTAGTTTATTGAGGGTGGTGGAAAGAGAAGTAATGGGTGCCAGCCTATTAACACAGGTGAGAGAAGGTATTGAGGAGGTATTGCGTGTCCTCAGAGTGGGTGGGCCAAATGAGGGTTCGCTGCAGCAGCCAGGTAGCGAGGCATACTAGTACGCCCCAGCCAGTGCTAAAACGCTGCCTCCAGGCACCACCTCCAGGCATGAGAGGGTTAAATGTATTTTGAATTTACAGATGTTGTTCAGAATGCGTTTGATCACTAGAAACATAGAAAATGTCGGCAGATAAGAACCTTTCGGCCCATCTAGTCTGCCCAATTACATGGATACTTTACCTGGATAAATCTTTTGTTTAGGATAGCCTTATGCCTATCTCATGCCTGCTTAAATTCAATCACTGTTTTGGCCTCTACCACTTCAACTGGAAGGCTGTTCCATGTATCCACCACCCTCTCAGTAAAATAATGCTTCCCGATGTTACTTTTAAAACTTTGCCCCTCTAATCTAAGACTATGTCCTCTTGATTTGCTACTTTGTTTCCTTTTAAATATACGTCCTTCCTCTACCTTGTGGATTCCCTTTACGTATTTAAATGTTTCTATCATATCTCCTCTGTCTCGTCTTTTTTCCAAGCTATACATGTTAAGATCGTTAAGCCTTTCCTGGTAACTTTTCCTCTTCAAGCCGTACACCATTTTAGTAGCCCTTCTCTGAAATCTCTCTAAGGTGTCTATATCCTTCTGGAGATACGGTCTCCAGTACTGCACACAGTACTCCAAGTGAGGTCTCACCAGTGCTCTGTACAGTGGCATGAGCACTTCCCTTTTCCTACTGCTAATACCTCTCCCTACACAACCAAGCATTCTGCCAGCATTTCCTGCTGCTCTATTACATTGACTACTTACCCTTAGATCCTCTGCAATAATAACCCCTAAATCCCTTTTCTCAGATGTTGAGGTTAGGACTGTATCAAATATTCTATATTCAGCCCTTGGGTTTTTACGTCCCAGGTGTTTTATCTTGCACTTATCCACATTAAACTCCATTGCCACAGCTCCGACCATTTATTTAGTTTACCTAAATCATTTGTCATTTGGCTGATCCCTCCAGGAACGTCAACCCTGTTGCAAATCTTTGTGTCATCAGCTATGTGAGTTGGCATCTTCCATTGATGCATCAAGTCTGTGCATTGTGTTCTGAATGCTGTGTATTTGGGTACACATTTTCTTTAAAATCTTGTTTCACATTTGCAAATAAGGCATTATAATATTCAGTACCTGTTGAGCTAAACACAATTAATGAAAGATGATATGTCAAATTTGATGCAGGGGTAGGTATGAGTCCAAGCACTGTAAAATAATTGGATTCAAACTGTAATGGTAGCTTACAAAAACAGAAATGTGTTGATTAAATTTACTGAGCCATGCAGTCCCCTTCCTCCAAAGCAAATTAAGTTATAAGACGATAAGTACACCAAGCTGTGTACAAAAGTCTTTTAGGACCTTCAACAATTTGGCATTTCTACATTTTCTGGTGTTGATTGAAATAAAGTATTGAAGTTGATTTATATCCAATGTAAAATGGTAACATTTCTTCCTTTATATGTTTTAAATTATTTACTCTTTAAATTCTTTACTCAATACCAGGTCTGCCAACACAAACAAGAAAGGAACTATAGATAGGTACATTTGTGATAATAAATCAAGGGCTTACTTAACCCGTTAACGTTTGGATTGTAATATGCGGTGGCCACCGCGGCTAACCTTAACACTCACGCAGGTGAGCGTTAATGTTAATATATTCACCTCCCTCCTCTTCCACTCCCGTCGTGGAAAATCTTCAACTCCCGGCTCCATCTTCTGCTTTGATTAGTGTTATGCGCAAGAGGATGCGCGCAACACTAATCTCAGCCGCTGCTGCCAGTTACTGAGGCAAGTTGGAGACGTCATCGCGCTGAAAGTGCGATGACGTCTCCTACTCGGCAATAGTCGGCAGAAGTGGGAAATACGAATCCCGCTCTGCTGACTGACAGCTGGGAGGGCGGAGTAAAGTCCTCCGCATCTCTCAGCTGTTTCAGCTGATCGGCTGAGCGGAGGGGGCAGCGGAGGAAAAGGGCATACTTAGGACATCATGACCACCTAAAAAAGCTTAGGTGGTCATGTTGCCTAGAGTATCTCTTTAAAGCGCCTTTTCGTATTTTTTAGATAAAATTTTGTTTCCCAATCTTTTTTAAAAGGCATTTTGTTTTTAATTCTGTAGCAGACCTTTTTTATTATTTAGACACACTTTAATCCATTTTATTAGATTAAACACTTAAATACTATAGGAGAGTGTCACGTCCTGGGTTTCTGGCGCCCCCTCTGGCAGTAGTGGACATTGCTGCTTTGGACTTTTCATTTCGTTCATTTTTTGGATTCCAAGCCTGGACACTTACCTGGACTAAATTGTTCTTAATTGAACTTTGTATAAAGGCAGGCATCGCCCTAGGAAGGGGGCTGCCTCATTTTGTTCTGAGCCTCAGTCTGCCTTGTTCCAAGCCTTGATCACTTTGATCCCTATTCACTTACCTTACAGTTCTGGTAGGGATCTGTTGCTCTGGTCCTCCTGTATGTTTTCTAGTTACCCTTTAGGACTTTACTTTCAGGTTTTGGGTTTACTCCTCCGCCAGTTCTGTATTTACATCTGCTTATAGTCTTCCAGGTCCGTGGTTATTCATTATGTTTTATGTTTATATGGTTCATGTTTATGTCTGGTATTTATGTTTGCATTTCATGTTTCTTCTCTAGGTTTAAACAGGTTTATGTTTTCACTCATGTTACTCTAGTGTTTAGTTCTCTCATGTCTTTCTGCCTATAGTTTCCCAGGATACTTGGTTGTTCATCTGTTTGTTTTTCTAGTTTAGTATCTATTGTATATTCTAGTGCTCAGGTCTTTTGTTTCATTGTGTTGTTCTGGTTCCTTGCTGTATATAGTACTGTGTTAATAAATCCCTTGTTTTGTTTATACATCCACGGTTCATGTCTGTTAACTGCTAAAGTAGCTCACACTCCTTTTGTGCCATGTCAGGTCAGGCCTCACGTCACAGAGTTCTTTTTTGCAGTTGACTGGATTTCACCAAATCCAGTTCGCCGCTCTTCAGCAGTCGTCGGTGCTCTTTGGCAAAGTTCGCCAACTTTTTCATGAGGCTTCAGGGACTTGAGCTTCCTTTCACCACGGTGACCCTACGATGAATAGTGAATTCACTGTCGTTTTAGCGACATTGAATCACTAAAGTGCACGGAAGTGAAAGTACTGAAATTTAGATGAAGGTTCAATGCTTTGTGAATAACCCCTTTATAGTGTTTGTTTAGTGATCAAAAAGAGCAGAGACGTAATGACCAATTTATATTAAAAACAAACGTTCAGATCTCCAGACTTACTCATCATCAGGTGTTCCCGCTTCCATCCAAGAAAGAACAGTCTTGGCTGGTACTTTTTGAAATACATTTAATATCAAATTACTTTCTTAAATGCGTGACTGACTTTCTGGCAAGGTGTTTTTCCAGACTCCTGAAGTGTCTATAGGGAATGCTTTGAGGATAAAACAAAAGGATCCATCTGCAGCACTGCTTTAAATGTTAATTACAGAGTGCCAATGCCTAGACATGACACAGTGACACCTGGTATGGAAGAGGTACCAGACATTGCCAAGCAAAGCTATATTCTCACAGAAGAATTTACTTTTTTGTCATGTAGTCAGAGTTTATTCTATCTTAGATAATAAACTAATAGTGTATGGACACATAAAACAGACACGCCTGACACAGAAAAGGGATCGACATATATATCTATTCATCTCCCAACCCGATTTTTTTTCCAGTTATTAGGCAAGCTCTCCACAGCCCTCTATACAAGTTCCGGCAGCCTTCTGAAATCACTATCGATCTGGGAAGGCTGAAAACAAGATTTTCACCGCGCTCCTATGCGGTGCCCATAAAACAGCATCAATGCACACAGCACGCCACGTCTGGTGGAGCCTTCACAGGAACACACTGGGCTATGCTGTGGTGACGTGTTTGTCTCTCACGGTGGTGGCCATTTTGTTGGTTTATGGTCGCCGTATAGGAACATGGCTACATCTTGTTTTCGGCGTGTACGGATCGTTGATTTCGGAAGGCCGCTGGGACTTGTAGAGGGCTGGGAAGAGCTTTCCTTGTCTCCCCAGCATGCGACACACTAGCAGCCTGCCGCCAACACACTAAAGTGTCGCTGCACACAGTTTGGATTCTTCTGGGTTGCATATGACACAACATGCATCAGGATTGCAAGCAGTTTTCGGACAAACTAGTTATCATATCCAGCCAGATAAACACCACTAGAATAGAATACTTTAAATGTATATTCCATGGTAAAATACTTTACTGCTGTATTTTTTTTTTTTTAATAATGTAAAGGTTATTCAGAAAGCACCGAAATGTCGCCGACATTTCGGTGCTCTCTCGTTCCCCAGAGTTCCCTGCACTTCAGGGAATCATAGTTCCCCATCCTGCGGTGAACTCAGCATTCACCGCAGGGTCCCTGGAGTACAGTGAAAACCTGCCGCAATCCCACCGGAACCGCCAGAAAAAGCGTAGAGCAACCGTCGGAAAAAGCCAACAAGCTGATGAACGGGGTTAAAAAAAACACAGTACGCTTGAAAGTTTCAAAATTGAATTGCTGTTTGGAAAAAAAACTACTGAACGAAAATGTCTGGAATTTGCATAGAAAGGTACTATGAATGCTAATAAAAAAAGGTCTGTTAAAGAAAAATGAAAAAAATTATTTAAAAAGAAAAACAATTTGCAGAAAAAATCTTTAAAAAACTATAAAGAGCCTTTTTACTGCAGAATAAACGGTTTGTTAGATATTGAATTAAAATGGGATTATTTTTGACATTGAAGCCTATGGAATTCGCCTGAATAAACCTGACAAATGAAAACACTGAACAGCAGGGCATTTCAGCAACTTTTCACTGCTGTTCGGTGTTCTCTGAATACATCCCCTTTCTCTATGGGGGATTTCACTGCTGTCAAACAGGCATCGTATGTGCAAGCAATTCGTCAAAATTTGGCAAACTGCCTGCTCTCTGAATAGACGAATGGCCCCGAAATGTCACCTTACGTTGAATTTCAATGTCTGGTTACATTTCGGCGATATTTCGGACCTCTCTGAATGACTCCTTAAGTCTTGGGTTTCAACATTACTAGAGAGAGTGAGTAAGAGCAGGTCTAATAATTAAGCAATAGTTCTAGATACTGCTGGTTTTGTGCCAGAATAGATCCGCTCCCAAATCCAGTAAAATCCAGCGATAAATAAATAAATCCGTCACTCTTCAATAATAATGATGATTTTATTCCTCAGCATAAGAAAAATGACGTTTCGACCCTGACGGGTCTTTGTCAAGTCTTGACAAAGACCCATCAGGGTCGAAACGTCGTTTTCCTTATGCTGAGGAATAAAATCCATCATTAATATGAAGAGTGACGGATTTATTTATTTATCTCTAAGAGCAGGTCTAAACATTTTTTTATGAAAGATTAATGACAACAGATACCTATTGCAGATGCATATTGGCGTGCTCTTCAGACTGGGTTTTTTGCCTTCTTTTGGATCAACAGCAGTACAGGACATACTTGAAAACGAGAGAAATCTCAATGTATCCTTCCTGGTAAAATCCTTTCTCAAAAAAAAAAAAGGCTGAATTCAAACGCACGTCTTTAGTCAGCAATGTAACTATGTAGCTATACCTATGTTTAATATTTATTTACCATTGTTGATTTGAATAAATTGTACACTGTATTTCTTTTCTTGAACCCAAGACATACATGAAAACGAGAGAAATCGCAATGTATCGTTCCTGGTAAAATACTTTATAAATAAATAAATAAATACGTTTCAGAAAATTAGGTTACAATACATATGATTTCATTTATATAAAAGGCTCCTGCCATGTAGAGTTTCCAATTTGACTTGATCTGTGGCAGGGATATTAACTGAACTATGTAAAATAGATATCTTTTATTATATATCTTCTGGAGATAAAGTGGTTATTGTTGATTTCCTTTCACTTCACTTCACAGAGCTATTAACTTCTGATCAGCCGATGTACGTGTACGCTATCTTCATCATCGTGCTGAGTATCGTTTAATTATAATGCTTTCTTCCTAATGACAAATAAACACAAAAGGTGGGGTTTATAAAACGTCGCTGATTTATGAAGAATTAGCGTCAGGAAATATTCTCAGAATTCATTTGCTTGCTTTTTAAACCGACGTGTGATGGTTTAAAGATTTAAAAAAAACACAGGATACAGGATGCATTTAATATACATGTACTGAAATCCATCTGCGAAATTTGACTAATGTTCTTAAACATGAATCTGAAGCTAATATTTTCATTAAATAACACTTTGCAGTTTGATTTAAATTGCAGACGCACAGAGGAAAGCAGTCTTTTGACTAATACTTCATTTAAATTGAGAAATTAGCCGTAGATAAAAATCAACCTGTTAATAAATGTCTAGAGATAGTCATTAACCCCTTCACTGCTGGACCATTTCACCCCTGTGTGCTGAGCTAATTTTTTATCGATTTTGCTTATCATGTTTAAACGCGATTTGAAGTCACATTTTCTTATACGACCCAGACAAATTATTATATATCCTTTTTTCGGCAGATTCATAATATATCATTATTATATGTAAACGTCATGTCCTGCCAGAATGTTATGACAAAAATTTTAAATAATGTGAATTTCCAATCATCTACATCGTGTAAAATATTTTTTTTTACATTTTATCATCCGAGCTTTTGCGGTTATATATTCTATGGGGTACGCTTGTTGAAAAAAAAATTGGACTGAGAACCCATTACTTTATTTTTTTGAGAAATTATGTGATTTTAGCTACAACCAAATAAAAATTGTTGGTGATGCATTAATAAAAAAACAAAACACGTTACTTTTTAAAAAAAAGTTATTATTTTTTTTTTTTTTTACTTGTGTCATGGTCCAAATGACCGTCCATAGGGAAACCCCTTGGCAGCTAATGGTTACTTCTCCAACTGATGTCTTTGATGTAAGTGGGCTGGGAAAGGCTAAGCCATCCAGGATGTCAGCTGCCTCCGGGAAAAGTCCGTAGTCTGGAGCCGAATGGCTGGAAAGGCAGCGCTGGAAAGGTCTCTTATTCACCGAACGCTGCCACCAACCCGCCAGCCGCAACCGCCAACCTACTGGACAGTCGCCGCAAACCCGCCAGACAGCCTCTAAACGCAGTTGATAGCAGTGCTGATCAGCCACAGAAAAAAGCCGACAAGCTGCCGGACGGGTAAAAAAAAACAACAAACAATTAAAAGTGTCAAATTTGAGACTTTGTAAAATTGCCAAAAAATCCCAGAAAATGCCTAAAACATCATAAAAAGGAGACTTTTTGCTGCAGATTAAAAGAATAAATGGTTTATTAGATTATTGAATAAAAATGGGAATATTTTTTACATTTAAATTTATGGGATTCATCTGATTAAACCTGCCGAATGAAACCACCGAACAGCAGGGCATTTCACTGTCATTCCTCTGCTGTTCGGTATTCTGTGAATAGGTTAACCATTGTTTCTCTATGGGGATTTCACTGCCGTCAAACAGGCACCATATTTGCCGGCAATTTGTTAAAATTTGGCGAACTGCCTGCTTTCTGAATAGCCGAACAGCCGGGGAAATTTCCTGTTCGGTGCAATTTCGGGGCCAGATCGGCTGTCGCTGAATTACCCCTATAGTATCTGCTTATTTATTATTAATATTATTATTATTATTATTATTTAGAGAGTAAAAGACTATTTTATTTCTTTAAAATCTCCATTAAGAGCACTCCTTTAGCTTTTCTTTTTCATCATAAGAAGCCTGTAGTTATGTTCCCTTTGAAAAGATTAAAAACATTTTTTTCTTACTAGGACATTTAATATTATTTCAAAACAAACATAACTGAAGACCCATAGGCTTTGATGTTTTGAAAAAATAACCAGAACTTATCTTATTCTTACTTAGTTTGGAAGCGATCAAAATATGTTATTCGCTAGGTTTGCCTCTGTCTGTAAATCTGCATTTCTGCCACCTGAGGGCACCGGATGATTATTTTAAGTTTATTCTCTTTTAAGATAGCATCTCTTTGATAAATATTTTCTGGAAGCAAAGATTTGATATTCAAAAAAAAATCAATTATCAATTCAGGAAAAAAGACTTTATATGCACTAACAATATATATATATATATATATATATAATATTTTTTAAAAAGCACTCTGTAAAAATGACCACATTCTTCCAATGCATTACATTTAAAAAAACAAAACAACATTTTTAAGAATATTAAAATCACCTGAGAGAATAAATGATGAGAATTTAATTCACAACATATGATCATACTTTGCTTAAGTCTGTCACATTCGTCAATGTATCCCATTGTTGACAATCTAACTTGACCGAATCTGCATTTACACTATAAACTCACTTGCTGGAGGCACAATCCTTCCTGGAGTTCCCAAGCAACTCAAGGCCTTTATAGGCAGCCAAGATAAAAACACACCTGCGAACAGGGAGGGGTACATACCAAATGTGAGAGTTTTAATTTGGAGTTAAAGTCCAGTTGAGTCAAGATTTAAGAGAAATGCTGTGACTGTTGTCCAAGACAGTTAGCCAATAACATTTCTCTTATATTTAAGTATATCTCACTGAAAAAAAAAAAGCACAGTGTGTATAAAATTATGATGGTGCAGCAGAGACTGTGAGTTGTAACTCAGGACGTTATGTAGAACAATGACCAACAACATTGGCCCCTCCAGATGTTTCGAAACTGCATCTCCCGTGATGCTCGGGTACTAATTAGAACAGCTGAATCTCGTGGGAAATGTAACTCTAAAACATTTGGAGGGCCAAGGTTGCTGAACCCTTGATGTAGACACACAGGCTATTCAGGATTAGTTGGACATCATTGATGGAGACTAACGGGGTTATTCAAAGAGCACCAAAATTTCATTCCTCACACTTCCGCGAGCTGAATTCCCGACCCTGTGGTGAATTCAGCATTCGCTGCAGAGTCCTCAACGTGCAGCGAATCGATCTGCCAAACGCCGCCGATAAACCTGATGAATGCATCCGATCCGAACGCCACTGATAAACCACCGAACTGCAGCGAGAGAAAATACTGAATGCTTCCAATAAACTGCCAAATGCCACCGAAAAACTGCAGAATACAGCCCACAATACGCTGAACAGACCGCTGAACCACTCTGATCATCCGCCGAAAGCCGCCAAAAAAAGCCAACCAGCCGCCGAACAGGGGTAAAATAAAAAATATATTTTTAAAAGGCGTTTTAAACAGAAAGAGTGAATGAAAATGCACGGAAATAATATACAGTATAAGGTCCTATGAATAACATTAAAATGGTCTGTTACAAAATACAAACAAAACGCCATTTAAAAAATTGGAATCAAAAATTTTGCAGAAAAATGCCGAAAAAAATTCTATTAAATAAATTAATAAAAATAGTTTATTCTGCAAACGAAAACAATAAACGGTCGAATAAATAATTAAAATCGGGGAATTATTTTTACATTAAAACCTATGGGATTCACCTGTTTAAACCTGTCGAACGAAAGCACTGAAAATCTGAGCCTTTCGCCAACTTTTCACAGCTGATTGACGTTCTCTGAATAGATTACCTTTTACTTCTCTATGGGAATTTCATGCCGGTGATTTGCCCCATATTTCGCTGACAATTCTCCAATATTTGGCAAATTGCTAGATTTCTGAATAGCTGAATTGCCACAAAATTGCACCGTACGGGGTAATTCACCATTCACCTTTAAAAGTATATTTATGCTTTGTACGCTATTATCTTTATTATTATATACATTACCTGTGTTTGATTATACTTTTGGCTTATTTACAGGGTTCACTGTTAAAAATTTGTGCCCTTAGTGGTTCTGGTTTATTTATTTTATTCTCCTTTTTAGTTATGTTTATTCCGGAGGGTTAATTTTGTCTCTCCAGCGGTTCTTAACGCGTTTCTGCGCCTCCCCCACAAGTTCGTCATCGGGAGAGGCACGGCCTTCGCACCATTGAGTCTCTGAGGTAACGCTCGTGGCGCGTGCATGCGTGGTTTGTCGCGATCAGTTACCTGAGAGGAGTCTAGCGCTGTTTTTACACGCAAGTTATTTTCTTGGGGAATTTCTTACAATTCATTATGTCAAATCCTGCCCTGCCTTCTTCCCCTGGGCTTATAGTACCCATGCCACACGTCCCTAATCCGGCAGATGCGCTTATAGCCGCTCTGTCAGCTTTCTCCTCTAATTTAGAAAGCACTATTGTCAGGGTGCTGGATAACCACTTAGCTAGGAGATCTGCTGTGAATACTCCAACTTCAGACAGATCTTTATCCATTGAGTCTGTCCCTGATGATGAAGTCCCTGGGACTTCAAAAGAGGGAGAAGAGCGACTCCCAAAAAAATATAGCTCACAAAAAACGTACGACAACCCGTACTTTACATGACATTCCACAGCATACCACTGTGGTTAAAAAAAAGGGGCCAATAACTCTGGCCATCAAAAGAAATTGGAAACGCGCCAGAAACGCAAAAAATACTGATAGTTCCTCAGAAGATTTCACTGAGGAAGATGGTTCAGAATCTGAGGTGAGCTCAGATCCGGATTATACTCCGGTCTCCTCTTCTGAGTTATCGGACTCAGTTTCCTCTCCAGACTCCAATGCTGCTGAAAAAACAGCTTCTGATCTGGTGGACGCTAAGGGAAATTCAATGTTTGTGCCGGAGCAATTAAAACACCCATGATCAACAGAATGGACACCCATAGAGCATGTGGCTCATTATATTGAGCAGGGAATCCGTACACCTATGGATAAAAAGACACGCAATAATTTGAGGGCTGAGTGCCCAGCCCCAACTCTGGCACATAAACTGCATTTGGTTCCAGAATTGGATTCAAAGATCATAGAAATACTGCAGGAGACAAATTGGTCACCAAAGACGAGAGTCGAGGCCACCTTAAAGGTTGTCAGAGCAGTTCAGATATGAAATTTCGATATTTCGCAGGACTGTTTAAATTTGGGGCCAGGAATTGCTTCACACAGGCTATTTGTCTATGTGGCTAAAATGTTACAAGCTAAATTCGTTGTCTTTACGCAAACAAGGGAAGAAAGGTCCATTGTTCAGAAACTGTCCTAATTAATTCTGGCTGTAAAAAAGAATTGATATGGTAAACCGCATTGCTTTGAAGTAAAGGAACAATGGGCAGCCAAGCTTAACCTAGTGTGTATATTCCAGGGCATTGTGTTTATTTGGTCAGATCTAAAATCTGACGCCATATAACCCTTGGACAATGGGTTGCCCAACCTGTAGAATAAAAAAAAACAAAAAAGGTTAAATGACCTGAATAACCAGTTTGTAATGCTATAATATAGCACTGTTATGATCTCTAACACTATATGGTATTTGAATATTTAATTTATGTGGTCGGTTATAATAGATAATCTTGGTATTTTATAAAAGATAGAGGCCATACCACATTTAATTGATTATTACATAACAAATATCTTGTGTATTAACATTTATAAAACAGATTAAGTCTGTTAATTATGAATGAATTTTAAGGAATATATCACGAATGAATGAATGCATGCACGCCGTGGCGAAGTATGCCGGCAATTCAACAATAGAAATAATATTGATATTGTTAAATAAACCTATGGAGTCCCGGGATATAGGATAAAATGACCCCCAAACCATTATAAGATTGGCCACATACATAAATTAATTCCTGCAGAAGGTTGATCTGAGAGCGCCATCTGCTGGCCAGGTAATATAACACCTGGACAGACCCCTGGAGTTAATGAATATATATATCCTCCAATCAAATGAGGCCACATAGTGATGGGCTAGAGCTAAAACTGGGCGGGAAACCACTATATAGAGGGGGACACTACAGAGGAAAGAGAAGAAAAAAAAAGAGACTCTGAAAGAAAGCTTGGGGAGAGACCCGAGGGACACTTGGAGGGGAGAAAGGGCAGATACCATCAGCCACTCCAATAAGACGCGACCACACCCTAATCTTACACCATTCCATCTTCACTACCAGATGGTAAAGTATAACTGAATAACTTGATATCTATTTCCTAATTGCATAGTCCTTACTTTAGATGTCCATCACAATTTAAAGGAATATAAATGAATTATTTTGCTGTTGAAGCCTAAACAGTAGAATAGTATCAGCCTTTCCACTCTACTGCAGACGAGCGCTAAGGGAGAAACTATTACGGCTGCCTACTTGCGCCATAATTTAGTGAAATTATTTATATTCCAAGAATACTGGATGTGGACATCTAAAGACCAATTGTGTACCCATAGTGAGATATGCTGGAACCGTGAAATAGTTTTTATATATCAAGTGCCATCAGCCCCAATAGTAAAACGAACATAACCCCTTTCATATACATCTTGCAGCCCCTTTTGATCGAATGCATGTAAGTCAATAGGAAGCTTTGGGTTAACGTATATTGAAAGAAGTGCTGTGATTGATCTGTGGAAGAGATAGTCTACCTATCGAGTGTGTTCTGTATCTCCCTGAAGGAAGTTGCATTTAGTGAATAGGCCCCCACAATAATAAATTGTGCTGCAGGCGATGCCCAGTAACTAAGTGTTTTTTTTTAGCCAGGTTGAGGATTGGTTTATAATGGGAAAGGTTTAAGTGAATAGAATGGAACTTGGTGTTTAAGAACTGAGGCGTGTATATCTGTGGTGCGGTCTATAAACCTAAAATAATTGTCCATTAGATTATTGCATGTCGCAGTATCGCTACTAATCACGATCTATAATTACTTTTGAAATTGCATCTTGCTAATCCATTGATAACATATGATTGTATGAAACTTGACATGTGAATAAATTTTGGTTTGAATTGTTTTACCGTTACGCAGTCTCATATCATCTTTATTGATTTTATTGTGTCTAAAAATATCTAGATAGCATCAAAAGAACTTGGGATAACGCGCTATATATTTGTTAAGACGTATATTCATTGATTGGTTATTAATCCTTATCTTAAGGGTAATACCAAACTATACCATTGGTATTGGAGGCACTGTCAATAATATATATATATATATCTAAAATAAGAAAAATACACGTCATAATTAATATATCCCTGACCTATTAAAGGAGACAAAAATCTCACAAGGTGTGGCATGAGAAATTATTTGATTTCCTAGGTCCATTAACAAAATTATTGGACTCAATTGAAAGAAATCCTTTCACTAACGAGAAGCGTGATTTATTTGAATATAGAGGCTGGGTGCATAGACTAATATGAATATCTGGTAACATAAATACGGCCCTATCAAGAGAAAGGAGACGCTCTATACTCCTTTGGCTCATAATGAACCTAGTCCCAAGGCCGAGGGCCTCCTTTTTGGGGAAGGCATTTTTAAAGAGATGACCGATTATTCAGGGTCCTTCTCTACCGTCAAGAAGATGAGAGACAATATTCGAAAAGCTTTTCCAAATAGGGTTTTCGATAGGGCCGGGAAAAGCAGGGGCCATTTTCCCGGCCGTGCACCCTACTCTACATCCAGAGGCTCCTTTAGAGCCTCATATTCAGAGGGTGTCAAGAATCCCTACTTCTACCAACAAAGGGCGAGATTCCCTCGCCAGCGTGACTCCAGAGGTCCAAGGAGATCGGGATCATTTGATGAGTATGGTTTTACTCCAACATTCTTCCCGAGGAGAGGTGGGGGGCAGAATATCAGGTTTTTTCCACAACTGGAAAGTAATTACAATAGATCCATGGGTCCTTCAGACAGTTGTGGGTTTCAGAATATAGATTTCATTGCTCAACCAATTCAAACAATGCCTCCAGGAATTATAGTAATGTCCGAAGAGGACAAAAACATTACTACACTAGAAGTAGAAAGACTTCTAAGGAAAAATGCAATAGAGATGGTCATCCCTCACAAGGAGGTACAGTATTTGTGAGCAATATATTCCTAGTAAAAAAGAAAGATGGCGATTTTCGCCCAGTTTTCAATCTGAAACGTCTAAACGAATACATGGTGTACAAATATAGAAAATAAATGAAGTTGGAGGAGGGTGCGCCCAAACTTCAAATGGAGTAATAAATAAGAGAAAAGTCTGTGTAACTGATCTCTAGATAGTCTTTATCAGATGGCTCAAATAAACAGTCTTGGCCGCTGAGCAGGTCTCTGCAAGCTCCGTAGCAAACCAGATGGTTAATAAGTAGTAATAACTTGACACAAGTCCCGTGGTGCTGAGCCAACGTGGGTGAATAAAGCAAACAAATGTTTTTGTTTTTTTTTCTGTTTTTTGGTTTTTTCCAAGCCTGGATCTTACCCAGTCAGAAGGTTCACCCCTCGGTAGTTCCGTCCCTCAAGATGTCACAAGATCATCAGGGTTGGTCTCCGAAATGTGCTTTATCCTCCTTAGGATGTCCGCAGGAAACTTCAAATAAGTAGAGCAGACACGAGAGTCTTAGACCTGGAGTCCGCTCTCACGGGGCACGCAGTACTTCCAAGATGTGCTCCTTACGTCTGCCTCCTTTGAGCTTTTTTGTTCTCTGCCTCTTCAGCTGGACTTGAGGTGACACAGGTCTCTGCAGCTGGACTTTTTTTGTTCTCGGCCTAATCAGCTGGCATTGGGGTGGCACAGGTCTCTGCAGCTGGACTTTTTTTTTCTCTGCCTCTTCAGCTGGACTTGGGTTGGCACAAGTCTCTGCAACTGGACTTGGGGTGGCACAGGTCTCTTCCAATGGACTGGGGGCACAGGCTGTCAGTAGCTCCTCTAGACCAGGGCAAACCAGACAATGGACTAGTAGATAGAATGAGCTTGTAGACAGACAGACAGAACTGAGCAGGATAAATCTAGACCAGGACAAACCAGAAATGAACCTGTAAACAGAATGAACAGGTAGACAGACTTAACAGGATTAATCTAGCTAGAATACATGGTGTACAGCCACTTCAAAATGGAAGGCATTCCGACATTAAAATTAGTTTTATCTCCGTGAGATTGGATGGTCAAAATAGACCTGAAAGATGCCTATCTGGCAATTCCAGTAGACTTGTTAAGCAGAGATTTTCCTCAATTCCAGTGGGAAAACACCTTATGGAGGTTCAAGGTTCTACCCTTCGGCCTCTCATCAGCCCCGAGGTGCTTCACCAAGTTAATGAGACCAGTGGTGTCATATCTCCGTGGCAGAGGAGTGCGTCTAGTAATCTACCTAGACGATATACTCCTCTTGGTGGAGGATCAACTCTCACTAATAGTTCACAAAGATTGGATGATCAATCTTTGGTCCAACCTGGGGTTCATAATAAATCACAAGAAATCTATCTTAACACCGACCCAATCCATCGAATTTCTAGTATTCTTAATAGATTCCAAGGAGATGTCTCTTTCTCTGCCGTCAGCCAAGGTTTGGCTGATTCGCAAAGAAATCAGATGGCTTTTAGTTCCAAGGGAGTTTCTGTTAAGATGGTTAGCTCGTCTTCTGGTCTGCTTTACGCAGCAATACAGGCGGTCCTTCCAGGAATGTAACACTTCAATGTACTTGAACCCAGGACATACTTGAAAACGAGAGAAATCTCAATGTATCCTTCCTGGTAAAATCCTTTATAAATAAATAAATAAATAAATAAATATTACCGTGCTCTTCAACGTCTGAAAGCACGATATCTGCAGAGGGGATGGCTGTATCCTGATTGCATCTCCTTGGACGACGAGTCGAAATTGGAGATGCAATTGTGGTTAGACCACATAGAGACTTGGAACAGCAAGGCCTTCAGCCATCCTACCCCAGAGTTAGTCATAGAGTCAGACGCCAGCAGATCTGGCTGGGGCGCGTGCTGCGGATCACTATCCACAGGCGACAGATCGGATTTCACAGAAAGGGAATTGCATATAAATTGTCTAGAACTCCTAGCTGGATTGTTTGCTATTCAAAGTTTTATCAAACCCTTCCAAGCTCAATCCATTCTACTGAAGATGGACAATATGTCCACTGTGCGGTATATCAATCACCTAGGTGGTCCCAGATCCAGACTTTTGGCAGAGACAGCAAAATCCTTTTGGGGGTTTTGCCTGTCTCACAATTTGTCAATTCAGGCACAATATATTCTGGGGCTCAGCAACATAGTGGCGGACTGGATTTCAAGATATCTGATAGATTCCAGCGATTGGGAGATTAGATCCCAGGGTCTTCTCCAATTTGTCATCCCTTTGAGGACCATTTGCTATGGACCTGTTTGCCACACGTCTCAACTCTCTGGTGCCTCACTTTTACAGTTGGAAACCAAATCCCATGGCTGTAGTCACGGATGCTCTGGTCCAAGTTTGGCCATTGGGAATTCTCTATGCTTTTCCTCCGTTCATACTCTTATCGACTGTAATACGTTTGGTATGTGCACAGTTAGCTACGGTGGTGCTGACAACACCGCTATGGAGGTCATCACAACCCTGGTTTCCACAGCTTCTAGAAATATCTGTAGATATCCCAAGGATAATTCATGTCTGATTGACCACGTTGAAGGATCCAGAGGGAACATTGCAGAACCTTCTGCAATCTCCCTCTCTTCAGCTTGTAGCTTGGAAAATATCAGGAGTCATTGGCCTTCAGACAATATTTCGGAAGCAACTGCTTCCTTGTTGTCAAGTTCCTGGGCTCCTTCTACCAGAAGGAGATATGATAGAGCATGGAGATTATGGGTTTCTTGGTGCATGGAACAACAAGTTGACCCCATATCAGCTCCTTTAGGTAGTCTTCTGAGGTTTTCCACTCAATTATTTGAAGATGGGAAAGCATATCGCACGGTAAATAAAATCAGATCTGCAATCTCTGCTTATCATCAAGGCTTTAATGGGGTCCCTGCAGGTAAACATCCCATTGTAGGTCGGTTATTGAAAGGTATAGGATGTAATCGGCCCCCATGTTCTCGTTATACGTCCACCTGGGACGTTAATTTGGTTTTTAACTTGCTAGAAGCGTGGCCAGATAGTGATGCGTTATCCATAAAACAACTTTCAGCTAAGTTAACAATTTTGTTTTGCTTAATTTGGTGTAAAAGTGTTTCTGATGTCAGAGCCCTGGATTTGTCAGGTCACGTTTTTGCCCCTACAGGGGTGAAATTTTCAATTTCTAATAGAACTAAAACTTCCTTGTCAGAAGTCTTTTATCTGTCTTTTCCACAACGTCCTAGTCTTTGCCCGGTACGTTGTTTAAAAGAATATGAGGTTATTACTGCTCCTGATAGGTCACCTCAGTGCCAACATTTATTTATCTCTTTGCGTAAAACTTATAATTCAGTAACATCCACTTCTTTGGCCAGGTGGGTTAAATGGATCATGTCTGAGATTGGTATAGATGTCTCCATATTTGGAGTTCATTCATCTCGGAGCGTGGCCGCTTCTGGGGCTTTATCCCAAGGATGTCGTCTTGAAGACATCATGAAAACAGCAGACTGGTCCAGAGAATCCACTTTTAGTGAATTCTACTTTAAACCAGTGATTCATATGTCACAATCACTGATTAACTAGGCTTTAGACTAGCATAATATGAGCCTCCGTGTCTTGTGGGATAATTCCCAGATTCCCCTATTACCATGACAGGGAATCATAATTATAATAAAGACACGGAGGCGATTATTATCCCGCCCTTGTCATTGGGTTTGTTCCCACCCTTATGCTTGATTGATAAGTATATTGAGTTGAACAGTCATTACCTCTCTTAAAGTAATTCTTGGTGATCTCTAATGTATATGTTTTTTCGACAGCTTAAACTACCTTTCGAAGCAATAATTGGATGGCAAATGTTTCTCCCATGGTTCTTCTTGTTGGATAAGATGTTCGTCTGTCTCGCTTCAGAATAGACGGGTTGCCAAGGGTTACCAGAAGACTTATAGAGCGGTCTGCACAATGATTTGTCAAGAAAGGACTGGACTGTACCATTAACCGTTATACTGTTATGTTATTTGAACTGTTTTTTCTCTCTCAAGATACTTTATTGTTGTATTTGAGATACATTCTTTGCTGCTATCGGCTAAAGTAAAAAAAAGATAGCATAATATGAGCCTCCGTGTCTTTATTATAATTATGATTCCCCGTCATAGTAATAGTGGAATCTGGGAATTCAGTGCATATTCGGCTCTTTTTGAATAACCCCTTAGTAGTGATTCTTAATTGCAGTTGTGTTAGCACTTAGCATAATTGTGGGAGTGCTAGACTTTGAATATCTTTAACAGTCCACTAGTAGTAATGTGACACCACTAGCAGTATTTCCACAAGCTACTGATCTCATGTTATCAGAGGACTTGATACAGGACTCTACATTATACCTTCTCTATCAGGGCTATTCAAATAGAGCTGATTTGGCCCGGAAAGGTAACCGAACACTGAAATTCAGCGTACGGTTACCTTTCCTGGCCATTCGGCTATTCTGAGAGCAGGCAGTTCGCAAAATGTTGGCGAATTGCCTGCACATATGGTGCCTGTTCATTGCCTGTTCGAGTGCAGAGTAATCCCCATAGAGAAGCAATGCTTCGTCTATTCAGAGAACAAAAACCAGCAGTGAAAAGTTGCCGAATTGCCCTGCTGTACGGTGGTTTCATTCGACAGATTTATTCAGGCGATTCCCATAGGCTTCAATGTTAAAAATATTCCCATTTTAAATCTAATAAACCGTTCATTATTTTATTCTGCAGTAAAAAGTCTCTTTATTTCTAGGTTTTTTAGAATCGTTTGGGCGTTTTTTTGGGCTTTTTTTTGTCAATATTTTTTTTCCTTTTTTTCAAATCGATTTTTCATTTTTCTGTATCATACTTTTTTATTATTATTCATTCAATCTTATGTGTAAATTCCAGGCATATTCGTTGAGCAGTTTTTTTGCAAACAGCGTTTCAAATTTCAAACTTTCAAGCGTACTGGTTTTTTTTTTCCCACCTCATTCGTCTGCGTGTCGGGTTTTTCCGGCAGCTGCTCTGCGCTGTGATCGGCGGCTAGTCGCATTTCTCCGGCGTGTTCGGCGGGGTTAATCCAACTGTTTCTGCGGGTTTCAGTGAGAGTTCGGTAAGTGTTAGGTGGGTTTTGCAGTAAGTGTTCGGCGGGTTTGCGGCGGGTTTTCCCTGCAGTACGGCGACCCTGTGGTGCTTGCTGAATACACTGCAGGGTCGGTGAACTAGGATCGCCAAATTGCACCGAATTGCAGGAAATGAAAAGTCACCGAACGTGCAGTGACTTTTCGATTGTCTTTGAATGACCCTGTATATAAGAGATTTCTGTTAACCAGAGCAAGCAAGCCTCCATAACATACAACACTATGTTCTTAACTCTCTTGCTATAAGTGACTACAATCTTAATTGTGGAAGATGTGATAGTTATTTCCAGTAGTAACATTACATCATGAAGGTTCAATTACAATCTTCTATATTATTATTTGATTAGTGGATATAAAATTGAAGTTTCACATCTTAACATTTTCCATAAGCCGAATCCACCGAATCAAATAAATGCACATTAAGGGTTAAGAATTTGTTTCATTTTGTTTCGTTTCTTTAAAAAATTATTTCGTCCAAACCCAAGTTCACATCTATGTTGATTCCTTTTGTTCTTGTAGCTAGATTAATCATGTTTTGTTACGTTATAGATCCAGAAATCCCATGAAGAGTAAAAGTGCTGGGAATTCTCTTTGTTCAACCCGTCCAGCCACTCACTGACAGATGGTCACAACCATAGCCCCCACCCAGGAGCTGTGGATGGAAGGACAGAAAACAATGAGATGGACAGACTCCAGGCCTAGCCCCCACCAATGAGCTGTGATTGGGTGGTAAGTAACAGTGGGGGTGGACATATGTCCTGCCCTAGCCTTCACCTTTTTGCAGTGGGTGGGGTCACAATTTCAGCCATGGGAGACACCTATTTGTCCCTCCTTCCCCCGTCTATGAGTTGCACATGGAAAGTAAAGGATAATGGGGGAGTTGGACAGAGGTCCACAGCCCAATCCCCACCATGTGCAGCAGGTGGGGGCGAAAAATGAATTTTGGCGGGACATATTATTGTACCCCCTTTCTATCACCCATAAACTGCAGGTGGGGGGATGACAATGAGAGATGCACAGACTTCCATCTCCAGCTTCCACTCATGTACAGCAGCGGCGGCAAGTACAAACAAAAGGCTGAGATATTCCATTGTCCCCTCCCTTCGCTCCACCAATGGGAAACTGTGTACTGAAACTGAAGCTGAACTTCCAGGTATGCAAAAGTGGTGTATTTGTGTCTTGGTATATTAAAACTCGGTATTTAGCACCCGACCAGAGTCTGTAATATACAGCCTATCAGGGTTATTCAAAGAGATAAGAAAAGTCACCGCCCGTTCAGTGACTTTTCGTTCCCCGCACTTCGGGGCGATTTGGCGATTCCTGCAGTGTATTCAGCAAGCACCGCAGGGCCCCTGTATTGCAGGGAATACTCGCCGCAAACCCGCAGAACACTCACTGAACATTCACCGACAATCTGCAGAAACAGCCGCAAAAACCAAGCCGAACACACTGGAAAAACCCAAGCAGCCGATGATCACATCAAAGAGCAGCCGCCGGGAAAACCCGACTAGTAGACGAATGGGGTGAAAAAAAAAACAGTTTGCTTGAACGTTTGAAATTTGAAACGCTGTTTGCAAAAAAAACACTGAACGAAAATGTCTGGAATTTACACATAAGATCTAATGAATGATAATAAAAAGGGCTGTTACAGAAAAATGAAAAAACTATTTAAGAAAGAAAACGAAAATAAATTTGGCAAAAAAGATCCAAAAAAATGCCTAACAGATCCTAAAAAATCTAAAAATAAAGACACTTTTTACTGCAGAATAAAATGATAAACGGTTTATTAGATATTGAATTAAAACTGGAATATTTTTAACATTGTATTCTATGCCATTCGCCTGAATAAACCTGATGAATGAAACCACCGAACGGCAGGGCACTTCACTGACATTCCTCAGCTGTTTGGTGTTCTCTGAATAGACGGTCACGAAGCATTGCTTCTCTATGGGGAATTTCACTGCCCTTGAACAGGCATAGTATGTGCAGGCAATTCGCCAATATTTGGCAAACTGCCTGCTCTCAGAATAGCCAAATGGCCATGAAATGTAGCCGTACACTGAATTTCAGTGTCCGGTTACAATTTGGGGCCAGATCGACTCTCTTTGAATAACCCTGTATGTCTACAAATATCTGTGTCACAAATTACAACTTCTACAGAGCTATTGGAAATATTTAAAACCAAACTAAAGAAATAAGACAGCAGAGTCTGAGTCGTCTTCACAGCACTGAGCTCCTTCCAAAGTTGTTTACACTGTTGTAACGTCCTGACCAAGATAACTTTAAAACACACCAAAAGTGATAACAAAACATACACTACTGCGACAATAACAAACACTGCCATGTAGGGATGGAGAATATGAACATTATATTCTAACAAGAGCTTTCAAAAACCCAAGTAAATGTTAGTATTTGAAACTTAAAAAAAAAAATCACTGGTGCTTGGGTTTGATGCTGGGTTCTTGTTTAGCAGCTAATTTAGCTCTACTATATCACTGAGTGATGATAGGGGAATGTAAAAAGCAAGGGTCGGCAGCCCTGGCCCTCCACATGTTTAGGAGCTACATCTTCCATCATGCTCAGTCGCTCTTTAGGTTGGCTGAGCATCATAATGTAGATGTACTTCCAAAACATCTGGAAGGCTGAAGTTGCAGATCCCTGCTACAATATCTATAATAACAGTTGTGATTATTACACACCGGTCTCATTTGTAGGGCAAGTGAAAAGAATCATACCCAGCCTTTAACTAAACTCTAAATAAATACATGTCAAATTCCAGTAAGTTGAATGATGACATGAGTTAAGGATTTTGCAATTACTTGATACGTTACTAATTTTTACAGAAACAGAGACATCAGAAAATATCAGAAAAGAAAATCAGATATGCGTTAATGTTGAAAAAGTGACTCTAGTTGTGCAACTGGTTTGCTTACCAAAATCCGAAAAAAGCAGTACAAAGTCTTTTGATACAGAAGTTACTGGCATGTTTTGCAATCCACCTCCAATTATTTCACAAGTTCCACAATTGCACTGTGCATATGGGTATGTAGCACACATTTGCCTTACATTTTGTGGCATAGGAGAACACGGAGAGTGTCAATTTGCCCATTTGATGAACTACAGTCAAAAAGACTATTCAGTAGACTGTACACAATGCCGGCATTGTAGGACCAGATCTGCAAAAATAATGGGCCCTACAGTAGTTTGGTGTTCATCACTAGGGATGAGCTGTTCGGTTCGATCGGTTCGGAGTTTGATTCGAACATCGCCTGTTCGCATGTTCGCGAACTCTGAACATTTCCGCGTGTTCGCCGCATGTTCGCCCACAATGCACCACAATGGACCACAATGCACTTTTTCTACTGGCCTGAAGCTTGTAATTGGCTACAGCCTGCACCTGACCACAGTTTAGGTGCAAGACAGGTGCAAGACTATGCCTATCACGGCTCATAGTCCTGATTGGGTAAATTTTGCCCAATCATGGGCTCACAGAGCTAAGTCCTGCAGCACACTATATAAGGCGTCCCTTGCAGCCCCAGCACGTGTTTTTTGAGAGGAGATTGTTGTGTTAGCGTGTGTTCTCACTGCCAGTCGGCCACCAGCTATATTGGGGGGGTTCTCACTTCTACAAAATATCTGGGAATTGTTCTAATCTGTGTGTTCTCACTGCCAGCAACTATTTTGGGGGTCAGTCATTTCTACAAAATATCTGGGAATTATTCTAATCTGTGTGTTCTCACTGCCACCAACTATTTTGGGGGTCAGTCATTTCTACAAAATATCTGGGAATTGTTCTAATCTGTGTGTTCTCACTGCCACCAACTATTTTGGGGGTCAGTCATTTCTACAAAATATCTGGGAATTGTTCCAATCTGTGTGTTCTCACTGCCACCAACTATTTTGGGGGTCAGTCATTTCTACAAAATATCTGGGAATTATTCTAATCTGTGTGTTCTCACTGCCACCAATAATTTTGGGGGTCAGTCATTACTACAAAATATCTGGGAATTGTTCTAATCTGTGTGTTCTCACTGCCACCCATCAGGGGGCCTCACTGATTTATAGGAGGTTTCTGGGAATTGTAAACTGTATCTTCTCACTGCCAGCTATCAGGGGGTCCCACATACTGATAAGTGGTTTCTGGAAATTGTAATCTGTGTCTTGTTACTGCCATCCATCAGGGGGTCTCACTGATTTATAGGAGGTTTCTGGGAATTTTAATCTGTGTCTCGTCACTGGCTGCCAGCTATCAAGGTGTCTCACTGAGTTATACCAGAGTTCTGGAAATCTTTAATCTTTATACCAGAGTTGAATCAGAGTTCTGCATATCTCAAAATTTTATAACAGAGTTGAATCAGATTTCTGTATATCTTTAATCTATATATCATTCACCATGTCAGAAAGACCAAAAAGGACAGGCAGACGATCCCAGACACAGATAAGAGGGCAAGCAGCCTCTGTGTCGGGAGGCAGTGCCTCTGGTTGTCGTGGATGTGGTGCATCCTCTGCAGGGGCGCGCTTGTCCTTTCTAACTGGTGCTGGTCATCTTAAGCAGCAGCAACATATAGAGGATTTGGTGGATTGGCTAACCAGGCCATCCTCATCCTCCGAGTCCTCTGCCAGCCAGGCTTGTAGTGCTTTACAGTCCACCTCAGCTGCCAAAGCATCTAATGCAGCCTCCATGTCCGCAGCTACTCCTGCCGTAGCCTCACTATCACACACAGAGGAGTTAGCTGAATTGTTTGACTACAATGACAGTGAAATGCTGCTTGAGGATGCGCAGCAACTACAGTGCTCTGATTCAATCTCTGAGGTTGAGGAAGGGAGTATAATCAACCTAGAGGAAGGGGGTGCCAGTGATGACACACAAATAACTGGCACTCATGTTGCCCCAGCAGCTGCAACATACTGCCAAGTTGGCTCCAGTGCCGAGGAGATAGGGGGTGATGACAATGATGATGAGGTCACTGACTCCACCTGGGTGCCTGATCGAACAGAGGAATCAAGTGAGGAGGAGAAGGAGGCACAACAAACATGAGGCACAACATCCTCTATGACCAACCGTAGCACTAGCCAGTCCAAGGCATCAGATGTCAGAGCTGCTCAGGTGCAGAGCACTGTTGTCTCAAAGCACACAGCCAGGAACTCTGCTGTCTGGGAGTTCTTTAAGAAATGTGCAGCAGACCGCACTGTTGCTATTTGTAACCTATGTCAGATGAGGATCAAGCGTGGGAAAGACACCGGACGCTTGGGTACCACGTGCTTGAGGCGACATATGACCACCTGCCACGCATTCCATTGGTGCAACACCTTGCGTAGGTCATCCTTCTCACCTGTCTCTACCCCCACTATATGTCCTGCCATGTCATTGACTCCAACCTCCACTGACAGGGATGATGCTACAGTAATGGATGTACCAGGTCCTTCCTCACAATGTGACAGCATCCCATCAGCTGTAGATTTACGCAGTCAGATTACATTGCCCCAGCTGCTGCAGCGTAAGAAAAAATATAGTCCCAACCATCCCCAAGCACAGCGTCTAAATGCCAGCTTAGCAAAATTACTCACATTGCAGCTGCTGCCTTTCCAGCTGGTGGACTCTGCTTCCTTCTGTGAATTTGCTGAATGTGCTGTACCACAGTGGCAGGTTCCAAAACGCCATTTCTTTTCACGGAAGGACATTCCAGCACTATACCAGCACGTGGAAGACAATGTTATGGAGTCATTGGGAAAGGCAGTCAGCAGCAAGGTGCACGTGACTTTAGACACGTGGACCAGCAAGCATGGACAGGGCCGTTACATTTCTTTCACGGCACACTGGGTAACTCTGATTGCAGCTGGGAGGAATCCGAGACGGGGCTCTGTGCTGGAGCTTGTTCATCCACCACACCTCCAGAAAGCTGCTTGTATGAGGTCTGTCTGCTCCACCACCACCTCTCCCTCTTCCTCCTCCTCCTCCTCCTCCTTCTCTGTCTCTGGCGAAGTGGCAGTTAAACCGACGCGTGACAGGGGCTACGCAATGGCTCAAGCAAAAAGATGCCATACTGTGCTTGAGCTGGTTTGTTTAGGGGACAGGAGCCACACCGGGCCAGAAATTCTGTCAGCTCTGCAGGGGCAGGTGCAGAGATGGTTAACACCACGCCAGCTTCAGCTGGGAATGGTCGTCTGTGATAATGGCAGCAACCTTCTCTCCGCCCTATGCCAGGGTAAGTTGACGCATGTACCATGCCTAGCACACGTCCTAAATCTGGTGGTACAGCATTTCCTAAACAGGTACCCAGGGCTGGCAGAGCTTCTCAGCCAGGCCAGAAAAGTCTGCAGCCACTTCAGACGGTCATTCCCAGCAAGTGTTCGCCTGGCAGAAATTCAAAGAGAATTCCACCTTCCCACAAACCGTCTGATCTGTGACATGCCCACCAGGTGGAACTCGACATTAGCAATGCTGCAGCATCTGCACAAGCAGCAGAGGGCCATCAATGAGTACCTGTGTGAGTATGGCACAAGGACGGGTTCAGGTCAACTTGTTTTTTTTTTTCCCCCCCGCAGTGGCTGATGATCAAGGATGCATGCACTGTACTGTAACCATTTGAGGTGGCAACGAGGATGGTGAGCAGGGACAGTGCATGCATCAGTGACACAATTCATTTAGTGTTCCTGCTGCAGCACGCTCTGCGGGGAATTATAGATGTGGCACTAGAGGCAGAGCAGCGGGAGGAAGAGGAGGCCTTCCCTAGCTCTCAAGGCCCCAGTCTTTACGCAGACAGCATTCCTGCGGGTCCTCAGATCAGACAGGAGGAGGATGAGGAGGAGGAGGAATATTTAAGTAGTGGGGGCATTAAAGGTGGGGATTCCTCAAGGGAGGGTTTTGTGCCCAGAAACCTAAGGACTAGTACGTGGCTGGGAGGAGGAAGTACACGATACGGTCATCCTCGGCGACCAGGAACACTCTGAAGCTAATGCCACCTCCAACCTACACTGCATGGGCTCCCTTATCCTGCAAAGCCTGCTAAAGGACCCCAGGATTTGTGCTATCAAGGAGAGGGATCATTACTGGTTGGCAACCCTTCTTGATAAACGATACAAGGGTAAAGTTGCAGAGCTCATCCTGCCCTCACGGAGGGAGCACAGGATGAAAAAACTTGAGGACGCTCTAAAGCGACACTTGTGTAACACATTTACAGGCACTGGTAGGTTACCAAGTGATGACAGAGGTGCTTCTGAGGCTGTGGTTGATCAGAGGAAGAGCGGTGAAGGGGGCTGCTTGACTGATACCTTTTCCAATTTTTTTAGTCCACAACGCCCAGGGATGTCAAATGTAGGCACCCATTTCCAGCGTCTTCACCGTATGGTGCAGGACTACCTAGGGGCAAGGGCAGACCTGGATACCTTTCCAGCAGATGATCCACTGGCTTACTGGGTGTTGAGATTGGATCACTGTCCAGAACTTAGCCAATATGCTATGCAGCTACTAGGTTGCCCTTCATCCAGTGTGCTTTCTGAAGGGACATTCAGTGCCGCTGGAGGTTTTGTCACAGACAAAAGAGTGCGTCTGTCCACCGACTCTGTAGACCGGCTGACATTTATAAAAATGAATCAGTCCTGGATCAGCAGCTATCAATTCCCTGATGCTGACGTAACGGAATAGATCGGGGATCTCTTCTGCATTCATAAAACCTCCACCACTGCACTCTTCCACAATACCACAAAAGGGTTACAGTGTGAAGGCACTTGCTGCCACCAAAGGCACAATATTTGGGTGCACTGACGCCTTTACCAGATTCATATCTTTTTAATATAGGACCGCATGGTCCAACCCTGCACTCTTCCGCAATACCACAAAAGGGTTACGGTGTGAAGGCACTTGCTGCCACCAAAGGCACAATATTTGGGTGCACTGCCACTGACGCCTTTATTACCAGATTTATATCATTTTAATATTGGACCGCAGGGTCCAATCCTGCACTCTTCCACAATACCACAAAAGGGTTACGGTGTGAAGACACTGTTGCCGACACTAAAGGCCAAATTTTAATGCACCTATTGTTACTTTCATCCAAAGCCTGCATAAGTTTCACCATAGTTTAGCCAAAAAATCACTAAACTTGTTCTGTGTGTCCTAAAATGTCTTTTCATACAGGCTGCCGCCCCAAGCAGTTGTTTATGAATAGATTAATGGAAAAGCATTTACCGTCATTTTTACTGTCTTTTCTTTTTTTTTTAAATGTTTCTATACATCCTACAAATCCGCCACTTCACGGGCAGGTTATGGGGACCACCTAGGCACGATATTTGAAGGAATATTTAGTTTTTATTTTTAACCCTTATTTCATGGAAAACTCACTGTTCCTTTAAAAACGTTTTGTTTTTTTACTTTTTGTCCTTGTTTCCTGTCCCCCAGGGCACTACCCGGACCCCCATACACCTTTTATGGCAAATATCTTGCATATATGCCCTCTTGGAGGGCACTCTAAAAATCAAACTTTTGAGTCCCATTGACTTGCATTGAGTTCGGTTTGTGATCGAGTTCGAACTCGAACTTTTGAAAATGTTCGAGTTCAAATCCGAACTGAACACAGGGGTGTTCGGCTCATCACTATTCATCACTAGTAATATTACAAGCAACACCAGGGCTGTAAGAAGAACGTGGGCCCAGGTGGTGCAGTCAATAACGGTACATACTCGCCACCCAGGACATACTTGAAAACAAGAGAAATCTTAATGTATCCTTCCTGGTAAAATCCTTTCTCAAAAAAAAAATAAGAAATTGTGTTTTTAGAAATCACGCAGCAATCCATCCCATAGGCGCTTAACAGGAACAACTTGTATTACAATCAAGCAAGAACGGGTACCATTGAAATCAGGGGGACAGAATTACAAATGTGTCAAGGACCAGTGAGTGGCTTCATAGCCAAAGAGGGGATCAAGATCCCAGAATTCGCAACACAGACTATTTTCAGTAATGCTGATCCTTCTATTGTCATGGGGGGCATTGTTATGATGGCTGTGCTCAACAAGGGGTATGTGATGGATGTAACCCAAGTGTGGGGATATTTTCTCATGCCCCAGGGCCTTTGCCTATGCCTGACCCAGCAAGCACAAAAGTAAAATAAAAGAAACATAAGAACAAATGTATATCATCAGTACTTGCATTAACCTTGACACTACCCACTAATCCTTCCTATTATAGGACACTATGCTTTACATTAAGCCCAAAACCTGACACTACCCTATAGAACATGGGACACTTGTTCAGTTTAATGTTAAGTGCTTTATTTTCACAAATTATTCTGTATAACATTTCGAGAATACCTTGATAAAGAGAAATATCATCTACTTCCAGCACTGTCTCTTGTGTTGTGTGACAAAATACATTGCAATTGGAAGGCCACAGGCTTCCTATAACTTTCACAAAATTCTATCAATTAATAGAATACAGTGGAACTTATAACGTAGTTCAAGTATAGCTGGAAAAAAGACGAGACAGAGGAGATATGATAGAAGCATTTAAATACGTAAAGGGAATCCACAAGGTAGAGGAAGGGAGTATATATAAAAAGAAACAAAGTAGCAAAATAAGAGGACTTACAGGGTAATTCAAAGAGATCCGAATTGCTTGAGAAAGGTAACCGAACGTTCAGCATTCGGTTACCTTTCTTGGCCATTCGGCTATCCAGAGAGCAGGCAATTCGCCAAATCCTGGCGAATTGCCTGCACATACGGTGCCTGTTCGGTGCCTGTTCGAGGGCAGTGAAATCCCCATGAAAAAGCACTGCTTCGGCTATTAAGAGAACACAAACCAAAAATTTTTTTAAGTTTACTTATTTTTTCTGTAACAGCCCTTTTTATTATCATTCATTGGATTTTATATGTAAATTTCAGACATTTTCGCTCAGTAGTTTCTGTGCAAACAGCGTTTCACTTTTCAAACATTCATGCAAACTGTTTTGCTAATTTAATCACTGCCTCTTCTGCGGTCTCGGCTTTTTCCGGAGGCTGCGATCGGCTCCTGCTCGGGTTTTTCCGTGGTTTTCAGTAGGTTATTTCAGATGTTTTTGCGGGTTTTCAGCGTGCATTCGCCAGGTTTTGCGGTTAGTTTTCGTCAGGTTTGCGGCAGCTTTTCCCTGCAATTCGGGGGCCCTGTGGTGCTTGCTGAATACACCGCAGGGTCACCGAACTGGGATCGGCAAAAGGAACTGAATTGAAGAGAACGAAAAGTCACCGAACGTGCAATGACTTTTCGAATCTCTTTGAATTACCCTGATAGTCTTAGATTAGAGGGGCAAAGGTTTAAAAGTAACATCAGGAAGCATTATTTTACTGAGAGGGTGGTGGATACATGGAACAGCCTTCCAGTTGAAGTGGTAGAGGCCAAAACAGTAATTGAATTTAAGCAGGCATGGGATAGGCTTAAGACTATCCTAAACAAAAGATAAATCCAGGTTAAGTATCCATGTAATTGGGCAGACTAGATGGGCCGAAAGGTTCTTATCTGCCGACATTTTCTATGTTTCTATGTTTCTAATTGTTTTCATGCAAATTCAGTAGATGATTAAAAAGTAGACTTCAAAACAAATATGTATATCTGTATATATTCTCAAACCAAATGCCCCTGTCTGGCTGAGACTCTAGCTTTAGTATGACTATGACATGAAATGCAAGGAGTTTCTCAGCTAGGATAAAGGTCTTGATACATAAGGTGGAAGTTGCATGTAAAAAGACAGTTATATGTAGCAAGAAATAAGGGGCCTCACGGAGCCAGTGAAGCCAATCACAGCAAAATAGTAGAAAAAAGGGGTTACCAGAAACTCTAAATAGATAGATGACTTTTATTATGGAGGATGCTACTTTGTCATTCGACAAAGCAACCTTTCCCAAGAGTGAGAGAATTCTGATACCCCCATTGTTTCGTCTAGGCCTTGGGCTACCATTCCAAAAGAAGAATAAGCAATAGGTTTTTTAAAAAAAACTCTCCATCTCTGAGTGGGCTGCATTCCCATTGACTCTATTCCGTCTTCAAAGTGGGATAGGTGACATTTCTATTTCATAGCATTTTAATGAGCTTAATGTAATGACAAATCCATCCTGCCCTGTGTGATGTGTTAGGAAGGAGTTTCATTGTGAAGTAAATGAAAGGAAAACCACTATTCAATTGTAAATATTGGAAGTCAGACAATAATGGATTCAAGTATGTCATCCAGATATACATATTTGTTTTGAAGTCTACTTTTTAATCATCTACTGAATTTGCATGAAAACAATTAGAAACATAGAAACATAGAAAATGTCGGCAGATAAGAACCTTTCGGCCCATCTAGTCTGCCCAATTACATGGATACTTTACCTGGATTTATCTTTTGTTTAGAATAGCCTTATGCCTATCCCATGCTTGCTTAAGCTCAATCACTGTTTTTGCCTCTGCTGCTTGCCAATTAAGGGCTTCCTACAAATATGTAGTTGAGGGGGGTTATTCAAACACCCACAGTGGGAGCTTCACATTGAAGATCCTCCCACCCTCTCCTGTTTCCACCCACAACCTCTCCATTGGTTATATGTACTATGATATGGTGACCATGCTAATTTTCCATTATGCATGATTAAGACCAAATAGGCCGAAACATTGCATTTATTTACCCATCGAGGACTGCTTTAAATAATTTCCTTTTGTTCTTGTTCTTGTTGCCTGCCTGTATTGGCTGTAGTAAATTAAGAGCAGCTTATCAACAGTTACCATTAATACTTAGACGTATTAGTTGATTTTGTTTTCGATTTTTTTTTAACACATGAAACACAGATGGTCTCCTTTATATGTGCACCTGTTTCACAAGTGTAGCAGGGCTTGTATACGGCACACAAAACACTGTACTTGTTAGAATAAATATATGTTACTTGAATGAAATGCTAGCTTTTGAATGGCCGAATGGCCACGAAATTGCACCGTGCGGGGAAATTCACTGCTCAGTGCAATTTCGGGGCCAGTTCGGCTCTCTTTAAATAACCCCTTAAGAGCTTTTCTGGGAAGTTACCACTCTGCTTCTCTACCAGTTCCCTCATCCTATTCCTCCAATCCAGGACCTGCACCTTACCTGCAGTACCACAATACAAAAAGAAAGTGTCTCCTCATTTTCCTACAGAGCACCGCAATTATGGAATTACCTCCCTGACACCATCAAATCTTCCCCCAGTCTAAAATCACTTAAGAGATCTCTATTAATAGACCTCGATACAGAATGCACCTGTAAACATGTAACATAGTGAATATATTTCTTACACATTTATTTTCTGTGTTAATCTGTATATTTGTGTTTTGTTTTTAATATCTTGCATTTTATTACTTTGTATTTCTGTAATGACTGTAACAATTCAATGTTCTTGAACCCAGGACATACTTGAAAAAGGGAGAATTCTCAATGTATCCTTCCTGGTAAAAAATACTTTATAAACAAATAAATAAATATTACATAGTAATTATGTGCAGTTGAGGAAGAAACAAAATAGTCCCTTTCTCTTGCACTATAAGCTGTAAAAGTAGTACATTCTCTCGAAGTGTCTCTTTAAATACTCAAAGCTAAAATACTTGGCCTTATCTTTAAAGTTACCCACAAGACAACTATATCTATATCTATCGGGCCTTGGATTAAATCAGCAGGATCTCACACGGATTTGTTTTAGACAAACCACAAAACAATTCATTGCCTAAGGCCTGCCAGTTTTCTAAATCTACAAGTGGGTGCCTTTCTAAACAAATGAGTCCTATTTATTACAACATCGTTCCCTTTGTGAAAATGAAAATCCCCTGACTGCTGGCAGCTAAGTACTCAATTTAAAGTCCCATCAGGTTTTTTTTTCCCCTTTCTTTTTGTGAGGAACAGTTACAGACTCGGAGGCGTGACCAGAGTACTGAGTACCAGCACTTACTCTCAGGCACACAGTTCTGCGACCACAGGACAAAGCTAGAGACAGGCTATTGGGACCAGGCAAACACACACACATATATACAAAGGAGTCTCTGGACAGAGCACAGAGCTGACTGCCAACATGAGGTTAGTAATGAAAACAGAGTGGCAAGGTGTTGGTGATACTTTCTATATTGAGGGTATAAAGCATACTTTATTATGACTATACTTTATATATTGAGGGTATAAAGCATGCTTTATTATGACTATGTGGCAGTTGCACTGATCTGATGTAGGACAGTGCACATAGTTTTTGTGTTTGTTTACAAAGAGACACAATAAGCATGTGCAATACTTAATATGCAACTCTCAGTCCTACTCTGTATAAAATGCATAATGTTATACTAAGGTTTGCACCTATGGACGAATTAGCTCAACAATATATTATTATACTGTCTGTTAGATGTGTGTTTGTTCTGCATATCTACAGTTTAGGAAATGGAATGTAGAACTCTTTTTCCCCTCTATTTACATATAGTTGCTATTTATCTCTGTGTTATTTCGCAACCGTATTGCTACATTTTCATGGATGATACCAGCTGAAAGTTGGCACATCAGCATCAAAGTATTCTATTACCACTATACTCAAATGATATTTTATTACGTTAATAAGCCTCAGATGCTAAGTTGCACTGTCAACCTTTAAAAGTTCAAATATCAATAAAATAGGCACCACTATGCTACTAACAGGGTTATTCAAAGAGAATAGAAAAGTCACCGCACGTTTGGTGACATTTCGTTCTCTTCAATTCTGTGCAATTCGGTGACCCTACGGTGTATTCAGCAAGCACCGCAGGGCCGTCGTAGTGCAGGGAAAAGCTGCCGCAAACCCGATGAACACTCACCGCAAAACCCAGCGAAGGCACACCGAAACCCGCAAAAACATCTGGATTAACCCCGGCGAACACGCCAGAGAAGCCCGAGCAGGAGCCGATCACAGTGCAGAGCAGTCCTAGGAAAAACCCGACACCGCAGACGAATGGAGTGAGAAAAAAAAAACAGTAGGCTTGAATGTTTGAAAAGTGAAACTCTGTTTGTAATGAAACTGCAGAACGAAAATGTCTGGAATTTACATATAAGATCCAATGAATGATAATAAAAAGGGCTGTTACAGAAAAAAGAAAAAATGATAAAAAAAAAAATACAGAATTTTTTTCAAAAAAATCCCGAAAATGCCTGAAAGATCCTAAAAAATCTAAAAATATAGAGACTTTTTACTGCAGAATATTATACTCAATGTTTTTTTAGATATTGAATTAAACCGGGAATATTTTTAACATTGAAGCATATGGGATTCTCCTGAATAAACCAGTCGAATGAAACCATGCCAGGGAAATTCGGCAACTTTCACTGCTGGTTTTGTTCTCTGAATAGACGAAGCATTGCTTCTCTATGGGGATTTCACTGCCCTCAAACAGGCACCGTATGTGCAGGCAATTCGCCAGGATTTGGCGAACTGCCTGCTCTCTGAATAGCTGAATGGCCAGGAAAGGTAACCGTACGCTGAATTTCACTGTTCGGTTACCTTTCGGCCACAATTCGGATCTCTTTGAATAACCCTGTAAGTAGTGAGCTAAAATTGTAATCTTTTGTACAACCAGTTGGTCATTGTGTTTTGGGCAAGGCTTATAAGTGAATTTTTGTTCACCTTGCATATATTGCATTGCAACGGCACTACTTTACGTATCAGTAACTGAGCGTTCTGCATGTATAGGCTGTGGCTATTTAATTTCAATCATTCTTTTTTGATGTACACTGTTTGCTGTCTAGCATGTGGAATAATGGGTTGCGAAAGTATGCTTAGATATTCTTGGAATCTCATTGATCTCATTAAATATTTTCTGATCAAGCATCTACAATTAAAAGACAGCTGGACTTCATTATTTGTGCTAAAATTAAATGCCATCATGTTACTATGATAAATGTGCTGTTGATTCCTCAAAATGATAATAATCAAAAAAGAGTTGAAAGATTTAACTAATTGGATTTATTGGTGCAATTTGAGGAGATAGAATACATTTTCTCCTATTTTAGACAACAGAATAGATGTGATTGGTTTTTGCAATGCATTTATTGTAAATTTATATTTGATTTTGCAATATCAGGTGAGTTGCAAAATGACAGATAAATGAATGAATGAATGAATGAATTGTTTCTGTTAAGTGTAAATTGATATCAATGTCAACCACTCACCTTTCCTCCTCCAAGTCAGACATAAACTTGAACGGAGCTCTTGTAACTTACCAGACCCATTAAATTGTAAACAGTTGGTAAATTTACTAGATTACTGGTTACATTTACACCTCACATGGAATCTAGCCCCTATTGGTTAGTCTTTTTAGTGTATTGGACTTATTGCAAGTGGTAATTGTTATGTTGAGTGGTAATCGCGGGAGACTTATTATTACCTCATTACTTTCACTCAATCATTATGGTTTCCAATCCCAAGTAACATACATTGCTGCTTGACATTTACTTGCATTAACTATACTTATGATGTCTTTCGGTTTTGTAAGGATTTGCAAAAGTGGTGCTCTCACCAGAATAATCAGAGGCTTCAAGCTGCGCCTTATTAGTCACGGTAGTGCTGAAATGGTAATTGAAACTTTGCCAATATGTTTATTAAAGACTTTAGTTATTACAGGATACTCCATATTTAAGAACAAAGACAAATCATAGCAATTAAAAAATCCTGGTAACAGAATTTCATATAATATTCAGCTAAATATAGAAGAAAAAGGAAAGGCGTAAGTAGAGATAGAAAGAAAAAGAAGACAGAAAGTTGGGGGAGGAGCAGGAGGCATTCTAAATACTCCTATTCGATACCAATACACACGAGTGAGAGACATTACTGCAAAATTTAAGTTACAATATAACATAAAGTAAATTGTATAAGGTTCTTCATTTCACACATCATGATCTAAGCAAAGCCTCCATACTTCCCATGACCTCAAATTCCATGAAGATCTCCCACAAGCATCGCAGGGAGTCCAAGTAATACATGAGCATCAGTACAATGTCATCGGCATATGCCAAGAGTGTATAGCTTTGGTCTCCCGACTAAAACCTCTGAATCCTTTCCATTTTGGCAAATCTTACACAATAGGGACTCTAGGATGAGGGCAAAGAGGGTTGTGGAGAGGCGGCATCCCTAATGTCGTGCCATTAAAAATTCATTATTCCTCCAGAGAATGCTGAACTGCACCAAAGTGTCAGTGAAATGCCTTGATTTTCGGTGACTCAGTTTGAAACAGGAGAATCCCATAGAATTCAATGTATAAAATATATTGTCATTATTTATTTTATTTATTAGTCAACCGTTTATTCTTTTCATTTTCAGCAAACTGTCTTTTTACTTATTTATTTTTTGTAACATTTTGTAACATTATATTTTGGTATATTTTAGACGAAATTTTTGATGGCCAATTTTTTTTAAAGGTTTTTATTTTCTGTAGCAGACTGTTTTATTATTAATAATAAGATTTTCTTTATTTTCTTTATTATTTACACACATTTGAATGCAATTTTATTTTAAACACCTGTTAGAGGAATAACAGAGTTCTGTTTTTTTTCTGCAGTTCTGCAGCATTCGGCGTTCAATTCGGCAGTTTTCTGCGATGTTTGGCGGTCTGTTTGGGGGGCGGTGGTGTTCGGTGGTCTGTTCTTTAGTCAGTGGCAGTCTTCAGTGGCTCCACGTTCAGCGCACTTTCGGGGACTCTGGTGAATAGTGAATTCACCCCAGGGTCAGCGAACTGAAATCGCCGAAGTGCACAGACCGAGAAAGCACTGAAATTTCACTGAAATTTCGGTGCTTTCTGAATAACCCTTTAAGATTATGCTTTATTTTTGCTTCATTTTTAGGAAACACATTTGGCTCCTTTTGAACTCTTAACCTTAAAAGTAACCCTAACCCTAAAAGAAGTGAAAGATTAACTTAACCCAAATTACAAACCTTAATAATAACCTAACCCTAAAATTTGACATTTTCTGAAAAATGCTCCAATTCATATTTGAATGCTCCTGAAAATTTTAGATTGCTCCAGAAATGTACTTCCAAAAAAAAAATATCAGGGATGTGTTTTTCCATTTCAATGCCATTTTTGTTGTGGTGGTGACTTTAGCATAGGATTCCCATTCAGCCAACCTCACACATGAACATACGTATACTAATACATATAAGGCAACCGTACAATTCTCTTCAATCTCATTCATATTTATGTATTTATAAAGTATTTTACCAGGAAGGATACATTGAGATTTCTCTCGTTTTCAAGTATGTCCTGGGTTCAAGAACATTGAATTGTTACAGTTACAGAAATACAAAGTAATAAATGCAAGATATTAAAATCAAAACACAAATATACAGATTAACACAGAAAATAAATATGTAGGAAATTTACTCACTATGTTACATGTCTACAGGTGCATTCTGTATTGAGGTATGTTAATAGAGATCTCTTAACCCCTTCACTACCAAGTGATTGTACAAAAACAAATTGTCAGAAACCATTTTTTTTTTTTGCAAAATCATTTTTAATTAATTTTAAAGTAGGAAATATTTGATCTTATACCCATTGTATGTCTTACTGTAAATAATCTATTTTTGGCCAGTAGATGGCGCCATCTGTTGCCAAATTGAGTTAGAGGTTTTAGTGGCTGCTCTATTTTCTTCTATTTCTCCTGCACCGGCTACTGAAAGCCCAATATTTCAGAGCTGTAAGCAGCTGATTTTACAGTTTTAGCACTTTGGACAATATGCCCACAGGGCTAAAACTTTGGGGGGCACCTTCTGCAGCCCAAAAGCAAACAAAATTACTTTGCAGCAAACGAATTTCATTTACGTTTGAGCTGCAAATCAGCATATCGATATATCAGGACACTGGATGGTGCCTTTGAAGCCCAAGATATCTCGATATCAGTAGTGAAGAGGTAAAGGGACTTTAGACTGGGGGAATATTTGATGGTGTCTGTGAGGTTATTCCATATTTGTGGTGCTCTGTAGGAAAATGAGGATTGAGACACTTTCCTTTAGTATTGTGGTATTGCAAATAATTTGCAGGTCCTGGATCGGAGGATATAGGATGAGGGAACTGCTAGGAGAAGCGGTTTGCTCAAGTAGGGTGGTAACTTCCCACCCAGGACATACTTGAAAACGAGAGAAATCTCAATGTATCCTTCCTGGTAAAATCCTTTCTCAAAAAAAAAAAAAAAAATTCCCCGCACGTTGCAATTTCATGGCCATTCAACTGTTCAAAAGCTAGCAATTCACCAAATATTGGCTAATTGCCAGCGAATTATGGTGATCTTCGGCAGTAGTGTAATCCTCATTGAGAAGCAATGGTCAATCTTTTCAGAAAACACTGAACAGCAGAGAAATGTCTGTGAATTGTCCTAGTGTTCGGTGGTTTCATTCGGCAGGTTTAACCTCCCTGGCGGTCTAATTTTTTCAAAATTTTGTGTCTAAAAGCGTCTCAATTTTTTTTTAAAGGAAACGTGTTTTTGTACATAGTTAGCCTGTAATAATTAGGAATCACGCACTGAAATCCGTGCAATCAAGAGTCCTTACTGGTAAAATCCTTTATAAATAAATTAATAAATTAATTAAAAAAACTAGTAAATACACTGAGTCCGATAAAGTTTGAAACACGACATAATAATTTATTATCCCAAAAATAATTATCCAAAGTAATGCAAATAAATGATATTCAATAAAATACAACAAAAAACACTGAAATCTGTCTGAGAACAAGGGTGAGACGAGGTATGGTCTATTTCTTATCCTGTACTGCCACCTAGTGGCCGTTCGTAAACTTTTCCATTTGTATTCAGTGAATTTTATGAATGAAATTTGCTGCGGTCCAGCCCCCCTGCATCATGTGACTCGCAGGGAGCCATCCAGGAAGCAGCTCGCTGCGATCATACTGCGGGGACAGCGAGGGAGCCAGGAGGAGGTGAGTAAACATCCAGCCCGAGTGTGGCTCGGGGTTACCGTTCGTGGTAGCGAAATTTAACCCCGAGTCACACTCGGGAATACCGCCAGGGAGGTTAATCAGTCAAATCCCATAGGCTTCAATGTTAAAAATATTCCCATTTTTATTCAATATCTAATAAACCATTTTTTAATCTACAGCAAGAAGTCTCTTTATTTATTTTTTTAAGGATTTTTTAGGCATTTTTTGGGATTTTTTCAGCAAAACCTTTTTGTCCAGAAGTTTTTTTTGCAAACAGCATTTCAAATTTGACACTTTCAATTGTTTTTTTTAACCCGTTCGGCGGCTTGTCGGCTTTTTTTTGCGGCTGGTCGGCGCTATGTTTGGCAGCTCGTCGGCTGCATTTTGCAGTTGTCCAGCAGGTTGGCGGCAGCGTGTCTGCAGCGGTGGGTGTGCAGCAGCTTATAGGATCGGATCAAATCATTTCTGTGACTCTTTTAAAATAAAATAAAGAGTCACCGAAATTATCAGATACAATAATTTTGGCGGTTTTGCGGCAGCTTTCCCCTGCACTTTGGGGACCTTGCGGTGAATGCTGATTTCACCTCAGGGTCTGGAAATTTGATGCAAGTGCGGGGAACGAAAGAGCATCGAACTGTCAGTGACATTTCGGTGCTCTCTGAATAACCCCTTTAAAGCAGTCAGAGATTTCGTAATCACTCCTGATGAGTGACTCGTATTTTGGTTAAAGTTTCCATGTCTATTAGACAGAATGACTTATTGCAATTTATTCTCTATAATAATTTTTGGCTTATGAAAGCTTTCTGTGAGTTCAGACAATAATAATTTAATCAGTCAATAATTAAATAACTAATAAGAAAACAAAATACCGCTCAGTATATAGAGTGTATGTGTTATGCTCAGATATATACATACACCCATATGTTCGTACTAAAGGCAATTATGAATTTGCAATTTGCTAACAACATTTGTTTCATGCTTTCAAATGCCATGAATGTTTCTGTGCTGTTTACAAATGGAAATCTAAACCACTTGTTTCATTCCTGAGCCAGAGTTACTTTTGTAAAGGTACAATAGCAATGCAATGTTTATATGATATGCAAATGGAACATTTACTTCATTTATCAACATATGGGAAAAAAAACTCTTGCAGAAAATGACTGCTCCAACAAATGACATTTCAAACAGTTACTCATTGCCCTCCATACATACTTTTGGAATTTGATAAAAGAGGAACAACATCTTGCTATGTTTTAACCAAGAAGTTGCTGGGTTTTAGGCTGGGGTCAGACCAGCGCACTTTTAACGTGCGTTCTGGCGCACATAATTACAGCCGCACTAGCAGCAGATGACGGGCAATGACGGCCAATATACGATGTACGGCCACACAAAAGTCCGGCCGTGCAACGCAAGTGGAATTTGAACGCATTTTTCTGAGAACGCTGAACCGCTAGTACTGACGTACTGAGTGCGCAGCTGCGGCATAGCGGCATGTGTGCGTGATTAGGAGATGTCAGACGCTGCTAATGTCCAGCCTACATAACGCCCAGACGCAAAAAGAGTTTTATTGACGATCCGTACAAAATCACGCCCGAAAATGCGCGTCGTCTGACCGTTTATGCGCATTCCATGAAAAAATACGTCAATGCGTTCGGACGCACTTTTTCACGTTCGCGGGGAAAAATGCTTTCGTCTGACCCTAGCCTTAGATGTACTAGAAGTAAATAAACTGTGCTTCATAAGAGATGGGAATTTTTACAGTGGACACAATGGCCTATGAAAATACAGATGAAAGTAGTAATAGATATTATGTAATATATATATGAACATTCACATTCTTTGACTAAAATGACAAGTGACAATTAACGCATGGGAATCCATCCAAAGTGAAACAAAATTTAAAATAAAATAAAAATGTACTGAAATATTTATAGCCCATCATATTTATTGACAAGAGAGACAGACACGCAAGTCTAATATATCTGGTTTGTTTATACAAATATTTATTATTAAACACAACATGGTGATTGCATTAGCAGTCAGAAATTATCTAGCATTAATATTCTCAGTGGAATAGAAACTGCTGGAAGGGTTTATAGCCAGATGACTGGGACAAATATGTGATTTTATTGCATTCTTCTCCCCTGGCAAACAGTTCAGCTCATTAGTCTTAATAGCTCTTGTATAAACAGATTTTATCGTGAATGGCACATGGGTTCATGCACTGTACAAAATGAAAACAATGATGAGACACTGATACGCAGCGAGAAAAAGCAAGAAAACATGAAGTATGCAGGGGTTAGTAGGTATATGTGTGTCAAGAAGGTAAAAGGGGAACATATTCAAATCATGGGGCATGACAGAACACATTGGCTGAAGAAATTAACATTACCTATTCTCATGCCAAAACAGTGTCTTCAGGATGGGAATTGTAATTTATTTATTTAGAAAGGATTTTACCAGGAAGGATACATTGAGATTTCTCTCGTTTTCAAGTATGTCCTGGGTTCCAGAACATTGAATTGTTACAGTAGATACAGAAATACAAAGTAATAAATGCAAGATATTAAAAACAAAACACAAATATAAGATTAAGGCAGAAAATAAATATGTAGGAAATAGTCTCACTATGATACATGTTTACAGGTGCATTCTGTATCGAGGTATGTTAATGGAATTGTAATTAACTAGAACTCTAAATGATTTCTTTGCCCTGATAAACAGGGTTATTCAAAGAGATCTGAATTGCTGGTGAAAGATAACTGAACAGTGAAATTCAGGGTACGGTTACCTTTCCTGACCATTCGGCTATCCAGAGAGCAGGCAGTTTGCCAAATGTTGGCAACTTGCCTGCACATACAGTGCCTGTTCGAGGGCAGTGAAATCCCCCATAGAGAAGCAATGCTTCGTCTATTCAGAGAACAAAAACCAGCAGTGAGAAGTTGCTGAATTGCCCTGCCATTCGGTGATTTCATTCGACAGGTTTATTCAGGAGACTCCCATAGGCTTCAATGATAAAAATATTCCCGTTTTAATTCAATATCTAATAAACCGTTTATGATAATATTCTGAAGTAAAAGGTTTATTTCTTTTCATATTTTTTCTGGATTTTTTTGCGAATTTTTTTTCCCCTTTTCTTTTTTTAAAATCATTTTTACTTTTTTCTGTAACAGCCCTTTTTATTATCATTCACTGGATCTCATATGTAAATTTCAGATATTTTAGTTCTGTAGTTTCTTTGCAAACAGCATTTCACTTTTCAAACATTCAAGCGTACTGTTTTTTCTTATTCTTCACTCCATTTGTCTGCGGTGTCGGGTTTTTCCGGCGGCTGCTCTGCGCTGTGATCGGCTCCTGCTTGGGTTTCTCCGGCGTGTTCGCTGGGGTTAATTCAGATGATTTTGCAGGTTTCGGTGTGCAATCGCCTGGGTCTTGCGGTGAGTGTTCGGCAGGTTTGCGGCGGCTTTTCCCTGCACTACGACGGCCCTGTGGTGCTTGCTGAATACACTGCAGGGTCGCCGAAATGGGATCGCACCGAATTAAAGAGAACGAAAAGTCACTGAACGTGCGGTGACTTTTCAATTCTCTTTGAATAACCCTGTTAGTCATTTCAAATTAGGCCACAAATTAAATTGTAATGTATTCGTCAGGCTCCTAAACTTTTACAAAGGGCAGCAAACAACTTTTTATTAAATAATGTAAACAAACTATATTTGAATATTGTATATTCTTGAAGTAATGTTACCCTGTGTTTAAATTAAATAAAGTTGCATATAGAAAGCCATATTTTGTTTTTACTCCTGCAGCTAAATTTTCTGGGGGGCGCAGTGAGAAAGAGAGTTATCCATCCCCTAGTGCACACCATCCAAAAACAATAGATCTACTAACTTGATACAATGTTTCATGCTGTCTCCTTTTACAATCCCCTGACTTGTTCTTTCCTGTCACAGTGTCTAAACAAAACATCAAACCTTTAGGATTGTTCGACTGCCAGACTCCGTCTTATTCTTTTGTGTGATCTGCTTGCTATGGAAGTAGTTGATAGTTGTTTTACATAACTTTCAGACTGAATATTTCAAGAACTAGCTTTTTTAAAGGCAGAGTGTTAATTTTATTTTTTTAATAACATACTAACATTCAAAATTCTGTTTCATTAAATGTTGCTTACATCTTTCCACAATAGGAATGTAAATAACGTCGCTTTTTTTCCTTTAGTCTTGTCAGCAGAATCAACAGGAAATCAGTTTTAGTGAATTATTGAAAACATATTTAACAAATATAATAGCAGAGTACTTTTTATGCAAGGATGACATGGCATTTTCATGGGAACAGTTCCAAAGACATCTTCAAATACATTTAATGCATCATAATTATATACTTTTGTTGTCTGTAACGAAAAGAGATGTGTGAAAAAGATTTAGGGTGATCAAAATAATTTAAAAAAAATCTTTCTTTGCATCTCCCAGACAGCATCTTGTGGTTTTCTCTGCCATTCTGTGGATTGTATCTGAAGCTCATGTCATCCTGTTAACTGAAATGTTTGGTGAAATACGGACGCCCAACTTTCCCGATACCTATCCCAGTGACTCTGAAATAACATGGAACATGACAGTTCCGGAGGGATTCAGACTGAAATTATACTTCATTCATTTTGACCTGGAGCCTTCATACCTTTGCGAGTACGATTTTGCCAAGGTAAACTAGTGTTTTAATACTATTCTGTCACTGATGATATGATTGTTGGGTCTGCACAGGAAAATATAAACTCATGTGAGTTTGACAAGAATCCTAGGTGGGGCTGTGTTCAGGAACTGGAATCATTTTGCAGCAGCACAGCACATTCTTACAAGCATGACCTCCAGGGTGCCTGGAGATACAGTAGGTGCAAGTTAACATGAGGTCAGAGATGGCATCGGGGCTTTAAAATAGAAGAAAATGGATATGCAAGAACAGGAGCAGAGTGCCAGGCATCGTCGGCCAGATCTTCCAAATAACCAAGCACTGGAGAGGATGTGCTTAGGGTTTTTTATGGGCAGGTAAATATGCAGTCAGCAACAGACAGCAGGGTAGTCAGATGAAACTTGGGGCTAAACAGGCAGGTTTGTAAATGGATAAATACATCAAAGTCCAGAAGTCAAGGAATCCAAAATCAATGGATACAGAGTATGACACATGGGACCCTATTCCAACCAAGTCTTTAAGTTAAGGAGTCCGGTTCTTATACTCTGTACTCAACAGTTCACTTGTTAATATAACAGTTTGAGAAGGTATTCCAGTCAAGCCGCAAACTTGCTAGCGGATGATCTTTAATATCTCCTTACTGTATATTATACAGTAGTTTCCTATACCTAGTTTGTCTGGAGAATAACAAGTGTTTCCAAGGTAGCTTGTTGCTATACTTGTCTTGAGATGGTATTCAAAAAAGACTGCTAGACCCTACTGTTAAATGATGTTGAATTTCTAAAATCTCTTAACACACATAGGGCTAAATTACAATCTTCACGCAAAATTTGCGCCGGTGCAAAAAAACATTAACGCGTGGGATAAAACCATTTGCGCCTAATCCCGTGTTACATAGTCAGCGCAACAACCGCTCGCAATCGTCTACCGCGGGTGAACCTGCGCAAACCCTGCGCGAGCTTACTGTACTGCGCCTGTCCTAAACGTAACATTGTGAGCGCAAATGCGAATGTGCGCTGATACGAGGATGGTATTACAAGCTATTCGCGGTAATTACCGCATAGCCATTGCGTGCTTAATTTTAGCAACTCCTAAAAGCTGGTGTTAATGGCATATCTGAACAACCTGGCTAACCAAAAAAAAACAGCCCATGAAAAGGAATGCAGGAACAATATAATGGATGATGGCAGGTGTGTGTGTATTATTACTGTAGCATATGTGCTCATTTTGCATCATAGATGCAGAACCTATCTCCAGGTTTGCCTCTGGCAGACGCAATTCAGTTGCATTTGATAGGTGTGTTTCTTCATTTTGAATGGCTGCAAAAAACTGCGTGAGCTAAGATTTTTGCGCGAGATGGCACTGCGCCTGCATTTGTGCGCTGTGAAGGAACCGTTCCCTTCCGTCTGTCCTGGCTCTCCAGACACCCCTTCGTTCCGGTCAGCCCGGCTACTGGGAACGCTGTCCTCAGCGCCTCGAGCGGCTTGACCTGCCTGCTTCTGTTCCTCTGCCCTGGAGCCGTTAGAAGGCAGAGAGCGGCCTTCTGGAGATTCCTGAGGGTGAGTGTGGAGTGTAGCGTAGTCTGTAATAAAGACACCAGGCGCGGCTGTTTGCTTTAAAACAGGATCCTCTCTCTCTGAGCTCAGAGTTCTCTGACTTTTTAATGAACAACCACCATTTATGCTGAAGTCCAACAGTCATAATTTGCATACCCATACTAATTACATTAGGTCAGTTATTTACAATAAACATTCTTTACATTCTTTAGCCTTTCAGCTCACACAACATTTGTATATCCATTGTTCTAACACATCAGATTAAACACACACTATCAGAGATCCCTTGAATTAAACATGCAGCTAGATAATGGGAAAAGCCCTGGTGCATAAATTACACAGCAGTAAAGCTTGTTTACTGTTTTACACAAAAACACATTTACCTACAGGAATATAAGTATTTTTAAAAGCAAAGCTACGCCATTTTACACTAAACTAAATTAAACTAAAACCAAACGATGTAAAATATATTTAAAAACACACAATATAAATGAACATAAAGTCTCTTGGGGTTTGAAGCATGGAGCGTTACATCAGCTCCATGTCATATGTCCCCCCTTCCAGAACGGCAGGGCAAGCTTAGATCCCAAACGGATCTCTTGCCACTGACGAGACTTCTCACCTTGTCCTTTTTTCTGCACCATCCTCAAAGTTCCAGGGTGCTGGCGCACAAGCATCACCAGTGGGGTCTGATGGTCGCCACAGGGTATGCCTGGGTGTGGGTCCATAGTCTGTCGGGAGGAGGCGAGCCCCTGGGTTTCTCCACTTGTCCTTGTGGGCTGGCCCGCTGTCCGAGGGGTGCCCTATACTCTGGGGCCCGGCGTGTCGCTGGTGTAATCCTTTGTTGGTGTCCCCTCCTGGGGAAGTGTCTCGCTGTTGGGGAGAGGTACCGCCTGTACCTTCTCCCAGGGTATCAATAACCCGGGGGGAACGTGTCCCAACTGCATGTGCCCCTGGTGCTCTGGCCAGCCGTTGAGGGGAATAGGTGAGGCAAGAGGCCTCCAGCCTAAAGGGTTGGGAGGATGGGCAGAGGTTGGAAATGCTCTGCCCCATAGCCAGCGCTTCTGCTGGGGGGGTGGATGCTGGGGAAGTGCCTCCTTGCGGGAGAACGGCGCCCTCCATTCTCAGGGGAACCATTGGTCCGGAGGATAGCACCTTCTTGAAAAACTTGCCTGGATCCTCTGGGCACAAGTTGGGTGGTGGGCAGAGGCCAGCGGCACTCTGCCCTGTTGCCAGCTCTTCTGCTGGGGGGACGGGTGTAATATACGGGAAACAGTTTACCTCCAGTCGGGGTAGGGTCGTCGGCTGCGGGGCCGGCAGCCCCTGGGAGTCCTCACCGAATTCTTCTGTGCGGACCGAAAAAGGTGGGCAGAGGCCAGCGGCGCCCTGTTGCCAGCGCTTCCGCTGGAGGGGTAGATGCTGGGGACGTGTCTCCGGGCGGGAGAATGGTGTCCTCCATTCTCGGTGGGGTCATTCGTTGCTGGGCCGGCAGCCTGTGGAGATCCTTGCTCGGGTCGTCTTGGTGCAACTTGGGGAGTGGGCAGAGGCCAGCGGCGCTCTGCCCTGTCGCCAGCGCTTCAGCTGGGGGGATAGACACTGACAAAGTGTCTTCTGGCAGGAGGATGGCATCCTCCATCTCCGGTGGGGTCATGGGCTGTGGGAAAACCAGCCCGGGGGATCCTCTCCTGGGTCCGATGTGACCATTATGAAAGGTGGGCAGAGGGCATCGGCGCTCTGCCCTGTCGCCAGCACTTCAGCTGGGGGGATAGACACTGACACAGTGTCATCTTGCGGGAGGATGGCATCCTCCATCTCCGGTGGGATCAAAGGTTGCGGGCAAACCAGCCCGGGGGGAACATCTGTCTGCTCCTCGTGGCAGACTGTGGAGAGTGGGCAGAGGCCAGCGGCGCTCTGCCCCGTGGCCAGCTCTTCTGCTGGGTGGGGGTCTCCTTGTGGGAGGAGGGCATCCTCCATAATGAAGGAGGTCAGGGGCTGTGTGGAAACAAGCCCCGGGGGATCCGGGGAAACAAGCAAGGGCTGCGGGCAAAGCAGCCCGGGTAGATCATCCATCTGCGCCTCGGGGCAGGATGGGGTGGGTGGGCAGAGGCCAGTGGCGCTCTGCCCCGTGGCCAGCTCTTCTGCTGGGTGGGGGTCTCCTTGTGGGAGGAGGGCATCCTCCATAATGAAGGAGGTCAGGGGCTGTGTGGAAACAAGCCCCGGGGGATCCGGGGAAACAAGCAAGGGCTGCGGGCAAAGCAGCCCGGGTAGATCATCCATCTGCGCCTCGGGGCAGGATGGGGTGGGTGGGCAGAGGCCAGTGGCGCTCTGCCCCATGGCCAGCTCTTCTGCTGGGTGGGGGTCTCCTTGTGGGAGGAGGGCATCCTCCATAATGAAGGAGGTCAGGGGCTGTGTGGAAACAAGCCCCGGGGGATCCGGGGAAACAAGCAAGGGCTGCGGGCAAAGCAGCCCGGGTAGATCATCCATCTGCGCCTCGGGGCAGGATGGGGCGGGTGGGCAGAGGCCAGCGGCGTTCTGCCCCATTGCCAGCGCTTCTGCTGGGTAATGGTCGCTTTGTGGGAGGATGGCTTCGTCCATCTCCAGGGGGATCAAAGGTTGCGGGCAAACCAGCCCGGGGGGAACATCTGTCTGCTCCTCGTGGCAGACTGTGGGGGGTGTAGCTTCCTTGACGGAAATTCCAGGCAAGCTGTAAATCTCCTCCCAAGTATCGCTGGGGAGTGCGGGTTCCTCCCATGAAGCTCCAGACAAGCTGTAAGTCCCCATAAAAGGATCGCTGGGGGGTGTAGATTCCCTGGACGAAGCTCCAGGCGGGCTGTCAACCTCCACCCAGGGCTCTACGGGGTAGGTTTCAGGGGTGGGGTATTCTGTCCATATCGCTTGGAGCTCGGCCAACCGCAGCTGGTGTTGGCACTCCTTATCTCGCTCCTCATCTTCTTGGAGGTCCATCATCAGTTGTACAACTGCGGCTTCGGAGGGGGTGGTGCCACATATCTCTAATATTGCTCGAGCTTTCTTTCAGAGGTGATCTTCAGTGGCCGGAGTCGGGGTTGGGGTTCTTACCATTCGCTGGTCCATCCTTGTAAGCTCCTTGACCAGGGCTTTCTTGTTTTTGGTGCCGGCGATTCCTCCACGGCACTCTAATATGTATCTCAGCGTGTCCCTCTTGTTGTTGGCATAGCTGGCCATTCTGCGTTTCTTCTGGGGTTGGAGAGCTTATCCTCACCGCTTGCCACCAGTGTGAAGGAACCGTTCCCTTCCATCTGTCCTGGCTCTCCAGACACCCCTTCGTTGCGGTCAGCCCGGCTACTGGGAGCGCTGTCCTCAGCGCCTCGAGCGGCTTGACCTGCCTGCTTCTGTTCCTCTGCCCTGGAGCCGTTAGGAATCTCCAGAAGGCCGCTCTCTGCCTTCTGAGGGTGAGTGTGGAGTGTAGCGTAGTCTGTAATAAAGACACCAGGCGCGGCTGTATGCTTTAAAACAGGATCCTCTCTCTCTGAGCTCAGAGTTGTCTGACTTTTTAATGAACAACCACCATTTATGCTGAAGACCAACAGTCATAATTTGCATACCCATACTAATTACATTAGGTCAGTTATTTACAATAAACATTCTTTACATTCTCTAGCCTTTCAGCTCACACAACATTTGTATATCCATTGTTCTAACACATCAGATTAAACACACACTATCAGAGATCCCTTGAATTAAACATGCAGCTAGATAATGGGAAAAGCCCTGGTGCATAAATTACACAGCAGTAAAGCTTGTTTACTGTTTTACACAAAAACACATTTACCTACAGGAATATAAGTATTTTTAAAACCAAAGCTTCGCCATTTTACACTAAACGAAATTAAACTAAAACCAAACGATGTAAAATATATTTAAAAACACACGATATAAATGAACATAAAGTCTCTTGGGGTTTGAAGCATGGAGCGTTACATCAACTCCATGACATGCGCGTACTGTTTGCGCGCGCAATTGATCAGCGGAAGAAAAAAGCTGCGAGGATTAAAATTCCAGTGGTGATTTGCGCGCAAAAGTTTAACGCTTGGCACAAAGATTTTCACTTTGCAGCGAGGCTTTTTGCGTGAAGAAAGTTATATAGGCCATAATATGTAGCTCAAAAAAATCCATTCCACGCCTCTGATTTCTCAGTGCAAAGGAAAGCACAATCCACCACCTTCTCTGGCTGAATGCAGAATGGAATTGGGAACAAATAGTCATGCAAAAGGCAGTGTAATTGTCTATGGAATCCCAGGTACTCTAGGAGATGATACAGTGGTGACGCATGGTGCAACTGCTGGTATTAACTAGTTGCTTCCTGGTATTATTAGTGAAGCTGCTATTATAATAGTGCATAAGTCTGTTTGTGCTTTGGGCCTCTGATTGTCCTCTGGTTGCTGGTGGAAGCTCAAGAGGACCATAAATATGAAACTGTTAGGGCCAGTCAAATCCACAAGGTCCTTAACCTCACATTCTTAGATATTTTATTTATTTAGTATAGTGAAAAGACCACCTGAGGTATCAACATAGGCAAAATTGCAGGTTCATATCTTCTGTTCTATGAATTTACAGAGGGCAACGTGTCTACAACTTTTCATCCCAACAATATTTCTGTGAAAAAATACAGGAATAAATGGACAATTAAACTGGTGTAAATGAAATTTTTTTTCTATATCCGAATAAAAATTTGCATTTTATTCTACATTTATAAGTATTAACTACGCATCCAATTCTCTAGAAAAAATATGCAGATTTCTTTTACCAAAAAATGCTTGATTGTAAAGAGGTTAATAGAAATTCATTGTAATTGTAATTCATGTTGTTAATTCTGGAATTCACGTGAGAGCTATATTTCGAAATATTTGTTACAGTATTAAAGAAAAAAACTTAACAATGAAGCGATTAACGATGAAGACAAATATACAGAGCAACCCCTCTGGCGCTGAAGGGGTGTTTTTGTTAGAGGTCTTGCAGAAATGCATTTCTTCTGGAGCCAAACCTAATTTAACACAACCATTAGAAAAGTATTGGAGTTCAGGGATGTTATTGTATCTTCATTGATGCTACTCTAGTCCTTCAGCAAGCAAACCCCTACTAGAATTAGATTAAATGACATTGCAAGCAACATATTCATTATTCATTTTCCGTATAAACTGCTTTTAAACCACGTACAATCGTTAGTCTGTTTAAAATGAAAAAATGTAAGGCCTGTTGTAGGGGTCATTCCAGAGTATATGGAACAAAGCGGTGTCCTCTGCCCTAAAATAAACAAGATTAAGTTAATATTTGCTATGTTTCTGCTCTGTGTCATCCTGCTACTTTGTGTCTGTCCAGAAAGAAAGACGCTAATGAAATGTTTTCCTTCGAGCAGATAACGATGTAAACATTTTAGCTTGATTGTCAAGTGTTACATTCCCTACTTGGCAGATTCGAGTTTCCTAAAAAAGGAGGACTATAAAGTCCACATGTGAATAACAAAACAGATCTGGCATATAGAGTTCAAATAGGAGAAGGGTGACATACATATATATATACGTATATATTGTTTATTTTTATAATTTTTTTAATTTTTTTACAGCTTGGAAAAAAGACGAGACAGAGGAGATATGATAGAAACATTTAAATACGTAAAGGGAATCCACCAGGTAGAGGAAGGGAGTATATTTAAAAGGAAACAAAGTAGCAAGACAAGTGGACATAGTCTTAGATTAGAGGGGCAAAGGTTTAAAAGTAACATTATTAAAAAGCATTATTTTACTGAGAGGGTGGTGGATACATGGAACAGCCTTCCAGTTGAAGTGGTTTAGGCCAAAACAGTAATTGAATTTAAGCAGGCATGGGATAGGCATAAGGCTATCCTAAACAAAAGATAAATCCAGGTAAAGTATCCATGTAATTGGGCAGACTAGATGGGCCGACAGGTTCTTATCTGCCGACATTTTCTATGTTTCTATGTTTCTATATGCAGACAGTTATATTTTGGGAGATTATATTAAACCGAGAATTTTTTCCTGGTTAAAAGTATGTCATTATTGTCACCTCAGAAAAACACCACAAAGCAACAAACTTGCCATTGAATTGAATTCCATTTCAGCGTATGGTACAATTTCGGGGCAGTTCGTCTATTCACTAAACAGTAAATTCTCCAATAATGGTGAATTGACAGCGACAGTGCAGTTTGCTGCAGATCAGCGATCTTCGGCTGCAGTGAAATTGTCCCATAGAGATGTAATGGTTAATCTATTCACAGAATGCCGAATTGCACTGAAATGTCAGTGAAATGCCTTGATTTTTGGTGTTTCAGTTTGAGAGGTTTAACCCTTTCGCTGCTGAGGCTTTTCCCGCCCCTGTGCTGAGGTCATTTTTTACCTGTTTTGCGCATCATGTTTTAAACGTGTTTTTAAGGCTTATTTTAGTATATGACCCAGACATATTATATATCGTTCTTTCCGTCAGACTCGGTAGATTCATAATATGTCATTATTATATGTATACGTTATGTCATGTCTGTATATTATAACAAAAAATGCAATAAAATATGAATTTTTAATAATTTACAATGTGTAAAGTGTTTTTTTCCACATTTTAACATGCGAGCAATTGCGGTTATATTTTGTATGGGGTGCGCTTGTTAAAAAAATTAGAGATGGGGTCTCGTTACATTTTTTTTTGGGGAAAATTACACTATTTTTAACAAACGCACCGCATACAAAAATCGTTAGTGCAGCATCATTGTTCACATTATAATTGAAATGGGAACAATATTGCTACACTAACAAACCAAAAAAAATAAAAAAAATGTGTTTATTTTTTTTTTTTAATTTTTTTTTTAATTTTTTTTTATTTTTAATTTTTTTTTTTTTTTTACAAATTTTTTAACTTTCATGTTTGGTATCGTTGGAACGGCCATGCTCTGGCCGATCCAACGATATCAAAATTTAACCCCTAGCTGCCACGGATCGGGAGATAGGGAGTTCATTGGAACTCCCTATCTCCACACTTGGTGGCAGTTAGGGGTTAACGCTAGGACTGGCGTCATCGTGCTGCGCACGATGACGCCAGTCCTCTGGGGGAGTTCCCGGAAGCTTGGCCGACATCCAAGATGTCGGCCAGCTCCCGGAAGGATCACGAATCGGCGCTTTTCAGCGCCGATTTGCGATCCAGCTCCCCAGGGGTTAATGCCAGGCATCATTTGGAAGGGCAGGCTGTGCCCTTCCAAATGATGCCTGGGTTAAGCCCCTGTGCGCCGCCGATCGGGAGGGAGAGAGGTCCGAAGGACCTCCCCCCCTCCCTTCAGGCGCCTCCTCCGCACATGCGGGGGGGGCGCCTGAATTAGGTGTCATCGCGCCCCGCCGCGATGACACCTAATAATGGCGGCTGGTGGTCCGGATGCCGGGCTGACATCCAGGATGTCAGCCCGCACCGGAGGGGCCAGCGATCGGCCGGAACCGGCCCGAACGCTGACCCCAAGCTGAGGACGCGCTCAGCGCGTCCTCAGCACACCAGCGGTAATGCTGAGGACGCGCTGAGCGCGTCCTTAGCATTGAAGTGGTTAAACTAATATAATTTTTTTTTTAAAAAAAAACTTTTATTTTTTTCATTTTCAGGAAAAAAAATCTTTATTTACTAATAACACCTTTTTGTATATTTTGGTGTTTTTTTAGACAAAATTTTTGTTTCCCAATTTTTTTAAAAGCTGATTCTTTAATTATGTAACAGACCTTTTTAGTTTTTGTAAAGGACCTTTTTTTTAACAATTACACACATTTTAATGCATTTTTATCGGTCTAAACACCTGTTTGGAGAATAGGAGATTTTGGTTGTTTTTTTCTACAGTTCGTCAATCTTCAATGGCCAGTTCAGCGGTCTTCAGCAGTCCTTGGCAGCCAGTTTGGCAGTGGTTGGTGACTCCATCTTTGGTGCACTATGGTGACCCCGCGGTGAATAGTGAATTCACTGAATGGTCAACGAAATGGAATCGCCGAAGCGTAACGTAATGAATAGACCGTCATATTTTCCGCTATAATGATGAGTTGCGTTTTTCTGCTTTCGTTTTTTTAATTCGGTAGGTGTTTTCTATACTAAATATTAACAAAAAATATAAAAAAATTCCAAATAAATAAAATATACATAAACAATACATAAAATACATGAATAGAAATATGAAGACTGAATACATTTACCTTGGTTGTTTCATACAAAACGTTGGGTTTCATCTCAATCCCAACGTGAAATGTGTTTTCGGACTCTATGGCTGGGGTCAGACCAGCGCACTTTTAACGTGCGTTCTGGCGCACATAATTACGGCCGCACTAGCAGCAAATGACGGGCAATGACGGCCAATATACGAAGTACGGTCGCACGAACGTCCGGCCGCGCAACGCAAGTGGAAAACGAACGCATTTTTTCGAGAACGCCGAACCGCTAGTACGGACGTACAGAGTGCGCAGCTGCGGCATAGCGGCGTGTTTGCGTGATTAGGAGATGTCAGACGCTGCTAATGTCCAGCCTACATAACGTCCAGACGCAAAAAGAGTTTTATTGACGATCCGAAAAAATCACGCACGATAAATGCGCATCGTATGACCGTTTTCGCGCACTCCGTGAAAAAATACGTCAATTCGTTCGGACGCACTTTTTTACGTTCGCGTGTAAAAATGCTTTCGTTTGACCCTAGCCTATGACCTGAGATGTCTCTCAGTTGATCAAGCCATTATTGACTGATGTTTTGTGTTTCCTACAAGGCATAAACATTACTGAACTTAATTTTAGTCTGACTTTTAGAAAAATAACTCTCATGGTTCTTTTTGCTGACCTTAATTAGGAATTGGAATAACCTCCCAGACACCATCAAATCTTCCCCCAGTCTTAAGTCACTCAAAAGCTCCTTACTAACATACCTCAATACAGAATGCACCTGTAAACATGTAACCTAGTGACTATATTTCCTACATATTTTTCTGTTAATCTGTATATTTGTTTTGTTTTTTAAAATCTTGCATTGTATTACTTTGTATTTCTGTAACTGTAACACTTCAATGTTCTTGAACCCAGGACATGCTTGAAAACGAGAGAAATCTCAATGTATCCTTCCTGGTAAAATCCTTTATAAATAAATAAATAAATAAATTCTGTAATTCCTCTGTTCATAAATTCCAACATTCAAGAAGACGTGTATGTATAAACAGAAAATGCATAGCATTATTACAGCAAATAGTATGTGAATTCCCATTGTTTCTTTTGAAAATGAGTACTTATTGCCTCCACTTAAACATCTTCATGATCTCACCAAATTCCTGGACTGCATCTTTCCGCCATTAGCATTGTTACATGAGTCGCCTTCATTAACTGGAAGATCCCTGCTGTTTATTAAGAAAGAAACCCATTAGCCTTTATAATACCTCCTCTTGATTTTTGACAATAGTATAGAATTCACTTTACTCCTACTACAATTCTATTGTGCTGAGCATTTTTTTTATTCTTTTTTGTTTACTACTTCTCTTTCCCAGCTTAAACAAAATGTGCCCTCAGAACATGGGATAGGTCTCTTCAGATCAATCAAGGCAATATAATATATCTGAGAACATGCTTCCTGAAAGAGGCAAATGGCTCTGAACCCATTATTAATCAATTCTTTTTGTCCAGTTCACCTTCAGGCCTCTCTTTTCATCCTGTAGCCGGAAGATTTGTATATCTCTCTATTGTCTTTTTAAGAAATAACACCTTCAGGGTCTTCATGAAGGGGCATCTCATTCAGTTGCTGGTAGCATAGAGTGTTCTTGATTCTTGACAAGGTTTCTTAATTCACACAATGCGGCCATGTCTACTGCCTAAGACCCGTACAGCCAAACGTTTATGCAATCTAAACCTTATGAAAAAATAGGATGGTAGGACTTTGCATTACGCTAAACTAAGAATGATATACAAATAATATCCGTTTAATTTAGAATTAGATTTAAGGATAGTCATGAGTGAGAATATTTGCATAGAGACTAGATACAGTAGTAAATGTTTGCTTTGAGTCGATTACTTACTTCCCAAATCTGCACTACTTTCGGGAATCATATAAAAGATGTCTGTTCAATCTTGAAAAAAATATGGGGCCCTATTCTGACAGAGTCATCAGTGTTAACACTAAACTCCTTCTCTCTGGCCTTAAGAGATCCCAGATTCTCCCTCTGCAGTCTGTAATAAGGGCCTGTGCCAGACTCAACCACCTCCCCTCCCGCACCTCTCGCACCTCATCCCTTTGTCAATCTCTACACTGTTTCCTTTAGAATCCATTTCAAAATACTGGTGCTCATGTACAAAGCTCTCCATAACCGTGCCCCTGCCTACATCTCCTCCCTCATTAGCAGGTATATCCCTTCCCAACCACTTCGCTCTGCCAATGATCTGATACTATCAGTCCCTCGTACCCGCATCCCAACTCTCGCCTTCAGGACTTCTCCCGAGCTGACCTCTTTCTATGGAACTCCCTCCCCTGCAACATTAGACTATCCCCGTCTCTCCAGTCCTTCAAAAAGTCTCTGAAAACACATTACTTTAATGAAGCCTATTGGCTCCCTCCATGGTCCCTCACTGTACATTTCTTGCTCCATCTTTTCAATCAGCCCACATGCACCCTGTTACTTCACATACTCTCTTTACCCTCACCTAGTGTGTCACCACTCTCCTCTTAGATTGTAAACTCTCGAGCAGGGTCCTTCCCTCCTACTGTTGTGTGTAAAGTGTATGTATGTTTGTCATTCTGTCTCTCCCATTGTACAGCACTAAGGAATTTGTTGGCGCTTTATAAATACTTGTAACTGTAACTTAAGTGCTCACTCCTCGACCATACTAGCTCAACCCACTATTCCAGGCAAACCACATACTTTGCTTGCAGCTGAGCTGTCATGGCAGCTTACTATAAATTAAAGCTTCCTATGCTTAGTATAAGAATGGTCAATTTCCTGGCAACTGATGAATAGCATGCAATTCCAGGGTCACTCATCATTCTCGCCTCGAGCTGGTAGTTTTAAAAAATAACAAGTAGCAGCTGAGACTGAGGTGTTAAGTGATTTTTCTTTTGTGTGATTACTTTCATAATTATGTATATAGGATTTACAGTAACACCTTGTATCTGTACTGTATAGGGATTTTCACCAATTATAGCCCCCCTAAAGCTTATCCCTGTACATTAGTGAGTGACCCCAGAGCGCTCCCTATATTCTGACCTCTCCCTGGCTGCTGTAATGCAGAAGTACAAAAGTTGGACTTCCTGTCACAGCGAGGGCGGGGCTGCTCCACATAGCTTGCAGCAAGGTCGGAGTAGCGGTTTGAGCCATAAACTTAATGGCAAGATTAGAAATGGGCTCTAGGAAGTGAACAGGGAAAAAGAAGTTGTGGCGTTTTAATATAAAAAAATAGTTTTTTTGGAAAATAAAAAAAACATCCAATTGGTTTTGAAATTTGTGATGCAAAAAGAACCTGAGGTTTAAGATTTAGATGAATTAAGAAAATGGAAACAGATGTTAGTTTCTTGCGTGGTGTTTGGACTGTGCTTGTGTGCTCTTCAGAAGCCAGTCAAAAATATGAATCTCTGGAAAAGATGCGGTTTAGCATACTTTAATTGTTTTAAACATACTTCTTTCTAACCAGAAGAATTCCCTGCTTGGAATGTTTTCATGAGGAAAAGGCCATATTAGTCATCTGAAAATAATAGCTGTCTGATTATTCTCTGAAACACAGAGCTTTTTAATCGGAGCCAAACACTGCACATCTTCAAAAGCTACAGGTGTAGATGGTTTTCATGTTTATTGGTATTGGTGTTCAAGTATTCAAATCCATAATATGTCATTCATTCTTCAAGGATATTAGTATTAAAGTCGCCTTTATATGGATGTCTCTATTGAACAGTAAATAATAGTATCTGCTAAGATCAGCTGGAGCAGGGGTCAGCAACCTTGTCCCTCCATTTGTTTTGGACCTACATTTCCCATAAAGCTCAACCAATCTAATGTGTACCTGAGGATCATGTGAGATGTAGTTCCAAAACATCTGGAAGGCCAAGTTTGCGATCCCTGAGCTAGAGGATAAGGCCCTTAGAGGCTTGTTACGGCCTCTGTTCTGACAAAGTCACTGTATTAATGTCTCAAGTTGGAGTATTTTGGAGCCACTTATTGATACTGGCAGCAGCACAGCACACCACCACTGGTATCAGTTCCTGTAATCCATAGGACTCCATGGACTGAAATGTGACATAACGCAAGCTTGCCTATGTGGGATCATGGCAGAGCAGGGAAAGAACACTGAGAATTGTTTGCTCCCAGTGTTCCTCAAGTGCGGCCGCGCGATGCAAACGGCAAACAAACGCATTTTTTTGAGAACGCAGAACCGCTAGTACTGACGTACAGAGTGCGCTGCGGCGGCATAGCGGCGTGTGTGCGTGATTAGGAGATGTCAGACGCTGCTAATGTCCAGCCTACATAACGTCCAGACGCAAAAAGTGTTTTATTGACGATCCGTAAAAAATCACGCACGAACATGCGCATCGTATGACCGTTTTCGCGCATTCCGTGAAAAAATACGTCAATGCGTTCGGATGCACTTTTTAACGGTCACTGCGAATAATGCGTTCGTTTGACCCTAGCCTTAATCTCCACTCTAAATCCATGAACCAGGCTACTACTTCTGTCTCTTGAACGTTGTAGTCTGGAGGATGGCGAACATGTCATCTGTGTCTCAACATGTCATTTCTTAATATAGACCATTAACATATAGCCACAAATGGATTCACTCAAAGAGAAAAGAAAAGCAGGATCCATTTGTGATTGTTCATTTCATGTCTATATGAATCAAGAACAACTCACTGTAAATACATCAAACTGGTTTAATCTGTAACAAAAACAACAAAAAAGAAGCTCCATTCATTGCATGCTATGATTTAACTTTATGTCTGAATCAAGGAAAACATTAAGTTGACTTAAAAGACTCTGGATAAAGATAATTAGTATGAGCCTTGCAGTAGATTATGTACAGATGTTAAATTGGAGCTGTCCAATGAGGCTTTCTATAAACAGGGTCACACACAGTGGAGTGTTGGCTTTTCATCATGAAAATATTCCTGGTGTTATCTCCTTCCGGCATGAAATATATGTGATCATTCCTTTCGTACCATCTGTCCCATGTGGTTCAGTGTGTGGGTGATCAGGACAGGAGGAGTTTTCACAGTTTAACTTCCTTTTTGGTTCTGTTCTTATTCGAAACCAGAGGCGTAACTACTGGAGGTACAGAGGCTGCAACTGGGCCCATCCTTCCCAAAAAAAACTCAAAGCCAACCCTGCCAAATATAGGCCTTTCGTGGACAGGCTGTTATCTGGCAGATGCTATTTATTTGAGGCGTCCAACTCAGGAACTGGGACACAGCGATACCCTGCACTCTGCCGGCTACACTGTCTGTCTCCTGAATGCAAGCCATTACTCAAGAAATAGGCCAGGCAGGGAGGACTCGTAGTCCCAGCATCCAGTAGTTAGAGCAATAGGAGTGGGATGAAGCTGCAGTAGAGAAGGAGGTGGCTGAGACACACACTGACACAGTGGAGGAGAAGTCATAAGGTCATATAGGCAAGCTGGTGTAAGATGTTTTTCAATCACAGAATTCTATTTTGTATGGATGTTACTTGATTTATGGATAACAAGAGTGAAGCGGGGTACACTTACCCCTTTAAATAACACACCAAACTGGTTTTTTTAGTTCTACTGTAGACTCTTGCAGAATAAATGGTAAAACCTGGTCAGGTTCATGATGTATAATTTTTAAGCACGATTCGTTGTCTGGTGTATTCAAGAAGAAAACATATTATTGGACCTTAATATTTGTATATCAATCAAGTATGCTGTAATTTCATAAACAACCATGTTATAATATATCTATAAAAAAAAATTCATTTTTAAGACTTTACTAATTACTAAATTATTCTGAAGCCCAGCTCTTTCTTTGTGCCTTTCAGTAATGCTGGCATTTGCAAGAGACCAGGATCTGTTTTCCTGTCATCTCTGGTGTTTGTCTGCTTCTGTTCTCCATAATGACTTCAGACTCTGTGGTTTACTGGAAAATAGGGTAAATGTGGGTCTGGCTCCTCTATATTCAGTCATGGGGCAGGATCAGCAGGAGAATAAATGGCCTGAGAGCACAATGCACTACCACCAGTGACTGGCACTGCGACGACATTTATACGCAACATGAATACGTTATGCAGTTTATTGAGGAGGACGGTAACCTCATTAACCAACATCAATGCACTGGCCTTGAGCCCTGCTACTCCTTGATAGGAATCAACAGATACAACTTGGGTGAGCCGACAATCATACAGGGTTATTCAGAGAGAGCTGATCTGGCCTCAAAATTGCACCAACAGGGAATTTCCCCGTGCAATTTCGTGGCCATTCGGCTATTCAGAAAGCAGGCAGTTCACCAAATTTTGGCGAATTGTCTGCAAAATACGGTGCCTGTTAGACGGCATTGAACTTCCTATAGAGAAGTAATGGTTAATCTATTCAGAGAACACTGAACAGCAGAGAAATGTTAGCAAAATGCCCTGATGTTCGGTGGTTTCATTCAGCAGGTTTAATCAGGCGAATCCCATAGGTTTTAATGTTAAAAATATTCCTGTTTTTATCCAATATCTGTTAAACCGTTTATTCTTTCAATTTCCAGCAAAAAGTCTATTTTTTTAGAAATTTTTATGCATTTTTTGGGATTTTTCCAGCAATTTTCTTTTCTTTGTAAATCGAGGGGGGGGGGGGTTCTGTAATAGACCTTTTTATTATTATTCATAGGATCGTATATGTTAATTCCAGACATTTTTGCCCAGTAGTTTTTTTGCAAACAGCATTTGAAATTTAAAACTTTCAATCGGTTTTTTTTTCGTTTTTTTTTACCCTGTTCGGCTTGTCGGATTTTTTCCGACGGCTGGTCGGGGCTGTGAAGAGCATTTTTCAGATGTGTTTGGCAAGTTTGCGTCGAGAACGATTGGCAAGTTTTGGTCGGCGTTTCGGATAAGACATGCAAATGACATCTGTCTCAGATTTTTTGCATCCTGGCCATGTTTTCACACAGAACCCTTCAATCAATGCCATGCCATCCTAGATAGCTTTTTTTTTTAGCAGAGATCAGGTTTATGCAACTGGTCAAAGCCAGAGTTCTGTGCTGCATATGGGGAATGTAGCACAGGAGCTCTGTGATGCAGTTCTTTGAATTGCTGTGATGTGCAAATGGCTTCTGCAATAATAAACTTTATTAATTACAGTGTAGAGGCTTTTTATCTCATTTTATGCCCTCCACCACAACCCAAATAAGATATATATACTGTAAATATATAATGTATATACATGGGGGCGGGTGTGAAAATGTATGGCAAGTCTCTGGGTTGAGGCAGGAGCGTAGAGGGTTGAGTTAGGCTGACGAAATTATTGCCATGGGGCCCATTGAGGTCTAGTTACGCCCCTGCTCCAAATCCCTGTTTTGCTCCCCTCAATAGTTAGTTTAATTGGTCCTCAAGCTGCTGAGTGTATTTACACTTAGACAGCATACGTTCTGCACTAAAAGACTGGTTTACTTGAAATTAAAGTAGCAAAATCTATCAGGGTTATTCAAAGAGATCCGAATTGCTTGAGAAAGAAAATCATCGTTCGGTTACCTTTCCTGGCCATTCGGCTATTCAGAGAGCAGGCAATTCGCCAAATCCTGGCGAATTGCCTGAACATACGGTGCCTGTTCGATGCCTGTTCGAGGGCAGTGAAAACCCCATGAAAAAGCACTGCTCCGGCTATTCAGAGAACACAAACCAGCAGTGAAAGTTTCCCGAAATGCCCTGCCATTCGGTGGTTTAATTCGGCAAATTTATTCAGGAGAATCCCATAGGCTTCAATGTTAAAAATATTCCCGTTTTAATTCAATATCTAATAAACCGTTCATTATAAAATTCTGCAGTAAAGAGTCTCTTTATTTATAGATTTTTTAGGATATTTTAAGCACTCTTCAGAATTTTTTTTTTAAAAGTCAGATTTTTTTTTTAAGTTTACTTACTTTTTCTGTAACAGCCCTTTTTATTATCATTCCCTGGACCTCATATGCAAATTTCAGACATTTTCGCTCAGTAGTTTCTTTGCAAACAGTGTTTCACTTTTCAAACATTCATGCAAACTGTTTTGCTAATTTATTCACTTTGCTCTGTCTGCGGTCTCGGCTTTTTCCGGCGGCTGCGCTGCGGGTGATCGGCTCCTGCTCGGGTTTTTCCGTGGTTTTCAGCAGGTTAATTCAGATGTTTTTGCTGGTTTTTGGCGTGCATTCGCCGGGTTTTGCGGTTAGTTTTCGTCAGCTTTTCGGCAGCTTTTCCCTGCAATTCGGGGACCCTGTGGTGCTTGCTGAATACACCGCAGGGTCACTGAAATGGGATCAGCAAAAGGAACCGAAATGAAGAGAACGAAAAGTCACCGAACGTGCGGTGACTTTTCGAATCTCTTTGAATAACCCTGTATATCTTCTATATAAAATCTATCATTTTTTCCTAATAATATTAATATGATCATTTATATAGTGCCCACAGCTTCTGCAGCACTTTTATAAAGAATGAGAAATGAAACTAACAAAATTACAAACACATTTACAAAGCACAGACAAGAGGTGCAGCTCGCCATGCTCAAATGTCCTTGCAATATAGAGTGCCGCTTCTGTGACGACAAGCATGTGCGATTCGGTTCGGACTGGATCGATATTCGGCTGAATAATTGCCACATTATTGACTAATTCAAACTTCCAAAACGCGGAATAGCCAAGCCAAATTGTATCTGAATAAAAAATACCAAATTGATCTGACCCGATCTGATTATAATCAGTGAGATCTGAATATAATCATGTCTATTCAGATGGCTAAATCCAATTGAAAGAATTTATAACCCTAAAACTGAATATTGCTCGATGTACAATTGTACATGACATGAATAGTGTTGCCCCTACCCTTTACATATTATTTCACACGCTTTGTATGATTTTTTTTTTACTTGTGCAATGTATTATTTTTATATTTTTATATATATCTAAATACCAGAAACGCACTCATTTATCAGACACTTCTAATATTTATAATTGGTCCAATACCGAAATTTCAGACATTCCGAATTTTCTGAATCATCTGATTCTGATTATTTTTGGATCTGGAATTCTTTGAAAATATTCTGAGCCGACCTGAAAATTGTTGCCATACACATGTCTTGTGGGGACAGGTATAACTATGTGGTTTAACCCCTTGGCTGCGGAGGACGTGTAGGGAACATCCCCATTGACTCCCGCTATATGCGGAGGACATTCCCCACACGTCATCCGCTCGGCAGGTGCCCAGAGAAATAATAAAAAAAAAACATGTTTTTTTTATTTGTGTGTTGTTTTTATTAATGCAGCAAAATTTATCCCATTTCAATTATAATGTGAACAATGATGCTGCACCAATGATTTTTTTTTATGGGGTGCGTTTGCTAAAAATCATGTAATTCCCCCAAAAAAAATATAACGGTCCCCATTTCAAATTTTTATAACAAGCGCAACCTGTAGAAAATATAAACGCAAAACTCGTATGATAAAATGTGAAAAAAAAACACTTTACACATTGTAGATGATTAAAAATTCAAAGTTTATTGCATTTTTTGTTATAATATATAACGTATACATATAATAATGACATATTATGAATCTGCCGAGTCTGCCGGAAAGAACGATATATAATATGTATGGGTCATATAATAAAATCTGGCTTCAAATCACATTTAAACATGATGAGCAAAAGCGGTAAAAATTAGCTCAGCACACAGCGGTGAAATGCCTCAGCAGTGAAAGGGTTAAACCAATAGAGGAAATGTTCAAATACATCATTCATCATACATATATATTATTTTTTGTGTTCCTTTTTATTTCCCGGCTCCACTTTGAGACTGTAGCACAATGTAGCACAGCAGATAGGCATTTGCAAAACTATGCAAGTAGCCAACTGAGTAATCAGTGGCTTATCCGTGGATGGCAGCTCGAAGCTGCATATCCGCACAGTTTTACTACCAAATATACATTGATATATACCACAAATTAACAATGTGCAAGAAGTGTTATATTTCCCCTTAAAGAATTAAAATCAGGTAAAATCAGTCATGTAATTGTTTTGAGTTATCCCCAATATAGTCTAGGTAGGCAGGGTAGGTGGTAGCAGTTGCTTCGCCTGAATGCATTCTGACAGTTTTCTAAGTATGCAAGCAAGACTCAGTCCCTACAAGGGGCGAGATTCCAAGCCTGGTGTAAACTTATCTAGAGCTCTGGTGAGCTTAGCAACTCCATAGACTTTACCGACTCTGGTAAGTTTACTCGAGCCTTACAGGGTTATCCAAAGAGATCCGAATTGCTTGAGAAAGGTAACCGAACGCTGAAAATCAACATTCGGTTACCTTTCCTGGCCATTCGGCTATCCAGAGAGCAGGCAATTCGCCAAATCCTGGCGAATTGCCTGCACATACGGTGCCTGTTCGGTGCCTGTTCGAGGGCAGTGAAAACCCCATGAAAATGCACTGCTTCGGCTATTCAGAGAACACAAACCAGCAGTGAAAGGTTCCCGAAATGCCCTGCCATTCGGTGGTTTAATTCGGCAAGTTTATTCAGGAGAATCCCGTAGGCTTCAATGTTAAAAATATTCCCGTTTTAATTCAATATCTAATAAACCGTTCATTATCAAATTCTGCAGTAAAGAGTCTCTTTAGTTATAGATTTTTTAGGATACTTTAAGCATTTTTCAGATTTGTTTTAAAAGTCCGATTTTTTTTTTTTTTTTAAGTTTACTTATTTTTTCTGTAATAGTATATACTGTATATACTTGATAAGTTTGCATGTATGCTTAAGTGCATAATGCATTGAGAAAGGGATTCCTAGCCCAATACGTCATCTTCCATGTATGCAACATAAAAGGGTTACATCAGTGAGCCAATCAACGCTGAGTGATTCCTTCTTTTCCTTTATACTAGAAACTAGATTCTAATAATAGACTTAAAAGCTAGTCCAAGTATTACAAGCACGCCACTAGGTTCCTGCATGTTAACATCAGTTTGAACATTATGTCAGCACGATAAGGACACTTTAGGTTGAATACTTTTTTTATTACTTTTTTCTCTAAAATATTTAAATATATTACTATTATTATTTTTTATTTAGTATTATATTGAACGTTAGTTTACGTACAGTAGATACATCAATGTATTTCATGATAAAACCCATCCAAAGACTTAATTGAGACATGGATTTGGTTACTTTTATTAACAACATATAAGGAAAACATGCGCATAGCTTACAAGCTTCTGTTTTGTTCTATTGTATTCATCAGGGTTTTGCTAATAAATATGTAACAATAATATAATTATCCAAAAATGGCTTGGCCACTACGGAAGCATTTCTCAAAAACATATGATATCTATCATTCATTTGCTATGTGTATTGATTATTGAATGAGTTTTGTATAAAATGTAATGGACCCTATTCCACTGTGGTCACTAACATGGAGACGGTTAAAGTGCTAACCTCTCTGATACCCGCAGTAGCACTTTTGCGCCACCACAAGTATCAGCTCTTGAAGTCCATAGAACTCCAGAGGCTTGTGCTTCCAGGCCTCGAGATCACGTATCACCGAGGAGTGATCACGGATGGAGACTAGGAACTATTTGTTCATAGTCTCACTCTGTTCCTGAGGACTGGAGAAGACGCGGTGGATCGGGTCACCCGTTTCACCATGGGATGAGAGGTGAGTATGGGATTTGTAAGGCAGATTTTTTACAGCGTGTTAAATGATTTTGCATTTGCAGAATCATTTAACACCAGATTTTAGGAGTTCTTAAAATTTTTGTTGCGCCTCAACAGTAAATTGTGCCTGCACTTTGTAATACCGCACTTGTCAAGATGTTAAAAATAGATTGCGCTCCTGTGTTAGGTATAGGAGATGCTTACGTACAGTAAGCTCGCACAAAACTTTTTCACCCGACCGTAACGTCTAGATCGGAATGTCGATGCCAGATGTTAAACTTACTTGTCCTAGCGCAAATGATTACATATCGAGACGCGACATTAGCGCCAACTATGGAATAGAGTCCAGCAATTTTTATTGTTACAGGTCAATTAACCAAAGTATCTATTTTCATTGTTTTCTGCTGTCCATGGTGCTGGTTCTAATAGGGTTAGAATTTCTAACCCTAATCTCTAACTCTAGCGACCAACCCTAATTGCTAACCCTAGTGTCCAACCCTAATTTCTAACTCTAATTTCTAACAGGTTTAAGGGTAATGTCAGACGAACGCAGTCTGAGCACACTCTGCGTGCGTGCATAACGGACAGACGTACTGACGGAAGATACTGTGGACACCACACGGTCCTTGTTTTTTTGACGGATGTAGAAAAACGGGAACTATGGGAAATAAAATTAACCCTTTCGCTGCTGAGTCATTTCACGCCTGTGTGTTGAGCTAATTTTTACCGGTTTCGCTCATCATGTTTAACCGCGTTTTGAAGCCTTATTTTATTATATGACCCAGACATATTATATATTGTTCTTTCCGGCAGACTCGGCAGATTCATAATATATCATTATTATATGTATACGTCATGTCCTGTCTGTATATTATAACAAAAAATGCAATACAATTAGAATTTTCAATAATTTACAACGTGTAAAGTGTTTTTTTTCACATTTTAACATGAGAGCGTTTGCGGTTATATTTTCTATGGGTTGCGCTTGTTAAAACAATTAGAAATAGGGTCTCATTACATTTTTGTGGGGGAAAAGTACACGATTTTTAACAAACACACCCCATACAAAAATCGATAATGCAGCATCATTGTTCACATAATTGTAATGGGAACAATATTGCTGCATTAACAAAACAAAACTTTTTTTTTTTAAATATTCTTTTATTTTTATTTTATTTATTTATTTTTGCTAACTTTTTACATGGTCATGTTTGGTATCGTTGGAAAGGCCATGTTCTGGCCGATCCAACGATACCAAACATTAAGCCCTAGCTGCCATGGATCGGGAGATAGGGGGCTCATTGGAACCCCCTATCTCCATCTCCACCATTGGTGGCAGCTAGGGGTTAACTCCAGAACTGATGTCATCGCGCTATGCACGATGACGCCAGTCATCAGGGGGAGTTCCCGGAAGCTTGGCCAACATCCAAGATGTCGGCCAGCTCCGGGAGAGGCTCACGATCCGGCGCTTTTCAGAGCTGAATCGTGATCCGGCCCCCAAGGGGTTAAAGCCAGCCATCGTTTGGAAGGGCAGACTGTGCCTTCCAAACGGTGCCTGACTTTCACCGCTGGCCACAGGCGATCGGGAGGGAAAGGACCTCCCCCCTCCCTTTCAGGTACTTCCTCTGCACTCGCGGGGGGGTGTCTGAAATAGATGTCATTGCGCCAGCGCGATGACATCTATTGTCCCTGCCGGGGTCCTGGAGTGCCGGGCTGACATCCAAGATGTCAGCCTGCACTGGGGGGGCGGAGCAATTGGCCGGAATCAATTCCTCCATAGCACAGGAGCATCACTTGGCAGGACATGCTGAGAGCGTCCTTAGTAGCCAAGTGGTTAATATGAAAAATGCAAAAAATTTGAAAAGGATATGAAAAGCCATATTGTGCGTCAAGGTGCTGGACGTCGCAAATGCGCTGTGTCTGACATCTCCTCATCACTCACACAGAACGCTACGCAGATGTGACGCACTCTGCGCGTCCGTCTAGCGGTTTTACATTCTTGCCTAACTTTGCCACGTGCGTTGTGCATGCGCAGTTCGGTACGCACGTACTTCGTGTGTGGGTCTCTATTGATCATGATTCTATGCTACGATGGACGTTGAACTGTGCGGCAACACGGACGTGATCACTGCATTCATCTGACATTAGCCTAATCAGACAAATCCTATAGGTTTCAAAGTAAAAAAAATGCCTGTTTTTGTTCGTTTAGAATAATTTCGTTCAATTTTTTTTCTCGTTTTGGTCATTTTTGTTCAATTCTTTTTTGCTTCGGATTATTTCCTTCCATTTTTTTTTTTTTTTTTTTCAGATAATTTTCAGATCATTTTTCTTTCCGATATTTCGCTCCGGTGTTTTCGTTATGCTACCGCGATTCATATTTTCGTCTGATTCGTTAATTCTGATGGACGATTTTTCGTATTTCAGAAACAAAACAAAAAATAACAAACGATGATTTTGGTCCAAATTTTTATTTGCAACTAAATAAAATGTACATGACTAGAAGCTTAAAGTACTTGTCAAACTGCTTGATAAGGGTTTGAAAATATTAGATTGCTAGCACCTGTAGACTCCAGGGACTAGAACTGTTTATTTATTTGCAAAGTATTTTACCAGGAAGGATACATTGAGATTTCTCTCGTTTTTCAAGTATGTCTTGGGTTCAAGAACATTGAAATTTTACAGTCGTTACAGAAATACAATGTAATAAATGCAAGATATTAAAAATAAAACACAAATATTAACAGTTATATTATTATATCTGTATGTTTGAATTAATAATATATTGGAAAGCTTTAGCTGTGACGTTTAGCGCTTACAATGTGAAATGTGCCCCTAACTTACATATTTTTTATTCTGTAGAATCTGTACCTCCTTCTTGGCTAAGATTTTTGTTATTTCCTACCTTATTGCTAATTTGTACATTTGCTGAAGGGTTATGTTTAACACAGAGTATATTAATATGATTGCCAGATTTCTCTGACGTGTTGCTCACTCCAGGAATAGATAATCTCTAAACAGTTTAATCGTTTATCTACATTAGGCTCAGAGTCTGTTTACAGAAAGTGACAATGACCTGTAGGTTGACTTCTGCCAGGAAGAGCTCAACATGAGCAAAGACAGGAAAGCACAAGATGAACTAGTGCTGCGTGTTTTGTACTTAACTTCTTATCTGTGCATTATTGCATTGGTGTACATTTTTATATATTCTCACCAAAATTGCAAATTTAATAAGAGGCAAGTGTTTTAAACTTATGCAAATGCTTCATTAAAAATGTACCATTGCTGAAACATTATTAAAAAGGACACCTGCAGTTTGATTTATTTTTTAGCATATAGACATCAACAGGTCCAGACAGGCCATCAGACATACCGGGGAAAATTCTGCTAAACTGCGAAGATCCTGGGCAGGGCCATACTGTATGTATATCCCAGCCAGCCACTAACTGCCAAAACTGCTATCAAATAAAGCCAAATCCTGCTCATGGACAGCATCAATAAGGACTCCCATCCAAAGCTATATCCTTGGCAGGCATGATTAAAAATCATTACATCCCCAGTCTGTACAGTTGAATTAATTTGTGGTGGGGATTGAGTTCTAGATGGCTTAGTAATACATATAACATTATTGTGACATCAAAAGTGAAAAATCATATTTCAAATATTAATCAATTACACATTTGGCCATAATTGTTGCGTTAAAACAGTTTTGCAAGAGCATGCTTTGTTGGATTTGAAGGGCATTTTGGGGCATGTTTGGATTTATCCAATCTGTTGATATTCACAACATACCACAAAAGGATGGCAAATTGCCTTGACTTGCTATCAAGTTATGGTAGCTGTTCTGTCAGGTTTCAGAGTTTAATAATTTCATGTGATTTAGCCCCTTGGTTGCGGAAGACGTGTGGGGGACATCCTATTGTTTCACCGCAACATGCAGAGTACGTCTCCCAGGCATCATTGCTTACCCTCAGCTCTGGGCAGTGGCATAGTGTTGGTTGTCAGCACCCGGAACAAAGCAAGAATTGTCCCGCCCCAAACTGTGGACACATTAGCACGCCCTGATTCCCTTCCACCAGTAAAGTGTATGTATGTTAGGTGGTGTGCACTGACTGCAGGGTTATTCCCATATTTACATGTATTTGTGCATGCCTCCAGGCTTTGCCCCTTGCAGTCTGCTTAAACATCACAGCAATAAAACTCACAGTAATGTGTGGTGTGTATCACAGAGCTCCACAGCAATAAAACTCCCAGTAATGTGTGGTGTGTATGAGCATATCACAAAGCTCCACAGCAATAATCTTCACAGTAATGTGTAGTGTGTATGAGCGGATCACAGAGCCCCACAGCAATAATCCTCACAGTAATGTGTAGTGTGCATAAGCACATCACAAAGCCCCACAGCAATAAAACTCACATTAATGTGAAGTGTGTATGAGTGTATCACTGAGCTCCACAGCAATAAAACTCACAGTAATGTGCAGTGTATGAGCGTATCACAGAGCCCCACAGCAATAAAACTCACAGTAATGTGCGCTGTGTACCAGCTGGGTGGAGTAGAGGTAACATCACTGCTCTGCATGGAGAGAGCCTGTGGAGTCATGGGCTCGATCCCGACGAGCACCTCTCCAGTAAGTGTCCTTGGGCAAGACACCCAACGGTACATACTCGCCACCCAGGACATACCTTAAAACAAGAGAAATCTCAATGTATCCTTCCTGGTAAAATCCTTTCCTAAAAAAAAAAAAATATCACAGAGCCTCACCACAGTAAAATGGACAGTAATATACAGTGTGTATTAGCGTATCACAAAGATGCATAGCAATAAAACTCACAGCAATGTGTGGTGTATATGAGTGTATCACTGCGCTGCATATCAATAAAAAGCAATATGATATGTGTTTGAGCATTTCACAGAGCTGCGCAGGTATAAAATTTTAATTAATAATAATTAATTAATATATATTTTCAATTAAAATATGCATTCAAGTACCGGCTGGGTGGAGTAGAGGTAACATCACTGCTCTGCGTGGAGAGAGTCTGTGGAGACATGGGCTCGATTCCAGCAAGAGCACCTCTCCATTAAGTGTCCTTGGGCAAGACACGTAACGGTACATACTCGCCACCCAGGGCATACTTGAAAACGAGAGAAATCTCAATGTATCCTTCCTGGTAAAATCCTTTTCTAAAAAAAAAAAAATATCACAGAGCCTCACCACAGTAAAATGGACAGTAATATACAGTGTGTATTAGCGTATCACAAAGCTGCATAGCAATAAAACTCACAGCAATGTGTGGAGTATATGAGTGTATCACTGCGCTGCATATCAATAAAAAGCAATATGATATGTGTTTGAGCGTTTCACAGAGCTGCGCAGGTATAAAATTTTAATTAATAATAATTAATTAATATATATTTTCAATTAAAATATGCATTCAAGTACCGGCTGGGTGGAGTAGAGGTAACATCACTGCTCTGCGTGGAGAGAGTCTGTTGAGACATGGGCTCGATTCCAGCAAGACCACCTCTCTAGTAAGTGTCTTTGGGCAAGACACCTAACGGTACATACTCGCCACCCAGGGCATACTTGAAAACGAGAGAAATCTCAATGTATCCTTCCTGGTAAAATCCTTTCTCAAAAAAAATTACACAACAAATTTAAATATTGATTACATTATATATTAAATAAATTATATATTAAAAATAATTCTATATTAATAATCTATTACAATATAGTACATTATATTTAAATATTAATATAATTTTAAAGGTTTATTTATTTTAAAATGTATTACTATATATATAAAATTAGATTATTAAAATAAATAAATTATATTTAATTATATTAAGATAATAATACAAAATTTAAAAAATGATATATTAAATTTCTAATTATTGCTAATAATGAGTTATTGTCCCCTCTCCTGCTTACCTTTTTTGCAGGGAGGGGCCCAAATCCCTGGTGATCCAGTGGGCAGAGTTGTGAAGACGGCACGTCTCCCTGGTGGTCTGGGTCCCTTGTGGTCTAAGTCGGAGGAACCCTTGTTCTTCTAGCACTGACCTCCTGAAAATGAGTTTGGACACCAGCGCACTCTGATACGTCATCAGAGTGCACCAGGAGGCACAAACTCACTGAGCAGCGGAGGTCAGGGTGAATGCGGTCTGTGCGGGATTGCAGCACAGACTGCATCGCTCCATGCGCAGCCGAGCCTGTGGCTGCCTGTCACTATGCAAGCCATACGGCCAGCTGTAACGCGAGCCTGGGGTACTTGAACACTATTAGGGGGGCAAATTTCTTTAGAAATTTTGTGCCCCTAAGAAAGGTGCCCCTGGGGCTTCCACCCCGGTGGTCATCCCAATGCTATGCCTCTGGCTCCAGGGGTGATCTCTGCCGGTCTGGGGGAAATCCCAGAAGGGGCATGACTTTTTGGAAATCAAAATATGCCTTGGAACCTCCCCACATCCACTGACATCATCACGCATTGGCGAGATAACATCAGAAAGGGAACTTCCCCCTGGCCGGGCAGTGAATTCCCTTTGGAAGAGATACAGATCCTTTGGACTGACCCCTGTATCTCTGCAACTGTAAAAGATATAGGGTGAGTGCATGGTCTTTCCAATAATACCAAATATGACCAGGATTTATGTAAAAATAAATAATAAAAAAAATTGTCTTATTTTTTTTTTATTATTCTAATGCATCACTATTGTCAACTTTTCAATTATAAAGTGAACAATGGTGCTGCACTAACTCACCATCTCATTTCCCATGGCACCAGCAAGTGTGACGGCGATGGCACAATCAGGGTTATTCAGAGAAAGGTGAAAACCAGGAGATGACTGGAGAAGTGAGAATTCTAGGTCAAAATAGCCAAACCAGAAAACCTCTCCCATTTATCTCACTTTCCAAATCGGCTATTTGGTCTAGATTGTTCTCTTCTCCTGCCAGTTCTCCTGGTTTTCACCTCTCTGAATAACCCTGAATGTGTTATTATCTAAACCGCCATATTGCAGCGAGGAACACTTGGGGTCCGTTGGAACCCTGAGGCTAGGGACAGATGAGCGCATTTTCTGCGGCCACCGTCAAAATGTACGTCGATGCGTGCGCACGCATTTTTTCACGGAATACGCTTAAGTGGTCAGACGATGCGCAATTCTGGACGTATTTCATGACGGTGGGGTAAAAAGAAGTCTAGGGAAATCCGGCTGTTTGAACGTTATGTAGGCCGCACACTAGCAGCGTCTGACGTCTCCTAATCACGCACACACGCTGCCATGCGGCCGCAGCGCACTCTGTACGTCAGTAGCAGCGGTTTCACGTTCTGAGAAAAATGCGTTCATTTGCTGGTTGCGTGGTGTCGGCGCACTTTCGTACGCACGTACTGCGTATATTGGCCGTCATTGGCCGTTATGTGCTGCTACTGCCGCCGTGATTTAGTGCGTCTGCACGCGCGTTCCGACTGCCCCACTCTGACCCTAGCCTGAGTCACTAATCATTACACAACACAAGGTCAAGTGAGGTGTCCTTGGGTAGGTTACAGTTTGGCCTTTCCAACGATACCAAATATGACCATAGTAAAGCAAACTTTACTTTTTTTTTCTATGTTCTACAGCAGCGGCTTTATGTGCTTTCACTTATAAGGCAAACAATGTTGCTGCACTAACTCACTTTCTCATTTCCAACAACGAGAGCAAATGAGGAGGTGATGGTGCAATGCATTGTTACGCATAGGTCCATTTAAAACTCAAGCTGCAGCACAGCAGTAAGGAGAGTGGGGGTCTTTTGAACCCGTGCATCACCATTCTTTACACCCCACAAAGTGAAGGTAGGTGTCATTGGCCAAGTCAGAGTCTGAGCTTTCCAATTATACCAAATATGACCTTGTAAAATCTAAAAGAAATAAAAACAAAACAAAAGAATGTTCCCTTGGCACATATAAAATTAGCATTACCACCGCCATTACTCACCCTCTTTTTCCCATGCTGGAAGCCAGTTTAGGGCTAAATTACAATCTTCACGCAAACGTTTGCGCCAGCACAAAAAAACATTAACGCAAGGGGTAAAACCATTTGCGCCGAATCCCGTATTACATAGTCAGTGCAACAAACGCACGCAATCGTCTACCGCGGGTGAACCTGCGCGAACCCTGCGCGAGCTTATTGTACTTTGCGTGTCCTATACTTAACATTGTGAGCGCAAATGCGAATGTGCGCTGGTATGAGGATGGTATTACAATATATTTGCGGTAATTACCGCATAGCCTTTGCATGCATAATTTTAGCAACTCCTAAAAGCTGGTGGTAACGGCATATCTCAACAAAACCAGCACATAAAAAGGAATGCAGCAACAATATAATGGATGATGGCAGGTGTGTGTGTATTATTACTGTAGCATATGTGCTCATTTTGCATTATAGACGCAGAACCCATTTCCGATGCCTCTGGCAGACGCAATTCAGTTGCGTTTGATAGGTGTGTTTCTTCATTTTGATTGGCTGAATGGGTGCAAAAAACTGCGCACGCAAAGATTTTTCCAGAAGACGGCACTGCGCCTGTATTTGTGCGCGTCCTGCTTGCACATGCAATTCATCGGCGGATGAAAAAAGACGCAAGGATTGTAGTTCCAGCGGTGATTTGCGCAAAAGTTTAGTGGTTGGCGCAAAATTTTTCGCTTTGCGCGAGGGTTTTGCGCGAAGATTGTAATATAGCCCTTATTGTTTTATACATAGGATTGTGTTTTAGGAATAGTATGACTATCAAACAACATTTTCATTTTTTTTCCAGTTTTGGTTAAAATTGAAAATTTTCTCAGAAAAAGTAACAGGTTTCCATTTAAATTTTTTTAACAAATGTACCCATAGAATATTTAACCACAAAGTTTGGATGAAAAGATGGGGAAATATAATTATACACTATCAGGGTTATTCAGAGAGCAGTGAAAAGCAGGAGAATGACTGGAGAATGAAAAATTCTAGGTCAAAATAGCCAAACCAGAAAAATTCTCCCTTTCATCTCACTTTCCAAATTGGCTATTTTGAACTAGAATTTTTCATTCTCCAGTCATTCTCCTGCTTTTCACGCTCTCTGAATAACCCTGTATGAAAGTGATTGATATCTGAATGGAAATTAAACCTTTGTCATTTTTTGTTATAGCACTCTGATGTGACATGGTATATACACATGATATATTTAGACATTCGTCTGCGGTGTCGGGTTTTTCCGGCGGCTGCTCTGTGCTGTGATCGGCGACTGCTCGGGTTTCCCCAGCGTGTTCGTCGGGGTTAATCCAGATGTTTTTGCGGGTTTTGGTTTGCGTCATGTTTTCCCTGCACTACGATGGCCCTGTGGTGCTTGCTGAATACACCACAGGGTCACCGAAATGGGATTGCCAAATCGCACCGAATTGAAGAGAACGAAATGTCTCTGCACGCGCGGTGACTTTTCGATTCTCCTTGAATAACCCTGAATATAATTTGTCCGGTGAACTTAACCTTTTGAGCACCAAGACAATTTTGAATTTCATGTGTATGGGTAGCCAAGCAAAGTCTGAACATTTTGCCATCATGCACGTAAAGGTCTACTCCCACCTAAAAAATGAAATATCCTTATTTTATTTATATTTTGTTGCGGATATCTTATATGTGCTTTGTTTTTCTCATGTATGTTTAGTTAAGAAAATATTTTACTATATATGTGGCACTATTGCATCAATTTTGTGACATATTGGTTTGTGAATTGCCACCCTCCCCCACAGTATCTTTACATCACTTGCTCCCCAGTATGTGGCATTTGCCATAGAATGGGCTCTATGGGTCTTACTGTAACGTGGGGCCTGACCTGACCTGACGTGGCACAGAATGAGTGTGAGCTACTGGAGCAGAATATAGACATGAACCGTGAATTACTTAAGCAGTAAACAGACCTGAACCATGAATAGTATAAACAAAAACAAGGGATTTATTACAACATGAAGTAAAGACCTGAGCAAGAGAAAAAAACCATAATACTGAGAGATACAAAACAATACTAGATACAGGGCTAATAAACAGAGCAGAAAACAAAAAGCAAACAGAGAGACTTAAACACTAGAGAAAAACATCAACATCAGACATAGCATAAATCAGATTTAAACAAAAGAAAGCATGAGACCAGACCTTAAACGAGACATAAATAAGAAACCCAAACGAGAGCATAAACTAGAGAAGAGCTAGGAGAACCAGAGCGACAGAACCTAACCAGACCTAGAACAAAAGCAGATAGAGGCTGAACAAAATGACTAAGGCTAGAACAAGACAGGCTTAAAGACCAAACAGAGCTAGGAACAGACTGAGAACAAGAATTCACAATAGCACAAATGGGGTGTGACACCTTAGGTAAAAACAAATTAACCTTAGTACTCCCGGGTCGTTCTTCCCAAACGTCCAAGTACAGCAATCAATGTAAAACAGAAATTGGGATGTCTAAGGAATAATGACACAGAAATACAATCATCGTGCATTATATCTACATTAGAAAGTGAAATGCCCCCTTAATACTGGTCGCACTCACAAAATGCCAATTCTTTATAGCATATAAATATGAATATACTCGCTGTTAGCCCACTGCTCCGTCCACTGGAAAGTCTGGATACTCAGCTCGATAGCTCCCACCGCCACAGGAACACAAGCGAGGCTTAATAGTGGATGGTAAAAAGTTTAATAAAAGGGTAACAGACAAGTACTCCAACGCGTTTCGTGCATATACTGCACTTCCTCAGGGATTAATACATAAAAATAAACATAATGGATCTAATAATAGTATGTCTTTCTTATTTCTGCCTGCCAGCTTTATAGTCCTCTTCAAATGTCACTAGGATGGGGACTTCCGGTTTCCAGTCTCAGCGTGCGGGTCACCCTGGAACGCACCTCCACTTCCTTCTTCCTGTCTCCTTAACATGCGTTTTAAGGTGGGCACTTCCGGTTTCCACTCTCAGCGTGCGGGTCACCCTGGAACGCACCTCCACTTCCTCCTTCCTGTCTCCTTGACATGCGTTTCAGGTTGATTTATTTTCCACCGGAAGTGACATATCGCAATCATCTCATCTAGGCATTAAGCATAGCAGTCTGTAAACACTGCAGATTAACTGCAGGGAATGGCGGTTTCTTTCTGCTTCAACAGAAAAACAGACAGAGTCCACATCTCGGACCCCCCCTGTGACAGAGAGATTCCGCAAACAGAAAAAAGACCATTATCCTTCCAAGTTCTTAATCTATAAATCCACTCTAACTCTTTTTTGGCTAACTGCTTTAAGTGACTACCTCCTCTCCAATCTTTCTTCACCACATCTATACCTACCCATTTTAATCGATCTACTGCAAATAAAGGACACTGATTACAATGCATAGGGACACTGTGATCTTCTTTTTTCCTCCTAATGTTTCCTATGTGCTCTAAGATTCTAACTTTTAATTCTCGTGTAGTCCTCCCTACGTACTGCGCCCCACAACGACATTCCAGTAAGTAGATAACTCCTTTGCTAATGCAGTTGATGAAAGGCTTAATTTTATATTCTTTTCCTGTGATATTACATACAAATTTTTTAGTAACTAGAACAAGGATTCCCTGGATATCGAACAGAGCATGAATATCAAAATAGAGCGGGGATCAGACCGTGAACAAGGACTTCCTGAAGGCTTATCAGAATGAGGCAGCACTCTTCTTTGGGCGATGTCTGCTTATATAGCACATGACTTAATGAGAACAAAATAGAGTCCAGGCGAGATCCAGGCTGGAACGTGAATCACAGTTCAGAACTAGGATGCAATGTCCACTACTGCCAGAGGGGGCGCCAGAGACCCAGGACGTCACACTTACATCCAGGCAGCCGACTCATATCATTGTATTGTGTAGGATGTTTTCAAAGGATATTACCAGGGGTAGATTAAAAGTGTATTAAACTCCCTGTATTCTGCTTCCCTAAGCAAAACTGTGAGGTGTGGATGCTTTAGACTAGCGAAGTCTGTATTTGACCAGTACTCACACGATGAAGTTCAGCAGATAGCTTCAACTCAGCAAAACTGACACGTAGAAAGATGAATCCAGTTGAAGAGTTTAATGACCAGACTGACAATCTTGTTAATGTACAGCTTTGCAGGTAAAAAAGTCATTAATTTTGTCTAGCAATGAGCACAGAATGGCTGCTATGTAACCAGGAAGTCCCTTAGAACAAGACACTAAGCAAAGGGGTGGAACTAGTTGAATGCAGAAAGCTAAGGAAGCTCAGCAGGGACAAAATAGCTGTGAAATCAATAGCATGTAAGCAGCAAAGGCACATTCAACACAAAACAGAAAAATATAAAATAAATCCTAAATCATGGGCATGACACCCTGCCATAACTCATTCAGTTGGCATCTCTTATCTCAGGTAGCCTGGACATCACAATCGACTCCTGCAGCCTTATCTAAACATTCACTCCTCAACTCCATTGACTGTCAAATACTGTAGAAGCTAAACCACAGCTGTAAAGTAAAACTTTTGCATAGATTTTGGTAAATGTTGCATCATCGGAAAAATCCAAAAAATGGAAACCTCATTTTATTTTTACTTTTTACATGCAATTACTTCAGCCAAAGGGGGGAAAAAAGCAGCAGCGTGTGTTTTATCAAGTTTGTAATGCATAAGTAATCCAATTACAGCTTATGTTAGTGGTAGTGTCCGTTTAAAGTCACTTTCCTATAAACTGTATACAGTTTAGCTATATGTAAACTGCTTTTTTGACTATATCAGTTACATGTGATAAATGGTTGCTTATCTCAAATTCTATTATAAAAAAAACACTATGAGAACAGGTAGGGAATAAACACATTATCCTAGTATTGCTTGCAGTATAACAAATCTAAATGCATTTTCCTCAAAGTGATACTTGTATAATAATTTGTTTTGCTACCGTGAAACCCCATATATGCGGAATTCCCTTTTTCTGCTTGGAAAGTGAATAATATGCTTTTAATTACATTTACCAAATTCATTAACACCCCGTTTTTATAGTTTGGTTAGGCACTTCTGCAGTTATAGGGCCAAGCCATGAAGGAGCCCACTTAAATTTTCATACACAAAATTTTTGCAATGTGGTTTCTGCCAGTCAGTCTGTAAAGTGTGCCTCTAACCTGTAGGAAAAGAATGTACATCAGTATTTAGCCAGCTTGTGAGTGGCCTGAACTGCGATTTCCTATTCTAGAGGCAGTACATTAACTTTTTTTTTCCATGGTGACAGCAGTATGCTAGTTAAAGTTGATATTCAATGTAAAGCTCAGTTGTGGTATGATTTCCAGATAGAGACTGAGGATCAAGTCTTGGCCACTTTCTGTGGCAAGGAGAGCACTGACACTGAGCAAGCCCCTGGACACCAGATCATCACAACGCCAGGAAACCTACTGAGTCTGACTTTTCGGTCAGACTTCTCCAATGAAGAACGATACACAGGTTTTGATGCCCATTATAGCGCAGTAGGTAAGTTAATCCCAGTTAAAAGCTAGTGTGTTGTGTGTAACGTGCAAGCTTAAATATTACTAATAAATATGCTTTTAACATGACTTATAACCGTCCTTAACAGAACTATATAAGCTTTCAAACCTACCACTGTGTAATAAAGATAGGAAAAATATTTATTAACAAATAGTTATTTTTGTAAGATTGCTCATTGCTCTCATAACAAATCTACGGGCAGTATTACAAACTGGCTGCTAAAATGGGGATGCTAAGGAGGAATACCTGCGCCCGCTGGTTTCTCCTTAGCATCCCCATTTTAGCTCCATATTACCGGCAGGCACTAATTCAGCAGTGTGCTCCGTAACACAGCGCTAAGCCGAAGGCTACTCGAGGATAACGCGCTGCCCGAGCATCCCCTCCTGGAGTCCATAGGACTCCATTGAGGCTTCGACTGCCGGGTCACATGACCTGCAGAATCTCGCCTCTCGTGAGATCCTGCAGGTCTTCGGAGTGATTGCGGATGGAGACTGGGGACTTTTTTTCCCCAGTCTCACTCTGCTCTCAGCAGCCAGAAGAGGCTGATCGATCCTCCGTTCTCACGTGGGATGAGAGCTTAGTATCTGATTTTTGTTTTGTTTCAGTTGGTGCTTACTGATTCCGCAGAAGCAGAACCAGTTAGCACCAGCTGCTAGCTGTAGTTAACTTTTCAGTTAACCGCAGAGGGATGTAATTAGCATTAGGACTTTGTAATTCTAACTCTAATTAACTCTTTACGCACCCCATGTTAAGCATAAGGAGCGCAAAGTACAGTAAGCTGGTGCTAAAAAGCTCAATCTCCGATGCACTAACAGGATTTTTTTGCCCATTAGCGTACGGATTGTAATATGGGCAGCCCATGCTAGGGCCACTTAACCTAACATTAACGCTCGCATAGCTGATCACTAATATTAGTACTAAGATTGTAATATAGCCTTATGTATGTAGTTGTATGTGTCTTAGAATGTAGGTGTCACTTCTCAAAGGATACAGCCCTCAATCATAGTAGGAATGGGAACTAACAGGGTTATTCAAAGAGCTCCGAATTGCTGGAGAAAGGTAACTGAATGCTGAAATTCAGCGTACGGTTACCTTTCCTGGCCGTTCAGCTATCCAGAGAGCAGGTAATTCTCCAAATCCTGGCAAATTGCCTGCACATACGGTGCCTGTTCGGTGCCTGTTCGAGGGCAGTGAATCCGCATAGAGTAGCAATGCTTTGGCTATTCAGAGAGCAAAACCCAGCAGTGAAAAGTTGCTGAATTGCCCTGCCATTCGGTGGTTTAATTTGGCAGGTTTATTCAGGCGAATCCCATAGGCTTTAATGTTAAAAATATTCCCGTTTTAATTCAATATCTAATAAACCGTTCATTATAAAATTCTGCAGTAACAAGTCTCTTTATTTTTAGATTTTTTAGGATCTTTTAGACATTTTTTGGGATTTTTTTGCAAACATTTTTTTTCCATTTTTTTTTTAAAATCGTTTTTTCTTTTTTCCGTAACAGCCCTTTTTATTATCGTTCATTGGATCTTATATTTAAATTCCAGACATATTCGCTCAGTAGTTTGTTTGCAAACAGCGTTTCACTTTTCAAACATTCAAGTGTACTGTTTTTTTTTTCTTCAACTCCTTCGTCTGCATGTCGGGTTTTTCCGGCAGCTGCTCTGCGCTTTGATCGGCTCCTGCTCGGGTTTCTCCGGCATCTTCGGTGGGGTTAATCCAGATGTTTTTGCAGGTTTCGGTGTGCATTCACCGGGTTTTGCGGTGAGTGTTTGTCAGGTTTGCAGCGGCTTTTCCCTGCACTACCACGGCCCTGTGGTGCTTGCTGAATACAGCGCAGGGTTGTCGAAATGGGATCGCCAAATCATACCGAATTGAAAAGGAACGAAAAGTCACCGAACGTGCGGTGACTTTTCGTTTCTCTTTGAATAACCCTGTAAGTCTTCCAACATTGGTAGATTTATTGGAAAAACTGGCAACATTTCAGCCCTACATGGGATTTTCTCAAGGCATGAAAATGGCACATGTAGGGCCAAAACATTGATAATATTTCCAATAAATCTGGAAGACTGAGTGCCTGTTCCTTTTCTGCTTGCAGACTATCAGTGGTTTTCAGAGAAAGGTGAAATGCAGGAGAACTTTTGGAGAAGTGAATATTCTAGATCAAAATAGGTGATTTGGAAAGTGAGATAAATAGGAGAATTTTTCTGGTTTGGCTATTTTGACCTAGAATGTTCACTTCTCCAAAAGTTCTCCAGAGTTTCAACTTTCTCTAAATAACCCTGTTAGTTGTGGTTTGATGTTTCTGATTCAGTGAATCATGGGTCTTGTATTTCAGAAACATCTGGGGGAGCTGGAATTTGACAGCCCTGGTTTAGGCTAGGGTCAAACGAAAGCATTTTTACACGCGAACGTAAAGAAGTGCGTCCGAACGCATTGACGTATTTTTTCATGGAATACGCGAAAACGGTCATACGATGCGCATTTTTGTGCGTGATTTTCTACAGGTCCAAACCAGGAAACTTTGGGTGTCTGGACGTTATGTTGGCCGGACACGAGCAGGGTCTGACGTCTCCAAATCACACACACACACCGCTATGCCGCTGCAGCGCACTCTGTACGTCCGTACTAGCGGTTCTGCGTTCTCGAAAAAATGCGTTCATTTTCCACTTGCGTTGCGCGGCCGGACTTTCGTGCGACCGTACTTCGTATATTGGCTGTCATTACCCGTCATTTGCTGCTAGTGCGGCCGTGATTATGTGCGCCAGAACGCACGTTAAAAGTGCGCTGGTCTGACCCCAGCCTTAAAGTATCTTTAACAACATACCTAAGTTCCAGCACCAGTGTCTACCTGTGAAGTCCACCAGAAAGACAGCTTCACCGCATAAGCTTCGTCCTGAAGCAGATGCTGTCACAAAACTGAGTGCTCAGCCTATCCGATACTTCTAAATGCAAATACATGTAGAAGTTTTGGCTGATAGAGGTGTTCACAGCTGAAAAATTTGTTCTGTTTCATTTGAAAATAATTTAGTTTTTGTAATTTCATTTCGTAGTTTAGTTTTGATTCGTTTTGATTCAATTCGAATTTCGGATCAATAAAAAAAACAATAATTCAAATCCTACTCAATTACTGTTAGATTACAGTTAAGCATGAGGGTTACAAAGGAAAGCTGGGGTTAAAAATTGAGCTGTCTGTTGGCCTGTGGTGCTGAATACAACAGATTCAGCACCACAGCCAATTGACAGGGACAGAGTGCTTTGCGAAAGAGTAAAACAAAACTGATTTGTTTTCATAATTTCGTATATAATTTGGGATCAATTTGAATTTTAGGATCACTAAAAAAAAACAATAAATCCTGCTCTGTTACTGTTAGATTAGGGTTAAACATGAGGGTAAAAAGGCATGGTAGGGTTAAATTACTGTTTCACTGCAGTGTGCATAGAGGAATCATTCAATCAATGGTTCTCTTGTGAAACAGTATAATGAATCAATTTTGTTATATACTGTTTCGTTTCATTTACGTTTTAATTCGGATGGGTGGAGTAGAGGTAACATCACTGCTGTGCATGGAGAGAGCTGTGGAGACATGGGTTCAATCCCAGCGAGCAGCTCTCCAGTAAGTGTCCTTTGGCAAGACACCTAACTGTACATACTCGCCACCCAGGACATACTTGAAAATGAGAGAAATCTCAATGTATCCTTCCTGGTAAAATCCTTTCTCCAAAAAAAAAATAATTAGTTATTTCGGAAGTATGAATTTTCAAACGAATTGAGATTCATTATGAAATGAATGCACACCTCTCTTGGCTGACCAGCTCTGCACAACTTGTGAAATGGTGAGCAGAAACATTGTAGGTTGCCCAGCATGAGCTGACTGACACGTCTGAGAGAAGGGAAGCCCTCAGCTTTGGAAGGCAATCATGACCAGCCAGGACACCCAAGACTGGGTGATACACAGCTCACCATGAGACTTTAAATGATAATTAAAAGTGGTCCTTTTAAATATTAAGGAATATGGCCCACATGTAAATATATGTTTGGGTTGTAGTACTCCATGTTGCAATTTCCTAATAATTTTTTTATTTATATATTTTTTGTAGATGTTGACGAGTGCACAGAGAAGAATGATGAAGACCTAGTGTGTGATCACTATTGTCACAATTATATTGGTGGTTTCTATTGCTCCTGCAGATTTGGCTATTTACTCCACACAGATAACAGAACATGCAAAGGTATTTTAAAGTTTTCACAGACTGCTGAAGTGCTGGGTCATTTAACATGCTTATCTATTTATCAGAGCGTCTCTATACTAGTAACAAATACACTATTATATGGTGTATCGCAGTGCTTCCCAATCCTGCCCTCAAATCCCCCCAACAGGCCAGGTTTTAAGGATCACCTTGGAGAAATGCAGACTGAATCCTGCAGTCACTCAGCAGCAAATCATATCACCTGTGCTGTGCTTCAGATATCTGGCAAACCTGGCTTGTTAGGGTTACTTGAGGACCAGGGTTGGGAACCACTGGTATGTTGGATAAGAAAAAAATTTGGTCCACTTTCTAGAGCCAGAGCCTGGCAAGTGAAATGTGTCCAGGTATACTGAATCTTCACAACCTCTACACAATATATTTCTTTTGTTTCTAGTGGAATGTAGTGATAATCTGTTTACTCAGAGGAGTGGGATTATAAAAAGTGCAGATTATCCCAACCCATACCCTAAGAGTTCTGACTGCCTGTACAGAATTGAACTCGAGGAAGGATTTGTCATCAATCTCCATTTTGATGATAACTTTGACATTGAGGAGCACCCAGATGTTTCATGTCCCTACGACTACTTAAAGGTACCCATCATCGCTTTCATTGACTGATTGGTGAAGGAAGCGTGTTATAATGTCTCTTTCTCTGCTTTTATGTCTTTGTTGAATATGTTATTTTGAACAGGAAAACTCATCGCAATATATTTAGAAATATATATTAAGCTCAATATTGCACATGGGGAAGTTCAGTTCTGATCTCCTTTGAAAAAGGTGTAGTTGGAGTATCTCTTATCCGAAATCCAAAAGATTTTCAAAGCGACATGACACCTAAAGTTCAAAAATCAATGTATGACCTCATGTGACAAAATTATTAAAAATATTGTATAAAATTATCTTTGTGCCAAGTGTATAAGGTGAAACATAAATTAATTTTGTTTTTACACTTGGATCCCATCCCATAGATATCTCAATATTATATGGAAATACTCCAAAATCCAAAACACAGATGGCCATTGGCCACGAGTAGGGATGAGCTGTTCGATTCGATCAGTTCGGAGTTCGATTCGAACTTTGGCCGTTCGCAAGTTCGCGAACTTCGAACTTTTTGGCGTGTTCGGTTCGAGTTCGAAAAAAAAATATTTAGAAAAAAGTATAAAAAATGCTTAAAAAATACTAAAAAATCTAGAAATAAAGAGACTCTTTACTGCAGAATATTATAAGTAACGGTTTATTAGATATTGAATTAAAAACGAATGTCTAGGTGCAAAGATTCTCACCTCTAAATGACCTGTGCTCTCAAACGGCGTAAACAACAGGTGTTTAATTAGTGTTTGGAAATAACATGTGCTTCTAATTAGTCCGGTCTCATGAATTTGATACATTTTATGCAGACTGGGAGTGCCAGGTGTCGTGTGTGGGTCTGTGATGGCGATGTTTCCATACATCCTACAAATCCGTCACTTCACGGGCAGGTTATGGGGACCTCCTAGGCACGATATTTGAAGGAATTTTTCGTTTTTATTTTTAACCCTTATTTTATGGAAAACTCACTGTTCCTTTAACCCTTTCACTGCTGAGGCATTTCACCACTGTGTGCTGAGCTAATTTTTACCACTTTCGCTCATCATGTTTAAACGCGATTTGAAGCCACATTTTATTATACGACCCAGACATATTATATATCGTTCTTTCCGGCAGACTCGGCAGATTCATAATATATCATTTTTATATGTATACGTCATGTTCTGCCTGTATATTATAACAAAAAATGCAATAAAACTTGAATTTTTAATCATCTGCAGCGTGTAAAGTGGTTTTTTTCACCTTTTATCACATGAACATTTGCGATTATATTTTCTATGGGGTGCGCTTGTAAAAAAATTAGAAATGGGGACTTATTAAATTTTTTGGGGGAATTATGTGATTTTTAGCAGACGCACACCATAGAAAAAAATCATTAGTGCAGCATCATTGTTCACATTATAATTGAAATGTGAACAATATTGCTGCATTAATAAAAAAAACACAAAAAAAATACATGTTTTTTTATTTTTATTTTTTTACTTTATACCTGGTCATGTTGGGTATCATTCGAAAGGCCATGCTCGGGCCTTTCGATTGACACCCTCCATGACCCCCATGGTTCTGGAGATATCGGGGTCCAAATGAACCCCCTCCACCAGGGGATTCCGGGCAGCTAGGGGTTCCCCGGCTATCTGACGTCATCACGCTCTGCGTGAGGATGTCAGGCAGTGAGGGGGGATCCGGGGGTGGAGCCGCCATCCAAGATGGTGGCCCCCACCTGAGCTAGGCCGCACTTCATCGCCGAAGTGCGACCCAGTGCCTAAGGGGTAAGGCTAGGGTCAGACTAACGCATCTTTTGCAGTTTCCGTGAAAAAGTGTGTTCGAACGAATGGATGCATTTTTTCACGGAATACGCGATAGCGGTCATACGATGCGCGTTTTCGTCCGTGATTTTGTACGGTTAGCAATAAAACACTTTTTGCGTCTGGACGTGATGTTGGCCGGACATTAGCAGCGTCTGACGTCTCCTAATCACACACACATGCTGCTAGCGGACGCAGCGCACTCTGTACGTCAGTACTAGCGGTTCGACGTTCTCGAAAAAATGCGTTCGTTTGCCACTTGCATTGCGCGGCCGCAAAAAATTCTTCATATGCTGCCCGGCATTGGACGTAATTTGCTGCTAGCGCGGCCGTGATTTAGTGCTGCTAAATGCACGTTAATACTGCGTTAGTCTGACCTTAGCCTTAAAGCCAGGCACCGCTTAAAAGGGGAGACTCTCCCCTTTTAAGCGGTGCCTCGCTTTTTTTTGTGGGACCTCCCGATCGGGAGGGAAAGGGATCCGAACGAATCCCCCCCTCCACTCCAGGCGATCTCCCGGGGGTCGCCTGGAAATGACGTCATTGCGCATGGCGCAATGACGTCATTTACGTTGGGAGGAGCTTGACTTCAGCGTCTGAGGACGCTGAAGTCAGAACGCCGCGGGACCCCGGAAAGAGAGGTGAGTATCTCCGCCGGGGGTCCCGCAAAGCTGATGACGTGTGGGGCACGTCCTCCTCAGCATACAGCGGGAGTAACTGAGGACGTGTCCCACACGTCGTCAGCAGTGAAGGGATTAAAAACGTATTTTTAAAACTTTTTGTCCTTTTTTCCTGTCCCCCAGGGCACTACCCGGACCCGGACATTGTTTTTAAATGTTTCTATACATCCTAGAAATCCGCCACTTCACGGGCAGGTTATGGGGATCTCCTAGGCACGATATTTGAAGGAATTTTTCGTTTTTATTTTTAACCCTTATTTCATGGAAAACTCACTGTCCCTTTAATAACCTTTTTTTTTTAAAACTGTTTGTCCTTGTTTCCTGTCCCCCAGGGCACTACCCGGACCCCCATACACCTTTTATGGCAAATATCTAGCATATATGCCCTCTTGGAGGGCACTTTATAAATCGAACTTTGAGTCCCATTGACTTGTATTGAGTTCGTGTTCGAGTTCGAATTCGAACTTTTGAAAGTTCAAATGCGAACCGAACTTGGGGGTGTTCGGCTCATCCCTAGCCACGAGTCAAAACTTTTTTTGGCCAATTTTGGGACACTTTTTGGTTCGAGAGATTAACATTCGGGTTTATCTGCATTTTAATTTATGACAAAAATTTCCGCTGAAAATATGGTTCAAGTATCGGTCCTCATGGCTATACTTTTCAATGGAAATATCAGCTTTAGCAATTCATTTCGAATTTATTGGTATGATGATTTCTGAAAAAATTGCAAATGCTAAAAGGTGTTAATAAATAGATTTCCAGGCAGAAAAATAGAGGGAATAAAACTGAAATTATAAATATAGACATGTTTAAAGGCACAAATCAGTATGATGTTAGCGGAAAAAAAGCATAACTGGAGTTTTACCTGTCAACCCTTTTTGGACCAACAGCATTTTTAGAATTTCGGCCCGGGCTGAATTTTTTCAACTCAATCAGGAAATATATTGAAAAAAATATCAGCCGTAAGCAGCAGATATTTTTTTCTCTCGATAAAATGACCACTAGAATCAAATTACGCCCTAAGTGAAGCTCACTTACGATCCAAGTGAAAAGACAAAAGGGAGGGAGGAGGGAATACAACTATAGTTAGTGAAAAAAAAATTGAAAGTAAAATGTTAGTATTTCTAATACATATATACATAACATATAGTGATAAACATAGATGTGCGCACAGGGTGTGCCTGGTGTGCCCAGACACACCCTAATGTTGGTTACAGGGTTCATCTTTGACCCCCTACATAGATGTTTTGGATGTTCATTAGCTGGTTCATGATAAATAACACGAATATTGACTGTTTTGCCACTTAAACATTGGTTATTCCTAACTAAAAGTAACCGTTCTGCACAAAATTATCCAACCTAGATATGTAATAAATAAATATTCCATGGGTGCAAACTCTAATGAAATGGGCTGTGCACGCCATTGGTAATAAAAATGTTTTGGCCTCACTTTCTAAACGATTTTGGGTTTACAATCAAAGGAACCTATTGGATCATATAGGTTTGTTTAAAAAAACATTGATTCTTACAGTATGGATATTATGTATGACATGCCTTGTGTCTGAATAGATCAAAGCTGGAAGAAAGGAGTACGGACCCTATTGTGGCGAGAAATCACCAGGAAGGATAGAAACAGAAAGCAATAGCATACAGATTCTTTTCCATAGTGACAACTCAGGGGAAAATATGGGATGGAAACTGTCATACACTGTTACAGGTATCCTTAATATGCCTTTAAAATTATGACTCATGTTTTGATTTATATTTAGGTTCCATACATATACATATGCTGAATAACATACATAGTTTAGAAGAATTCTGTGACTAAAGACATGTTTATTTCTGGATATTGAATAGCAACTTTCTCTCTCTGGTGTATATGGGAAAATATTATTCATTTAATTGAAAAAGCTTGTCTTCATCATAGAATCCTGCTACCAGAGAACAAATATCCAATGTAACAAAGTGCAACCTGGTTGCTTTTTCTTCAGTTCAAAGGATCCAGCAGGTTTTAAATGAGTTACTCTGGTCAATGCATGGAATCTTGGATCTCAACAATGGCCCTCTCAGGGCTCTATCAGCTGGTGTGAGCTAAAACGACAACACTACCAGGGTTATTCAAAAAGATTCGAAAAGTCACCGCACGTTCGGGGACTTTTCGTTCTCTTCAATTCGGTTCCTTTTGCCGATCCCATTTCAGTGACCCTGTGGTGTATTTAGCAAGCACCACAGGGCCCCCGAATTGCAGGGAAAAGCTACCGTAGATCTGACAAAAACTAACCGCAAAACCCGGTGAATGCACGCCGAAAACCCGCCAAAACATCTGCATTTACCTGCTAAAAACCACGGAAAAACCCAAGCAGGAGCCGATCGCAGCCGCCGGAAAAAGCCGAGACTGCAGAAGAGGCAGTGAATAAATTAGCAAAACAGTTTGCGTGAATGATTGAAAAGTGAAACGCTGTTTGCAATGAAACTACTGAGTGAAAATGTCTGAAATTTACATATGAGATCCAGGGAATGATAATAAAAAGGGCTGTTACAGAAAAAATAAGTAAACTTAAGAACAAATCTAAAAAAAATCGGACTTTGCGCGTCCACCCGCAGGTAGGATTGTGTGCGGCCAGCGATCGGCCAGATTCCGACCGATTGCTGTGCCCCCCGGTGCGGGCTGACATCCTCGATGTCAACCCAGCACTTGGGACCGCCGCCGGCACCATTAGATGTCATCGCGGCGGCGCAATGACATCTAATTCAGGCGCCCCCCGTGCGCGTGTGCGGAGGAGGCGCCTGAAAGGGAGGGGGTGAGGTCCTTCGGACCTCTCTCCCTCCCGATCACCGGGGTGCACCGGGTTAATCCAGGCACCGTTTGGAAGGGCACAGCTTGCCCTTCCAAACGGTGGCTGTCATTAACCCCTGGGGAGCCGGATCACGATTTGGCGCTGAAAAGCGCCGGATCGTGATCCTCTCCCAGAGCTGGCCGACATCTTGGATGTTGGCCAAGCCTCCGGGAACTCCCCCTGAGGACTGGCTTCATCATGCATAGATAGGAAAAAATACAAACGTATTCTTTGGGAGCACAGATGTGTATGGACTCGTATGGTTTCAAAATGTTGATTTCAAGGGAAACTAAAATATATAAAATGACAGGTAATCGCCCAATACTGTTGCATATATTTAAGTGGTGATATTAAAAATATGGTGGGAGGGAAGCCACTCACAAATGGGGAACCAATTGGTTCGTTTGATGCGCAGGTAAGTCTCTATGGGGGGCTTCTCCCATCAAGCAATTCCTTTGGAGGTATTCAAATCTGGTGCCACAATCTGGATTCCGCAGATAACCTCAAATGGAAGAAGGCATATATGGCATAATACCAGTGGTAAATAGAGAAAGCAGTCTTGAAGTGGATCTATTCACGTGTTATTGAGCCTCCCTAAATGAGTGGCTCAGTACCGGAACTTTTGGACCGCTTACTCCATGGGGGGTTCCACCCTCTAAACGATGGTTCCACACTCCAGTCCACAGGAAAGGATATTGAGTTGCAGGAATGAATAAAGCATCTACTTGTCAAATGATGTGGGTATTAAAAATCTAGACCCTTCAATAGAACACCAGAGGAAACACCTGGTCATGTTTGGTATCATTGGAAAGGCCATTATCAGGCCTTTCAAATGATGTCAAATATGACCATCTAGCTGCCATGGATCGGGAGATAAAAGGATCCTTAGGATCCCCTTATCTCTACATGGCAGCTAGATGGTTAACTGGCCCACTGACATCCTCACACATATGGTGAGGTTGTCAGTGGGTGGGGGGGACCTGGAGGCTTGGCTGACATCCAAGATGTCAGCCCCCCTCCAGGTTCGAATCCCGTTTTGGCGCCAATTAGCGCCATAATGAGACTCTCCCCTTTTCAGCGGTGCAAAAAGCATCTCCCTAGCTTCAATGGTTGGGGAGAAAGAGGGCTCCGAAGGAGCCCCCCTCCCCTCCATTGATTTGCATGGGGACGCCTGCTGATGACGTCACCACGCAGCGTGGCGACGTCATCAGCCTCGCCTGCCCATGTAAATCACATGGGCAGGCTTCCTCCCTGCCAGATCGCCGAGGGATCCAGCGAGGGAGGTGAGTATCGGGCGGGAGGGGGATTAGGAGCCGCTGACGTACCCTGTACGTCCGCGGGTCTAAGGGAGACCTGTGGACAGGACGTACAGGGTACGTCAGGGGTCCTTAAGGGGTTAATTACCACGTGCTAAGTGGTTTTCGCCATTTGTAGCAAGAGGCAATGATCTGTTGGTCTGGTGCTACACTGAATTTACCTGCCGTTAACACGAAAACAGGCTGACGCTAGGGTTAGCTCACACCAGCTGATAGTGCCCTCAATGTTTTGGAACTACCAAAGGCTTTGTTGACCTAATAAGTGGCTGAGTATCATGAAAGATGTGGTTTGAAAACACCTGAAGGGCCAAGGATGAGCCCCCCCCTGCAGTAAATGATAGATGTTGAGTGTTTAGGGCACAATTGTTTCCTCAGCAGTAAACAAATACAAGAGACTTTGCATAGCTAATCTTCTGGCAGACAAAACCACATGTATTACTGGTTTTCAAAACTTAAAATTGTTTGTGCTTATGATGGAAAGTAGTCCCTAGAGAAAGGTGTTTTTAAGTAATTCATTCTTATTACTGGCATACATTAAAAAGGGGGAAAGGCAATAAAATGAATTTTTGAAATTTACTGCTGTTACACTGAAAACAATATTGCATAAAATAAAAACCGCATCAAATAGTTAAACTGATGCCATTAAAACTGTGGCAGACAGACAGTACAAATTACTTTTCAATGCGCTGCACAGACCTCTACTGCCCTATAAAAAAAATGTGTAGTATCAATTAAATTTACTTTCTGGCTAATGTCTGTTTAAAGTTGTTCTTCAGAAGAACTGCCTCTTGAAACATTTTAATAAGCCTCTGGCACTAACGTTCATTCACCTGGCTTTCTGCACCTATCTGAAAATGGAGTGCCTGATCTCAGTGACACATTAACATTATCCACTTTTGTACCATTATTGTGTATACACAATTCAGAGCTACTGTGGGAAATTTTAAACATTGAGTAAATTTGTTCTGGTCATTTTCTGGAGCAACGCAAAGTAATTTCCTTTATTGCAAACAAAATTCATTTGCAAATTGGCTCAGAATCTGCCCTCAAATTTTCAGCACCTCGGACATGTCATCCAAGTGCTGCAGCTGTATGTGCAGCTTGGAGTTCCATGTTTCTCCTTCAAAGAAACATGGATCTTCTGTTGTATTATACATGTAATAGTGTTTTTTGGCCAACAGGGCACTCTGTCTGCCTGACAACTAACTTTATTGTCTTTAAAATGTATTTTATGAAGGGTATAATCAGGCTGCCATCAGAAACCATGGGGCCCCTTACCGACCCACTAGTCCGGGCCCCTGTCCCTCAGCTGCCCACTTCATTAAATTAATAAAATTAAAACATTTTGCCTCCTCTGCTGCTTACCTAATTTTCTGGGAGTGGGCTAAATCCTTGGTGGTCCGGAAAGGGGAGAAAAAATGGCTCCCTGGTGGAAGAGCATTCGGCCTGCACCTCTACGTGCTGCAGATAATACTAATCACTCCCTTAGTAATGAGTAGGAGTACTCTGACTGGTCCCAGATGCTGAGGCCCACCTGGAAATGTCTTAGTGGGCCTTTCCTGGCTGGCACTTAGACAAGCTTCACAGGGTTTGGCTTGAGCGAAGGCACCTGTAGTCACTGGGCCCCTTAACATATCATGGGCTGACACCCCACTGATGGTGGCCGTGTGAAAAAGAGCTTAACAGTAGTTCCTGAGACCCATTTTTTATTTATTCTTCACGGAAGCTAAATTGAACAACAAACTGTTGGTGATCATCCATTAAATTCTGGCTTTCAATACATTTGTGTTTATAATGTAAAGTATAGGAAGAGCATATGTACAGTACCCTGCTGGTCAAGCCGAGTCGTGACAGGAGGTGCAGTTCGACTTGGAATAGCAGGGGAGCCATTACGGTAAAGAGCCTTTAGAGTTAATAGCTTGCTCATAAACCTCTTTACTATACCAGGTTTTTCATAACTCCTGCCAGGATCCAGTGGATTTATGGAAAACAACTTTCCATCACAGTTGTAAAAATTTTATTTTGCAACTGTAAAACTACTTACAACTGCAAAAAAAGATCAATACCTTAAACAGCCCATTCATCCCAAGGTGATGCACAAGTGCACAATTTGTCACTTCCTTAGCCATAAAGCGAAGGGCAAAGAGAACAATTATTTCTCTGTTGTTCTTCCTCCATAAAGCACAATCCTGCCCAGGGCTTACGTGGCACTCCATAGAGTTCTATGGAAATTTTCACACAAGCTCTACAACTAAAATTGTCAACCAGCAAAATAAATGAAGTCCCTGTAAACCTTGTATCTGTGTATTTCAGGTACCAGTCAATAAAAGGTTCAACGTTTAAACACCTCTTTTACTTAATAGTGTATTACGTTGTTAATTGCCTTCCAGATTCGGAGGCCAGCTCCATGTGGCAAAATTCCATCTGAAATTTTGAAATACCCTTAGACATGCTTATGGAAGATAACTGAAAATCAAAAAATCTATTTTAAAAAGAATATGTAGCCAAAGAAAAAGGCAAACATTTCCTCATGACAAATAAATATTAAAAAAAACAAATTGGGCCCTATTCCAAGGTTGGTGTAAACTTAACCAGAGCTGTTGTAGACTTAACAACCCTATAGACGGTAATAGCTGTGGTAAGTTTACAACAGCTCTGGTTAAGCTAACACCAACCTTGGAATAGGGCCCTTTATTTTTATTTCTTGTTGTTGCACCAATTTTAAATAATTTTTCTTAATCTTTCTCTCATTGTACATGCATTAGTGTAAAGTGGTATTCATGGGATTGCCTATTGGCAAGTACTGACAACTCATGGCAAAATAATGGCTAAGTAGTTAGTATATTTCTAGCCTAGGACATTTTCTAAGTTTGGACTCTGCATTCTGCAAACCTGCCCATATGTTCTCCCCTCAACTCTGTGAAAATAAGTTTCTATCCCGATTCAAAGAGAGATTGTTCTTTTTTGTGTACTTGTTTCAGCTCTGCAGTTGTGTTACAGCTAGGTCATTCCCAAAATCCCTAATCATCCATATTCGTCCATCCTGTCTTCACACAACTATACAACTATTTTTTTCTTCTATAAATTGGTATGAATCTGAAATATATTTATCACGTTAAAAAACATTCCCATTGTCTTAAAGACCTATTTTTATTCCCCATCCAGGAACTGCTTGTCCTGACCTGAGGCCTCCAGTAAATGGAAAAATTGAACCCTCCCAATCCAAGTACACATTTAAAGACCAAGCAGTTATTAGCTGCAACCCTGGGTACCATGTACTAAAGGCAAGTTATTTCCTTCCTACCACCCCCAGTTTGTATCCTTGCCAGAGGTGGCTCCAGATGTGGTGAGAAATTAAGCCAATAAATTTGAATTAAGAAGACTAATGCAGCTCTTTTGGCATACAAGTATAAGTGAATGTAGACGTTTCCTTTTGTGTGGGAAAGAAGTATAATGGCATTCTGTGTATCTTCCATCATTAGAGGACCCAAGGCGAGAGAGGCCTTAGGCAGTCACCACTTTTGGTTAATTATTAACTTAAGAATAGGACAACAAAAACCTTCAGCGGTAAAATGATTGTTCTCTGTATCTAGGACAATGTGGAGATGGAGAGTTTTCAAATAGAATGTCAAAAAGACGGTTCTTGGAGTAATCGGATCCCAACATGTCAAAGTAAGTCACCATGTCGTGCCGTTCTGCCAAGTTCATTTCCATTTGCAGCTATAGTTTGCTTTTACTAATACCAGTATTACTCAAAGCTAGTTTCCTATTGCAGTGATAATTTGCTTTTGCTGTCAATATTTGCTGTTATGCCATGCACCAGACAACATCTGTAGCACAAGAAACATTTTGTTCGTGATGTGACTGTTACGGATTATTGAGATTTTTCAAAAAGAAGCCTTTATTTTTTTAAGTAATTTGATTTATACACTGCCTGTCAGCATGTTTTATTTCATCTCACATTTGCTCTTTCATCTGCATTTCTTCACTCGTTGCAGTTTTTTTGCAATCAATTAAAAATTTCGCTAGAAACTGTGGTTCTTTGTTAAACCAAAGTCATTGAGTACAACGAGGCAAGTATTGGTCTTTAAAGAGCTATGCAAAGTGGTGATTAAAAGTTTAAAACAAGTATTGGAGAGAGATACTGCTGGTATATATGTTATATAGAGTGGTGCTATTTTTTAAGAGTAGATCCACAATTAGAGCAGCACAAATTAAGAATTAGTGCCCAGCATTGTTAAAATAGAACAAATGTTCCCACTCAAATCCGGAGAGGCAACCTCCAACCTCCATGTAAACCTATACAGACGACAGGAATATCACTGTTCCTCTTAGAACGGCAACACTTTGACCTATCAAGCCGAAAAGTTGCCATTCTATGCTCCCCCAATAAATCTGCCAGAAGAAGATTAAGTGGTGTGTTTGTCTCCTGTTTTCTTAATTATCATTTTTGAGAGCTTCATTGGACATGGCACTGGTAGAGATATTCTGTAGACATCCACATGTGGAGTCTAAGTAGACCATTAGCCCAATCATAAAAGGAAAATATGTAGAGGGCTGGGGGTATAAATTAATTTTATTCTATAAATTAAACTATTGTGTGAGCTGCCGGCAACCTTCGCACCTCTGATTTTTTGAACTAGAATACCCTTTGTGTTCTTTACTCAATAGACAATTTTAGCAGCTTGGGAAATGCACTTCCGAAACATCCAGGTGTTTTGATACCCTGAAAACCATTAGCTACATAAGAGTGAACAAAAACAGAGTAGCTGGATGTTTATACTTGCCCAAAAGGTGGTGAGTGTTAATATACCTCGTATTGAAATGGTTAATGCTTTGGTGATTGGGTTTTTGTGTGACGTCTATTTGCATGAAATACTAATTTCCTCCTTTCTCTCCCCTTTTTTTCTCTCTTCCTTTTGTCTCTGTTTTTAATCTGCTATTTTTTTACATTTATTTATTTTTATATATTGTCTTTTGCATTTCTTGCTTTAATTAAAACTACAGAAAAGAATGTCAGAATAAGATGAAGACTGGAGTGGAAACAGACTGTCCAAGTCCTGTTGTCATTTATTCTAATATTACAGAGTACTTTGTATTTATCTGCCTAGTAACATTGGAAACACCTGTTAACAAAAACATTCACAGAAGCTGCACAGCAGAAAAAAAACAAAAAACCGGCTCCGTTACCAGACTTATTGTATAACTGAGCGTTTAACCCGCAAGGAACGTATCACACGCACAACATGGGATGCTATAGACTGCAGGATTTCTCATGCGCAGCCCCCACTCTCTGGAGCGCTCTCCCTCGTACTGTCAGACTTTCCCCTAACTTCTCTTCCTTCAAATGCTCCCTGAAAACATTCCTATTTAGGGAAGCCTACCACCCAACTCACTGACGCAACCATCAATCACTCTCACCTTACAGTCCTCTCCTCCTGTTTCCAACCCCAACCCTCCTAGATTGTGAGTTCCTACGGGAATAGGGCCTTCATCTCCTCCTGTACTGTTTGTCAAATGTTGTTCAATGTATTGTAACCCTGTCTATACTGTGTTTATTGTACAGCGCTGCGGAATATGCTTGCGCTTTATAAATAAAGAATAATAATAAAAATAATAATGCTATAAAGAACTGGCATATCTCCAGTCAGTAATGGACTATAGACCGTCTGCCTAAGGAAAGAAAATCTAAGTTATTTCATTGGCCGCTTGACCTGTCTCTGAATCTCTTGCTCTTGAATGCTGTACTTTGCTTAAGACGTTATACATATATAAATACTCCTTTCATAAAACGTGAAATCATTTAAAAACTCCTTTCAATAAAGAGAATTTTATTTAATCGGGCGCGTGTATTGTTGTGTGGTCATCAACATGGCATGCATTCTTTTAAAGAAACTTTAAAACTGCGGGTGCTGTCGTTACAATCAGCAAAATGCTAACCCCTGTGGAATTTGGAGGTTTATGTTCTTCCAGATGGCTCATTTTTAGTAGCAGTTGTTTATTGTTCCATAGTCAAACTAAATCTCAAAGTAAATTACTGAAAAAAAGAAACAGATGCTGTTCTTGGTGAGCAGTGAGTTTCTATAGTTTCTGATTTAGGCGCTGTGTAGTTGTACAATTGGATTACGGCTTGAACCAAATTGGGTAATATTATGGACACCAGAGCTATAGCGTTTGGACCATTGAAACTATAATTTGGAAGAAATAATGTGAGGTATTGTATTCTAAATCTGCAGGAATATGTAGCCCTGTGGATGAATTGTAAAACAAGCTGTATAATGTGTACAATCATGACTGACTGTGATGACAGACAGCATTTTTTTCACAAGTCCATTAGCTAAAAATTCCCATTTAATACAATTATTATCTTGCTATTCTCATTACTGTATAGCATGTTGACAGTTTATTCAAAACTATGGGTGGCGTGCTGCAACTATCTGAATGTTAATTGATGTAACAAATAAAATAGGACGGTTGTTGGTTGTTGTGATCTTATATTTCCTGTATGCTATGCTGATTAAATAGAAAAATTGCTTAACTCCTACAGGAGTAAGCAAAGGTTGGAGAGAATCTCCAGACTTGAGAGGATTAAACCTCAGTATTAAATAGAAGAAAGAAGGATAGAGGAATAAAGAAACCCCCAAATCCTTTGACAGTCATAGAGTTAAAAACACATACAGGGTAATTCAAAGAGAATCGAAATGTCACTGCACGTTCGGTGACTTTTCGTTCTCTTCAATTCGGTTAGATTTGGCGATCCCATTTCGGCCACCCTGCGGTGTATTCAGCAAGCACCACAGGGCCGCAGAAATGCAGGGAAAAGTCGCTGCAAACCTGCCAAAAACTCACCGCAAAAGGAGGGCACCGAAACCCGTAAACACATCTGGATTAACCCACTGAAAACGCCGGAAAAACCCGAGCAGGAGCCGATCACACGCAGCACAGCCGCCATAAAAAGTCGACACTGCAGACGAATGGAGTGAATAAATTAGAAAAACAGTTTGCTTGAATGTTTGAAAAGTGAAATGCTGTTTGCAAAGAAACTACTAAGCGAAAATGTCTGAAATTTACATGAGGTCCAAGGAATGATAATAAAAAAGGCTGTTACAGAAAAAATAAGTAAAGTTAGAAAAAAATTGGATTTTTTTTAAAAAAACAAATCCTGAAAAATGCTTAAAATATCCTAAAAAATCTATCAATAAAGAGACTCTTTACTGCAGAATATTATAATCAATGGTTTATTAGATATTGAATTAAAACGGGAATATTTTTAACATAGAAGCCTATGGAATTCCCCTTAATAAACCTGCCGAATTAAACCACCAAATGGCAGGGCATTTCGGGAACCTTTCTCTGCTGGTTTTTGTTCTCTGAATAGACAAAGCATTGCTTATCTATGGGGAATTCACTGCCCTCGCACAGGCACCGTATGTGCAGGCAATTCGCCAAGACTTGGCGAATTGCCTGCTCTCTGAATAGCCAAATGGCCAGGAAAGGTAACCGAACGCTGAATTTCAGCGTTCGGTTACCTTTCTCCAGCAATTCGGATCTCTTTGAATAATACTGAATATTTTATTAGTAATCAACATATATTTTATTAAGTACAGACGAGAACATAAAACACATGAACGGTATGTGAACAAATTACACCGCCACAGAGAATAAACTCAGTCCCAAAAAAATTGCTGGGCTATCAATTATTCAATTATGGATACTAAAATTGACCCAACTTGCATCTCTCCCAAGATAAAACTGGGTTTGTGAACCACTCATCTAATTAAAGCATCAATGCTCAAAAACACATACAGGGTTATTCAAAGAGATCCGAATTGCTTGAGAAAGGTAACCGAACGCTGAAAATCAGCATTCGGTTACCTTTCTTGGCCATTTGGCTATTCAGAGAGCAGGCAATTCGCCAAATCCTGGCGAATTGCTTGAACATACGGTGCCTGTTCGGTGCCTGTTCGAGGGCAGTGAAATCCCCATGAAAAAGCACTGCTTCGGCTATTCAGAGAACACAAACCAGCAGTGAAAGGTTCCCCTAATGCTCTGCCATTCGGTGGATTAATTCGGCAGGTTTATTCAGGCGAATCCCATAGGCTTCAATGTTAAAAATATTCCAGTTTTAATTCAATATCTAATAAACCGTTCATTATAAAATTCTGCAGAAAGAGTCTCTTTATTTATAGATTTTTTAGGATATTTTAAGCATTTTTCAGATATTTTGTTTTTTAAAAGTGCGATTTTTTTTAACTTTATTTATTTTTTCTGTAACAGCCCTTTTTATTATCATTCCCTGGACCTCATATGTAAATTTCAGACATTTTCACTCAGTAGTTTCTTTGCAAACAGCGTTTCACTTTTCAATCATTCATGCAAACTGTTTTCCTAATTTATTCACTGCCTCTTCTGCGGTGTCGGCTTTTTCCGGAGGCTTCGCTGCATGTGATCGACTCCTGCTCGGGTTTTTCCAGCGTCTTCGATGGGTTAATCCAGATGTTTTTGCAGGTTTTCGGCGTGCATTCGCCGGGTTTTGCGGTTAGTTTTCGTCGGGTTTGCGGGTAGCTTTTCCCTGCAATTCGGGGGCCCTGTGGTGCTTGCTGAATATAGCGCAGGGTCATCGAAATGGGATTGGCAAAAGGAACCGAATTGAAGAGAACGAAAAGTCACCAAACGTGCGTTGACTTTTCGAATCTCTTTGAATTACCCTGATAGTATATCATATGCTGATAATTCCCAAGTTTAGTAACTAGTAGCCTTAATGGGGAAAATAATGAAGAAACCCCAATAAACATATCAAGCAGTCTGTCTCCTTACATAACAAGGATATATATACTTGTGCAGTAGTAGTTCCAAAAGAACAGAACCCACATGTAAACTTAGTAATGATTGCTCATACCGTAGGGTACAGGGATAGATAGAGTGGTGCAGCAATACAAATAGAACAGAAAAAAGAGGGGGTAGCCAATGTAGCATCCTATAGTTTTCCCTATGTTACACCCTATTCTGGAATGATTTCCAGATTTTCTCTGCAGCTCAGCTCATATGGGCCTAGTGAAGCTGTTCTTTTCGCTCCTGACTAAGTCGCATCTCCTAAGCGGCGAAACGTACGTTGAGCGTCCTGTTATAGGTATTTACCATTTTTAGCTGTCACTATCACCGCTGCTCAGCTTGAACCAGCTCCACCTTTATTATTATTTTTTGCATATGCTCTATTATCACATTTTTTGCTGAGCTGCAGAGAAAATATTGTTGATCCTAGCTTGCTTGTTCCTTTACTTTGATTGCAGTTTTTCATAGGGACAGATTAGAAATCATTTCAGAATAGGGTGCAACATAGGGAAAACTATAGGATGCTATATTCGCTACCCCCTCTTTTTTCTGTTCTATTTGTATTGCTGCACCCACTCTATCTATCCCTGTTCCCTGCGGTATGAGCAATCATTACTAAGCTTACATTTGGGTTCTGTTCTTTTGGAACTACTACTGCACAAGTATATATGTCCTTGTTATGTAAGGAGACAGACTGCCTGATATTTTTATTGGGGTTTCCTCATTATTTTCCCCATTAAGGCTACTAGTCACTCCACTTAAGAATTATCAGCATATGATATATTATGTGTTTTTGAGCATTGATGCTTTAATTAGATGAGTGGTTCACAAACCCAATTTTATCTTGGGAGAGATGCAAGTTGGGTCAATTTTAGTATCCATAATTGAATAATTGATAGCCAAACTATTTTTTTTGGGACTGAGTGGCCTGTGGCGGTGTAATTTGTTCACATACCGGTTCATGTGTTTTGTGTTCTTGTCTGTACTTAATAAAATATATGTTGATTACTAATAAAATATTATGTTCTTAACTCCATGACTGTCAAAGGATTTGGTGGTTTCTTTATTCCTCTATCCTTCTTTCTTCCATGCTATGCTGATTGTTGTGGGTTTATATACTCTCCTGTCACGAAACAAATTTCATAAGTTGACTTAAACGTTCCCGCATGAGCCTTGATGTCCATCTATATAGTCAGAAATGTTTTTACTCATTCGACCAGAGGAATGAGGCATGTGAGTAAATAATTTGTGGAACATTCACAAAACATATTATAATGCACAACTTGTTATTTTATTTGTTACAATCACTTGGCTATGGATTTATACCCCATCAATATGCAACTTTCTTGAAAATTTAGTTGGTTAACCCCAATAAACACTTCAGCAGCTAGGTATACCCAAATAAACCCAAAGGACACTTGAAGGCTGTTGGCAACAACTTTTCAACGAGAATTTTAAAATCAACCAGTAAGAGAGCCGATGATTTCTGCGTGTTTGGCTGATTCAGTCAGACCATTTCAAAAGTTATCAAATTAGAAGAGCTCATTCCTCTTTTCAAAAATTCAAAAGACTTGACCCATTAAACCTTATGGGCTCTATTACACTCTCCATGCAAATTCGTACGCGCAGCGCAATTTTTTTTACGCGTAGCGTTAAATGTTAACGCATGTAAATTAACGCTGGTATTACGATCCAAGCGCATTTTTTCATCCGCGCGTAAATATATTGCGCGTAAAAAATACACGCGAAAACTAGCGCAAATTAACGCTGCACGCAGAAATCGGTGGGCAGACTGTTTTTTCAAGCGATTCAGATAATCAGAATTAAGAACCACAATTGTCTCCCGTTCAGTTTTTGCGCCTGCCAAAATCAATGTGAGTATATATGCTGCAGCAATAAAAAAAACACCCACAACCACTCAGTTTTATTGTTTGGGTATGTGTAGAATGTGTAACTATACCATGCTGTATTTTTTTTTCGTGCTGGTGTATTTCGTTTCGGGCAGGACGTTCAGATTTGCAGTTACCACCAGCTTTTCAAAGACGTTAAAATTCTGTGCGCAAACGTCGTTCGTAAAAAGTTGCGCATCGATTGTAATACCAGCCGCGTACTAGCGCACAAACGCATTTGCGCTCACAATGTTAAGTATGGGATGCGCACACGAACTTTCGCTTACGCAGGGTAACTAGCGTTAGACGTAATTTGACATTCAGCGCAAAGGGTTTTTCCCTCACGTTAATGCGTTTTTGCGCAGGCGCACATTTTTGCGCGAAGAATGTAATAGAGCCCTATCTCTTTTATAAAAAGTTTTTTAAAAATGCTATCACAATTTGCACCACCATCCTTTCCCACCATCACCCAGCATTGGAATGTTGGGAAAACTGTGTTTTAAAAGTTTTTAACAAATTGGACATTGATCGGAAAATGTTGAACAGCAGCTGGATTCATCCAGCTAATGACATCATCAGTGTTAGTTATATAAATTTTGGCAATTAGATTCCAGCAGAAATAATTAAAATTTAGACACATGGGATATATAGTTATTCCACATGTTAACCCCTCACCTACTGGTCATGAGAAGGTAACGAAGGGTGGAAGGCTGTAGCAGCGCACCGACCTCTCACATTCCATTTTAACCATCTACCCACTGACCATGAGTGAGGGGCATAAGGAGGACTATGAGGAATGGGGCCATGCAGCAGAATTTACATTTTACACCTTCCACACGCTTTCCATTTTACCCCTTCCACCACCGGTTGAAATTTTGTTTTGTATTATTAGGAGTTGCCAATGGTCTAGCTTTAGAATGTTAATTTATTAGCATAGCAGGGGTTGTTTCATCTAGTAAATAATTCCGACAGACCTGCTTTTCTGAACATATTTTTATTTGCATACACAGTCGGATCTTTGACGATTTGTTGCCCCATTCACTGCTATTAAAACTGCAGTATAATGTCATCTGTGGTAGTGAGTGCGCATTGTTTCACTTCAAATACAAAAATGTACCTTACATGAAAAAAGTAATTGAGATATGTCCCTTCTATTAAATAGGTTTTGTAATAATTTCATGGATCAACCATTTCAATACATTTTAAATTACTTTGTACGCAGACTCTACTTTTTATATGCTTTCCATTCCCAAAACTTTCCTGGCCCTATCTTTAAACTCTTGTGTCTGTGTTTGCCTTCATTGACAGTTCTGTAAATGCTTTAAAAATGTTCCATTGAAGTGTCTTCCCACATTACAATGAAACATATTACCAATTTATGGGACATGGTTACTGGAATACATATTTATTTTCTAATGCTTTTTCCCCTTTCCAGTTGTTAACTGTAAGCTGCCGAAAGAACTAGAGAATGGATTCTTCAAATTCCCTACAGCAGAAAATATCACCACCTATCAATCTACGTTCCAGTACTTTTGTCGGGAACCTTACTATGAAATGGTCCCAAACATCACCAGTAAGTACGTTTTGAACCCTTATGAATGTATCACTGCACATTAATCAAAATAATTACTGTCTGAGCAACAAAATGATGACAAAACACCTCAGGAGCCAATAATACTGTGATGCTAATCTCGATTATTTCACGTTTGCTCTCTGCCTTCTTTCACCAATGTAGGTAAGTTTAACTAATGTTTGCAAATTTTATGTATTTCTGTTTTAATGCTTCCACATAATTGGCAACAATGCTCTCTAAAATGTGACAAGTCAACAGCAGTGTCCAAGAGCTTCATAGATACTTAATATAAGTATCCTTTTCTACATGATCAAACTGTAAACTGAAATGCAAGTGCTCTTTAAGTGCATATACTCACAAACCCACTATATAATGAAGCATCTGCTTTCAGTTATGTTAATAATAACAGTACAGGAAAAGAAACCAGAGCAGCTTAAATTCAGATTTTTTTTCTTCCATGTTCAGAACTCTACTGTCAATGTTGTAGACAAAATGTATTGTTTTTTTTCTAGAACAGGTTAACTTGAATACATTAATTGAAGTAAATATACGAAATCCCTAGCGCACCTTTACAAGCAAGTGACAGTGTTATAATATCCATGTGATATTAAAAACCTGTGAAATACTATACTTTTATAGTAACAATTTTATAGCATTTATATGTATATAGAGATATAAAAAAAAAAACTGTGAAATGATTATACTATTTAGCTACAATTATTAAAAATACAATGTGGATTACTTATATTTTGAACTAATTCTGTCAGTTTACTGTGTTGCGGATGTCATACATGTGAAAAAGCACTGCTGGTTCTACGAGCACTGGCCTCTTTCTTGTGATCTTGGTAATTGGTATCAGCATATACATGAAAAATACAACGAATATAACATAGGGAAAAATGACTGTAAGGAGAGTAACGGAAGTAATAGAACTTGGTCTCATAGGACCCTTCTCACGCTTTTTAGAGCCCTCTCTGGCTCTGATTCTGAGCGTTGGCACTTTCTGGTGGTGTCCCACCATCCTCCAGGTAGGGTTGATGTACTCAAAAAAGGGTATTATTATTTGTAGCTGCAAACATCCACTCCCACCATCTTTTCCAGCCTATCATTTATCTCTCAAGGGCAAATTGTTCCCTGTGCTCTTCGACTGCATGAATAAATAATATTCATCTGTACAAGAAGGCAGCTCCGGCAACAAGGAGTTCCAGAGAACATCATACTCTTTGGGAGTACATCAACCCTATTTAGAGGTTGGTGGTGAAAGCAGCAATTTTCTTTGTGTTGTCCTGCCATCGACATCATACCTGTTCATTGTGTTTTTATAGTAAAGTACAGAAATGTTAACCAGTTCAAATGATTTCTTCATGTCTTTAGATGTCACGCTAGGGTTCTTTCTTATCTTATTGAGAATTTGTTCGTTGAGTCATCTTGGTTGGACAGCTACATCTAAGCAGAGTATCCACAGCACTAAATGTCTCTATTTATAGATAATTTTTTAACAGTGTGCGGATGATTAGCTAGGCTCTTTGAAATAACATTGTAACCCTTTCCAGCTTCATGTAATGTAGCCATTCTTCATCACAGGTCTACTGAGATCTCCTTTTTGTGAGGTGTGGTTCACATCGACGGATGCTTTTTGTGAATAGCAAACTCAAAGGGCAATATTTCATAGTAGGTGCTAACTTAACCAAATCTGTTGTAAACTTACCAGAGCCATTATAGTCTATGGAGTTGTTACGTTTACGGCCAAAACAGTGATTGAATTTAAGCAAGCATGGGATAGGCTTAAGGCTATCCTAAACAAAAGATAAATCCAGGTAAAGTATCCATGTAATTGGGCAGACTAGATGGGCCGAAAGGTTCTTATCTGCCGGCATTTTTTTATGTTTCTATGTTTGCAACAGCTCTGCTTACATTAGCACCAACTTTGTAATACTGCCCAAAATATTTGAGTGTTTTTAAAAGTCAAAGTAGCTATAACCCAAAGTTCCAATTTGCAACAATAATCATCTATTGTTGAAGCAATTAGCTTAGGGTTTGACATACTTTTTCCAACATATACTTTGAATATCTGAATGATATATTTAATTAAATATTTAATATGTACCAAAACAAAACATAATTTGTGTTACATAGTCAAAACAGATTGAGTTTGTTGATCACTGTAATTTAAGTCAACATGAAAGATTTAAAGAGATATTCATACAGAAATACAGTCATGCAGAAGAAATGGTTTCACGCCTATTACCTATCAGGGCGGCTGCGTGGACCAGAAGTATCCAGCCTGCTTCATGTATAAAACATAACAAGAAAAAAAGTTGTCAGTTGCGCTCACCACTGTCACTCCATGCAAAACAAAACATAATAAGAGGTTTTGATTTTCTTCTGCATATGTGTATATTTTGTTGTATCCTTAGCCAGGTCATTGCTGCTGCCCTTTCCATGTTTTTCAATTGGAATCTTTCCTGGTGAGTGTATAAATATAAACCCATCAGTTTGCCTCTTGACTGATAGGCAGCATGGGGATATGTGGTTGCTTAGAAAAGCATCTCTTGGTCTCATTAGGTAGGACTCACCTGACCCAGAGGTGCCGTGACGTGGCAGGTGGGCTTACACTTTAATAGCCATTCAAGTAAACCAAAACCTCTGTGTTTTGTTTCACATGGAAACAGCTTAGAAGCAGGATATGGTGGATATAATTAAAACATAACTTTTAATAATTTGCCACTTAGAGAACCTGCTTCCTTAACTCAGGAAGACACAAACTGACAAACAGATAAAGGACATGTGACAAATAAAAAAACTGCTGTATCTTCACAGACACTATACTTATTATCACTCCGAGTACACTCCTGAGGATGCCACTCTATAGGCGAAACTCGTAGAGTGATGGGTAATGAGTGATTTTTTTTTCTTTTTTCCACTTGAGGTTTTTTTTTTTAGATTTCAAAATTTTTATTTTAAAGACATGACTGCAGGAAAACAAATCAGTGACAAACAATGGCCGCGCAGGACCAACAAGAAGGAAGCACAGGCGTAAACAGCAATAAAGCAAAACAATGAAAGGTGGGAGCTAGAGACCAAAAATAAAATAAAGTAAAATAATTTTTTTTTAAAAAAAGGGGGGGAAAAGAAAAGGTAGTGGGGGGTATGGCAAAGGCCAACTACGTGACTCTCCTGGCTCACTCCAGATGGTCCAAAGGACAAGGAGGCCATGGAGGACAAATGTCACGCGGCCAGGACTCTCGGGGGCCAATTATGGCAGGCAGAGCCATGGTAGCTGCCATAGTGGCACACCCCGTGGAAGCCCTGTTCTGCCAAAAAAAAAAAAGGGGGAATGAAAGAGGCCCCCAGCGTCCACTAACACATCAGAATTACTCTGTACACCACAGGACTCACCAAATGGACAAAAATATTGTCTCTGAGTTTCAGCCAGTGAGGGAGGGGATCATGAAAAACAAAAGAATGTCCTCAATGAGTGACAGGGGTGCAGGGTAACACAGGAGGGGGGCAACGGCCCACATATACATCTATAATGTCAGCCGGTATCCCAAAGTTCAGGAAAAGACTGGGCCCCCAGCGTGGCACGGGAGAAGCTCATCCGAGGGCGCGCCGGGTCAGCAAAAGAGGTCATCATGGCGGCAGATAATTCCCATCTGCGTGAAATGCCAGGTATCAGGCCCACGACGGTGTCAGCAGCAGACCGGCCCCTGCATCTCCAGGTATCCAAGATCAGCCCGCAGCCGCCAGACCATCTCAGCACCCCGAAGGACAGCGGATCTCCAGTGAGCCCCACCGGACTGCCACATGCCGTGATCCGGCCAGCCTCCACCACATCAGGTAAGAACCCCAGGACACCAAGGAGCGCAGCTGGGGCCTGCCCTTTCCGTGACAGGCCAATCCTCGTTGGAACATCAGGATCTCCTCTGCATTCAGCAAGTGCACTGCAGGGCCATGTCTCCACCGGCTGTGTCCCATGCTCACCACCGGGCGCCGCAGCAGGGAGCACCGTCCCCCCCCACCCAGCCTCCTGCCGGGTGAGGAGCCACGACTCCCGGAATTCCCTCCACAGCTCCAGCAGCATCCCCTTCGTGAGGGGCTGGGAATCAAGTGTAGCCATCTTAAGGAGCCAGAGGAGTGGATGGCACGAGGTAAACACCGCAAGGACGGCTCAGGCAGCCAAAGGGGGTCAGGAAAGCCAAGGCATCTCATCAGGTCTCGAAGATGACTGCTGAGTTAGGCCGCAGGCATAGACCCAAAATCAGGGTCGGCTGCAACGGCACGTAGGGTGGCAGCAGGTGAGCTCGGCACCCCCTCCCCAAGTCCAGGGCAACAATACTCACAAGAGGGGTCTCAAAATAGACAGGGAGGACGTGAAAATTGAAAGAAAAGAATAAATCTGCAGGAGAGCTCAGCAACACGCGTCCTCTCTAATGAGTGATTTTTAAAATAAATCTCCTTTTTTGATTTTGGTCACCTACAGTATGTCAATAGTGTTACTTTCAGAGAGGACTAATCTGAAGCGCTTCTAGTCACTCTCTGTTTCCTTGTGTATGTCCAGTTCAGGTGGACTAGTTACTTTGTATGCAAGATGTGCTCACTGTGCTACTGCTCTTATTATACTAGTGCAATAACTTTTCCTCCTTTCCTATTTATCGTGAACCCACGAAGGTTCACATTCCTACTGTGTCAGGATATTTTTGCGCTAGTTTCAGATTTGCTTATTCAATGACATTTTGCCCTCCTATGGAACCTTTTGAGTTTTTTATCTGTCATGTGTCCTCCATCTGTTTGTCAGTTTGTGTCTGCTGAGTTAAAGCAGCAGGTTCTCTTGGTGGCAAATTATTAAAAGTTATGTTTTAATTATATCCACCATATCCTGCTTCTAAGCTGTTTCCTAGGATCAGGGTTACCCCCATGATATTTTGACCACGATATTTGTTTATTGCTAGTAAGATGGAAATCTACGAGCTCTACTAATTGATCTAAAACCACAGCTGTATTGTATTACTTTGCATCTGTTTGTTTCACATGGAATTACAGTGGTGAGCGGAAATGACAAGAAATACAGTCATATCTAAATGTCTCATACTTTTTCTTGCCTCTGTATGTATGCAAAAAGAAACTTTAAGTCTGGCAGAGGAATGGCCCCAACGACCTCTCAAAAAGTATCCTTTTGTGGGCTGTGACAGTAGACAAGAACCTTTTATTTTATAATCTGAAACTTTTTTTTAATCTGTTGCCTGTTCAATAAAATTTATGAGTATGTTTTTCATATAGGTCTGTATACTTGTGATGCTCGTGGTACATGGGTCAATGAGGCATTAGGTGCCAGGCTTCCAGTGTGCCAGCCAGGTATGTACTACTATGTTAATTACAATATAACTCTGGGATATCTTTGTTTAGACTACATAAAAGCAATACAATACACTAGATATGCTCACAGTCATTCTTAAACACTATGCTATAAAGTAGCATTCTACAGATGTTCCTTTTCTTAACATATTTTCATCATTTCTAAGAATTTTGTATTCAAGCAGTGATGGCTATAAATTTCCCCTCAGTTTATTTTCGGCTACATATCCCATTTATCTGGGTAAACAACATGGGAACCCTGTTCCACCACTATGTGGAGTCACCACTGATCTATGGATTTATTGCTGCAATATCTGAAAATAGTTTCACTCTTCCATTTATTTAAGACCACCTAGCTATCTTCAATCACACTAACGCTCACGGATATCATCATGGGTTCCTCACTGAAATGATGGATTGTCAGATACTATTGACTGATATGTAAAGTAAATTTTGAAAATAACATGAATGGAGCAAAGAAAATGAACATGGTGGGCCATGTCTACTGTGAAATATCTGATCAAATTCTAATTTTACAGATTTTACAAATTGAACTTTGCTAAAATATACAATATTGTAAGCAACAAATAGAGATAAGTGAAGAATGTAGAATGTCAGCATTTAGAATAATATATCCATACATATGTGATTAGAGGAGGGCTGGCAATGGAGGCAGGAGGGTGATTTCTCTATGTGCAATTAACATACATGGATTGTGGTTCACAACCTACTAGTCCCATTCACCTGCGGATTAATTGTGTTGTCAGGTGCACCGGGGTGTATATGCACTGCAACGCAGGAGTGTAGTGCCCATTAAGTTCATTTGTTCACTGGTACGGAAGTGATAAGTACTAGCTGAGTATGAAGTAAATATTACTGCTGTAAATTATATCATGTACTGTTTGTTTTTGCAGAATTCCCAAAATAATAGTATTAAGGGGTTATTCAGAGAGCCGATCTGACCCGATATGTAACCGGACACTGAAATTCAGCTACAGTGACATTTCAGAGTCATTCGTCTATTCAGAGAACAGGCAATTCGCCAAATTTTACAGTGTACGGTGCCTGTTTGAGGGCAGTGAAATCCCCATAGAGAAGCAATGGTTAATCTATTCAGAGAACACCGAACAGCAGTGAAAAGTTGCCGAAATGCCCTGCTGTTTGGTGTTCTCATTCGTCGGGTTTATTCAGGCGAATCCCATAGGTTTCTATGTTAAAAAATATTCCCATTTTAATTCAACATCTAATAAACCGTTTATTATTTTATTATACAGTAAAAAGTCTCTTTATTTCTAGATTTTTTAGAGCCTTTTAGGCATTTTTAGTGATTGTTTTGGCAAACTTTTTTTCCGTTTCTTTTTTAAAATAGTTTTTTTCATGTTTCCCTAACAGACCTTTTTATTATCAATCATAGGATCTTATATGTAAATTCCAGACACTTTCGTTAAGTAGTTTTTTTGCAAACTGCGTTTCCATTTTGAAACTTTCATACATACTTTTTTTTTTTTTTACCCCGTTCGTCTGCTTTTTTCAGGTGGCTGCTCTGCACTGTGATCCGCGGATTTTTCTGGCGGGTTTTTGGTGGGTTTTCCGTGGGATTGCAGCGGGTTTTCCCTGCACTCTGGGGGCCCTGCGGTGCTTGCTGAATAGACCGCAGGGTGGGGAACTTTGATTCCCCTAAGTGCAGGGAAGCGTGGGGGATGAGAGGGCACTGAAATGTCAGCTCTCTGAATAACCCCTTTAGTGTTATCTATGCTAAAAAAAATAAAAATCACAATGCTCCTTCGTTCATTATCTATTTTATCATACTTTGAGTTTGGTTCAAATCAGCTTGAATCACGATATTTGCAGATTTTACTGCTAAAAATTAGGCCATCTTTCCATTCGGCATATTTAATTGTTTATCAATATTTCAATTCCCATTGTATTCCAGCACCGTCACAGGACACCATAGCACGGTCTTCTAGGGCAAATCACACCACATACACAGGGTTATCCAAAGAGATTCGAAAAGTCACCGCACGTTCGGTGACTTTTCGTTCTCTTCAATTCGGTTCCTTTTGCCGATTGCATTTCGGTGACCCTGCGGTGTATTCAGCAAGCACCACAGGGTCCCCGAATTGCAGGGAAAAGCTGCCGCAAACCTGACGAAAACTAACCGAATGCACGCTGAAAACAAGCAAAAACATCTGGATTAACCTTCGAAAAAGCCGAACAGGAGCCGAAAAGGAGCCGAATCACACAGAGCCGAAGCAGCTGTGACATAGAGGAGGCAGTGAATAAATTAGAAAAACCATTTGTATGAATCTGGGAAAATGAAACTCTGTTTGCAAAGAAACTACTGAGCGAAAATGTCTGAAATTTTCACAGGAGGTCCAGGGAATGATAATAAAGAGGGCTGTTGCAAAAAAAATAAGCAAACTGAAAAAAAAAAAAAAAAAAATCGGACTTTTAAATTTTTTTTTAAAAATTCAGAAAATGCTTAAAGTATCCTAAAAAATCTATAAATAAAGAGACTTTTTGCTGCAGAATTTTATAATGAACGGTTTATAAGATATTGAATTAAAACGGGAATATTTTTAACATTGAAATCTATGGGATTCTCCTGAATAAACTTGCCGAATTAAACCACCGAATGGCAGGGCATTAGGGGAACCTTTCACTGCTGGTTTGTGTTCTCTGAATAGCCGAAGCATTGCTTCTCTATGGGGATTTCACTGCCCTCGAACAGGCACCGAACAGGCACCGTATGTGCAGGCAATTCGACAGGATTTGGCGAATTGCCTGCTCTCTGGATAGCCGAATGGCCAGGAAAGGTAACCGAACGCTGATTTTCAGCGTTCGGTTACCTTTCTCAAGCAATTCGAATCTCTTTGGATAACCCTGCATGTCTCAAATACCCAAGCTCAGTACCCATAATCAGTAAGATGCAGACTATGGCAGGTGCAATGTATGTCAAGTATTACATCATAGCATTGCCAATATCATAGTGATAATTATTGCATCATTAACACAAATTAATTGGGGGAAAAAACAAACACATTATGATAAAATATTAAAAAAAATACACAATGTTCTGCATTCCATTGTTGCTGTTTGGGGCTTTTTTACTGGCCCGTTTTTACTCAAAATATGATCATATTTTGGTTTTTGGTTACGATGATTGAATAACTCAATAATGTTTTTTAAAAAAAAAAAAACATTGGCTGCTACTGAACGATATTTTTTTTTCTCAAAAAAAAAATGCTACTAGAATTAGATTAAGCCTGTCAGGATTCAGTGTGCAGGGAGGCAGGTACAAGTATGCAGTAACAAAGTGGAGTAGGCAAATATTCAGGAGGTACAAAAAGGTTTATTCAGTCAAAGCATAGCAGGAGTAAAACTAAAGATAATACAGGATGTAACGTAAGTATAGGAGGTGGCTGGGCGAGACAGAAATAGGGCTGGCTATGGAATACGCAGGACAGAAAACAAAAGGCAGACAGGACAGGAAAGGGGCTGAAAAACAGACAGGTGGACAGGACAGGAACTGGGCTGGACAGTACAAGAATAGGGCTGGACGACAGACGGGAAAGGAATTGGGCTCAGGTAAGTCCACAGTAACACAGAAGTCTCTATGAAAACTGGTACTTGGGAAAAGAACCACTACTGATCAACAATGTAAAAGCAAGGATCCATGGGTGCTCCACCCTTCAGTAGGGAAGCATCGGGCCAGAGACTGGGCACACCTTTCTCTGCTGCAGAGCTTGCAGGAGAAGCCAGGGCTCAGTAGGGCAAGTTATGAAAGGTGCTGCTGAGGTATTTAATTGTGGGGCAGCACCAGATTTGGCCTTCTTGCGGCGCCGGCATTGAGTACCGTGACAGAGCCCTTAGTCCCTTATCCCATTGATGTTTGCCCTTTTAACCATATTGTCTGTAACCCTCATATAATATCTTATATCTCTTGGTTCATGGAAAACAAAAGCAAGTTTGTGAAAGCTTTGAGATCAGGTTCAGGCAAAAGTTCTCTTTCATCCAGATGTGGACCCCTTCCTCAAAGTACCTAGAGAGATATCAGCTATATCCCCCAGGGCAGGCCTAACTCGGCTGCAATGATTGTCAGGGCTTGCTGTTTGTCTTGTGCAGAGGAGCCTTCCTTGGCAAATCAGCTCGTGGCACTCTTTTGGGTGGATAGAGACCTATTTGCATATGGTAAAGTATTCTCTGCAAAGGCTCCATTGCGCTTAAACATTATGGGACCCAAGTGGGAACTCATTGGGGATAGGCCACTTATGCTGTTGCCTGTTTTCATACTCTTGTTTTTGAGCATGAGGCAAAAGCAAATTTGCAACAAACACATTTCATTTGCTACTGTCTTTACATTCAGATCATGTTTCCGCATTTTTAAGAACTTCTTGTTACATCCAAATTTAATGTAAACACGATTCTTGGAGTGAAGGGGTTAAGAATAAATTGTTTGTTATATACACATCAGTATTTATTTCCTGACTGCATCATCAATTCTGCATTTCCCATTATTAAACCATAAAGCAATACTGGTGTCTAGTGCTTCATAATCATATAAAATCTCTTGAGAAATTCATGCATTCCTCTGCGCCAGACAAATTAAAAGCTAAATTTTCCCAAGTGCTCACAGTTTCCTCAGTAACCTTGATGTTTATGAGCAAACCTCTGTCCAAGAATGCTGGAACATAGCTGTGGCAGCTCTGTATGGTCCAACTTTTAATGTGTGTGTTTTCTTTACTCTGCTTTCATAGTTAGGAAGCATCATTTTCACATAACTCAGGAGCAGCTCTGTCATGCTTTGGCTTCTGTTTCATTCTCTTGTTGTGATTGTCTTCCTGTGGGTCTGACCCTCCGGTGAAAATGAAGCATTGGAAGCACAGACCATGAAGATCAGACACTCGGACGCTTTGGTCTCTGACAGGGATTTTGAAGAACATCCATTGTATCATGAGCATGTTGCTTTTTGGCCTAGTGTTGTGAACCAATATCTCTAATAAGATTTATTGGTGGAATCGACTAGGCTCTACACTAGAAGGTATTCTAAGTTTCAGGTATGCAATGATGGATCATGGGAAATGTCAATGATGCATCATTGCCAGTAGATTATGCCATCATTAAATAACAATTTAATGTCTACACTTTTTCATTGGAACACCTAGCATCTACTTTCATATTTTTATTCTACACCATTTATAATATTTTAGCTACGGTTACATAAAAAAGTTCTGTTCCATATTTCATTATTTGAATGTTCATTCTACATTATTACATTTTATTTAGTGTATTCTATGTTTACTTTACACCGGAGTAGTCGCTGAATTCTCTTCAGGAGCAGTGGTTCATATATTACATTACAGGGAGTAAAGAGGTACATTTCATGTTAAACATTGGTGGCATAATCTACATGATAGTTTTTATGTTATATTCTGAAATGGCACTTATTGACAATGTTTCCCTTCTCTTGTTGGGGCAGTATGTGGAAAGCCAGCTCGACCACTCCCAGGAGTATTCAAGCGTATCATCGGTGGACGTAACGCTGAGCCAGGATTCTTCCCGTGGCAGGTCCTGATTGTGGTGGAGGATATGTCCCGTGTGCCAGAAGACAAGTGGTTTGGTAGCGGAGCCTTGCTTTCAGACTCTTGGGTGCTAACAGCTGCACACGTCTTAAGGTCTCAACGTCGTGACAATACTGTGATATCTGTCTCCAAAGAACACGTCACAGTCTATCTGGGCTTACATGATGTGAGAAATAAGGTAGATGCAATAAACAGAACCATCGAAAAGATTATATTACATGACGAGTTTGACCCAAAGATCTACAACAACGACATTGCATTAGTGAAGCTGAAGGAGAAAGTCACGATGAGTCAGTATGTGATGCCAATTTGCCTACCTCAGTTAGAGCATGAATTGGAAGGTCCAGAAGCAAACACCCTTGGCCTTGTGGCAGGATGGGGTATTTCCAATCCTAACATTACTGTAGATCAAGTTATCAGCTCTGGTATGAGGACACTTTCTGATGTGCTTCAGTATGTTAAGCTGCCTGTGGTACTCCACACCGAATGCAAAACAAGCTATGAGTCCCGCTCAGGAAATTACAGTGTCACCGAAAACATGTTCTGTGCTGGTTATTATGAAGGAGGAAAGGATACCTGTCTGGGGGACAGTGGAGGTGCTTTTATTATCCAGGACACTGACACAATGCGCTGGATTGCTCAGGGTCTCGTATCATGGGGAGGACCAGAAGAATGCGGAAGCAAACAAGTTTACGGAGTGTACACAAAAGTATCAAACTATGTTAATTGGATAGAAAATAAATTCATTTCCTGAATAGACTGACTTTTCTGCATAGATTGTCCACTTGTTGCAACATCTTTATTCGACAAATGATCTTCAAGCTGCACATATGTAAGGAAATAAAATGCGGCAGCTTTAAAACAACAGAAAGGCGTGTTTCAAGTAAATAATGGATGAATATATTATTGTTTTATTAGGTATATTTGCAGCTCCATTTTTACCGTTATTTTTATATATATTTTAAGCTAAATATTTTCCTTGCTGTTGAAGCCAATTATTTTTGTAGCCTGAAAGTTTTCTGTCTTTTTAATGTACACATATGCTTATTTTTCCACTCATTTCATGTATAGTCATATGATTTATTTATGATTTTCGAATCTGAAGGTATAAAGTGATTCTACTGTAGAATGAACTATAGTAAATATTTGGTTTAGGGGATACTTGTGTTGTGATCCTTTTAATGAAGTGGGCACCACGTACCACTTTTGATGTTTATAATTTTGATTGTCCCAGCCCACATTAATCTACCCCCCCCCCTATGGTAATGAGACTTGGCTTTATTATTTCTTCTCCATCAGAGTATTTTTTTTCCCCCGACTATAATGAGGACAATTTTTTATGATGTTTCAACCAGTGTCATCAATTGATCACTTTTATTTTTCTTTTTAATGTTTGTTTTCCGTTCCAAAAGTCTTTCTTCTTATTTAAAAATTCCGTTCTCATTACAGAATCAATTGCATGGCGTTTGCCACCTGGAAAGCCTCGGTGTGCCACATGTGGTACTCATGTCGTTGGTTGGCCACTCCTGAAATAAGCATATATCTGCCTATATAGAGTACAAGGTCAAAGAACAGAAGTAGTGATATAGGTTCACCACTGTGAATATAGAGCAACATAGAGTAGAACTTTGGACAAAACAGAGAAGTAAAATATCAAAAATGGAGGACCTTCCCTTCCACAAAGGCAATGTGAACATTTAGATTGTAGGAGATCACTGAGACCAAGGAGGTGGAGTCCATAGTCAGTAGTAAAGTTCCATTAGTGTTGGAGTAACATTGTCTATTGTCTTTGCAGGGTTTGGTTTAAAAGCAGATCTGTATTGAGATGGCCACTCCAGCATTGTTGTTTTCCGTTTATTTGCACATCAGGTACAGACATGCTGGACAAGATCAAAATCTGCACTTTGTAGAATTCATGGTTGAAAACCCCTGTAACTGCACTAAGGTCATTTTAGCAGACATAGCTTAACATGTCTTTTTAGTTCCACATTCTATAATCAGTAACAGACATGCTGCACAGTTCCAGCAAGAAACACGCTTACACTACTCAGTATGTCCCTGGCAGACATTATGCAACGTGTCCCAGCGTGTGTTCTCTCGTTGCTACTGCTCCCCTGCTGCATCACCTCTCACTTCCTGTTTTGGAATCCTGACTGGATTTCAGAAATCTAAAAAAGAAATGATATTCAAAATGCTATCAGCCCTGAACATTTTGAATACAGAATGCTCAACTACAAGCTTATTCTTCAAAGAAGGTCTCCTCCCTGGTTTGCACAAAGCTCCCAACAATTACAGTCAGAAGACTATAAATAAAATATATAGGGCTAAATTACAAAGTGAACGCTAACTGTAGCATTCAGGTGAGTAATTACTTAACATGGGGAGCGCAACCAGTAATTAGCATTAGGATAAGTAAGGTATTACAAAGTCCTAGAGCTAATTACCGCCCTGATGCACTCACAGAAATGCTAGCGACATCTAAAAGCTGTTTCTAACTGACTCTGCTTTTGCAGAATCATTTAGCACCCCCTCAATAAATTAGACACTCACCTCTCATCCTGTGACGGGAACAGTGGCCCAATCCTGTGACGGGAACGGTGGCCGCAAGCAGAATGAGACTGGGGACAAACAGTCCCCAGTCTCCCTCCGCGATCACTTTGCGGCACTGCACGATAGCGAGATCGTGCAGGGCTTGCGGCCCTGCAGCTTAACCTTCCATGGAGTCCTATGGATTCCAGGAGATGATACTCGCAGCGGAGCAGAAGCGCTGACGCGTGTATCACCGACGGTAGCGTCTGCCCCGGAATCTACTGCTAAAATGGGGACGCTACGGAGAAACCTGCAGGCGCAGGTTTTCCTCGTTAGCATCCCTATTTTAGAATAAGCAATGTAATTTTGCCCATACTGTCCTAAAGAGAACTTGCTCCTTACAAGGGCCTCAATTTAATTCCTATGGATAAGTATGTTCAAATGACTACAATCTGCTAGAAAAACTACAAATTAATTATCTGTAAAATTTCCCCTGGATTTTAATGGCGACTACTGTAGATAAATCTTTTGAAATTTTTAAGATTGTAATCATTTCAAAATGCTTATCCAAAGGAATTAAAGTTAAGCCTAGATATGAGTCCTAAATATTGATGGGTCAGATAAAAGTGTGGCCATCGCCTTTAAGAGTTCTAAGTATGTAGATCCATTCTTGCATCTGTAGAATGCCGCAGCATCAGTTGGAATCAGGGCTTCAAAGATGCAGCATTTCCAGACCACTTTTGTTTGTAGTCCTCCCCAGGGCTTTTTTACAGAGGATACTCGCCGGTACTCAGTACCGGCACCTTACCACCAGCCCGAACTAACAGGAGACAGCATGATTCTCCTCCCTCCTCCTGCAGTGGCTGGCAGAGAATCGGAAGCACTCGGCAGCTCATGTTGCTCATGAATGCTTCCGATTGTCAGGAGTGTATGCAGGGACCGATAACCCCCCTCTTCCCCAGTAAGTGACAAGGAAGGGCTGGTTAAATAAAATCTCCCCTCTGTTTCTTCAGTGCCCCAGCTCTGGCAGATGTGTGTAAACATGCTGCACCCCCCTCTCTCTGTAGCCTCTGAAACTTTGAACAGCATGGGGAGGGGGGGGGTGCAGCATATTTACACACATCTGCCAGAGCTGCGGATTGTCAGACAAGCAGTGTGATCAGAGGAGCTGGCACTGTAAGGTGGTACAGTTGGCCGCCTAAGGCTGGGGTCAGACCAGCGCACTTTTAACGTGCGTTCTGGCGCACATAATTACGGCCGCACTAGCAGCAAATGACAGGCAATGACGGCCAATATACGAAGTACGGTCGCACGAAAGTCCGGCCGCGCAACGCAAGTGGAAAACGAACGCATTTTTTCGAGAACGCCGAACCGCTAGTACGGACGTACAGAGTGTGCAGCTGCGGCATAGCGGCGTGTGTGCGTGATTAGGAGATGTCAGACACTGCTAATGTCCAGCCTACATAACGTCCAGACGCAAAAAGAGTTTTATTGACGATCCGAAAAAATCACGCACGAAAAATGCGCATCGTATGACCGTTTTCGCGCACTCCGTGAAAAAATACGTCAATTCGTTCGGACGCACTTTTTTACGTTCGCGTGTAAAAATGCTTTTGTTTGACCCTAGCCTAAGAGCGCAAGACCTGGAGGAGGTGCAAAAAAGAATTTGACTCCCTGGTCACTTGACTTGACAGGGATCCAAATTTTTAAACTATCTGCCTTGCCTTGTGTCCCTGCTGCTCCTCCTCTAAGATGTAGCCGGTGCCCAGCGAGCTGCATTGTATCTGCCAGGTCAGAGAGCAGACTCCCCCACAGTGCTGGATACAGACGCCTGCAGGGGATGCATCTCTCTCCTCCTGGTTCCTTAATCCTAGCTGGTGCCTGGCCCCCTCTGATGATGTCAAGAGGAGGACATGCCAAAAGACGTCTACACTGCCGATTTACCCCCAGTCTCCCCAGCAGTTCCAGACACTGTGTGGTGCACCCTGGAAGGTGAGAAGGTGGAAATTTAAGTCCTGGCTGTATTACTCTGCAGGGACTCCGTGACAGGCAGGCCTGGTTCCAAATACACTTCAAAACAGTATATAAAAATATCAGCTCTGGCAACACAGGTATGTTCACCTGGTCCTCCTGTTACCACCATGTGGGGGTGTTCTCAAGGTCAAACACCATCTCACTGGAGTCCCCCAATATTATTTAAACAGTACTTGGTGGATAGTGGAGTTTTATTGCTGTGGAGCTAATACACACTGTGCATTACTGTGAGTTTCATTGCTGTGGAGTTCATACACACTGCGCATTACTGTGGGTTTCATTGCTGTGGAGCTCATACACACTGAGCATTACTGTGAGTTTCATTGCTGTGGAGCTCATACACACTGCGCATTACTGTGAGTTTCATTGCTGTGGAGCTCATACACACTGCGCATTACTGTGAGTTTCATTGCTGTGGAGCTCATACACACTGCGCATTACTGTGAGTTTCATTGCTGTGGAGCTCATACACACTGCGCATTACTGTGAGTTTCATTGCTGTGGAGCTCATACATACTCAGCAAAACTGAGTTTCATTGCTGTGGTGCTCACAAATGCTATGGGATTATCCACTCAGTGCCAGCGTTGCAAAAAAAAAAACGCTAACTGCACTGCAATACACACTTTTTTGCAACAGAGGCACTTAGTGGATAGCCCCCATAGGGTTACAACAATAGTTGTAGTTCATTTAAGGGAACACAGTACTAAAAAATATGGTTCCCTTTTATAGTGTCTTCCTTTAATTGAGCTACAGCTATTGTTTATTAGGACATGAAAATAGACATAATCATCAGTTTTTCCCCGGACGTGAGCCTACTCCCACCTATTTTTCCAGAAAAAAAAGCACTGGTCCTCCCACATTCATATACCTTTCGAAAGTCGGTGGAAAAAAATAAAAGAGTGAGCAATGCATGGCCACAAGTCTCAAAGGAAATTCCCACTCAATTGTTATTTAACAACCTAGAGGATTTGACAATTCTCACAAAATGGTGTTGCTGCTGACCTGCCACTTCCCTCCTCCCCTCTGACTTTGGAATCCTGTAATGATTGTTTTATCCTAGGCGGAGGCATGTACTGGCCATAGGGACTGCGGGGAGATTCCCGGTGAGCCAATGGCTCAGTGGGCCAGTGTGAATGCTGGTTCATCATGCGGCTCGACTGCCCTTAAAAGGTGAGGTGAGAACTTCCTCACCATCTGTAAAACAGATGCAGTCTGCCACAGTCTCATATTGGAGCCACAGTGCCGGTGAGACCTGCTGTGCAACCACCTCACCTTAAGACATGCAGGGTAATTCAAAGAGATCCGAATTGCTTGAGAAAGGTAACCGAACGCTGAAAATCAGCATTCGGTTACGTTTCTTGGCCATTCGGCTATTCAGAGAGCAGGCAATTCGCAATCCTGGCGAATTGCCTGCACATACGGTGCCTGTTCGATGCCTGTTCAAGGGCAGTGAAATCCCCATAAAAAAGCACTGCTTCGGCTATTCAGAGAACACAAACCAGCAGTGAAAGGTTCCTGAAATGCCCTGCAATTCGTTGGTTTAATTCGGCAAGTTTATTCAGGAGAATCCCATAGGCTTCAATGTTAAAAATATTCCGGTTTTAATTCAATATCTAATAAACCGTTCATTATAAAATTCTGCAGTAAAGAGTCTCTCTATTTATAGATTGTTTAGGATATTTTAAGCATTTTTCGGATTTTTTTTTTTTTTTAAAAAGTCTGATTTTTTTTAGGTTTACTTATTTTATCTGTAACAGCCCTTTTTATTATCATTCCTTGGACCTCATATGTAAATTTCAGACATTTTCGCTCAGTAGTTTCTTTGCAAACAGTGTTTCACTTTTCAAACATTCAAGCAAACTGTTTTTCTAATTTATTCTGCCCTCTTCTGCGGTGTCGGCTTTTTTTAGCGGCTTCGCTGCATGTGATCGGCTCCTGCTCGGATTTTTCCGTGGTTTTTGGCAGGTTAATCCAGATGTTTTTGCGGGTTTTCGGCGTACATTCGCCGGGTTTTGCGGTAAGTTTTCGTCGGGTTTGTGGTAGCTTTCCCTGCAATTCGAGGACCCTGTGGTGCTTGCTGAATACACCGCAGGGTCACCGAAATGGGGTTGGCAAAAGGAACCGAATTGAAGAGAACGAAAAGTCACCGAACGTGCGGTGACTTTTCGAATCTCTTTGAATTACCCTGATGGTGCTCACTCAGCCTCAGTGCCACTGCGTTGCTTTACCTGATCGCTGTACAGAAACTCCAGTATCTGTAGAGCGATTAGCTGAGCGATCTGGTTGGTTTATATACTATTTTGTGCGTGTTTGTATAATTAAAGTGGGCCGGTCTGGATGAAGTCCAGGGCTGATTTTTTGTCCCAGTCCAGCCTGCCTAGGCGTACCGGCAGTCCTGACAGCCAAGCTCTGGGCAGGATAAGATTGTGCCATATTTAATGTATTGCTTTTAATGGGAATTCCTGTCTGGTGTCCCCAGAATCAGGACACATGAAAATAACCCAAGGAAAGCAAGACCAGTCCTGTGTGAATTCAGACTGTCCTGCCAACTACAAATAAATTCAAGCAAATTTACACAGTGGTTCTCCTTAATACGCAGCTATAAACAACATCTCATTCAATGGTAATAATTGCAATCCACTACTTTATTTTAACCTGTTCCCCTTAAATCTCTCCCATTCCTTTAGAGGGCCATTTCCCATTTTCCTAGCTGTTTCATGCTTATCCCTGCTGTCTAGCCACACATCTGTAACACAGAATAGCACAGCTCCTGGCAGTTTGTAAAGTAGATGAGTTTCCCTCATATCTGACTTCTGCATTTAGTGTGTGTGTGCATTGATAGATGTGTTTGCGTACTTCGAGTATACCTCTAGATTTTGGTGATTTTCCTTAAAATTGGAGGTTCTGCGGTATATTCGAGACATCTGCATCGCGTGTTAAAAAAACTTGAATTGCTCAGGGATCCCAACTCTCCCGGAAGTTCCGGTAGTCTCCCAAATGTGAAAGCGGGCTCCCTGAAGCCTTTAAACACTTCAGGAACTTCTGGACTCTGCAGAAGTGAGATCTTTCACGGCCAGAGGGCAAGCTCGGTTTAAGCCAATCATTCAAAATTGGCTTAAAATCGAGCATCCATCCTCACTCCACGCAGCACGCTGGGAGCTGTAGTTTTCTGACCTCCGGCTCCAGCAGGCAGGCTCCTCCACTGCATCATCCGCTGATAGCCAGCCCCCCTGAACAAGCTCCTGAAGTCACTGCAGAGGCACCGTTTGATTCTCCTCAGATTCAGAATGTGAGGAGCCTCGCGCAGTGCGTCTGCAGTGACCTTAGGACGGGGCAACAACAGGGTGGGGCTGGCTATTGGCAGACGATGCGGTGGATGAGCCTGCCTGCTGGAGCCAGAGGTCAGAAAAAACACCTCCCGGTGTGCTGGCTATCGGTGAATGAGTCACTGCATTGGTCACCTCGCCTCTCCGGCCATCTTATTGCAAGTAAAGAAGACAGGTGGCCGGCGGCTTCATACTTAGTAACAACTGCAATCATTCTAGTGCAGAGCACCCTGGCCTGAGGTGTAGCCTGACTGTGTTAAGAGAACCTGGAAGGATTTTAATTGTTTACCGGTACAGTATACTTTTATAATTTTGCTCCTTACGTTATATTCGAGTCTTGAGTAATCTCTCATTTCCATAATAAATCTTGTTATATTCGGGTCGCGCTATACTCGAGTATCTACGGTAATATGATTCTTTAGCTTTAAAAGTGATATCATAAATAACGGGGTTGTTAAAAATTGTAAATATATACTAAAAGTAAGGGCTTCAAGAAAAGTTAGGGCAATGCATGGAGACCTTTCTTTGAAATTATACTCATTATCTCTTTAAGGCATATTGACCATAGTCAAAAGAATAATTAAACCTATTTTCAAACACAATGTTCAGACAGTGTATGTTATTTAAGGTAAAAAAAAATCAAATAACCGTGCAGTTTTATATTTCTGGCAAAGACTTTTCATGCTGCAGCAAAGAACAAAAATGTGGCATACATTTCCAGACAGACAGCAGATTTTACGCCGGGGAACTGGAAAACATTCGATTTATAGAATCATTTTTTGGTAGATTTAATGTTAACACATTCCTCCCTTATGGGGCAAAGTAGAGCTTACAGTTACAATTTTTATTGGTTCTGATTGAAGGATTGGCCATTTCCAAATCCCAGAGGAGGAATATTTTATTATTAAGAATAGAATATATTTTAGAATTATATTTTAAAATTGTTTATTGTCAGTACAATGAATATTTACAAAAAATATCTATAAACATATCTATATTTTAATAATGTGCTTGGAATCAATTATATAAACTCCCCGACATGAAAAAAGATGTACCGTATTCTTTGCTCCATAAGAAGCACTTTTCTCCCCCCAAAAAGTGGGGGGAAAAGTGGGTGCGTCTTATGGAGCGAATACTTCGCGGTGCAGTGTTCACTCCCTGCGAGCGTCCGAAGCTATGGAGCTTCGGTGCTCGCCTGGGGGAACCACGTCACCAGCCGAGTTCTCGCGAGATCGTCGCTGGTCACGTGGCTCCCCCAGGCGAGTGCCCAAGCTCCATGCCACCGGACGCTCAGAGGGAGCCGGACACGCAGCGGCGGCGGCAGGAGGTGAGCTGGGGACATTATCCATGAGCTGCTGGGGCATTTCCATGAGCTGGGGCATATCCATAAGCTGGGGGGCATATCCATGAGCTGCTGGGGCATATCCATGAGCTGGGGCATATCCATGAGCTGGGGCATTATCCATGAGCTGGGGCATATTCATGAGCTGGGGCAAATCCATGAGCTGGGGCATATCCATGAGCTGGGGCATTATCCATGAGCTGGGGCATATCCATGAGCTGGGGGCATTATCCATGAGCTGGGGCATATCCATGTGTGAGCTGGGGCATATTCATGTGCTGGGGCATTATCCATGTGCTGGGGCATATCCATGAGCTGGGGCATTATCCATGAGCTGGGGCATATCCATAAACTGGGGGGTATATCCATGAGCTGCTGGGGCATATCCATGAGGTGGGGCATATCCATGTGCTGGGGCATTATCCATGAGCTGGGGCAAATCCATGAGCTGGGGCATAACCATGCGTGAGCTGGGGCATATCCATGTGCTGGGGCATTATCCATGAGCTGGGGCATATCCATAAGCTGCTGGGGCATATCCATGAGCTGGGGCATATCCATGTGTGAGCTGGGGCATATCCATGTGCTGGGGCATTATCCATGTGCTGGGGCATATCCATGAACTGGGGCATATCCATGAGCTGGGGGCATAGCCATGAGCTGGGGGTATATCCATGAGAGGAGCTGGGGCAAAATCCATGAGAGGAGCTGGGGCAAAATCCATGAGAGGAGCTGGGGCAGTATATCCATGAGAGCAGCTGGGGCAGTATATCCATGAGAGGAGCTGGGGCAGTATATCCATGAGAGGAGATGGGGCATTATCCATTATTACACTATTTGGTTCAGAATATTTTTTTTTCCTGTTTTCCTCCTCTAAAAACTAGGTGCGTCTTATGGTCAGGTGCGTCTTATGGAGCGAAAAATACGGTGTATATACGGTATATATAGGTTAGAATACTCAACTGTTTTGGATAATAATTCTATATAATTGGACCCATTTCTGTCACAAGTAACAAAATGTGCAAAACACTAGCAGTTAGATTCCAAGCCTGGTGTAAACATAACCAGAGCTCTGCTTAAGGGGTTATTCAGAGAGAGCCGATCTAGCCCTGAAATGTCACCGAACAGGGAATTTCCCTGTGCGGTGACATTACGAGGTCATTCAGCTATTCAGAGAGCAGGCAGTTTGCCAAATTTTGGTGAACTGCCAGCCAGTACGGTGCCTGTCTGAAGGCAGTGAAATCCCCCATAGAGAAGCAATGGTTCTCCTATAACCTCCGATCCAGGACCTGCACCTTACTGGCAATACCACAATACAAAAAGAAAGTGTCTCGATCCTCATTTTCCTACAGAGCACCACAATTATGGAATAACCTTCCAGAAGCCATCAAATCTTCCCCCAGTCTAAAGTCCCTTAAGAGCTCCCTATTAACATACCTCAATACAGAATGCACCTGTAAACATGTAACATAGTGACTATATTTCCTACATATTTATTTTCTGTTACTCTGTATATTTGTTTTGTGTTAATATCTTGCATTTTACTACTTTGTATTTCTGTAACCACTCAACGTTCTTGAACCCAGGACATACTTGAAAATGAGAGAAATCTCAATGTATTCTTCCTGGTAAAATCCTTTATAAATAAATTATAAATAAATAAATAAATGGTTAAGCCACCGGACAGGTAAAAAATGTAAAAAATAATTTGAAAGTGACAAAATTGAAACGCTGTTTGCAAAAAAAAATTACTGAATGAAAATGCCTGGAATTTACATATAAGGTCCTATGAATGATAATAAAATGGTCTGTTACAGAAAAAATAACAACTGCTTTTAAAAAAAACCAGAAAAAGATTTTGTAGAAAAAATTCAAGAAAAATGACTAAAAGAATCTAAAAAAATCAATAAATAAAGAGACTTTTTATAGCAGATTAAAATAATAAACAGTTTATTAGATATTGTATAAAAATGGGAATATTTTTAACATTGAAGCCTATGGGATTCGCCTGAATAAACCTGCTGAATGAAACCACCGAACAGCAGGCACTTCGGCAACTTTTCACTGCTGTTCGGTGTTCTCTGAATAGATTAACCATTGCTTCTCTATGGGGGATTTCACTGCCTTCTAACAGGCACCGTACTTGCTGGCAGTTCGCCAAAATTTGGCAAACTGCCTGCTCTCTGACTAGCCGAACAGCCACGAAATGGCACCGTACGGGGAAATTCAATGTTCAGTGACATTCAGGGCCAGATCGGCTCTCTCTGAATAACCCCTATAGTAAGGAAAGGTGAGAAAGTTAAGGTTGGACCTTAGGTTAAGGTTGGAGCTAAGATTTGGGTTTTAACTAAAGGTGAATCTAGAGTGAGAGGTTGAAACTAGAGTGCGGGTTGGAGACTAATTTGAGGTTGGAGCTTACTTTAGCGTTAGTGCTTGGGTTAGGGTGGATATTAGACATGTGCACAGCACAAAATTTCGTTTTGAACTAATGGATTAGTCCTAAAACGGAATTTATTTAGTTGCTAAAGAAATTTGTTTTCAGTTCTTTAGTATGAAAACTAATTTCATTCATCCGAAAACCAGTGGATACAATTACTATTGCAGTGGCTCCTCAGAGGGCTGAGATCGCTGCTTGTTACATTATCTCTCACTCTCCGCACACTATGAGCCATATTACATAGTTGGTGCTAACTTAACCAGAGCTGTTGTAAACTTCCCAGAGCCATTATAGCCTATGGAGGTTTTCAGTTTACAACAGCTCTGGTTAAGTTAGCACCAACATTGTAATACTGCCCCGTGTCAGGCAAAGCTGTTACAGTAACTGCCTGCTGCTCATCACAGCGCTCAGAGTTTCAGTAAAACTAGTAAATATTTTTATATATAAGAGGTTAGAACAATATTATTTCCTTGTTTTACTGAAACTCTGAGTTCTGTTACAGTCAGTTACTGTAACAGCTGAGCCTGATACATTGTACTGAGAGATAATGTAACAAACAGCCAATATCAGTGCTCACAGCCACTGGATTTAAAGGGCTAAAAAAAGGCTCCTCTCTGTATAATGTTTAGAACATCCTCCTGCATTAATTAATACCCCTCTCTGTATAATGTATACAACATCCACCTGCATTAATTAATACCCCTCTCTGTTTAATATATAGAACATCCTCCTTAATTAATTAATTTCCCTCTCTGTATAGAACATCCTCCTCAATTTATACCTTTCTCTATATAATGTATATAACATCCTCCTGCATTAATACCCCTCTCTGTATAATGTATTGAACATTCTCCTGCATTAATTAATGCCCCTCTCTGTATAGAACATCCTACTGCATTGGCATGTGGAGGGTGCAGAACTTCGGATGTTGCGATGTTGCGTTCTTCATTGCTGGTCTCCTTCACTCATCAATGTAATATCACAAAAAGGACTGAAACTAAAATGTAGTGCATTTTATTTTAGTTTCTTTCGTTTTTTGTACTGAGCAGTTTCGTTTCTCTTGAGTCATACGAAAACTAAATTATCCCAAAATTCAGACTAAATCATTTTAGTACTAAAACGAATGCACATGTCTAGTGGATATTAAGTAAAGTTTGCTGAGTAATTTAGGTTTGGGGACTACCCCAAACTACCTTACCCTCTTAACCCTATCTCTCGTTCTAACACTAACCATTACTCTTACCTTAATCCTAGCTCCAACTCTAATTTAGTCTATAACCTTAACTTATTCTACAACTATTACTTAAGCTCCTAACCGAAGTTCTATTGTTTTTCTTTACTCTTGATTATATCTTGATAAAATCTTAAATACTGAGACATGGGTGGTTGGTATACCAATTCTCAAAATATTTCCCAGAGATCTTACTGCTAGATTTTTCTTGGTAAACCCGAATAAATAAGTCAAGAACAAATTGTACTTTATATTGCTAGCAGTGCTTTCCTTCATATTGCAATAATTTGAAAATTGGTGGCAGGGACATACCGGGAACAGGAACCCAATATGCAGTAGAGGGTGCACACTCCTGCCAAACCACACTATGCAGAGTGAACAACGGGCATTGTGGGGGTTGTGTTTAGGACATACAGTTGTCTTCAAAATTATTCAACCCCCACTGAAATTGAGTGTTTTGGCCAGTTTGACATTGATTTTGATCATTCAGTCATCTTGCTTACAATTAAATCAAAGAGGCACGTGTAGGTCAGACAAATATAACATAACATTTATCATGAAATAACCACAAATGTCTTTTCTGTGCTCACATCATTATCAGTTTTATTCAACCCCCAAGTGACATTCAATCTTAGTACTTAGTACAACATCCTTTTACAGTTATAACAGCTTTTAAACGTGAAGCATAGCTTGAGAAAAGTGTCTTGCAGTGATCTACGGGTATCTTCGCCCATTCGTCATGGGCAAAAGCCTCCAGTTCAGTCACATTCTTAGGCTTGCGCACTGCAACTGCTTTCTTTAAGTCCCACCAGAGGTTCTCAATCGGATTTAAGTCAGGTGACTGCGATGGCCACTCCAAAATGTTCCAGCCTTTAATCTGCAACCATGCTCTAGTGGACTTGGAGGTATGCTTGGGATCATTGTCCTGTTGAAAGGTCCAACGTCTCCCAAGCCTCAGGTTTGTGACGGACTGCATCACATTGTCATCCAATATCTCCTGGTACTGAAGAGAATTCATGGTACCTTGCACACGCTGAAGCTTCCCTGTACCTGCAGAAGCAAAACAGCCCCAAAGCATGATTGACCCCCCGCCATGCTTCACAGTAGGCAAGGTGTTCTTTTCTTCATAGGCCTTGTTCTTCCTCCTCCAAACATAGCGTTGATCCATGGGCCCAAACAGTTCTAATTTTGTTTCATCAGTCCACAGAACACTATCCCAAAACTTCTGTGGTTTGTCCACATGACTTTTGGCATACTGCAGTCTACTCTTCTTATTCTTTGGAGACAGCAAGGGGTGCGCCTGGGAGTTCTGGCATGGAGGCCTTCATTCTGCAGTGTGCGCCGTATTGTCTGAGCTGAAACTTCAGTACCCACATCTGACAAATCTTTTCTCAGTTCCTCAGCAGTCACACGGGGACTTTTCTCCACTCTACGCTTCAGGTAGCGCACAGCAGTCGAAGTCAGCATCTTCTTTCTGCCACGACCAGGTAGCGTTTCAACAGTGCCCTTTGCCTTGAATTTGCAAATGATGCTTCCTATGGTCTCTCTTGGTATGTTTAACATCTTTGCAATCTTCTTATAGCCATTGCCCTTCCTGTGAAGAGTAATCACCTCTTCTCTTGTCTTCCTGGACCATTCTCTTGACTTCACCATGTTTGTAACCACACCAGTAAATGTCTAGAAAGAGCTGAGTATCACAGTCATTTTAAAGCTGCCTAATTGGTGCTTATTATGCTTTATTGCTGCTCCGTGACATCCACAGGTGTTTTCAATACCTGATTGAAAACACTTGAATGAACCTCTGTTCTTCAGAGTGGTAGTCTTTAAGGGGTTGAATAATTGTGTCAATGAAGAATTCACAAAAGAAACATTTACTACTGTATTACAAAACCAATTGATGTCATTTCAGTTGCATATGGTTCTTTAAAAAGTCCTTGTAGGATTTCATTCTGAATACAATTACAAATGTACACTAAATTCCCTAAAACCCTTTACAGCATTGGGGTTGAATAATTTTGAACACAACTGTAGGCACGCAGCTCCAATACATCATTCTTAGCAGGTGCTCAGGACTTGCGTAAAGTACTGTTGCGTTGCACAATTTGCGTCTGTTGCGTTGCACAATTTGCTGTTCTTACGCTACGCAAGTAGCACAGAAAAGCCTCAGGGACTTCTGGGTTCGGGAGTTCCTGTGCCAAAGAGGAGGATCTGTGCACAGCGAGGGGCAAAAGGTGAGTAATATTGGGCAAAATAAAAAAATAATAATAATAATTGGGCAGACGATATCAGCAGCCTCGGCCAAATAATGGCAAAAAAGAGAAACTCTAATTTTCAGTAATGTGTTCCTTTAATGCAAATGTACTCCAATTCAGGATATCTCTCTTGGAATATATCTTTTGAATGAGAATCATATTTGGGGAATACAATTTAATATATTGCCTCCTGTTTGTCCCCATAATTATTTTAAAAAAGTTATAATTTTCTAATTAGTCAATGCAGAAAGAGCGGTAATTAACTGAAACAAAATGGGAAAGACATTAGGAAAATGACTGGGAGTGGTATGAGTAAAAAAATAAACCCCCAGTGTTTATGTTGGACATGTACATGTTCAAACAATGTGCTTCATAAGTTATGGAAAATTATGATGGTTACCACTCGTCTGAATTTCATTAAACAATGATTCCGTCAGTTCAGTTTCTTTAAACATGTTGGGCCCTATTAGAATCTTCGCATTAAAACGCTCACGCAACACGTGAATTTGTGCGCCAAGCGTTAAACGTTAACGTGCGTAAATCAACATTGGAATTACAATCCTCGCAGATTTTTTCATCCGTTGAGCAATAACGCGCGTAAAACGGATGCGCACAAATGCGGGCGCAGCAACGTTGGGCGCAGAAATCAGTGTGCGGCCTGTTTTTTCACGCAATTCAGACAATCATAATTAAGAACCACAATTATCTCACGTTAAGTTTTTGCGCCTGCCAAAGTCAATCTGTGTATATATGCTGCAGCAATAATAAATGCACGCACAACTTCTCCATTCTATTGGTTTGTATGAGTAGAATGTGTAACTATACTTTGCTGCATTTTTTTTTTGGGCTGGTGTATTTGGTTTCGGCCAGAACGTTCAGATTTGCACACACACAGGTTTGCTTCTGAACAATGAATTAATTATTGGGAGAGTAGGGTGGGCTCCTGGGAATAGGACCTGCTTGCATATGTAGGACCTCATGCTCCGCTTTTTCCCCCTCCCCTGATCATTGAGTGAGGGGTAAAATCAAAGGACAAAAAACAACCCACCTGCTGTGATTTAACCCCTCACTCGTTAGCCTTATGTGCAGGAGTAAGTTTGGGGAACTGCGAAGCAGCCCACCCACTCTAATTCCAATTTCATGCAATACATCTGCAAAAAATCCCACAGATGAAATTCCCATGTGACAGGTTTTGTTTTATTGACTGAGGTTTCCTTTTGATGATTCTCGTTTGGGATGACATCTAGTGCACAAGCCCAGCAAATGCAGTCAAAGCAAGTGAAGTTTTGATGTACATAAATTAGCTGTTTCTCTTCTGATATTGGAATGCTGATGACACCTGCTGGTGAAACTTGATGAGTGCTACAATTTATTATGTTCCATATGCAATGCTAAAATGTTTTTGGACAAGTAATGAATACTAAGTTGAGTTCAGTTGTATTGGGGGTGCATTGAGTTTGGGTTTGCTCTAAGCACTGAAATTAGGACAAATGTTCACAACCTATTAGGGCCATTTATATCAACAGTAATGTAAGTTAGAACAAACGTAAAGTATCTGATTTAAACAAAGTGATTTTTAAGAATGTTTATCATAGATTAGAGACTCATTACTTAGAGTTTGCAACTCTGTTATAAGTCTGCACAATTCAAATATATTTGACCTCTAAAAGAAATGATACTAGGAAGAAATGCTGTCCCTCATCAACCTCCTGCCCTGAGCCCAGGCGTATTTGGCCTATGCAAGAATGCAACTTTGATTTCTACAATGCATGTATAACGTAATCGTATGCATAATCTTTCTTCAAGGTTATAAGCCATTAAAAAATTAATACTATTTCACAAGGAAAATTGGATCCCAACAAGTCAAATGCGCTTGCGCTTCTATTCATCTGACCTGCATCATCCAGTCATAAAACAACATAAAGAATTAAAAAGGTTCTTTGTTTTTTCACTACCGAGCTATCAGCTTCATTTGCTTCTCTTTGTGTCCTGCTGCCTACTGAGAAATGTCAGCAGACAATGGCCCCATCACCTGGTGTGAGCTAACCCTAGCGTCAACATGCTTTCGCGTTAGCGCCAGGTAAAATGAGTCTAGCGCCTGACCAACAGATTGTTTGCCTCTCACTACAAACGGGAAAAATCACTTAGCATGTTGTAATTTGCGATTAGTAGCGCACGCTTACTGTACTTACCGCATCCTATACTTAACATGGGGAGTGCTGGAGATCACTTGCGCTATTGTAACCAACAGATCACTTGGTGCCTGCGCTAATTTTTAGATGGACACTAATCGCTAAATTTTACCTACTGCTAAACTCTGGTATTAACTCCAAAAAAACACAAAAAAACAGGTCCTCACCAAAAATTAACAGGCAATTCACAGGCAATTGAAAGCAATGCAGCACAGGTGTTCTCTTGGCCCCATATACCATAGTGATGGATCTGGTCAGCAATGCCGTTGATGTTGCAGTAGGCTCTATTATGATATATATGGATGGATCCTTTATACACATATATCATATTTCTAATATATTGACTAATTTTATCATTTTATGCTGGGGGTTACTCATAGTATGTAAACGGTTGATTATTAGGGTGACCGTGTTGACCCTGTTTAACCTCCCAGGCGGTCTGATTATGACATTATTTTTAATGTCAAAGAGGTACATTGTTTTGCACGGGAATTTTTTTTTTTGCATCTCCCACCAGGTCCCATCCCCCTGCATCACGGTGCGCAAGGAAGGGAACCCAGAAGCTGCATGCGGCGATCGGCCGGAGGACACAGCAGGAGAACATCGTGGGAACGTAGGGACAAGGTATGTACAATTCCGAGTGTGGCTCAAGGTTACCATTTTTGGTACTGAAAATTAATCCCGAGCCACCGAGGATTACCTCCAGGTAGGTTAAAGGGACACATGAATAAGTCTGCCCTGAAATATGTATTATTTATATGCTACAGCAGGGAAATTATTGTCTCTCACCTGGCCTTCATTTTGGATCTGTTAAACTCATTGTAATGATTCTACATACTGCAGGGTGGCATTTATCATGCAATGCCCATCAGCCTTAATTAATATATGTGCATATAAACATGCGTAATATGGCCACCTTTGAGGATTTTAATAATGCACGGTGGAAGGGCTCTTCACTGGATGTGTTCATATTTATACAAGCCTGTGAGGGCAGAGGATAGGCACTGGAAAAAACTGTTATATCCTGCACACGAGCGCATTAGCGCTGGGTCTCAGACCGGGACTAAACGACCTTGTACATAGACTACCGTGGACAAGGTGATCTGTTGTCAGGCGCTACCTTTTATCAACTTGTGCAAAATTTTTGGCATTTTAGCTCACAGCAAGTGATAGAGCCCTATATGGGCTGAGTAATGTCAAATTAGCTATAGATGTAGCTGCTACTGATCTTAACCCTATAATCAAGGGAAAAAGGCTTTTTCCACCTGACTGCTAATATATCTGCCATTAAATATCCTGTTATATTATAAAGACTAAAAGGATTACTCACTAAGGGCCCTATTACATTCTTAACGCAAAAACGCACGATAAACACGTGTTGTTTTACGCAAAGCGTTGAACGTTAACGCCCGAAAATCACCGCTGGAATTACATTCCTCGCGCATTTTTTCATCCGTCGGGAAATTGCGCTCTTAAAACCAACGCGCAAAAATGCGCGCAAAGTACAGCAGAAATCAGTGAGCGCAATGTAATTTTTAACGCGAGTCCGTCAGACAAACGCATTTTGTGCGGACTGCGCACCACAGACGTACGTTCTGACAAAAGACAAGGTAGTGGCTGTTATTTTTGACGGATCTAGTAAAAAAAAACGTGTGCATCGACGTTCTCCATTGTGAATCTGCAGTTTGGTACAGTCAGGTTTTTACAATTTGCCGTTACCACCAGCTTTTAAAAGACTTTAAAATTATGCGCGCAAATGTTGTCCATTAAATTTTGCGCTAAGATTGTAATACCATGCGCACCAGTGCACAAACGCATTTGCGCTCACAATGTTAAGTATAGGATGCGTGCACTAAATTGCGCTCGCAAAGGGTTCACGCAGGGTCACTCGCGGTTAACGCGCATTTTGTTTGCGAATGTCGTAATATGACGTTCAGCGCAAAGGGTTTTGCCCCTCGCGTTAATGCGTTTTTGCGCGCGTGCACAATTGTGAGCGAAGATTGTAATAGGGCCCTAACTGTGGTTGTTTACCATTGTTGCAACTACAGTGAACTATGGGTAACCAGAAAAAGAAAATTCAAAAGTGGTCACATAAGTTGTAGCAAACAATGGGGAACAACAGTATCAGCGCTGTTCTTCTGTAAACTATAGTTTTTCTCTATTCATTGTTGCTCTACTCTTCTTTTCAACAATCATGAATATATTTTTAGGATTATAAAGTGGCACTTTCATTAAACTTCATTAGGAACAACAGTAAAACCAATGGTAAAAACAATGCTATACAACTTTAAATGAAACACCTGTGGGAGCCATGGTGAAATCTACATTAAATAACTGTGACAGAAACTGCAGTGGAAATCCCATTAGAAACTACATAGAAACCTGAGAACTACACTAGAAAACTTCAGCAAAATCTACGGTGGAAAGAATGGTGAAGTAACCCAAACTACGGTGCCTGTTCTATGAACTGTGAATTCATCAAAGCTGCGCCACACTGGATCCACTGTAAATTGCTGAAGTAAAAGTCTATTCTTTATTGAAAGAATGGTGATTAATGACTAAGCCATATTGCATTTCCGTTCTCAGTTTCTGTAATCTTAACCCATTCCTGCTGCTGGGCATACTATGCTGTCCCTGCGGTGGCTGGGCCATGAAGCCGCAGGGCGTATTGGTATGCCTCCTTGTCTTTGATAGGCCGCAACCACACCGCCCACCAGTTGGCTCGAGCGGTGCGTCATTTGCTGCAGCAGTACAGCTTGAAATAAAGTCGTCCCCCTGCAGCCAATGATTCGTGCAGCGCGTCATCTGCATGGACGGGCCAGAGGGGGGAGTTCTGCAGCAGCTGGCTACTGTCTAGTGGGCACACAACCAGCCCATCGTGAACGGGTTAATGCTTACTAATTTTATGTTTTCACTTCGCATGAATATACATGGAACCAGGGTTTTATTTCTGCCGGTATGCATCATTACTCAGTACCGGCACCTACCAGCAGGTCAGACTCTCCTCCGCTAGTATGCAGAGGATGTCTGCAACCCATGGTAGAAGTTCAGATCATGAACGCCAGCATTATTGCTGTGCAGCTCTGTGATACACTCATTCATTCTGCACAGTGCTTGGAGTTTTATTGCTCTGTGTTAAGCATGGGTGTGTCTTTGTGGCAATAGTTTGAGGGGGCAGCAGCATTTTATCTTTAGACCCAGCCAACACAATGTCAAGTCCAGGCCCCGGCTCTATACATGGGCTGCACACTGGCGTGCAACTATTTCTTAGCTTCATGCCAGCTTATGCTGTCTTTTCATTGTCTGCTTGCTGCCTGACGCTTTATGATGCTTCATGGTGAGTACTCCCAACTTTTTTCCTCGAAAAAAAACACTGCATGTAGCCATTTTGCTAAAATACTTGTAAACTTGCCCATTATAGTGGTAAAGCATAGTGGTAATCAAGAAATTTAACAGATTGTTAGACTCAATGTTGCTATTGTTTCATAGTTTCGATAAAACCGATGAACGGAGAGTGCTTGAGAGGAGAGAATTAAGTAACGCTTGCTATTGTACTTGGATTGTCTCTATATATATTTATAAATAAAAATGTAAATGCATATTTTCTTCAAACCAAATGGCAATTAATCATATCTCATTCCAAAATCTTTTTCAGTGTGTGGAAAGCCGCGTTTTTCCAGGTCTAAGCTGGCAAGAATTTCAGGTGGGAATATCGCAACGAACGGGATCTCTCCCTGGATCGCAATGTTCACACGGTCTGAAAGTGGAAGTCCATTCTGTGGTGGATCACTAATCGGTAAGAAAACCAAGACATAGCAATTAACATCTTTGTCTAGGTGCACAATCCACAACGGTAGTGTGATTGAATTGCTCCTATAAAATGGCTTAATGTCTTCAGAGAAAATGAGTGAGTTAATCCACTATGCCAGGGGTCAGCAACCTTGGCCTTCCAGACGTTTTTGAACTCTATGCTCACAGAGGCCCTGCCATCGAAATAGTAGCGGAGCATCATGGAAAATATAGCTCCAAAACATCTTGGGCTAAATTACAATCTTCGCGTAAAAATCATAGTGCAAAGCGAAAATCTTTGTGCCAAGCGTTAAAGTTTTGCGCACTCAAATCACCGCTGGAATTACAATCCTCGCGCATCTTTTCATCCGCCGATCAATATCGCGCGCAAACAGGACGCAGCCAAATGCTTGCGCAGTACCATCTCGCGCAAAAACAAGTGTGCGAACAGTTTTTTTCAAATGATTCAGCCAATCAGAATTAAGAACCACAATTATCTTACGTTAAGAAATTGCGCCTGCAACAGTCAATCTGAGCATATATGCTGCAGCGATAATACATGCACACACATCTCCATTTTATTGGTTTGGTATGTGTTGAAGGGGTAACTATACTTTGCTGCATTTTTGTACTGGGCTGGTGTATTTTGGTTTGGCCAGGTCGGTCAGATTTGCCATTAACACCAGGTTTTAGGAGTTGCTAAAATTATGCGCACAAAGGCTATACGTTAATTACCGCGAATAGATTGTAATACCATCCGCGTACCAGCGCACATTCGCATTTGCGCTCACATTGTTAAGTATAGGACGCATGAAGTACAGTAAGCGCGTGCAGGGTTCACGCAGGTTCACCCGCAGTAGACGAATGCGCGCGGTTGTTGCGCTGACTATGTAATACGGCATTCAGCGCAAATGGTTTTACCCCTCGCCTTAATATTTTTTTGCGCCGACGTTTGCGTGAAAATTGCGATTTAGCCCCTTGAAGGCCAATGTTGCTGACCCCTGTACTATGCAATAAATAGTGCAAAGTAATATTAGAATATGATGATGTGTGAGAGTAGGTTTTGCATAACCTTGTTGAAAAAAATATGTTGGGAAACTTTGAGTGAGAAGAATGCCCAGGGAAAAGGGTTGATTAGTAAGTATCCAGGAACCTAACATTTATAGTGATAATATAGTGATACTCTGTATATCCAGAAAATAACACTATATATGGAACACCAAAGGAATGCTAAATTATTTTGAGATTTTATGTTATTTGTAGAAAAACACAAGCTTATAAGATCACACCGAACCTGGATTTGTTGAAGGAGAGGTCTTAATCTTTAATGACTGAATAGAGTTAAACCTCAGGGACTTTATTTTCGTGACAAAAAAAATTACATTTCCAACAGTTGCTCGTATTCATTATTGTATTCAATAATTCATTATGATTCAAGAGAAACTGGTTTAACCTGTTTTCAAGAGCCCAATCCTTTTATAAAACAATAATAGATTTGAAGTTTAATTTGAAATTACTTACTTCAAGGTAACAAATGGATTGTCACTGCTGCTCACTGCTTGCACCATGAATTGAACCCAGAAAACCCCATTCTGACTCAATCTAGTCTGTTTGAGCTCTCATCCTTCAAAATAATACTTGGTAAGTAAAGTTTAAATGCCTGTTATAAATCAACACATTTCAACCAAATAATCTAACCTGATTGACTTCCTACACCCTACTTAAGTAATAGGTACAGGGTGTACATCTAAGGCTAGGGTCAGACTAGCGCAGTTTTAACGTGCGTTTAGCCGCACGAAATCACGGCCGTACTAGCAGCAAATGACGTCCAATGCCGGGGAACATACGACGAACGGCCGCACGAAAGTTCGTCCGCGCAACGCAAGTGGCCAACGAACGCATTTTTTCGAGAACGTCAAACCGCTACTACTGACGTACAGAGTGCGCTGCGGCCGCATAGCGGCGTGTGTGTGTGATTAGGAGACGTCAGACGCTGCTAATGTCCGGCTAACATAACGTCCAGACGCAAAAAGTGTTTTATTGATGATCCGTACAAAATCACAGACGAAAAGGTGCATCGTATGACCGCTGTCGCGTATTCCGGGAAAAAATACGTACGTTCGTTCGACCGCACTTTTTCACGGACGACGTGAAAAATGCGTTCGTCTGACCCTAGCCTAAAGGGGGGTATCACTGCGCTACCCACACAAAACATCAAGGAATTTGAAGTCAGATGCGGCCTTAGAGCAATGAAGAAGCCCAGGATCCTTTACTCTCAGTTCCCACAGCACAGAAATTAACATCAGTGTTATTTGACATTTCAGCTCCAGACCCTCAAAATATAGCCTAGAGAAATGTTAATTATTATGGAACCATCACACTGAATCTATCCTTAGCTGTCCAGAATCTAAAGTTACCTGTTTATACTCATCACGTTGCAGCACTCATGTCTCGTTCTTACAAATATGTGTATATACACTCATATAAATGCATATGGTTTTCTGAGGACTTCTTTTTTATGACTGTTTTTCTAACAGGCAAGCACAAAACATTTAAAAAGGACGACAGTGAACAAGTATCTACAGCTAAAAATATAATTCTTCATCCTGACTACAACAGCACTACTTTCCAGAATGACATTGCCTTGGTAGAACTATCAAACAAAGCTTATCTTGATAACTACGTGATGCCAATATGTCTGCCAGAAAAGCAAGTTCAAACAGGTTATTTGTTTACTTTTATACAGCACATGTTGACTAAACTATTGGTATAATTGTTTATGCTGGAGACCGAAGACTGAAAAATGGAGTTTATTGATAATGTATGTCTACCATAGGTTGTTGAACTCAGTGTTGCTGAGAAACAAGTTCACAAACTGCAGGACCTATTCCATGGGTGATATTAAGATAACGTCTGGAGACATAATAGAAAGCATTATAGAAAGAATCCAAAAGTTATCGCATCAACGCAAATCGCTATTTAGCCCTTGGCGCAAGCTTTGCTTGAATCTCGGGTATAGCATGTCCCCACTGTTAATTAATGTCTCTTATAACCTGTATATGGCATTAAATTGCGACCTGGAGTAAAGAATGAGCTATTGCATGGTAACTCCTTCTTCAAGACATACTGAGTCCTGGAACTTGGTGTTAAGTAATTTTGCTTTTGCACTAGCTCGTGACTAGTATGAGAAAGGGTCCATGGAGTCCGCTGCAAGTATCACTCTGAGCCTCCACTTTCTTCCAGGGCCAGGTTCTAACATAGATCCTCCAAAATAGGTGCGGTAAAGGGGATATGATAAGTAAAATCTGATTGAATTGATTTTTTCACATACCCTCTCACTTTCTGCTCCAGCCATGGAATAGGGACCTACATTTGCAAGTGCATACAGTGAAAATTAAATGTGTGAAAAGTGAAACGCTGCTTGCAAAAAAACTACTGAGCGAAAATGTCTGAAATTTACATGTGAGGTCCAATGAATGATAATAAAAAGCGCTGTTACAGAAAAAAGAAAGAGATTTAAAAAAATCCCCAAAAATGCCTAAAAGATCCTAAAAAATCTATAAATAAAGAGACTTTTTACTGCAGAATATTATAATGAACGGTTTATTAGATATTGAATTAAAACGGGAATATTTTTAACATTGAAGCCTATGGGATTCGCCTGAATAAACCTGCCGAATTAAGCCACCGAACAGCAGGGCAATTCAGCAACTTTTCACTGCTGGGTTTTGTTCTCTGAATAAACAAAGCATTGCTTCTCTATGGGGATTTCACTGCCCTCGAAAAGACACCGAACAGGCACCGTATGTGCAGGCAATTCGCCAGGATTTGGCAAATTGCCTGCTCTCTGAATAGCCGAATGGCCAGGAAAGGCAACCGTACGCTGAATTTCAGCGTTCGGCTACCTTTCTCCAGCAATTCGGAGCTCTTTGAATAACCCTGAAAGTTTTTTTTCCTGACTTTGTTGCACAATAGTCAATTTCAATAAGCATCATTAAATGCAAAAACTACAGCTTGGTTGAGGTAAATTTTAGTTATCATTACAAAGTTTGATAAACAGGACTATTCAGAGATAAGTGAAACTCTGGAGAACTTTTGGAGAAGTTAAAATTCTAGGTCAAGATAGCCAAACCAGAAAAATTCGCCCATTTATCTCACTTTCCAAATCAGCTATTTTGACCTAGAATTTCACGTCTCCAAAAGTTCTCTTTTCTATGAATAACCTTGAAAGTGTTAATTAGATTTTTTTTCATTTGGTTTTATTTTTCGTTTTAGATGAGCATGTGATTGTCAGCGGATGGGGCAAGCAGTTTCTGACAAAATTCCCTGATTATCTCATGGAGGTAAGTTTTTAAACTTCATCCAAACCTTTTGTAATAAGCAAGTACAGTCAGCGACAGACTGACAACTTAGGCCCACGTCAGACGTGCGCACTTTTTGCATCCGTCTGAACGCACTGTTTGCTGTCCGTTGTAGCTTTTCAAAGGAGTCAATAGAGGACAACACACAAAGCACGTGCGCACTTTTTGCACGTGCGCACTTTTTTCACGCGCGCAACGCGTGTTGCAACGGACGCCAAAATGGCATCTATGTGAAAAAGCTAGACGGACGTAGAAAAACAACTACATACAGTTTTTTTCCTTTTTCTCAACATCAGTCAAAATAAACTGATACAATGTAACCACAATCTCATCAGTTAAAAAGTATGTCCGTTACTGTGCGCAGTCAGTGCGCTCGTCTGACCCCAGCCTAATGGGGCCCCCGGGCTGTTGGCGATCATAGGAACCCCTTGTGCCACTTGGCCCATTGGTGAATCCATTGATTCCCTCTAGATTTACAGACAGCCATCACCCACTTATTTCAGCTAAGAATGCGCCGCATTACAGAAGGTCCCTTTGGGACATGTGGGAAGCTGCCAATCACTTTTAAGGGTTTATAAGATACTGTACAGAACTGATACACTTGGAGACACTGCACAGTACAGCGCTCCACAACAATAATACTCGCAGTAATGTGCAACGAATATGAGTGTTTCAGAGAGCTCCACAGCAAAAAAACTCACAGGAATGTGCGGTGTGTGTGATTGTATCACAGAGCTCCAAAGCAATACAACTCACAGTCATGTGTGGTGTATATGAGCATATCACAGAGCTCCACAGTAATAAAACTCACAGTAATGTGTGTGGGTATGAGCGTATCACAGAGCTCCACAGCAATAAAACGCATAGTAATGTGTGTGGTATGAACATATCAAAGAGCTCCACAGCAATAAAACTCACAGTAATGTGTGGTGTGTATGATGGCCTTTGGGCTTGGCTGGCACTGACCTAGGCCCAGACGCTGGATTGGACTGGGCCCTGAGGCTGGCCTAGGCCCTGAGGCTGGTTTGGGCTGGCCTGGGCCTATGGGCTTGGCTGGGCCCTGGGCTAGGCCCTGAAGCTGATCTGGGCCCTGAGGCTGGCCTTGAACCAGGGGCTGGCCTGGGCCTATGGGCTTCACTGGGGCTGGCCTAGTCTGCGGCTGGGCCTAGTTGGGCCGTTCAAATGTTCTGGACCCTGATGCTGGCCTGGATCTTTTGGGCTGTTCTGCGCCATGAGGCTGGCCTGAGGCACCCTTGAGGCTGGCTGGTCTGGGCCCTGTATTGGCCTGGTCTGGGCCTAGGCCAGTTCAGACCCCCTCGGCCCTCCATAATTACACTGAGCTGATTGGGCCCGTTCACTGTCAAGCAGCTGCAGGCTACTCACCGCTCTGACGTCTTCTGTCCCGGTATGGGACTGTCCTCTGGCTCTTCTTTCTCTGCTTCCACTTTCTTCTGTTCTCCTGCTTCTATTCTTCGCTTCTCTTCTCCCGCTTCTTTTCTTCTCTTCTCCTGCTTCTCTTCTTCTCTTCCCCTGCTTCTCTTCTTCTCCCGCTTCTTTTCATCTCTTCTCCCGCTTCTTTTCTACGCTTCTCTGCTGCCGCTGCTTCTTTTCTTCTCCCACGCAGTAGTGACATTGACCGTGCCTGTCTGCTGTTCTCTTCTATTGTGTGTGATGCGTGCATCACACCTGTCACACACGTGATTGGTATCATTGGAAAGCCTAGACTCGAGCTTGCCCAATGACACCTCTTGGGACTTTATGGGGTGAATAGCAAGTGGTACATTGGTCCAAAGTACCTTCACCTCTCCTTTCAGCATGTGTATTCGATGGATCAGTGTGTAATAACACACTGCACCATTGCCTCTACACTTCCTCCCAGCATGGGAAATTAAAAGGTGAGTAACTGAAGAATCATTGTGGGTGAAGCCTCTGCTTGGAGCAGATCGGTACCGAGCAGGAACACAACAGGACATGCATTGAGCATTGACCGCCCTCCGCGCTGGGAAGGGCATCCCCATGATGCTCCACGCAGGTCCAGACCCGGCAGCAAGCCAGGCCCCGGCCAGACCTTGGTCCCTGGCCAGGCCTGGGCCCTCAGCCCACGTCCAATCTGCCTGACTGCTCAGTCTACCCCTGGTTGTTGTATAGACTAGCATATATGCTTTTGTCACATATTTTCCTTCAGCTTTATGAAATATATTAATTTACATTTAGTTATTTAATTGTGTGTGAGTTTGATTTTCAAAAGGCACATCTTACACAAAAAATTGGTGGTGCCTGGTGCCCCCCATTACAAATATCACCAGTTGCTACTGCACTGCAGAGTCCACTGCAAATCTTGCCCAAATCATACATATACAGGGTTATGCAAAGAGAATCGAAAAGTCAACGCACGTTCGGTGACTTTTCGTTCTCTTCAATTCGGTGCAATTTGGCGATCACATTTCGGCGACCCTGTGGTGTATTCAGCAAGCACCACAGGGCCCGCCGTAATGCAGGGAAAAGTCGCCACAAACCCGCCGAAAACTCAACGCAAAAAGAGGGCGAACGCACACCGAAACCCGCAAAAACATCTGGATTAACCCACCGAAGACGCCGGAGAAACTCGAGCAGGAGCCGATCACAGCGCAGAGCAGCCGCCCGAGAAAGCCGACACCGCAGACGAAGTGAAGAAAAAAAAAAAACAGTACGCTTGAATGTTTGAAAAGTGAAACGCTGCTTGCAAGCAAACTAGTGTGCGAAAATGTCTGAAATTTACATATGAGATCCAATGAATGATAATAAAAAGGGCTGTTACAGAAAAAAGAAAAAACTATTTTAAAAAAACAGAAAAAGAGTTTGCAAAACAAATCACAAAAAATGCCTAAAAGGTCCTAAAAAATCTAAAAATGAAGTGACTTTTTACTGCAGAATTTTATAATGAACGGTTTATTAGATATTGAATTAAAATGGGAATATTTTTAACATTGAAGCTTATGGCATTTGCCTGAATAAACCTGACGAATTAAACCACCGAATGGCAGGGCAATTCGGCAAATTTTCACTGCTGGGTTTTGCTCTCTGAATAGCCGAAGCATTTCTTCTCTATGGGGATTTCACTGCCCTCAAACAGGCACCGAACAGGTACCGTATGTGCAGGCAATTCACCAGGATTTGGTGAATTGCCTGCTCTCTGGATAGCCAAATGGCCAGGAAAGGTAACCGTACGCTGAATTTCAGCGTTCAATTGCCTTTCTCGAGCAATTCGGAGCTCTTTGAATAACCCTGATATTCTTTTGTCAAACATTTTACACGATAGTCTTCTTTAGAACAATTTCGGTGCCGCCGAACGCTGTCAAATTGCAGCAAATTGTACCGTTTTTCGCTGTCAATTCACCTGTATTGAAGGTGACATTGAAGGAAGAAAGCGATATTGCTCATAATTCATTCACACATTTTGCACCTTCCTTCAACTTTATGAAATATATTAATATACATCATAATATATAAATTTATATATCTTGCCCATCCCACCCATTCCACTACCTACACTAGTGATGTAACGACTCTTCATATGTTTTAGGTTGAAATTCCTGTTGTGGATCATTTATTATGCAAAACCCGGTACAAAAACATGAACAGACTGTTAACTGATGACATGATATGTGCAGGATTTAAAGAGGGTGAGTACTTACTAACCATTCCAGTACCAAGGGCTTTTTTGCTAGAAAAAATATACTTTATTTGCATAATGTGATGTGTAGATAACACTGAAGGGTCTATTCACAAAGCACAAAATTGCGTGTAATTTCGGTGCATTGCGTTTCAGTCCATTTGAATGGACTTCGGCGATTCCATTTCGCCAAAAATACGGTGAATTCACTATTTAGCAAATGTTCACCATATTTTGCTGAAATTGGTGTTTCCGAAGCAGATAAGGGACGTCGACAAAAATTGGCGAATTCTGTTGAATTGCACTGAATTGGCATCAGAGAATTCCACCAAACTGAAAAAAAAGTTTCCTATTCTCCTAATAGGTGTTTAAATCAATACAAAAATGTCTAAACAACAAAAAAGGTCCTTTAAAAAATAATAAAAGGATCTGTTACAAAATAAAATAAGAATTTATAAAAACAATTTTTAAAAAAACAAAAATGTTGTCTAAAAAAAATACAAAAAGGTCTTTTAAAAATTTAAATAAAAAGGGTTTTTGCAAAAATTAAAAAGAATAAATGGTCATTTTTAAAGAAAAAAATTTAAATAAAATTGCTTTTTTAAATTGAAACCTGTGGGATTCACCTGTTTAAACCTGTTGAATTGAAACAACGAAATTCAGGGCATTTTGCTAGAATATCGGTGCACTTTGTTGTTCTGTGAATAGAAGACAAGTCTTCTTTGGGACAATTTCGGTGCCACCGAACGCTGCCAAGTTACAGCGAATTGTACCGTTTTTCGCTGTCAATTCGACTGTATTGAAGGTGACATTGAACGGAGAAAGAGATGTTGCACGTAATTAATTTTATTTTATTTTCAGTACGTGCATCATTTTATAATCAATACTTAATTTTGTATTATTTTGAAGAGTGTCAAAATCACAACACTTATATTACGGAATATAATTATAAAATGGAATACTGTCACTCTGAAGGTGAGAGAACACAATGACAAGTGAGGGTTTGATTAACAATTAAACATTTGATAATGGATTGTCTTAAAAGATGGTATAAATCTTTTGGAAAAACCCGTAATGAGCAGTGTGTATTTCCTTTGTTTTTCAGGAGGAAAAGATGCCTGCTCTGGTGATTCTGGGGGTCCAATGGTCACCAGGACCCAACAGACGAAACAATGGTTTCTGGCAGGGACAGTCTCTTGGGGAGTAGGGTGCGGAGAAAAAGATGTTTATGGTGTTTATTCCAACGTTTACAAGAACTTGGATTGGATTAAAACAAAAAGTGGTGTGCAGTATTAGCAGGTGTCTGTATCAAATCACTTAATTAACTGATTTTACAGTACCAATTTGAACTGACAAAAATACAGCTGGATTTTTCACAATACCAATGTTTCGCAGAAGGACTACTCGTTCAATAACTGAACGGTCACTGTTATTCATGTTCACAGTTTCTGCTAATTTCTCTTTGTTAAATAGGTCCAATGTTTGCAATTACTATTGCTAATTGTTTGCGTGTTAAAACCCATAGGGCCCTATTACATTCTTCGCACAATTTCGTCCGCGCAGCGCAATTTTTTTTGCGCACAGCAAAATTCATTATTGCACGAAAATTAACGTGGTATTACGATCTGAGCGCATTTTTTCGTCCGTCACGAATTTTCATGCGCAAAAACGACACGCAAAATTGAACGCGCATTAATGTGCATTTTTCGTGCTGGTGTATTTCATTTTGGCCAGAACAATCAAATTTACAGTAATCACCTGCTTTTCAAAGACGTTAATTTTTTTTTGCGCAAACGTCGTTTGTGCAAAGTTGTGTGGAGATTCTAAGACCCTTGCGCAAATACGCATTTGCACACGCGCAAAATAATGCGTGAGGAATGTAATAGGACCCATAATTGGCATGATAACACTTATTTTTTTATGAGACACTTCACCTGGAGGGACGCAACCTTCAACTGTTCTTGAACTACAACATCTACTACGAGCAGGGCAGCCAGGTAGCTGCTCACTACCTACGTGGTGGCATTTCCTAACCAAGATGAGACAGAGGGCCCTATTTCCTTCCCAACTTTAAAATGTGGATGCTAACGGGGAAAACCTGTGCCTGCATCCAGGGCCGGCCCAAGACAATGTGCTGCCTGGAGCACAAGATGAAATGCTGCCCCCTCCCAAAAAAAAAACCCCACGTGATTTGTATGAGCGTATCATGGAGCTAAAAACAGCAATAATACTCACAATAATGTGCGCTGTGTATGCGTGTATTAATATTATTAATAGCTCCCTCTGCACACCAATTCATACTAATATCGCCCTCTATGCCCCCAATTCATATTAATAACCACCTCCGCACACCAATACATATGAATTGGGGGTAGAGAGGGGGTCATTAGTATGAATTGAGGGTACAGAGGGGGCTATTAAAATTAATTGGGGGTACAGAGGAGACTATTAGTATGAATTGAGGGTACAGAGGGGGCTATTAAAATGAATTGGGGGTACAGAGGAGACTATTAGTATGAATTGGGGTACAGAGGGGGCTATTAAAATTAATTGGGGGTACAGAGGAGACTATTAGTATGAATTGAGGGTACAGAGGGGGCTATTAAAATGAATTGGGGGTACTGAGGAGACTATTAGTATGAATTGAGGGTACAGAGGGGGCTATTAAAATACTGGGTACAGTGGAGACTATTAGTATGAATTGAGGGTACAGAGGGGGCTATTAAAATGAATTGGGGGTACAGAGGAGACTGTTAGTATGAATTGGGGTACAGAGGGGGCTATTAAAATTAATTGGGGGTACAGAGGAGACTATTAGTATGAATTGAGGGTACAGAGGGGGCTATTAAAATTAATTGGGGGTACTGAGGAGACTATTAGTATGAATTGAGGGTACAGAGGGGGCTATTAAAATGAATTGGGGGTACAGAGGAGACTGTTAGTATGAATTGGGGTACAGAGGGGGCTATTAAAATTAATTGGGGGTACAGAGGAGACTATTAGTATGAATTGAGGGTACAGAGGGGGCTTAAAAAAATAATACTGGGTACAGAGGAGACTATTAGTATGAATTGAGGGTACAGAGGGGGCTATTAAAATTAATTGGGGGTACAGAGGAGACTATTAGTATGAATTGAGGGTACAGAGGGGGCTATTAAAATTAATTGGGGGTACAGAGGAGACTATTAGTATGAATTGAGGGTACAGAGGGGGCTATTAAAATTAATACTGGGTACAGTGGAGACTATTGGTATGAATTGAGGGTACAGAGGGGGCTATTAAAATGAATTGGGGGTACAGAGGAGACTGTTAGTATGAATTGAGGGTACAGAGGGGGCTATTAAAATTAATTGGGGGTACAGAGGAGACTATTAGTATGAATTGAGGGTACAGAGGGGGCTATTAAAATACTGGGTACAGTGGAGACTATTAGTATGAATTGAGGGTACAGAGGGGGCTATTAAAATGAATTGGGGGTACAGAGGAGACTGTTAGTATGAATTGGGGTACAGAGGGGGCTATTCAAATTAATTGGGGGTACAGAGGAGACTATTAGTATGAATTTAGGGTACAGAGGGGGCTATTAAAATTAATTGGGGGTACAGAGGAGACTATTAGTATGAATTGAGGGTACAGAGGGGGCTATTAAAATGAATTGGGGGTACAGAGGAGACAATTAGTATGAATTGGGGGTACAGAGGGGGTTATTAAAATGAATTGATGAGGATTATGGGGCGGATGATGTATAGATAGATAAGACTGTGATGTACAGGGAGATAAGTGGCTGCGGGATGAGAGGCTCCCCCTGTTCCAGAGGTGAGTGAGCTCATCCCTTCATGCTGTTTGCCCATGGCCGGCCCCTCTATGGCAGGCACATACCTGGTGGCCGGACCCTGGCCCGGCCGGAGTGGAGACGAGCAGCCTGCTGAAGCCCGAGGATCCGCCCAAACTTTTGCGCTGCCGCCATAGCACTATCTTCTTTGGAGGCCGGCGCATGGGACGCTGGGCAGCTACTGACGCCAGCCGAACCCGCCCAAACACATGCATCCAGCCGTGCAGGAATGGAAGAGCGAGATTAAGACGTATGTGTGGGCGTGGTCAGACGGCATCAGTCACTGCTCAGCGTCCCATGCGCCGGCCTCCAAAGAAGACAGTGCTGCGGCGGCAGCGCAAAAATTTGTGCGTATCCTTGGTCACTGCTCCAATGCGCCGGCTGCCAAATAAGATGCCCCGCCGGCGCTAAAAACAATGCAGCGGCACAAATTTGCCACGCCTAGTGACCCCAAGATATTTGCCACTCGGATCGACCGCTCCACACTGCACCATCATCAGGCCGGCCCTACCTGCATCCCCATTTTAACATTAGATTCTTGGCAGACGTTACTTCAGCACCTTGCCTCGGAACGAAGAGCTACCCTTGGTGATACTCGTGGTATCACTTCCGCGCGTATCATCTCCTGGAGTCCATAGAACTCTATGGAGGGTTGCGCTGCCGGACTGCGAACCCTGCACGATCTCGTTATCTTGAGACGGCATGGCATTGCAGAGTGTTTGCATAGGGAGATTGCGGATTATTTGTCCCCAGTCTCACACTGCTGACAGCCAGGAGAAGCAGCGGATCGAACCACCATTCTCGACCACGGGGTGAGAAGTGATTTACTGGGGGGGTTTAGGGAGTACTAAATGATTCTGTAAAAGCAGAATTAGCACCAGCTTTTAAGTGTATCTAAATTTTTGGTTAGCGCATCTGTGGGGTAATTAGCGCTAGGACTTTGTAATATGTTTGTTATCCTGACACTAATTACTGATTGCGCTACCCATACTTAACATGGATGCGCAAAGTACAATAAGCTTGCGCAAGCGAGTGCAATCACCGATGCGATAATGAATTTTTCAGGGGCCTAGCGTCAGGAAGGTAATATGGGTGGCATGCTTTAAAGTCACTTATCCTGGCAATAACGCTTACTCACCCGAGCGCGACTGTTAGCGTTCACTAGGGATTAGGGCCCAGAGTGTTTGTTCAGTTGCATATTTATTGACTTGTCTACACAGCATCGCTTTGGACAAATTTATTGACTGTTGAAATACTTGAATTAACTGTTATGAAATCACAACTTTAAACCAAAAGTCGACTTGAATAATACCTTTCTAGTGTCAAAACATTGCAGGGTTTCGGTATGAGAAATAATTTTGCCGAGGACTGAACCAAAGGACCTGTGCAATCATAAAAGTGCATATGATAAACTGATGTCATTATTATGATACAGAAGTGTGAGATGTAGCTGTAAAGTTTAAATGTGATGAGCGCTAACGAATGATGTTCTTAATGTTATTAATCCCTGTATAATTTGATTACTGTATAGAATTAGATTGTTTTAATTATTTAAATTAAATACACAATTTAAAAGTTTGGTTTATTTTCCGTTTTAATTACACATCATAAGAAAATAATTACATTTTGTATGAATCCATGAATTAATATTGAAGTACTTTCACAGAATTTTAGATGATTGTTGTTTAGGAACACTGTCTTGTAACCTAAAGTTTTATTTCTACTGCTTTCTTTTATTTCGACTGATTTGTTTCTCGAAATATGAGGATAGTGGACAAACGATTATCTACAATTTCTATACTACAAAAAAGCTACATTCATCTAGTAAGCTTAAAAATAGTTTGGGAATTGCCTTAATAGTATTTTATACTGGAAAATACATAATTCTCAATTTCTTTCTCTACATTTCCCCCCGCTTCTTATGTGTCACTGACATGTCCTATGCTGTGTTTTATTTACTTCACCACCCATGCACCCTCTGCATCCTTTTTCTTGCTGTAGAACAGAACACAATAATAATCCTCAGTTTCTTTCTCCACATTATCACCCACTTCCTATAGTGTTTTTCGTTACTACACTATTCCTGCACTCTCTAACAGGGTTATTCAAAGAGAATCGAAAAGCCACCACACATTCGGTGACTTTTCGTTCTCTTCAATTCAGTTCAATTTGGTGATCCCATTTCGGCGACCCTGCGGTGTATTCAGCAAGCACCACAGGGCCGCTGAAATGCAGGGAAAAGTTGCCGAAAACCTGCCGAAAACTCACCGCAAAACAATGGCGAACGCACACCGAAACCCGGAAAAACATCTGGATTAACCTGCCGGAAAAACCCGAGCAGGAGCCGATCACACGCAGCGCAGCCAGCCGCCGGAAAAAGCCGACACCGCAGACGAATGGAGTGAATAAATTAAAAAAACTGTTTGCTTGAATGTTTGAAAAGTGAAACGCTGTTTGCAAAAAAACTACTGAGCAAAAATGTCTGAAATTTACATATGAGGTCCAGGGAATGATAATAAAAAGCGCTGTCACAGAAAAAATAAGTAAAGTTAAACCTGTCGAATTAAACCACCGAATGACAGGGCATTTCGGGAACCTTTCACTGCTGGTTTTTGTTTTCTGAATAGACAAAGCATTGCTTCTCTATGAGGATTTCACTGCCCTCGAACAGGCACCGTATGTGCAGGCAATTCGCCAGGATTTGGCGAACTGCCTGCTCTCTGAATATCCGAATGGCCAGGAAAGGTAACCGTATGCTGAATTTCAGCGTTCGGTTACCTTTCTCCAGCAATTCGAATCTCTTTGAATAACCCTGTAAATAATATTTTTTGCTGTATCCCATACTGTGAAATGCTTCTCAGCCTCCTTTTTCTTTTTTTATCTAGTCTGTGTCCCATTTCTCCTCTGTTTCAAAAATAATATAAAAAAAAAATTGTTATCAAAAAGTCACAAGAAACAAATAAAGCATAAAGTAATACAACAAAAAAGAGGTACAGTGTAAATACGTTAGGCTATAACATGCAGGGCCGGATTAACATAGGGGCAGATGGAGCAGCAGCTCCAGGCCCATGCCCCAGAATAGGCCCACAGAAAGGATAAATTTGTCTGCATTGATAGGCATTTGGACCACTATATCTCCACCTTCATAGCAGCTACAGGGTCATGTGAGGTATCACTGGAAAGGTCAGAGCATGGCCTTTCCAATGATACCACACATGACCAGGTTTTATGTAACAATAAATATAAAATAAGTATTTCTTTATTTTTTATTTTTCTTTCTAACACAGCAATATTTTTCAATTATAAAGGGAACAATGATGCTGCATTAACTCACCATATCATTTTTCATGTCACTAACAAGTGTGGAGGTGATGGTACAATCCATTATTATGGATTGTTACATCAAGAACCTAAACCGCCACACTGCAGGGAAGTGCACTGGGGGGCTTTGGAACCCTGCGCCACTAATCTTTACACCTTGCAAGGTCAAATGAGGCATCAGACAGGACAGAGTCTGGCCTTTGCATTGATACCAAACATGACAATGTAAAATCTAAAAGAAAAAGAAAACAAAAAACTTTTTTATTTATTTTTTGTTCCAAAGCGATGGTATTGTCCATTTGTCACATATAAAATTAGCAATACCACTGCCATTACTCACCTTCTCCTTTCCCACGCTGGGAGCAAGGTCAGTGTTTTATACATAGTCATATTATTCATAAAACACCATTATCCAAAACACATGGGAAATATCAAATTTTTGGGTTAAAATTGTATATTTTCTCCTCAGAAAAATGCAGTTATAGGTTCCCATCTATTTATTTTTTTTAACAAGAATTCCCTATAGAATATATATAACCAGAGGTTTGAATGATAAAATATGAAAAGATTATTTTACACGCTGTGATGATTGAAATCTGAATGGAAATTTACTCACACCGTATCTGCCTGGTAAGAAATACATATATATGCAATATTAAATAGCCTAAAATATGTTGTCATTTCACTAAATTCCAAAAAAAGCCACCGAAATATTCAGCTCCAGGCCCACAGAGATCTTAATCCGGCCCTGATAACATGACATCACAAGCTTACATCATATTACATAATAAATCCCCAATAAAACGACTAATAAAGAATGTATATGGCCATCATAATGTACGAGGGCAGCAGTTATGAGAACGCCAACCCTTCTTCTTTATAAGTAGCATAAACATCAAAAGACATAAAAGGATGCATTTGCTTTCCTGACAGCAGGGGATGCAGTTGAATATCAGTAGGTCTCCCATCAGCCACAGGTTTCAGTCAATAGGAGTTCTATTGTTGCCTGTGGTTTTTCATGCTGTGTCTTTCGTTCACTCCATTTTCCATCCTATACACATATCTTTTTGTAAAGGTGATAATCCATTATTATAATGAGTAACTCTGGTTACATTTGCTGGATCGCTATGGCTAGTTGTTATCAATAACAATAAGAATATGATACCCTGGCATCCTAACTTATTATTAATATGATTGCCATAAAGCTTGTTTATCATTTTTATTTTCCATTTTGAAGTCATCTACATTTCTTGGACAGCTATTCAGGCATTGTTATTTTCATTGTACTTAATATGAACACCTCAAGTGATAGATGAACATAGGCAGAGGAAAAAGAACCAAGTTGAAAATAGTAATACTAAAACAATTCTTCTTCTCTAGAGCATTTCCCCATCTTACACGCTTCACACAAAGAAGCTTCATGGGGTTTAGTAATCTTCATTTCACGAAAGTAATCAACTATGTCTATGTCTTCTTTGTAACAGTTTCTCTTTATTTTATTTATCAGCCTCATCAGGACTTCTTCCTTTTTGTCTCTTGCAAATGATCCTGTCAGCATTATATCATTTTTGCAGCTGCGGCACACCTGTCTAAAGAGTCGTAGGCGGACTTCCCCACGTTTATGTTCAACAAGGCGGTAATGGAAAGTGAGAGAGACCTTAGCAGAATTCCAAAAATTGCGGCAGCTGGGACATCTGAAACTGAGACAGGTTAAAAAAAAAATCCTGTTATTATATAACTTCATCAAGATCAAATCAAATGCAGCTGTCAGTTCATAGTACAACACATAGTAATCCCTTAACCCCTTAGTGACCGGGTGGTTTTACACAAATCCGTCCTTTAGTGACCGCTGCTGTATTTACGTTTGTGCGCTGTTCGTGTTCAGGTCAAATTTTCCTCTTACTCGTTTATACAACCCTCACATATTATACACCGTTTTTCCCGCCATTAAATGGACTTTCTAAAAATACCATTATTTCCATCATATCCTATAATTTACTATAAAAAATATATGAAATGATGAAAAAAATGGTAAAAACACACTTTTTCGTAATTTAATCCCCTAAATCTACAATCACCAAAAAAGACCCTGGCTAAATAGTTTCCGAATTTAGTCCCGAGAACAGAAATACCCAATTTTTACATGTTTTAGATTTTTAACCCCTTCATTGCTTAGCCAGTTCACCTATGTGCGCTGAGCTCATTCTGACTGTTTTATGCGCATCATTTTTAGATGACAGCTAGGTCCTATTTAACAAAACCTCCCCAGACAATTTTTTTTTTTTTAAAAAACAAACAAATTTTATTTAATTTTTTTATTTACTTGTATTTTTCTTTTGTTTAGCTTTTTATTAACACCGAACCTAATACAATGATGTCCAGCATGACCCTCTAGCTGCCACAGATCGGGAGATAACGGGATCCAAAGGATCCCCCTATCTCCCCTTGGCAGCTAGGGGGTTAACTGGCCTACTGACATCTTCACACATATGGTGGGGATGTCAGTGGGTAGGGGGTGACCTGGAGGCTTGGCCGACATCCACAATGTCAGCCCCCTCCAGGTTTGAATAGAGATTTGGTGCAAATTTGCACAGAATCACGATCCGGCAGCGAAATGATTAATGCTGCACACCGCGGTGCAACTTGCAGTGCTCTATTTTCAATGGTTGGGGAGATAGAGGGCTCCGAAGGAGCCCCCCCTCCCCCCCATTGATTTCAATGGGGGCGCCTGCTGATGATGTCACCACACAGCGTGGTGACGTCATTGAGCTCGCCGGCCCATCTAGATCACAGGGGCAGGCTTCCTCCCTGCCAGATCTGCGAGGGATCCAGCGAGGGAGGTAAGTATCGGGCGGGAGGAAGATTAAGAGCCGCTGACGTATTATGTACGTCCGCGGGTCTAAGGGAGACCTGTGGGCAGGACGTACATAGTACAAAGCAGTCCTTAAGGGGTTAAGGTTTGTTCAACTAAGGTTAAGAAGAAATTGAGGTAATACAGCTTAGGTTAATTTGCAGAAGTAAAACTTCTGTATTTTTCTGCAATTCTTCAAAATTAGCAATATATTAATGTTAGATAACTTTTACAGCTGTTCTTATTTTGCAGTACAGACATTACTCTACAGCAGGGGTCTCAAAGTACTGGCCCGCGGGCCATTTGTGGCCCTCAGACCAGTTAAAAGTGGCCCCCGGGCTCAGTGAGAGTCAGAGATCATGCTCTGACATAAATTAATGAGCGAAGGCCGAGTCTTTCACGTGGGCGGCTCCGTGGCTGTGTTGACGGGTCTAGCATTCCGATGCAGAAGAAGGTTTTCCTCTGACCCTGCAGGTAATAAATCATTCCTCCACAGGTTCCCCAGGGATAAAACAGTTTGAACCCCTCAGTATAGTGTTGTGGGCAAACAGTTTTTAATTATTACTATGAATAAAAATATTAAATAAATAAAATAATGTGCGATAAATATACAGCTCATCAGACAGTGCTGTGAGCTGTTTAATTCTATTTAACGCACGTCTCCCATACTGGTCTTAATTAATTTATAAGGTCAGTATGGAAGATGTGCCATAAATAGAATTAAACAGCTTGCAGCACTGAGGACCAGTATCACAAAAGGGGTTATTCAGAGAGCACTGAAATATCCCTGATATTTTGGTGCTCTCTCGTTCTGTGTGCTTCGGCAAATTCATTTCAATTTTCCTAAAGTGCGCTGAGCTGCCAAAAACCTCAGACAAGCTGCTGAATGCCAACAAGCTAACTGCTGAACGGGTAAAAAAAAAATGAACTGCTATTCTTCAAAAGGTGTTTAAAATCATAAAAATGCATGGAAATGTGAGGAAATAATAAAAAAGGTCCTTTTAAAAAAAATAATAAAAAGGTCTGCTACAGACTAAAATAAAAACGCTTTGTAAAAACATGGGAATCAAAAATTTTGTCAGAAAAATACCAAAAATATGTTCAGAAAGATAAATAAAACGATGCTTTGCTGTAAATCCAGTAAGTGTCCTTGGGCGAGACACCTAACGGTACATACTCGCCGCCCAGGACATACTTGAAAACAAGAGAAATCTCAATGTATCCTTCCTGCTAAAATACTTTTTTAATTAAATTGTTAAAAAAAATTGAGAAAGTAAAAACAAAAATATTACTCTGATGCTCTCATATACACCGCACATAACTGTGGAGCTCTGTGACGCCTTCATGCACACTGAACATTACTGTGGAGCTCTGTGACTCCGTCATGCACACCGCACATTACTGTGGAGCTCTCTGATGCCCTCATAAACACTGATTGCACATTACTGTGGAGCTCTGTGACGCCTTCATGCACACTGCACATTACTGTGGAGCTCTGTGACTCCGTCATGCACACCGCACATTACTGTGGAGCTCTCTGATGCCCTCATAAACACTGCACACTGTGGAGCTCTGTGACTCCCTCATGCACACCGCACATTACTGTGGAGCTCTGACGCCCTCATGCACACTGCACATTACTGTTGAGCGCTGTGATGCCCTCATACACACTGCACATTACTGTGGAGCTCTGTGATGCCTTCATACACACCGCACATTACTGTGAAGCTCTGTGACACCCTCATAAACACTGCACATTACTGTGGAGCTCTGTGACGCCCTTAGATACACCACACACTTAGAGCACCAGAACTTCTAGATCTGCAATGCAGCACTGACGCACAGGGATGCACAGGGAAACCCAGAAACGATAGCTCAGTTTTTGAGAGTTACCAGCTACCTTTTCCGGAGCTGTCCAAACGTGTAATGTGCTTATTTGGAAGTACATACCTGTGTGAAAAATTATTCTCAGCTATGAACGTTAACAAATCTAGAACCTTGTCTAGGCTAACTGATGCCCATTTCTAGGCTGTTAGGGTTTCAATTGCTAACTCACTTAAAGCAGACTTGGCTCATCTAATGCAGAGCAAACACTGCCAGGCATCTGGCATTAAGCAGTGACCACACACACACACGTGTATATAGTTTAATGTTGTTTTTGAAGTTTGACATTTTGCATTCCCCCATGGGATATGAAAACTTGTCCTGTGGCCCTCAGGTAATTTGAGTTTGAGACCCCTGCTCTACAGTAACCCCTAGACAGTGACTTTAGCACTATAGCAGAAAATGTGATTTAAATTTATATTGTTTAATGTATTCTTATTCTTAACCCCTTCACTGCTGAGTCATTTCACCCCTGTGTGTTGAGCTCATTTTGACCATTTTGTGCTCATCATGTTTAACCCCTTCACTACCAAGTGATTTCCAGGAACCTTTGTTTTTTTTTGTTTTTTTAAATACATTATAATTATTTAAAAATTAAGATATTTAGAAATACTCCCAATGATTTGTTTACTGTACTAACATATTTGGCCAGTAGATGGTGCCACCTACTGCCAAATTGAGTTACAGTTGCAGTCAGAGGTTCACTGAAACAAATGTATTGGCTTGCTGATGTCACGATCAGCCACAATGGCGGTACCTGGCATGTGCCAAGTAGGGCCCAGGTAAGAGGAAAAGCCGCTATATGCAGAGATGCGTGACACAACGATCAGGAAAAGTAAATAAACCACAGTAGACACTGGGGACCTCTGCACGGCTAAATACCAAAGGAGCCCTATACTGATAGATCGGTCCTTAGAGTGGCCGAATCTGCACTAATAGAAAAAGGTTACCTTGTAGCCGTGCAGAGTCCTGGGAAAACACAGACACCTGAAGGAGAATATACTCAACAACTTGCAGGGCAGGACTTCAATATACTAAAGCCGTGGTCTACAGGGACACACAACATATAATACGATAAGCACAGGACAGCTAGGGATATCCAGAAGAGTGGTCAATAAATAAGCCAGGGGTCAAAACCAAAACGTATACCTTGAGCCAAAGTGGGGATATAGCACCAGAGAAAATCCGTCAGCCAGGCCAGAGGGTCAATACCAGGAAGTCAATCAGAAACCTAGAACTCAGACAAGGGGGAAACACTGAGATAGAACTAGGATGGAAAACAGGGAGCTCTCAGGAACAAATCTGTGGCTGATGTGAACCAGGATGCAAGAGCATGGTGATATGGGCCCATGGCTTTATATAGGGGAGTAATCAGCCCATAATCACCAACAGAAGCTCAACGAGCCATGAACTTAACCCCTGAGCTGCATGTCAGGGAAAGCAGCACAGGGAAACACATGGAAACACAGACATAAGGAATACAGAGGGCAGGGAGACAGGGTTGGAACGTGGGAACGTGACAGTAGCCCCCTCCAAAAAAGGTGACCTCAGGGAACCTAAAACAACAAACATGACAGACAGAATCAGGAAACCAGATCACGAACACCATTCACCAAAGTCCTTTGAGGTCCCACTCAGAGTCGCCATCCTCCTCCACAAGACGCCCCCGTCTATGAGGGTTCCTTTGAATGGCCACCCAGTGGTCCTTCCTGAACACCAGTCCAAAGGGCGACTGCACATAGCCCTCAGGGACATGACGGGGTAGGGGGATCTTGGCATCAGTTAGACTGGACATAGAATCAGTGGGACTAGGGTTAGACACCTTTTCCCGTCTTCTCCTTGAACGAGATCCAGAACCGGCGACCACCCCACACGACACGGCAACAGTGGGAGTAGGCTCGCCTACCTGTGCCTTACCATGAGGTTTGGAAACCTCGGACTCTCTGTGGGGCATGGGTACAGTGGTGTTGCAATGTAGCTCTGGCACTGCTGACACACAGCTTGACTGGGTTTCTGGCACTGCTGACACACAGCTTGGTACTGGCACACAGCTTGGGACTGGCACCGCTGACACACAACTTGACTGGGTTTCTGGCACTGCTGACACACAGCTTGGCTGGGTTTCTGGCACCGCTGACACACAGCTTGGTACTGGCACACAGCTGAGACTGGCACTGCTGACACACAGCTTGAGACTGGCACCGCTGACACACAGCTTGAGACTGGCACCGCTGACACACAGCTTGACTGGGTTTCTGGCACTGCTGACACACAGCTTGGCTGGGTTTCTGGCACCGCTGACACACAGCTTGGTACTGGCACACAGCTTGAGACTGGCACTGCTGACACACAGCTTGAGACTGGCACCGCTGACACACAGCTTGAGACTGGCACCGCTGACACACAGCTTGAGACTGGCACCGCTGACACACAGCTTGAGACTGGCACCGCTGACACACTGCTTGAGACTGGCACCGCTGACACACAGCTTGAGACTGGCACCGCTGACACACCGCTTGAGACTGGCACCGCTGACACAGCTTGAGACTGATTTAACTGGAAGCTTGCCAGCCACAGGCGTGACAACCTCACTGCCAGAAAAAGGCAACATAACAGCGCTGCTACACTCCAAGATTGCAGGTCTCCCGCTGGACAACATGATTGCGGTTTCCCCATCAAATTCCTTGGTTGTGACTCCATCGCCAGACCCCATATTTGCGGCCTTGCCACCTGGCACTATGAGTGCGGTGGGTAATGCAGAGAAACGTACAGCACCGCAGGTAATACAGCCTGTAACAATCTTACGCCCTGGACCACCATTAGGGTGTCTGGCCGTTTGGCGAGACCGCGTAAGAGAGGTAATAATGGGATTAACCTCCATAGCTTCAACCTCTGGCTCCCTGGCCGAGAAGGAGTCAAAATCCATTTGTGCCACGGGACCAGAAGAAGGGGAATACTCGACTGGGTCTGAGATGTCAGTTGCCCCCTCCACAGACCTGGTTACCCCTGGAAGGGCTCTCCTAGGCCTGGACGGTAAAGGGGGTCCGACCTCGGATACCTGGCTGTGACTGATACCATCTGACCCATTGTCGGAACATTCAGCAAGGTTATTAACATCAGTTGCCCCCTCCACAGGTCTGGTTGCCCTAGGAAGGGCTCTCCTAAACCTGGACGGTACAAGGGGTCTGATTGCTTTGGATTTATAATGGACCCTGGCTTTGTTGACCCGACTGTGGGACGTGGGCACAGCGGGCACTTTGCCAGCCTCAGAACACACTGGCATCTTGCCAGCCTCAGCGCGCACTGGCATCTTGCCAGCCTCGGCGCGCACTGGCATCTTGCCAGCCTCGGCGCGCACTGGCATCTTGCCAGCCTCGGCGCGCACTGGCTTGAGTGGGCACCATGATATAAAATGCAATGAACTGGCACAATAAAAGCAGAGCTTGTCAGTTCGCCTTCTATTCATTTCCTCAGGGGAAAGTGGACCATGTACCCTGCTTTCTAGAACAGCTTGATCTTTAGAAGGGAGAAAAGTAGTGTCCATTAACCCCTTCCACTTAGAAATGAAATCCTCAAACAGCCGCAGCATGGATTCAAACAAATTACGCAACTCTGCGGGCGTTATGGTTGGCTCTTGCATTATGTCACGATCAGCCACAATGGCGGTACCTGGCATGTGCCAAGTAGGGCCCAGGTAAGAGGAAAAGCCGCTATATGCAGAAATGCGTGACACAACGATCAGGAAAAGTAAATAAACCACAGTAGACACTGGGGACCTCTGCACGGCTAAATACCAAAGGAGCCCTATACTGATAGATCGGTCCTTAGAGTGGCCGAATCTGCACTAATAGAAAAAGGTTACCTTGTAGCCGTGCAGAGTCCTGGGAAAACACAGACACCTGAAGGAGAATATACTCAACAACTTGAAGGGCAGGACTTCAATATACTAAAGCCGTGGTCTACAGGGACACACAACATATAATACGATAAGCACAGGACAGCTAGGGATATCCAGAAGAGTGGTCAATAAATAAGCCAGGGGTCAAAACCAAAACGTATACCTTGAGCCAAAGCGGGGATATAGCACCAGAGAAAATCCGTCAGCCAGGCCAGAGGGTCAATACCAGGAAGTCAATCAGAAACCTAGAACTCAGACAAGGGGGAAACACTGAGATAGAACTAGGATGGAAAACAGGGAGCTCTCAGGAACAAATCTGTGGCTGAAGTGAACCAGGATGCAAGAGCATGGTGATATGGGCCCATGGCTTTATATAGGGGAGTAATCAGCCCATAATCACCAACAGAAGCTCAACGAGCCATGAACTTAACCCCTGAGCTGCATGTCAGGGAAAGCAGCACAGGGAAACACATGGAAACACAGACATAAGGAATACAGAGGGCAGGGAGACAGGGTTGGAACGTGGGAACGTGACAGCTGAATGTCCGATGTAAGGACTCCCAGTTAGCTGATTTTACACAGTTTTAGCTCTTTGGTCATTATGTTCACAAGGCTAAAATTTTCCTTTGCTTTTGGGCTGCAGAACATCAGATCGAGATATCTCGATATCTGGGTGCCGGATGGTGCCTTTGCAGCCTGAGATATCTTGATCTCGGTAGTGAAGGGATTAAATGCAATTCAAAATCATGTTTTATTGTAGGACCCAGACAAATTATATATCCTTATTTTAAGCAAATTAATAATATATCATTATTATATGTATATGTCATATCCTGCCAGAATGCTATAACAAAAAACGTAAAAACAAAACGTGAATTTCCATTCAGATTTCAATCATTTAGCGTGTTAAATTATTTTTTTTTATAATTTATCATTCAAGCCTTTGTGGTTATATATTCTATGGGATACTATTGTTAAAATTTTTTAAAAGGGAACCCGTTACTGTATTTTTCTGAGAAAAATATGTGATTTTAGCTAAAACTGCATAAATGAATTTTTTTGTAGTGGGAAAGGAGAAGGTTAGCTACTGGTAAACTCCTCAGCTCGAGGAAATATCCCTCCTTATGTGCAATTAAAACATTATCTTTATTCATACAAAGTTAAAATTAACTCTTTATTGATTAAAACTATTCATCCAATGACCGACAGTGACTTGCCTATGGCGATTTAACACCTTGGTTAGGATACTTAGCTGAGTTGATTACACGTAATTATTAAATATACAATTGGTCTATGAAAATGAGGGTTATAACCCAATGGTGCGATAGTTGTGACCCGATATCAAGGAGTATTAGGGCCGTTCAATTGTAACCGCTAATGAACCTATTGTGCATATTCATTGCACAATAAATCTACCAGGTTCAGTACCATAAACAATGTGTGCCAAAATGACCAATAATTAATAGCTGTAAGTTGATTGGTACTTCTATTAATTTATGATGGAACCATGGATTAATTGTTATACAGTCAGGTCCAGAAATATTGGGACATCGACACAATTCTAACATCTTTGGCTCTATACACCACCACAATGGAGTTGGAATGAAACCAACACAATGTGCTTTAACTGCACACTGTCAGCTTTAATTTGAGGGTATGTACATCCAACTCAGGTGAATGGTGTAGGACTTACAGCAGTTTGCATATGTGCCTCCCACTTGTTAAGGGACCAAAAGTAATGGGACAGAATAATAATCATAAATCAAACTTTCCCTTCTTAATACTTGGTTGCAAAACCTTTGCAGTCAATCACAGCCTGAAGTCTGGAACGCATAGACATCACCAGACGCTGGGTTTCATCCCTGGTGATGCTCTGCCAGGCCTCTACTGCAACTGTCTTCAGTTCCTGCTTATTCTTGGGGCATTTTCCCTTCAGTTTTGTCTTTAGCAAGTGAAATGCATGCTCAATGGGATTCAAGTCAGGTGATTGACTTGGCCATTGCATAACATTCCACTTCTGTCCCTTCAAAAACTCTTTGGTTGCTTTTGCAGTATGCTTGGAGTCATTGTCCATCTGCACTGTGAAGCGTTGTCCAATGAGTTCTGCAGCATTTGGCTGAATGTGAGCAGATAATATTGCCCGAAACACTTCAGAATTCATCCTGCTGCTTTTGTCAGCAGTCACATCATCAATAAATACAAGAGAACCAGTTCCATTGGCAGCCATACATGCCAACGCCATGACACTACCACCACCATGCTTCACTGATGAGGTGGTATGCTTCGGATCATGAGCAGTTCCATTCCTTCTCCATACTCTTCTCTTCCCATCACTCTGGTACAAGTTGATCTTGGTCTCATCTGTCCATAGGATCTTGTTCCAGAACTGTGAAGGCTTTGTTAGGTCTTGTTTGGCAAACTCTAATCTGGCCTTCCTGTTTTTGAGGCTCACCAATGGTTTACATCTTGTGGTGAACCCTCTGTATTCACTCTGGTGATTCCTTCTCTTCATTGTTGACTTTGACACACATACACCTACCTCCTGGAGAGTGTTCTTGATCTGGCCAACTGTTGTGAAGGGTGTTTTCTTCACCAGGGAAAGAATTCTTCATTCATCCACCACAGTTGTTTTCCGTGGTCTTTTGGTGTTGCTGAGCTCACCGGTGCATTCCTTCTTTTTGAGAATGTTCCAAACAGTTGTTTTGGTCACGCCTAATGTTCTTGCTATCTCTCTGATGGGTTTGTTTTGTTTCTTCAGCCTAATGATGGCTTGCTTCACTGATAGTGAAGGCTCTTTGGATCTCATCTTGAGAGTTGACAGCAACAGATTCCAAATGCAAATAGCACACTTGAAATGAACTCTGGGCCTTTTATCTGCACATTGTAATTGGGGTAATGAGGGAATATCACACATCTGGCCATGGAACAGCTGAGAAGCCAATTGTCCCATTACTTTTGGTCTCTTAACAAGTGGGAGGCACATCTGCAAACTGCTGTAAGTCCTATACCGTTCACCTGAGTTGGATGTACATACCCTCAAATTAAAGCTGACAGTCTGCAGTTAAAGCACATTGTGTTTGTTTCATTCCAACTCCATTGTGGTGGTGTATAGAGCCAAAGACGTTAGAATTGTGTCCATGTCCCAATATTTCTGGACCTGACTGTATATTTGTTACAATCGGTTAACAAATTTGTTCTTACATTAAACAATTGGTGCACTATCTATGGTAGAACGTGCTCAGCTAAATGTCTGTCGCTGAGCACCGTCTGACAATGTGCATATATATAGCCCATCAAGTGGATATGTAACCATAATATTAACATCAGTGGTTGGTTGTTGAAGCTTAATCAAATTAGTCAGTGCTGTAATTAGTAACCATTATTGTTTATCAACATACTCCACCCTGGTCTCGTTGATCTGCCCATATAACTCTTGGTGACGACCACGATCTTAATTTGACCGTCAGCAAATTTCAAACATTCTATCGGCACATATGTGTCAGCAATACATGCTCGAAAGACCTGCAGTCAATTACTGCAAATCGGTTGTTATCTATATGAGTATGTGATGACACCGTATGATATAATTGCTGCACATTTATCACAACCAGTTAGAAAGTAAAACCTTCCGTTATAAGGTAGATCAGCTGTACTAATTAGATTGTATTCCGTCTATATTGCTATCATCAAGCGTCGTTTAATAAACAAATCATATATAATCGTTTGCATGGATAAGACACCATCAGATTTTCATAAATGGTCGGTAGCTCAAAACTTAATCAAATTGATCAGTGCTAGGATCAACAACCACCACTATTAGTCAACATACTCCATCTTAGGCTCTTTAGATATCGTCATTCTACTCTTAGGAAAAGCCGCACTTTTAACCCTTAATCATCAGTAACTCTCAAACATTGAATCAACGCAGCCAGTATCAATAATTGTGCCTTAGGATGTCACAACCATCTGTCAAATCAATATTGGAGGCCTCACAGGCATATCATTTTGTTACTACTTTGTAGCTACTGCATCATCATTCTTCATATTATAGTTGAAAAGTGAACAATAGTGCTGCATTATAAATATATAAAAGGCATTTAGATCTCTATTTATTTATATTTATTTTATTTTTACACATAACCTGCTCATATTTGGTATCATTGGAAAGGCCATGCTTTACTCTCTACATGCAACTGATCGGGAGATATGTGGGGTCCAAAGGACCCTGCTATCTCCACCATAGAGATTTCCATAGGGAAATCACTGGGCAGCTAGGGGTTATTTCCATTACTGATGTCATCATACCCATGCGTCTGTGGGCGGGGGGAGGCCCCCGGAGGCAGGCCTGACATCCAAGATGTCAACCACCTCTGAAAGAAGTCGGTGATCCGTCGCCGATCAGGGTACTTTTACCTGAGAGGTTAAGAGAGGCATCGCTGGAAAGGTCAGGCTGTGAGTTTTCCAGTGATGCCTCTCTTTTGTCTGTGCTTCTTTACCGATGGGGAGACCGAAGGGTCCAAAAGATCCCTGCCTACCCTTCAGGTGCTCTCCCTGCTCCTGACTAATGGGACAGAATGGCTTCAGGGAAGTCAGATCGCCCCGTGACTCTGTCCCTTTGCTGCGGAGACCCCATGACGTGTGGGGGACATCCTCTGCATGTAGTGGGGAAACCCTAGAGCTTTCTCCACACGTCATCCACAGCAAAGGGGTAAAAGGGTCACTACCACAAAAAATGAAATGGCCTTATTGTGTTTATTTTATGATGCTGATATTTTTACATTTATTTTGGTTTTCTCTTGTATGTTTGGTTAAAAAAATATATTACTCTATACTTCACTGGGTGCATCCATTTTGTGGTGGTTTTTTTGTGTTGCAAACTGCTCCCCCCAGAATCTATACATCACTTGCTCCTCACTGTGTGTCAGTGGCCAAAGTATGGAGTCTATTGGTTGATCACTGTCTTACTGTATTGTGTGGGATGTATTCAAAGGCCAGACCAGGTAATCTGTAAAAATAAAAATCTTTTTATTTTCTCCAAAAGTGGCAGTATTATTCACTTTTCAATAATAAACTGAATAATATTGCTGCATTACCTCACCTTCTCATTTCCTACAGCAGCAGCAGCAAGTATGGAGGGGATGAAGCAATGTATTATTACGCATTGTTTCATCGAAAACCTAATCGTTGGGAAGAGCGCAGGGAGTCCTTTAGACCTCTGCATCACCATAATGTACTCCCCACAATTTCAAGTGAAGTGTTACTGGAAAGGATAGTGTCTGGCCTTTCCCGATGATACCAAACATGACCATATTATGTGTAAAAATAAAAAAAGTGGGGAAAAAAACAATTGCAAAACATCTTTTTTCCCCCCTCTATTCTAATTCACCTTCTCATTGCCCACGCTGTGAGCAAATTTGAAAGTGATGGCATAATGCGTTACTACGCATTATTTTATCTAAAATATGGGGGGCGCTAGGAGAGGACTTGCCCCCGGGTGCCTCTTGACCTTGCTGCACCTCTGCTGCCAGCATTGCTGCAGAGGTTGAAGGGGTGGGGGGTCAGCCTGTCAATGCTCAGACCATACGCCGCACACTGCATCAAATTGGTCTGCATGGCTTTTTGTCCCAGAAGGAAGCCTCTTCTAAAGATGATGCACAAGGAAGCCCACAGTTTTCTGAAGACAAGCAGACTAAGGACATTGATTACTGGAACCATGTCCTGTGGTCTGATGAGACCAAGATAAACGTATTTGGTTCAGATGGTGTCAAGCGTGTTTTGCGGCAACCAGGTGAGGAGTACAAAGGCAAGTGTCATGTCATTAGTCATTAGGTTGGCAGAATAGGTACCTACCAGGGGTGGAATACATTGATGCTGTTGGCAGGCTTAAGCAATCCATGGCCATCTTTTGTGAACTAAACTTCCACCATTTTTAAACAGAGCTTAAGATCAGAAACCCTGCAAAGGGTCTTGAATGGGTTAATAACTGCTGTGCTCCTGAAGGGAGTAAATATGTACAAAGCTGCTGTTTCAGTTCTCTTTGAATGTAATATTTGGTGTGCTCTCCTTCTGGTTTGTTATGTTTTACTTGAGATGCACCCACACTGAATGCTTAGTTAAGATTGAGTGCTGCCCCCCATGTACTTTGTGTGTGTATATATATATATACTGTATATATTTCTACTTGTGTTTTAACTGCTACAGCATACTCAGTGTCGTTATTATTTAATTTGTTTTAGAAGTTCATAGACTATGCCCCTTTTCATAAACATGTACTTCCTTTCCCTTTCTTGCACCATGCAGTCAGATACGTATATATTTCATTTTTCAATTACCTGGCAAATGTGGATGTTTTGTAAATCTTCCATCCTTGCTGTCGTTGAGAAAATGTCAACTCATCTAATGTGTTATTAATTTGTAATGTCCAAACGTGTCGATAAGTTTCATGGAGCTCTGTATCCTGTAAAATTCCGAAAACATGTTGCCATGTCTGCGAACCTTCTAAATTCATTTCCATTTTTAAAAAGCTCTTCTTGCTTTGTCTGCATTAAAAAGAAAGAACAGTAAAACTATTGCATAACATTTTCCAGAAGAAGAGAAAAAAAAGACAGATCTCAGACCAGAAGAAAAAAAAATCTCTGTATTTTTTTGTGTCTTTTGTAAAAATGTTTCAAATTTCAGGGAACAAATTATTCACTAATTCAATGCAGAGATTTCTCTCCTAAGGGGTTTCTCGCGAAAGGGTCTATTCAGGAAGCGCCAATATTGCTTTGTGTTTTTTCCACATTTTGGTGCACTTCAGCGATTTGGTTTCACCGAAAATACAGTGGATTCACTATTTAACAAATGTTTACCGTATTTTGCCAAAATTGGAGTTGCTGAAGCAGTTATTGGATGACGGCAAAAACCGCCAAATTGCACCAATAAGATCTGAATTCGCCTCAGTGCATTCCACCAAACTGAAAAAAAAGGAGGAAGTCTTGTATTCTCCTAATAGGAGTTTAAAACAATAAACATGTGTCTAAATAATAAGAACAGTGCTTTAAAAAATAAAGTCTTTAAAAAAAAGTTGCATAAAAAATACAAAAAGGTCATTTAACCCCTTCCCGACCGCGGACGTACCATGTACGTCACGCCCACGGGTCTCCCTTAGACCCGTGGACGTACATGGTACATCAGCGGTCTCCTAACCTCCCTCCCGTCGATACTTACATCCCTCGCTGGCTTCCACAATGCGTCTGGCAGGCTGGAAGCCTGCCCCGCTGTTTCCGGGGGGCTGGCAGACCCAATGATGTCATTACACTGCGTGATGACGTCATAGGCAGGCGCTCACCTGGCACATGCTGAAAAATACAGGAAGGGAAGGGGGGCTGAGCCCTCTAAATCCCCAACCATTAAAGATAGAGTGATGCAATTGCACCACTGGAAAGGGGAGAGTCTCCCCTTGTCAGTGGTGCATAGCATTAACCATTTTGGTACAGAATCGCGATTCAGCGCCAATTGCGATTCAAACCTGGAGGTGGCTGACATCTTGGATGTCAGCCAAACCTCCGGGTCACCCACTCACCCACTGACATCCTCACCATATGTGACCCCCTAGCTGCCAAGTGGAAATAGGGGGATCCTTTGGATCCCTTTTGCCTCCCGATCCGTGGCAGCTAGAGGGTCATGTTTGACATCACCATGCCTTTCCAATGATACCAAACATGACCAGGTTAGGTGTAAACAAAAAATAAAAATAAATTTAAAAAATAATTAAAAAAATAGTTTTTTTTAAAAAAAAGAATTGTCTGGTTGGGTTTAATTAAATAGGACCTAGGCTGGCATTTAAATTTTGAGCATAAAACGGTCATAATGAGCGTAGTGCACATAGGTGAATTGGCTCAGCAGTGAAGGGGTTAAAAAGCTAAATTTTCTATTTCTATTCTCGGGACAAAATTTTGAAAATATTTAGGGCTAAATTATAATCTTCACGCAAAAATTTGTGGCGGCGCAAAATAATATTAACGTGTGGGGTAAAACCACTTGCACCTAATCCCGTACTACAAAGCGCAACAACCGTGCACAATCGTCTACCGCGGGTGAACCTGCACGAGCCCTGCACGAGCTTATTGTACTGCGCACATCCTATACTTAACATTGTGAGAGCAAATGCGAATGTGCACTGGTACGAGTATGGTTTTACAATCTATATGGTGTGGTTCAGGTGTGGTTCTTAATTCTGACTGGCTGAATCTCGAAAAAACACTGCGCACGCAAAGATGTGCGTGCATTTGGGCGCGTCCTGTTTGCGCATGCAATTGATTGGAGGGAGAAAAAAGCAGCGACGATTGTAATTCCAGCGGTAATTTGCGCAAGCAAAAGTTTAATGCTTGGCACAAAGATTTTCACTTTGCGCAAGGCTTTTTGCGTGAAGAATGTAATATAGCCCTTAGCCGGGGACTTTGGGGATTAAATTAAAAGTGTGTTTTTACCATTTTTTTTTCATCAGATTTCAGAGTTTTTTTTCATAGTAAATTACACGATATGATGGAAATAATGGTATTTTTAAAAAGTCCATTCATTGGCAGGAAAAACAGTATATAATATGTGTGGGTTGCATAAACAAGTAAGAGGAAAATTTGACCTAAACACTAAGGGCCCTATTACATTCCTCGCGCACACAAAAGCGCATTAATGTGAGGGGCAAAACCCTTCGCGCTAAACGTCGCATTACGACGTTCGCTTAACGTCTAACGCGAGTGACCCTGCGTGAACGCAAGTTCGTGAGCGCATCCTATACTTAACAATGTGAGCGCAAATGCTTTCGTGCGCTGGTATGCGGATGGTATTACAATCGATGCACAAGTTTTTACAAACGACGTTTGCGCGCATAATTTTAACGTCTTTGAAAAGCTGGTGGTAACTGCAAATCTCAACGTTCTGGCCGAAACCAAATACACCAGTACGAAAAAAAAAAATACAGCAAAGTATAGTTACACAGTCTACACATACCCAAACAATAAAATGGAGAGGTTGTGCTTGTTTTTATTATTGCTGCAGCATATATATATAAACTGATTTTGACAGGCGCTAAAAATGAACAGGAGATAATTGTGGTTCTTAATTCTGATTGGCTGAATCGTGTGAAAAAACAGTCTGCCCACCGATTTCTGCGCGCAATGATAATTTGCGTGCGTGTTTGCACGTCTTTTTTAAGCGCAATATTTTTTGACGGCTGAAAAAATGTGCTCGGATCATAATACCAGCGTTAATTTACATACGTAAACGTTTAACGCTGCGCGCAAAAAAATTGAGCTGCACGTACGAATTTGCGCAGAGAATGTAATAGAGCCCGAACAGCGCAGAAACGTAAAGATAGCAGTGGGTTATAAAGGACTGACTTTTGTAAAACCGCCCGGTCACTAAGGGGTTAAAAAATAAAAAAAGGGTTTATGCAAAAAAATAATAAGATTAAACAGTCTTTAAAAACCAATAAAAAAGATGTTCCATTTTTTACATTGAAATAGGGATTCGCCTGTTTAAATCTGTTGAATTTAAACATTGAAAATCAAGGCATTTCACCAGAATTTTAGTGCAATTCGGCATTCTGTGAATAAAAAGACACAATAGTCTTCTATGGGACAATTTCAGTGCCGCAGAATGCTGGCGAATTGCACCGTATCTCACTGTCGATTCACCTGTATTTGGCGAATTAACAGCTTTGCGAATGGACAAATTGCCCTGAAATCATCTGAACGGTGAAATTCACCATTCGGTTCAAATCTGGGCCAATTCGGAGGTTAGTGAATATCCCAAGTAATGAATTGGTAGAGACTTGCAAAGGAATTGCAACATTTAGAGCAGGGATCTCAGACAATGGCCTCTCGTATGCTTATTGCTCACAACTCCCAGAATTTTCTAAACTAAATAGACGGCTACAGAATCACGGGAGTAGTAGTTCAGAAAGCTCTGGGAGGGCAAGAGTTTGAGATCCATAATTTAGAGCAAAACTGCAGTATCTGAAAATTTAAATAATCACCACATTAAAATTATTATAACATTGTCATGTTTTGTATCAAGTCAGTGAGTAAAACTACATAATATTTTCATTTTAAGGTGAATGTATTATGTATATGTACTTACCTCAGCAAAGAGTCTTTCATTCAATGTTGTCAGGATTCTGACCGTCTCCTTTTATATGCACAGGAGCCGGGCACGTAGCCAAGAATTAATGTTTTCCTTTCTCGAGCAGCTTGTCAGAAACAGAAATCGAAACTAAAACTGCAGTGCACTGAGAGATAGATACTTTATCAAACGTAACATTGCTTTAATCACAGGTTACCATAACAAACAAACAAGGGGGAGAATATACAAGATACATATGACAAACAAATAAATAATAACACTGGGTTTCAGAATCTTCCTCCAACTGTTTTGAAACTACAGTTACAGGTACTTATACAGTGCCAACAGATTCCATACTGCTTTACAATGGGGTAACAACAACATAATAAATAAGGATACATTAGGTGCAGGTGACCCTGCCCGTATGATAATTGTCCTGCTAAAACAGCACTTGAAACAAGTGCTCAGCCAGACATCGCGTGACCTTACAATCTAAGGGACAGAGGTATGTGAAACAAGAGGGAGCAGGGGGGTGTGGAGTTGGTGGCCAGAATTAAGATTTCATGGGTAGGGCTAGAACCTTTGGCTAATTAGGGTGACTGGCAAAGTGGAAGCAGCTGGAAATGAAGCTACAAATTTTAGACCAGGACTGGGTGGGAGGGCGGGTGGGACAGCAGAGTCCAAATGCAGGTTCTGGGGGTGTTGGTATATGAATGCTGTGTGAAGGAAGAGGTTTCAGAATTAAAGAGTGTGGGCTGTGTATGCCAGGTATTTATGATATGGGAAGGGAGTAGGGAGGGGGTGGGGAGGCAACATGAAAGCAAGGGTTTAACAAAGCAGAGCAAAAATATAACAAGAAAACAATTGGCCAAAATATTAATACATGGATGCAAGCATTACTAACAAAAGGAAAAAGAAAACCACAGGGGTATGCAACAGTTCATATATTGGGGCTTAACTCCGGCTTGAAAGACAAAAGACAAGGTCCGAAAAGTTACAAAAGGAACTGAAGCAACAAAAACCAAAATCGAACAAAGCATAGAAAAAAAATATGTAAAATAAATCTTTTATTATAGCCAAATTAAACAAAATGACAGACCATGAACACTTAAAAACATCAAAAATGTGTCTAGTGAATGATTTGGGCAACGATACCCAAAAGGGGTGGGATCCCACAAAGAATATGCACAGCCTGTATGCAGACAGACTGAAAGAAATGTGGGTGAGAAATAACTACATCACACAAAATACAGAAAAATACAAAACAATACAAAAAAAATAAAGGAGAGCATGAGGGCTAGAATAAAGAGGGGTAGAAATAATTACCTAATACCTCAGCAGTTCGTGCTGCCTACACACCTCCCCTAGCTCAAGAAACAGACAATAAAGGAAGGGATCACCATAACCCACAGTTTGAAAGGGATGCCTGAAGAAATAAAATAGATGCAAGCATAAAATATGACCAGTAGGATTAAAATTGAGATTGTAGAATAGATGTAACGTTGGGAGCTTCCAGCCCTACCTGTGTGCTTGAGGGCAGCATGTCTGATGCTGCTCGCTGACCAATGCCCGGTTTAAATGGAGACAGGCAGGTAGGTGGTTGCATGAGGCGCGGCTTGAGTGGGGGGCATGGTCTGGTGAAGGTCTTTAAAAACCCTCAGTGTATTCTCAGCAGTTGCCAGATCATGGTTATCCATACCTGAGCTCCTTGTACCTGACTGCTATATTGAATTAACCCGTTATTGACCTCTGCTTGTTTCTGACTATTCTGCCTTCTGTTGCCCTAGACCATTTTCTTGTACTACGCCACTGCTCTGATATCGACCCGGCTATTCCATTTGACCATTCTGAACTCTGTATTCCTGATTTTGGCTCGGCTGACTACTCCCCGTGTTGTTAACCCTTTCTGTCTAGCTAGTTTACCTAAGGACCAGACAGTTAGAGATCTTTCACGGCTACTCTGTTGATAGCTTCTGGGCTCTGTGGAGTGTTGGGCGTTAAGTACTGCGTGGTGGGATCTGGGAACCGTGACATTACGATCTGGCCAATATGGATCCCGCAGACTTAACACAGCACTTGGTTAACTTTGTATCCAGACAGGATGAGCAGGATCATAGGATGGATCAGTTTGCTATTGCCTTACAAACTATCCTGACTCGTACTGCTCACCTGGAACCATCTGGGGTTGCACCCCCGCTTGAAATACCTGTGTCCCCTGTCGTTCAGACATCCCAGGTACACATGACCGCTCCTATGAGGTTTGACGGTACTCCCTCAGAGTGCCGGGGATTTTTGGTCCATGTGGATATTCATTTTAAATTAAATCCACAGATGTTTTTCTCTGACATTGCCAAAGTGGGGTTCATTATTAATCATCTGTCTGGCAGAGCATTGACATGGGCGACTCCTTTATGGGAGGCAGAGAAGCCTATCATACGGGATTATAAAGAATTCATAGCCGAGTTAAAACGTACATTTAATCCTACCAGAAAGGCCACGGTAGCTGACAAATCCTTGTTCCGCATACGTCAAGGGAACAGGACTGTGTCTGATTATGCCATAGAATTTAAAACCTTGATCTCTGATGTGAACTGGACAAATGAGACACTGGTTCTGGCTTTTATGGAGGGGTTATCAGAGTCATTGATGCATGAATTGGCTCCACGTAAACTACCTGAGGTATTGTGTGAACTCATTGATTATTGTATAGATCTGGATAATCAGATAAGGGACAGAAGGACTCCAAGAGAGAAACCCAAGAGACCGTTACCTAGGTTGGCCCCTGTCTTTCAGGCACCACCAAGAGAGTTATCTCCTCCCTCTGAGCCTATGCAACTAGGCCGTACTAGGCTTACAGAGGAAGAGAGAACAAGGCGTTTTCGTGAGGGATTGTGCCTGTATTGTGGTTTGGGGGGACATGTACGATTTCAATGTCCTACTCGTCCTAAGATACATGATGAGCCGGAAAACTACCGCACCTAAGGCAGCTGTGGAGACAGGCCTTGGGTGTGACGTGCATGACTCCTGTCAAAGACAATAAACTTATGTTACCAGTATCCTTGGCTTGGGAGACCAAGACCACACATACTACCGCTTTTTTGGATTCTGGGGCTGCTGGCAACTTTATCGATGTTAACTACGCTTCTTCCATTTCCCTACCTCTGGTTGTAAGAGAGACACCCTTAGCCGTCGAAGCCATAGACGGCAGACCGTTATCCTGCCCTAGGATTACTCATGATACGGTTACAGTGGTTCTTACCACTGGTCTCTTGCATAAAGAAGAAATCATATTTCAAGTTATCCATTCACCTTCCAATCCTGTTGTACTTGGTTTCCCTTGGTTGGTGGAACATAATCCTGTTATTGATTGGGCTAAGGCAGAGATACTGTCTTGGAGTCCTGCTTGTTTTGGGACTTGTTTAATACCCATTCAGCATGTCGGTGCCCTGAACACACCCACAGCTCCTCCATTGTCTACAGAGGTTCCTGACCAATATACCGACCTCAGGGCTGTATTTGATAAAAGGGAGGCAGAGAAACTGCCTCCACATAGACCATATGATTGTGCCATAGATATTCATCCTGGTACCATGCCTCCTCGAGGCAAAGTATATCCTCTTTCCATAAAGGAGAACCAAATTATGGAGGAGTATATAAAGGAGAATTTGTAGAGAGGTTTTATCCGACGTTCCTCTTCTCCAGCAGGGGCTGGGTTCTTTTTTGTGTCTAAAAAAAGAGGGAGATTTACACCCATGTATCGATTATAGGGGGCTTAACAAGATCACCATTAAGAACGTGTACCCTATCCCTCTCATATCAGAACTGTTCGACAGGTTAAGGGGGTCAGCAGTATACACAAAACTTGATTTGAGAGGAGCTTACAACCTGATATGTATAAAAGAGGGGCATGAGTGGAAAACAGCATTTAACACCAGGAGTGGGCATTATGAATACTTGGTCATGCCTTTCGGTCTTTGTAATGCTCCAGCGGTTTTCCAGGATTTTATTAATGATGTGCTCAGAGATTTCTTACAAACCTTTGTTATAGTATACCTAGACGATATATTGATTTACTCTCCCGATCTGAAAACCCACCATGCACATGTCAGACAGGTATTAGCAAAATTACTGGACAATGTCTTTATTGCAAACTAGAGAAGTGTTTATTCGACATTACCACAGTGAAATTTCTTGGGTATATTATCACTCCAGAAGGTTTTGAGATGGATCCTTCTAAACTCACGGCCATCTCAGAATGGCCTCTCCCTCAAGGTCTCAATGCCATACAGAGGTTTCTGGGGTTTTCCAACTATTATAGGAGATTTATCAAGAATTATTCCGCTGTAGCCTCCCCTATCATTAATATGACACGTAAAGGTCTGAAGAACCAGATCTGGTCTTCTCAATCCAAACAAGAATTCGAAGCCCTCAAACAAGCTTTCACTTCTGCTCCCGTGTTACGGCATCCTGATCCCAGGATTCCGTTTGTTCTTGAGGTTGATGCTTCCAAGATAGGCATTGGGGCTGTCCTGTCTCAAAGAGAGTCTCCAGGAAAACCTCTACATCCTTGTGGGTTCTTTTCGAGAAAATTATCACCAGCAGAACGCAATTACGATATCGGTAACAGAGAATTGCTTGCTATTGTGTCTGCCCTATCAGAGTGGAGACATTTGTTGGAAGGTACTCTTGACCCTTTATTGATAATTACTGATCATAAGAACCTTACGTACATCGGGGATGCTAAACATTTGAACGCGAGACATGCCAGGTGGTCATTGCTACTGTCTCGGTTTAATTTTGTATTGACTTACAGACCAGGTGACCGCAATGTAAAGGCTGATGCCTTATCTCGTCAATATGACCCGTATGAATCTAATACACAAGACCACAATCCTATAGTTCCTCCTGAACGTATTGTGGCTTCCACAGTCTTGTCTGTCTCCTCACCTTTCCTGGAACGCCTCCAGGCAGTTCAAGTAGGGGCTCCACCTGACAAGCCTCCAGATAGGTTGTTTGTACCTGAAAAGGAAAGACAAGAATTACTCATAATGTTTCATGATTCTAAACCAGCAGGTCATCCTGGTATTACTAAGACTCTTACCAGTATCTCCAGACAGTTCTGGTGGCCCACCATGCGACAGGACGTACGTCTGTTTGTTTTGGCTTGTCAAGTCTGTGCCAGAAGCAAAACCAGTAAATCCTTGCCTGTCGGTCTATTGCAGCCTTTAGCCATGCGTAAGAGGCCTTGGTCTCATCTATCTATGGATTTTATTGTGGACTTGCCGAGGTCCAAGGGTCATACTGTGGTTCTGACAGTTGTAGACCGCTTCTCCAAAATGGCTCATTTTGTCCCTCTACCTAAGCTTCCTACAGCCAAAGAACTGGCGGTTGTATTTGCTAGAGAGATTGTACGAATACATGGGGCTCCGTCTGAAATAGTCTCTGACAGAGGAGCCCAGTTCGTCTCTCGTTTCTGGAGGGTTTTTTGTGCGGAGATGGGGGTGCGATTGGCCTTCTCTTCAGCATATCATCCACAAACTAATGGGGCAGCAGAGAGGGCAAATCAGGGTCTCGAGCAGTACATACGTTGCTTTACCACACAACAACAAGACAATTGGTTGGAGTTGTTGCCCTGGGCTGAGTATGCACGTAATAACGCCGTTAACGAGACCACTGGCCACTCTCCTTTTTCTGCCATCTATGGTTTTTTCCCTCCGGCTCTAACGCTTCAGTTTACTGAACAGGCCATCCTGGCTCTCGATGACCATCTCACTCAACTGCAAGAGATTTGGAGACAGATTCGAGAAAATATGGAGCGCAATGTTGCTGTCCAGAAACGCAAAGCTGACAGGCATAGGTTACAAGCTCCCTCCTATAACGTGGGGGATAGAGTTTGGTTGTCCACTAGGAACGTGAAGTTGCGGGTGCCTTCTATGAAAATGGCACCTCGGTTTATAGGTCCATATAAGATCATTCGCCGCATTAATCCTGTGGCTTATGCTCTTGCCCTTCCTAAACATCTTCGCATGCACAACGTCTTCCACACCTCCCTACTGAAGCCTTTGTTGTGTAACAGGTACACGCGGGTCGTTCCTCCTCCTCCACCTATCCAGGTTGATGGTGAATCTGAATATGAGGTTAAGAGGGTTTTGGATTCTAGGCTGTGCAGAGGCGCTCTGCAGTACTTGGTCGATTGGGTGGGTTATGGTCCAGAGGACCGGTCCTGGATTCCAGCTTCCGACATGTCTGCCTCTAGGTTGGTCAGGACGTTCCATGCCTCACACCCCGATCGCCCTGGTGGTTGTCCTGCCGCTCGTCCTGTTGGTCGTCCGGTGGCCTCCCGTGGAGAGGGGGTACTGTAACGTTGGGAGCTTCCAGCCCTACCTGTGTGCTTGAGGGCAGCATGTCTGATGCTGCTCGCTGACCAATGCCCGGTTTAAATGGAGACAGGCAGGGAGGTGGTTGCATGAGGCGCGGCTTGAGTGGGGGGCGTGCTCTGGTGAAGGTCTTTAAAAACTCTCAGTGTATTTTCAGCAGTTGCCAGATCGTGGTTATCCATACCTGAGCTCCTTGTACCTGACTGCTATATTGAATTAACCCGTTATTGACCTCTGCTTGTTTCTGACTATTCTGCCTTCTGTTGCCCTAGACCATTTTCTTGTACTACGCCACTGCTCTGATATCGACCCGGCTATTCCATTTGACCATTCTGAACTCTGTATTCCTGATTCTGGCTCGGCTGACTACTCCCCGTGTTGTTAACCCTTTCTGTCTAGCTAGTTTACCTGGCCAATTCTAAGGACCAAACAGTTAGAGATCTTTCACGGCTACTCTGTTGGTAGCTTCTGGGCTCTGTGGAGTGTTGGGCGTTAAGTACTGCATGGTGGGATCTGGGCACCGTGACAATAGAGTGGCAGAAGACATCTGACATCCATGATGCTAAAACACTCGTTAGGTTGGGGAAGACTCAGAGGACATGTGCCATCTGGGGGGGTTGTTGTTATGTCAGAGAGGGCCAAGGTTTAAGAAAAAGTTATATATTATCTATCTATAGTTTCTACTACTCATGTACTTTTGCGTGCTTGCATGCTTGGTTCCATGCTTCTTTATATCTCCCTGTTTTTAAATGGGTTTTGGTCACGGCTCCTGGAATCAACTCATCTCTCTGGGCATTGACTGGTTGAGGTTACAGGTGAGTGGTGTGGTGGGCCATAAGGCAGTGTTAGCAGTCCTTATCTCCAGTGTGGCTCACCACTTGTTTTGTAACTAAATGAGAGATGGACACTGTCAGGTATATTATAACAGAAAATTAAAATGTATGCCTGTAGCCATCTTGTTTTAATGTAAAGGCTTTTCTTTTTCAATTTTCATCCTAGTTTTAGAAATGGACTCAAAGATTTTTTTTATAAGTTCATGGTAAGGACTAGAAGAGTTATGGGTGTTTCTATAAGTGCCAGACATGATGTTATAGATGATAAAATGTCTTTATATGATATTTGCTAAGACATGTCATCTTTAAATTTATTGGTTGGTTTTAACAAGTCCTTGAATTAAAGATATTTTTCTTTTTAGGTATAGAAATATATTTAAAATATCTATGCAAGTGTATAAATATATTCACAAAATATATTTTTATAATCAATATATTCTATATATTCACAGTAAATAATAGATGCTCCAAATATTTGTAGAACATAACGGTGCAAACAGTATAATTACTGAAGAATAGAAAGCTATTTAAATATAGAAGTAAGTTGTTGATCTAATTGCAAAGGAATCTAGCTGATAAAGAAGTACTTTAAAATCTTTGAAATGAGCAAAAATAACAAGAGATATTAAATCAAATTTGACAACCCGAGATGCACTGTCTGAAATAACCATAGTTGTTCTTTGTTCAAAATAAGATAGTGAAATTGACCTCTGACCTAAGATAAGGGATTCAAAATTAAATATTACTAATTATATTTGAAAAGCAACACTGCCATCTTGAGGCATAGTAAATTTTATATTTTAAGAATAAATAGAAGGGATCTATAGAGAAAGCAATATTTAAATGAAGGGGTAGATTTTCAGTGACGTCGAATTCACTATAACTGGATATGTACTGGTCGTTGCAGTCATTCAGATCATTCCAGGACAAGACACACAATGCATTCAGGATATTGCATCTCACTTAATTAGGACCACACCTAAATTTTCCCTCATGGGAATGCACAATTCTAACTTTTATGCATTGATTATCTGACATTGATAATTTTCACATATTCTGAAACAATACATTATATCCAAAGAATATTGTTGCTGTAACTACAGAAACATTGAATCCAGATTGGACAGGTAATGTATGAGAAAGCAAAATTAAGGGATTAATGTAAGAAATATAAATATATAGGAGTGTGTTCTTTGGAATGAAATAGATTGAGATTTATCTCAATTACTGTTAGATCCAGAGTCTTCAAAATATTTCTAAATCTGCAGATAGAGGTAGGAAGAAGAATCGAATATAAGGATTTTATCCTAAAGTATTTGTTGCAATAGTATATACATAAATACAGTCAGGTCCAGAAATATTGGGACAGCGACACAATTCTAACATCTTTGGCTCTATACACCACCACAATGGAGTTGGAATGAAACAAACACAATGTGCTTTAACTGCAGACTGTCAGCTTTAATTTGAGGGTATGAATATCCAACTCAGGTGAACGGTGTACGATTTACAGCAGTTTGCAGATGTGCCTTCCACAACAACATCCATCCATCAAAACTTTGTTTATGATATGAGATTTGAAACTTTTTTGTATACGTAATAAATATATATATGTTTTTATCCGGTTGTTGATTATTATATTTTTTAAAGCAAAACACATACAATTAAAAGAATTTAGGAGAATTTTTAGGAAATATAGACGATTGATATTTATATCTCGTATAAGTTTCTTATTTGAATATATCAAAAATATAAGTGCAGCAGTTTTTTCTCTATATATTGCCTGACAGACCCGGACGTACTCCTAACCCCTACTCTCTTTCTTGGAGGAATATTGAAGGGACAAGAGGAGCTGAGACTGTTAAACTTCAAACAAGAGAAAGCACTGGTATCTGAACAGAAAACCCTCTCTTTTTCTTTTCTTTTTTTCGCTGAGACTGATTAACTACAAGACTTTATAACATCAGGACAATTCCGCCTTTTGAACACAAGGTGGCACACCAACCTTGTATTAACGGACTGTTGTACTTAGGAATTGATGTATATCAGATGATTAGAAGGTTTTTCTTGCATATTCTTTTCTAACCATTTTTTTGACCCATTAATCGTTTTTTTGACCTATCTACCGTTGTCCATACCAGGATACTAATATTGAGGAGCACATTTGACCTTAATACTCCATTAATAAGATTATTCTTGCGAGAAGCGTCGCACAAAGGGGTACCCACATTCTTCTCATTATCCAATTTTTTGTAGCAGCACTAAGTCTCTGCCACCACCCCCGAGTTGGCAGCACACTCGCACGGTGATTAGACACCATATTAGTCTACACACTACACAGCGCTTTAAGATAAACTCTCCTTCGAATAAAATAGACTGTTTATTGGATATTAACTTAAAACGGGATTATTTTTAACATTGAAGCCTATAGTATTCGCCTGAATAAACCTGACGAATGAGACCACTGAACAGCAGGGCATTTGGGCAACTTTTCACTGCTGTTTTGTGTTCTCTGAATAGAATAACCATTGCTTCTCTATGGGGGATTTCACTGCCTTCGAACAGGCACCGTATGTGCAGGTAATTTGCCAAAACCAGTTACATTTCGGCAACATTTCGGACTTCTCTGAATAACCCCCTTAGTATAATAGTTTTATATTGTTCAGATACTATTAAATATTGCTATGTGGCACTATCTCTAATGAGGAATTTAACATATGCTACTCTCTGGACGTGGAGAAATGTTTTTTGAGTGATAAATATCATATTTTTTGTGATATATATACTGTATGTATATATATTTATATATGTGTGTGTGATTTTTTTTATATTTCGTGAGAGTGCTTCTAAATTCAATTATATTTCAACCTTACTACCTGTTGATGTGACATCCCCTCTCCAATCTGTCCCTTAATGCTTCCCTTAATTGTAGTAGGATAAAATTCAAGATCCTGATTTTAAATCTGAACGTTGGCTTAAAAAAAAATGCTGTCTGATCCCAAAGTACACTCCTATGTTCTTCTCATTACTTCTTACCCCTTTCTATTATCACCATCTCTCACACCAGACTTCAAAATTTCACCTGTACAGTCCCTATAGTTTACAGTTCCCTATGTTGTCCTATCAATCCCCTAAAACTCATATCTCGAAGCACTCCCTGAAAACCATCTATTCAGAAATACACTATATTGCCAAAAGTATTCGCTCACCCATCCATATGTGAATCAAGGCAGGTGAGTGAATACTTTTGGCAATATAGTGTATTTTAACTAACAGGGTAATTCAAAGAGATTCGAGAATAAATCTGCTGCATGAAATCACCGAATGACAGGGCATTTCGGGAACCTTTCACTGCTAGTTTGTGTTCTCTGAATAGCCGAAGCAGTGCTTTTTTATGGGGATTTCACTGCCCTCGAACGCTGGATGTCACTGTGTCAGAATCAGCTGAGGCTAGGGTCAGACTAACGCAGTATTAACGTTTGTTTAGCAGCACTAAATCACGGCCGTGCTAGCAGCAAATGACGTCCAATGCCGGGCAGCATACGAAGAACGGCCGCACAAAAGTGCGGCCGCGCAACGCAAGTGGCAAACAAACGCATTTTTTCGAGAACGTGATACCGCTAGTACTGACGTACAGAGTGCGCTGCGTCTGCTAGTGGCGTGTGTGCGTGATTAGGAGACGTCAGATGCTGCTAATGTCCGGCCAACATAACGTTCAGACGCAAAAAGTGTTTTATTAATGATCCGTACAAAATCACGGACGAAAATGCGCATGGTATGACCGCTATTGCGTATTCCGTGTAAAAATACATCCATTCGTTCGAACGCACTTTTTCACTGACAACGCGAAAAATGCGTTAGTCTGACCCTAGCCTTATAGTATGACTCAGTAGCAACAAAATCCGTGAAATGAAACTGAACCAGTGCAGAGAATGTTCAAACTTGTTCTAGAGCCAGCAAACTATGCTAATAAGATAGAAAAAAACTACCAGTGATCTTGCTAATAAAATTGCACCAGAAGTGAGCTACGCTTGAAGTGCTTGAAAACGTACTATATAAAACATGCACATACTGAATGCAGCCAGCTGCTACTGTACTCATACGTATTCCCTAAGTTATCACGAGTACAGCCCTGCCACCTAAACAAATAAATGCTTCCACCAATGGCTCAGGTCAAACAATGTCTCTGGGACAAGTTCAGCCGAAGCAGCCATAATCAGAGAATGGATGGTGTAGACCCCTTCAACCACTTAGCCCGCAACAGGCATCTGCAATGCTCTGCAGCTCAGTCCACTTCTGTTTATGTTCTCGTTATCCTCCCACTACCCCTACTAGGGGTTAGACTCCTAGGCCCCTATTACACGCTTCGCGCAAATGCGCTCGCGCAGCACAATTTTTTTTGTGCACGGAAAAAAAACGTTAGCGCGCGCAAATTAACGCGGTATTACGATCCGAGGGCAGTTTTTCAGCCTTCAACTTTTTTGAATGACTGAGGCTAAGGTCAGACGAAAGCATTTTTAACGTGTGTTTAACCGCACGAAATCACGGCCGTGCTAGCAGCAAATGACGTCCAATGCCGGGTAACAAACGAAGAACGGCCGCACGAAAGTTCGTCCGCGCAACGCAAGTGGCAAACGAACGCATTTTTTCTAGAACGTCAAACCGCTACTACTGACATACAGAGTGCGCTGCGTCCGCATAGCGGCGTGTTTGCGTGATTGAGAGACGTCAGACGCTGCTAATGTACGGCTAACATAACGTCCAGACACAAAAAGTGTTTTATTGATGATCCGTACAAAATCACGGACGAAAATGCGCATCGTATGACCGCTATCGCGTATTCCGTGAAAAAATACGTCCATTCGTTCGAACGCACTTTTTCACGGACAACGTGAAAAATGCGTTAGTCTGACCCTAGCCTGATGCATGCAGGAATCGGTGGGTAGACTTTTTACACTGGATTCAGCCAATCAGAATTAAGAACCACCATTTGCTAGGTTTCGGTTGTTGTGCCTGTCAAAGTCAATCTGCGTATATGTGCTGCAACAAAAATAAAAAAATTAAACAATTTACTAATTTTACTGTTTAGGTATGTGTAGAATGTGTAACTGTACTGTGCATTTTTTTTTGTGCAGGTTCATTTAGTTTCGGCCAGAACGTTCAGATTGTAAGTTAACACCAGGTTTTTAAAGACGTTAAAATGATGAGCGCAAACGTTGTGCGTTATATTTTGCGCTAAGATTGTAAAACCATGCGCACATACGCGTACTAACGCATTGGCGCTCACAATGTTAAGTATAGGATGTGCGCAGGAACTTGTGCTCGCGCTGGGTTCGCGCAGGGTCATTCGCGTTGGACGTTAACGCGCATCGTTTGCGCGAACGTCGTAATAGGACGTTATGCGCTAATGGATTTTTTCTTGAGCAAATGCGCATTTGCGTGCACCCAAATGCGCTGCGTGAAGAGTGTAATAGGGGCCCAAGCCTGGTGTAAATGTAACCAGAACTCTGCTAAATCTACCAAACTCGGTAAAGTTTATGAAGCTGCTACGGCTTTGCCATTGTGCTTTCACTAATTGTACCAACAAGGAAGTACATTAAGTGATACAATTTATTTTTACCACTAAATTTATTGCATTATCAGGGTTATTCAGAGAGTGTGAAAAGCAGGAGAATGGCTGGAGAATGAAAAATTCTAGGTCAAAATAGCCGATTTGGAAAGTGAGATGAAAGGGATAATTTTTCTGGTTTGGCTATTTTCACCTAGAATTTTTCATTCTCCTGCTTTTCACGCTCTCTGAATAACCCTGTATATGTTTATATAAAGCAGCATGTGGCTCCAAATGTGTCCCCTTTATTTTTAATAACGTTTTAATTTGAAAACTATTTTGTGAAATGTGTTACTGATCTTAAAATATTGCTTTTCAATGTTCATATGAAATATATTGCACTTGAAAGCTATTTTTAAGAGGCTGTAATGCATGTTGCTTGCTCGTTTAACAATATCATAAATGTTTTTAACCACTCGCTTTACCTTTACATTTCTTTATGTACAACGCAGGAAATTAATCTGAAACTAGTTTTATTTTCTTTCTGCCCATCCTTCTCCTTGTATTAACATATAGCATTTGGTTTATACGTGCACATACCTGTATCTTGGTCCAACAATCAATGGTGAATAAGGATATTCCATACTAATTGATCCTTATGTACGGCTTCATACACTTTTAGAAACCATGGATTTTATTACTGCTCATATTTCCTTTTACTACCAGTTTTCAAGTCAACATACTTGTTTCCAAACCTGGGACCTTATTCCCTTTTTGCTGGCAAAGGGGAGCCAGTAAGTGGAAAAAATATCGCCATCATTGGCCACTGTCTCTTACCAGCTCCCTGTTACTGTTCCCCTTCCAACTCAGCCGTTGTATTAGCAGCTCAAGTTGGAAATAATAGGGAGTCACAGACAGATTTTGGCAGTTGCACTGCGTGGCACTGCGGGTTTTTGATCTGGGAATCCATAGGATTCCATTAAGCCAAGTGTTACCCTGCAACAAGATTTACGTGATTGTGCATTAGCAGGATTGCACAGGAGCCATGGACAAAGAGCGAAAGGACACTGGGAACTATTTGCTCCCAGTCTCCCTCTGCACAAGGCTAGAGGAAATTGGGGGCCGTGCTGCCCTCTTCAATGTGGGACCAAAGGTAAGTAAAGGATTTTTTTGGGCTATTTATCTTAATGTGTTAAGTGACTTTCCAAAAGCAACAAAATGTAAAACCAGATTCTGGCAGTCAGTATTTTATTCAGAGCTACCAGCTCCAGAAGAGGAGAACAAGCAAGGTTCTTCCCATTTATACAAAGTATAGGAGCTTAATTTACAGTAAGGCACCACAATGACCGAGCCGCAGGTAGAGATCAGAATAGTAGCCATTAACTACTGGAACAGTTATGTATAACAGCTCCATACATCCCTGCGCAGTGTGTATGAGCATATCACAGAGCTCCTCAGCAATGTAGCTCACAGTAGTGTGCAGTGTGTATGAATGTATCACAGAGCTTCACAGCAATAAGGCTAGGGTCAAACGAAAGCATTTTTACACTCGAACGTAAAAAAGTGCGTCCGAACGCATTGACGTATTTTTTCATGGAATACGCGACAACGGTCATACGATGCGCATGTTTGTGCGTGATTTTTTTTACGTATCCAAACCAGGAAACTTTGGGTGTCTGGACGTTATGTTGGCCGGACACGAGCAGGGTCTGACGTCTCCAAATCACACACCGCTAGCGGGCGCAGCGCACTCTGTACGTCCGTACTAGAGGTTCTGCGTTCTCAAAAAAATGCGTTCATTTTCCACTTGCGTTGCGCGGCCGGACTTTCGTGCGACCGTACTTCGTATATTGGCCGTCATTGCCCGTCATTTGCTGCTAGTGCGGCCGTAATTAAGTGCGCTAGAACGCACGTTAAAAGTGCGCTGGTCTGACCCCAGCCTTAAGCTCACAGTAATGTGCAGTGTGTATGAGCGTATCACAGAATCCACAGCAATAGAACTCACAGTAATGTGCAGTGTGTATGAGTGTGCATTTTATTACTGTGGAGCTCTATGATACACTCATACACACATGCTGTCCTCTAAAATATTTGGGAGTAGCCTGGTCTCTAGCCCTATGGGGTCTCATAACGGAGGTTCTCCTAAGGCCTCAACAAATCTGGAGCTTCCTCTGATTACGATTATACTTTGTGATAATTATTATTATTATACATTATATCTGCAGTGCTGTACATAGGAATAATTATTATAGTTTAAAAGACGGGTGTAATCTGTCTAAAAAACAAAAAAATATACAAATACAGGAGGGAACGAGGGCCCTTTTCATGTAGGAACCTGCAATCTAGATGGCTAAGTGGGGATTGCAGGGGTTTGAATGATGGTATCATATCATAGATTGATATGAGGTTAATTATTGGGTCAGTGAAATGCATTTGTTATTGAGCTAGTGTGTTGGGTGAAAGGCTTCTCTGAACAGTGAAGCATTTGAAAGAAAGAAGATTAGAAGAAAGTCGGACAGTCTGAGTATGTGCACTCCAGAGGGCGGGAGCTGCATATGAGCATTCGTGTGGGTTTGTGTGGGAAAGGAAGATGAAAGGAGTTGCAAGGATCAGGTCACTGTTCGATCTTAGGGGATAGGCGCTGGACGATAGTTGGTGATAAGTGATGACAGGTAGTGGAGAGTGACTTTAATAAGAACTCCGTAGGTCAGGCTAAGAATTTTGAATTTATTACTATTGTGAATGAGGAGCCAGTAATGGGAAGGTGTGTTTGTTTGTGCATGTGTGTTGATAAGATGTTTAATGGTAAATGTAAAGAGTTTTTCCATAAAACCATTGGTTCCTGCCAGTGTTTTTTCTTCATCAAAAACCACCCAGTAGTGACGGGGTTAACATCAAATGAGTCGCTAAGCTTATCAGAGCTTTACTTACAGTATGTCTAAGGCAACCTTGGAATTTGGCCAACGTCTTTCTTAAGTAAACCACAAACAAAAAACAAAGTACAGCAATAACAGCCAACAGTAAAGGTTGTAGAACCTGAGAGAGGCAGGAGCCAGCACGAGTCTAGAGGTAAGTGAGTAAGAGTCAACAGTGGAAAACAGAGGGTACTAGTTTAATGTCCGTTCTTTACATATAGAGACAAAACTAAGCAGAGGATTGTCTTACAAATTTTGCATTTATTTATGGTACTCATGAATGCGTTTGGAAAAATTCTCCCTTTTTTTCCCCCTCATTAAATGATTTAGCAATGCCATGGGAATAGCAAATGAAATGCAGTGATAGTTACATTGTAATTCCCATATAGGTCCCAGAAATTTCATGAAAACATAGCTGTCGGCGATTTGACAGATACAGACATAAACATTGACCCTGAGATAAAGGTCTCAAATGATAAAAATTACTTGCAGGGTCTTCTTACAGCACTCACATGGGAAGGTGCAGTAATTTCACTGAAAGAAACTCTCATATGTTTATGTAGCCAAGTAACTCATTCATTAGGATTTGTGTCTCACCGAAACATTATGCAGGGATATAGAGGTGTTCAGATATCTGTTATTAAGGAAATAAAAAGTAAATCGTTATATCTACATAGGAATTTCATTACTCGCCCAGCCAGGGAGGAGCAGCAGAAAACATATTGTGCATTATGGGAATGTGTTGTTCTTATTTTACACTTTAGCAAAGGCAGCTCTTCACTGTAATTATGACTAAACTTCCATATTGGAGAAAGATTTTCCGTGAAAAGATTCATCAATACTATCCAAAGAGTTCCTGGAAGATTAAAAAGGACAACAAAATTACAGAAGAAGAAGAAGAGGGATGGGAAGCATACACTGAGCGTGATGCATATGGCAGGTAAGCCCTTGGAGATTTTTCGCCTTACAGGGTAAGAGGGAAAATCTATTATTTCTGTTAGAACACACCTTTGTATACAACGACAGCATATCGGTAGGTATTGTAGCTCTTCTGTGTGATCATTCCAGATGGGCAAACCTTTGCTCTGCATGTGTGCCAACGAGTCTTGGGTGCCCATGACCCTGATGCCAGTCCACCAGTTGTCCTTGCTTTCAGCACTCTGGTAGGTACTAACTGCAAACACCCCACAAGACTTACTGTTTTGGACTTGCTCTGACACAGTGTCTAGCCATCACTATTTGGCCCATGTCAAAATCATTCTGATCGTTTTTCATATTTCCAATACATGAAAATTCAAAACTGACTGTATGCTTGCTGCCTAATATATCCCAACCCGTGACATATGCTATTGTACTTATATAATCAGTATCATTCACGTCAACTGTCAGTGGTTTTAATGATGCGGCGGATTGAAAGATCATACTCCTGATCAAGGGAGGACTGACCCATCAGGCATATGGGCACCGTACATGGACCCGTATGGGAGAGGGGCCTTGATTGGGGCCCCATCAGTCTGCTTTGCTGCCCCTGCAGTGCCGGGACATGCGTGTAGCCTCATGGGTACGCTCCAAGCACATTCTGTTGTGTCCCTGCTTGGTGCCAATCTGTCTCCGAGCAGGGGCCACAGCAGACTGACATCCTCGATGTCAGCCCTTGCTGTGCGACTGACCGCGGGAGTCATTACGCATGCATTCGATGACATCACAAACTGGTATTTTCCATCAGCCCGGCAGGGAAATCCCATTACAGGAGTTGCAGGGGTCTTTTAGATCTCAGTATCTCCAGACCCGTGTGTCCTATAAGGACACTTCATGTGTCAGTAAAAAGGCCAGAGTCTGGCCTTTCCAATGATATCCAACATGACTATGTTATTTGTAAGACAAATTTATAAATAAAATACAGCTAAATTAAAAGAATCCTTTTTTTCCTAAAAGCAGCGGCATTGTTTTTTCCCCATAAAGTTAACAATGTCACTGAATAACAAATACGTATCTGGCGGCGCGATGGTAGTCGCTCTCGGATCGTATGGAGGTTCTCTTATAATGCACCGTCCATTTGTGTCATGAAAAACAGTAGAAAAATACAATAGTGCAGAGCAATAACAAATATTAAATTGTATATGTACATGTGGTTGATCGCACTCGCAATAACCAGAGCCAACACTGGCTCTACATTAACATTACATTAACTACACCAGTCCCCGGTGTGCTGCTGATTATAGAGGTTTTCCATGGGCTTTACCTTGAACAAGTCCACAGGCGATTGATCCCAGAGCTTGGCTATAAGCTCCATCACATGTGAGTTTGAACCCTTGTGGATACACATATGCAATATTTCCTATAGATCTGCACAAGGAAGTTTTTCTCTTTTGCATGTTCCTCTGCATATTGAGATCGGAAGAGGATTACCAAGATTGGAGGTTGTGTGTCGCCTCTTTCAATATAGAAAAAAACGACCAAAACGCGCTGACCCGCTCAGAGCCAGTGTTGGGGCTCTGGTTATTGTGAGTGCGATCAACCACATGTACATATACAATTTAATATTTGTTATTGCTCTGCACTATTGTATTTTTCTACTGTTTTTCATGACACAAATGGACGGTGCATTATAAGAGAACCTCCATACGATCCGAGAGCGACTACCATCGCGCCGCCAGATACGTATTTGATAATCATTGTTCACTGGTATTGGGGGAAACCACTGATTGCTGGCTGGCTTCGGGTCTTTGGTGGCGGTACAAGCAGGGGCGCCTACCACATTGTATCAATGTCACTGAATAACTCATTTATTTTTTTCATATATATTTTAATATATTTAAATTTATTTCAATAACTATTTTATTAATATATTTTTATATTTTATTTAAATAATAATAAAAATAATATTGTTATTTATAAAGTGCCGGCATATTCTGCAGCGCTGTACAATAGGCACAGTATAGACAGGGTTACAATACATTGAACAACATTTGACAAACAGTACAGGAGGAGATGAGGGCCCTATTCCCGTAGGAACTTACAGAGAGTGATTGATGGTTGCATCAGTGAGTTGGGTGGTAGGCTTCCCTAAAAAGGAATGTTTTAAGGGAGTATTTGAAGGAAGAGAAATTAGGGGAAAGTCTGACTGTACCAGGGAGAGCATTCCAGAGAATGGGGACTGCGCGTGAGAAGTCCTGCAGTCTATCATGAGAAGGAGGTGCACAACAATATTATAATTGTTTTAATTAAATACATTTTAAATATATACTTTAATAAGCAAGTTAAATATACACACCTCACATTACTGTGAGTTTTATTGCTGAAGAGCTCTGTGATACAAACAATAACATACACACTGCACATTACTGCTTAGTTGATTTACCCCATAATAGCATGGGCTGTTTACCCTACATTTGTACTTCCTTGTGCCTCTAGCACTCTTGGGCGTGCTCCTGTGATATCTTTACATGATCTCGTGGGAGTGCAGCTGAGCGCATGAGAGGAACGTTCAAGCAATGATACACGTGGCAGCTGGCGGGTATGCGGCCCATGCGAATATGGGGTAAATCAACTATAAGATCAGCATGGTTTCATGAAACACAGATCATGTCAGACTAACCTAATTACGTTCTATGAGGAAGTAAGTAGAAGTATAGATCAGGGGGTCGCAGTGGATGTGATTTACTTAGATTTTGCCAAAGCTTTCGACACAGTTCCACACAAAAGGTTACTACTTAAATTAAGAAAAAATGGTCTAGATGAAAATACTTGTTCTTGGATAGAAAACTGGCTAAAAGATAGGGTACAGAGAGTGGTCATAAATGGTACATTTTCAAGATGGACACCAGTGGTAAGTGGTGTCCCTCAGGGGTCTGTTATAGGACCAATACTATTCAATTTATTTATAAATGACCTTGAGATAGGCATTGAAAGTCATGTATCAGTGTTTGCAGATGACACAAAGCTAGGAAAAGTAATACAATGTGAGCAGGATGTTACTTCGCTGCAGAGGGATTTAGATATATGGGGGACTGGGCACTTAAATGGCAGATGAGATTTAATCTAGATAAATGTAAAGTTATGCACTTTGGAGTGAAGAACACACAAACAATTATACCCTAAATGGTACGGAGTTAGGGAAATCCAAGCAGGAGAAGGATTTGGGAATAATCATAGACTTCAAACTAAGTAACAATGTGCAATGTCAAACAGCAGCCGCCAAGGCCAGCAAAGTACTGGCATGCATTAAAAGGGGAGTTCACTCACGGGATGAAAACATAATTTTGCCTCTGTATAAATCAATGGTCAGGCCGCACCTTGAATATGCCGTGCAATTTTGGGCACCTGTCTTAAAAAAAGATATTATATCGTTAGAAAAAGTGCAGAGACGGGCAACTAAATTAATAAGGGGGATGGAAGGGTTAAGTTATGAGGAAAGACTAACAAGCTTAAACCTGTTTAGTTTAGAGAAAAGGCGCCTTAGAGGGGATCTGATAACCTTATATAAATATATACGGGGCCATTATCAACCATTGTCTGATAACCTATTCATTAACAGGACTATACACAGGACAAGGGGTCATCCATTTAGACTGGAAGAAAGAAAATTTAGCTTAAAGCATAGGAAGGGTTATTTTACGGTGAGAACAATCAAGCTGTGGAATTCTCTGCCTGTTGAGGTGGTTGGGTCAGAGTCTGTACAGACTTTTAAAAAACGACTGGATGACTTCCTGCAGACACAGAATATTAAGGGTTATAATATTTAATATGTGGGTAAAAGCTTCTTGATCCAAGGAGAAATCTGACTGCCATTCTGGGGTCAAGAAGGAATTTTTTCCCAGTATGTTGCATATTGGCAAGCATTCAGACTGGGTTTTTTGCCTTCTTTTGGATCAACAGCAGTAGGTTATGTGGGAGAGGCTGAACCCGATGGACGCATGTCTTTTTTCAGCCTATATAACTATGTAACTATGTAACTATCAGGGTTATCCAAAGAGATTCGAAAAGTCACTGCACGTTCCGTGACTTTTCGTTCTCTTCAATTCGGTTCCTTTTGCCAATTGCATTTCGGTGACCCTGCGGTGTATTCAGCAAACACCACAGGGCCCCCGAATTGCAGGGAAAAGCTGCCGAAAACCTGACGAAAACTAACCGAATGCACGCTGAAAACAAGCAAAAACATCTGGATTAACCTTCGAAGAAGCCGAACAGGAGCCGAATCACACAGAGCCGAAGCAGCTGTGACGTAGAGGAGGCAGTGAATAAATTAGCAAAACCATTTGTATGAATCTAGGAAAATTAAACGCTGTTTGCAAAGAAACTACTGAGCGAAAATGTCTGAAATTTTCACAGGAGGTCCAGGGAATGATAATAAAGAGGGCTGTTACAAAAAAAATAAGTAAACTGAAAAAAAAAAAATCAAAAACAAAATCGGACTTTTAAAAAAAAAAAAAAAATCAGAAAAATGCTTAACCCTTTCGCTGCTGAGGCTTTTCCCGCCCCTATGCTGAGGTCATTTTTACCTGTTTTGCGCATCATGTTTAAACGTGTTTTGAAGGCTTATTTTAGTATATGACCCAGACATATTATATATCGTTCTTTCCGTCAGACTCAGTAGATTCATAATATGTCATTATTATATGTATACGTTATGTCATGTCTGTATATTATAACAAAAAATGCAATAAAATATGTATTTTCAATAATTTACAATGTGTAAAGTGTTTTTTTCCACATTTTAACATGCGAGCAATTGCGGTTATATTTTGTATGGGGTGCGCTTGTTAAAAAAATTAGAGATGGGGTCTCGTTACATTTTTTTTTGGGGAAAATGACACTATTTTTAACAAACGCACCGCATACAAAAATCGTTAGTGCAGCATCATTGTTCACATTATAATTGAAATGGGAACAATATTGCTGCATTAACAAACCAAAAAAAATAAAAAAAGTGTTTATTTTTTTTTTTTTTAATTTTTTTTAATTTTTATTTTTCATTTTTTTTTTTTTTTACAAAAATGTTCACTTTCATGTTTGGTATCGTTGGAACGGCCATGCTCTGGCCGATCCAACGATACCAAAATTTAACCCCTAGCTGCCACGGATCGGGAGATAGGGAGTTCCAATGAACTCCCTATCTCCACAGTTGGTGGCAGTTAGGGGTTAAGTCTAGGACTGGCGTCATCGTGCTACACACGATGACGCCAGTCCTCTGGGGGAGTTCCCGGAGGCTTGGCCGACATCCAAGATGTCGGCCAGCTCCGGGAAAGGATCGCGAACCGGCGCTTTTCAGCGCCGATTCGCGATCCAGCTCCCCAGGGGTTAATGCCAGGCATCATTTGGAAGGGCAGGCTGTGCCCTTCCAAATGATGCCTGGGTTAACCCCCTGTGCGCCGCCGATCGGGAGGGAGAGAGGTCCGAAGGACCTCCCCCCTCCCTTTCAGGCGCCTCCTCCGCACATGCGGGGGGGGCGCCTGAATTAGGTGTCATCGCGCCCCCACGATGACACCTAATTCTGGCGGCTGCTGGTCCGGATGCCGGGCTGACATCCAGGATGTCAGCCCGCACCGGAGGGGCCAGCGATCGGCCGGAACCCGGCCGAACGCTGACCCCGATGGGAGGACGCGCTCAGCGCGTCCTCCGCATACCAGCGGGACTGCTGAGGACGCGCTGAGCGCGTCCTCAGCAGTGAAGTGGTTAACGTATCCTAAAAAAATCTAAAGATTTTTGCTGCAGAATTTTATAATGAACGGTTTATTAGATATTGAATTAAAACAGGAATATTTTTAACATTGCAGCCTATGGGATTCTCCTGAATAAACTTGCCGAACTAAACCACCGAATGGCAGGGCATTTCGGGACCCTTTCACTGCTGGTTTGTGTTCTCTGAATAGCCGAAGCAGTGCTTTTTCATGGGGATTTCACTGCCCTCGAACAGGGACCGAACAGGCACCGTATGTTCAGGCAATAATGTGCGGTGTGTATGAGCGTGAGTTTTATTGCTGTAGAGAACTGAAGAAAGATTGTGAAACCTTGAGTACCAGCATTTTAGAGTGAGCCTTGAGTACCACTATTTTGGAGTGAGGTCTGAATATATGAAGATAAATACGCGTGTATAAGAAGTTATCCTTCTGCACCAAGGAGAGCCCTATATAGGGACACATAGTGGAAACAACTATATTCCTTATGATAAGTATTACTTTGGTCTTCATAATCATAATCACACAAGGTGTGCTTGAATAGAGAAAGTACATATTGTCACTGGGGGCGCTATAGCGCGGTCCTCTAGGGCGAATTATGACACACAAAGTCCTTTAAATGGTGAAATCTTGCACCCTTTATTGCAGCAAGAGCAGAAAATAAAACATAACAAACAAAATCCTGGTTCACCTGAACACTCACTAACTCACTTGAAAGTCCCTCTCTCACTAGCAGGGATCCTACCCAAAAGTGACACCAACCTTTGGTATCTCGTACTGCAGACTCTCTCTGCTGCTTCTCATTACGCTCTGGAGCAGCAGCACTCTGTGCTGATCAGTCTCACCCGGTGCCCATTCTAAATCTTTCCCCTGTGTGGGAATCCTTCTCAACTCGTGCACAGTCTCATCTACCCCTCCCTCAAGCAGGAGCCATTTAAGCCCTTAATTGCAGGGACACCTGCAGCAACACAAAACACATTCCCTCCTGGGGGTTATTATCTAAAAACAAAATACAGGGGAATACACAGTGCAATCCATGCACTACATCACATATCCCTCCCCCCAGCTCAGACCCATGGGGTGAGCGGCCTTAGACCACAGACAGTGTGACCTATCGGACAGTGGAACCAATGACAGTTCCATCTCCACTCTGTAAAACCATTGAGGTTTCACTTTATAAATTAGAAACCACAGTTTGCCACAATTGACTGAATCAATAAGTACTTGCCCATGCTCCCTGGCTACAGGCCAAGTGGAGTTCTCCCATGGCTGACAAACCTGAGGGTGGTCTCGCACAAATACTACATCAGACATTAACACAGGTACTACACCCACATCAGATTTCACATTCTCTGCAAGCATATGTACTTCCACTCTGGGGTATGAGTGGGTGTCTCGAAATATGCATGCAATAGTAAACATTTCCCCAAAATCTAGCTTTTCTGGCTGGAGCAGAGCACTCCTTACCATGGTAGCCTCACTCCCCAAATCAAGGAGTGCTTGAATACTTTCAGTCCTCAAACAGTTAACAGAAACAGCACTTGTTATGCCACACAGTTCTGAGCATGTTACCACAGTCTTATGCAGGGTTCTGGTTTCCATATTACGCTGCATGGGCTTATCACCCTGTGGACATTCCTGAGCTTCAGGTTCTGGTTCATGTCCTCTGAAACATTGCATTAGTTCCTTGGTCTCATCCAGCAGCAGTTGTGGAACCTCTTGGCATCTTTCACCGTAAGTGTAATATTGATCTATGCTGGGTACAGGGCTTTGTCCTTTGTCTCCAGCTTTACCATTCACATAGTCATTAGGAGTTGTGAGCTTAGGCTCCAGCTCATTATTAAGCAACTCAGCAGCCACATCTCCCTCAACTGGACACATCTCTGCTGTATCCTTTGGGTCTCCTTGGCTGACCCACTGCCGCTCTGTTGGCAAATCTGTAATAAATTCGTTCATAACCAACTTCTCCATTGTTTTGGAAGATTCAATCTCTGGTTGCAACCACTTCTGCACACATGTCTGCAGCTCATTCACCTGGGTCCTTGCAGGTGTTCCCAAATCAGCCTCCACATTATCTGGCTCAGTCAGTCCATGCAAGTAATCAGGTGCTTGACTACATTTCCCATAATCCACAGAGCTCAATCCAGAAGGCAATATGACTTGCTGCAATAGGTTAGCAAGGACCGCTCTTTCTTCTTGCGGAGCTTGCCTCGCAGTTTCAACTTGTGCAGCCAATATACAATTTGCTTCCTTTTGTGCAGCAGTTGCTTGCAGCAAAGCTTTCAGCAGGTCCTCCATAACACAGCCAAATGGGGAGAAATGAGCCTCCACAGGAATTCTGTTTAAAACGTGCCAGGAACCACTTTTTTTTTTCTTTTTCCTGCTGCAGCAGCACTATGCTGAGTAAGCCTTCAGCTGTTCACCACTGTTTCACCAGGCACTTTTCAAGCTTCCATGCCCACAGACCTGTTGGCGCTAATTGCCCACATCCTCCACCATATGTCACTGGGGGCGCTATAGCGTGGTCCTCTAGGGCGAATTATGACACACAAAGTCCTTTAAATGGTGAAATCTTGCACCCTTTATTGCAGCAAGAGCAGAAAATAAAACATAACACAAACAAAATCCTGGTTCACCTGAACACTCCCTAACTCACTTGAAAGTCCCTCTCTCACTAGCAGGGATCCCACCCAAAAGTGACACCAACCTTTGGTATCTCGTACTGCAGACTCTCTCTGCTGCTTCTCATTACTCTCTGGAGCAGCAGCACTCTGTGCTGATCAGTCTCACCTGGTGCCCATTCTAATCTTTCCCCTGCGTGGGAATCCTTCTCAACTCGTGCACAGTCTCATCTACCCCTCCCTCAAGCAGGAGCCATTTAAGCCCTTAATTGCAGGGACACCTGCAGCAACACAAAACACATTCCCTCCTGGGGGTTATTATCTAAAACCTAAAAACAAAATACAGGGGAATACACAGTGCAATCCATGCACTACATCACAATATATATTTTACACACTATTTGGGTGTAAGAAGGTGATCTTTTTTCCATGTCAGCACCCCACTGTATTGTTATATATATATATAATATTTATTTACTTTTTTCTATGCTTCTCAATTAGCACAGACAAAGAAACGTCCTTTGTATGCTGGTCTTGAATTGAACTCAGATCTCCAAACGATCCAGGGCACAATTGTTTCCAAGGCAAACTGTATAACTCATAAAAAAAACAAGTATAGAGAACACCCAACCGCCTTCACAATCCCATGCTTTACAGACAATCTCCACACACATACACCGCCATTCCACTCAACCAAACTCTCTTCACAACATTACTCTCAGGGTGTACGGCAAGAGGAAAGTGTAACCGGCTTTGGAGGATGGTAGTCTTGTTCAAAACGACCACTGGCAGGGAGGCTAGGTAGAATATATATATACAGCACTCCGGATACAGTGGAGGTGATGTCAGGGTTTGGTTCTTCAGAGCTCTTTTAGTAGGCAGCAAAAAGGAGACAGATCCTGATGAGCCAGGAACAGTTGTAATACAGTAGGGAATAATATATATATATATATTTATATATACACCCTACTGGTTTTTGAGGTGGCAGGTGCGAAGCAAGGAGATAAACGGTATTGGCACTGCAGGCTTGAATGGGAGTCACAAGAGGGATAGGCAACTGAGAAGCAAGCAGGGCGTCAGGAGAGTCGGTGGTAAGTACTTGGTCGAGAGGCAGGCAGCTTTCAGGCAGAGTTGGTGGTAACAAAATGGTCAAGAGGCAGGCAGTGTTCAGGCAGAGTCGGTGGTAAGCAGATGGTCGAGAGGCAGGCAGCGTTCAGACAGAGTTGGTGGTAAGCAGATGGTCGAGAAGCAGGCAGCGTTCAGGCAGAATCGGTAATACAGGCAAAGGTTCAGCAACAAAGGGGTCAGTTCAGGTTTCTGGAAAGGTAGTAGCTCTAGGTTGTCAGGACAATAAACAAGCAACTAATTACCCTCCGTTGGCTTCTTTTATGGAGGGCTGATTAGGTGCAGGTGCCGGCGTCCCCCGAGGCGGATGATGCTACTTCCGGGTTCACGTCATTGAGGTGTGATGCCATTCCCTGTAGCGTGTGCCGGAAGTGCCGTGTCTGTACGGTCATTGCTGCATCACATGGGGGAGAGACAAGACTCTCATCCGAGCGCCCAGTATCAGAGATGGGAGGTAGCACTGTGGCAGTATGTGCAGGATCCCAGGGAACTGGGGGCAGAGGTACATGACAATTACTGACAGCACAAACATACTGTACATTTATAATACAGTTTACAGGGTGATCAGCAATATGTACCATCACCTGGGTGCTTCAAAATCCACGTGCTGCCCCTTTGATGCACAATTAGGCTTCATCCAAATATATCTGAATTTACTGTTCAGTCAAATGCATAAAAAGTTGCAGCGTATGCTGACGAATTTTTTCTTACCCTTAGAAATACCATGAGATCACTACCATACCTCTTTAATCTACTAGAAACATTTGCTTCCCTCTTGGGTTTTAAGTTAATGTTAATAAGTCCGCTGTCTTCCCAATTTATCTCCCCAAAATAATTACTCACTCTCAACTTTGCCTCCCAATCTCAGATGCTCCACTGACCTATCTTGGCCTTAAACTCTCTCCTCACTTGGACTGACTTTATGTCCTCATTTACACCCCCTTGTCTACCCAAATACAGAGAGAGCTGGACTCCTGGCAGGACATGATAATTTCCTGGATGGGGTGCAGTGAAAATTTTAATTTTACCACACCTTCACTATCTATTCTAAACTCTTCCTATTTCCTTTTCGACACTGAAAATGCAGAATCAACAGATTGACAAGTTTATTTGGTCAGCGGGGAGGTCTCGTATAGTCAGGAAAATTATGTGTGTTCCAAGACATTTCGGAGGTCTTGCTCTGCCAAATTTGAAACTGTATCATACTGCTGCAATCCTCACTCAGATTGCTGAATGGTACCTTCCCGTAGCCCAGAAATGTTGCGTCGATATAGAGAACAACATCCTTCTACCCGACATCCTTCCAATTTTTTATCTGGCTTGTGAAATCAGAAAGACAAGACAAACTGATCAACGATCCAATTATTTTGCACTCTCTCCAAATGTGGGACTTGAAATCTCAAATTTTTTCCCTGCCCCCTAATATTTCTCCTCTGGTCCCGCTTTACCGTAATCCTTGGTTTACCCCTGGCATGCCCCCACCATTTTTGCACTTTTGACCAAGGTAATATCTCCTGCATTGTGGATCTGATTTCAGATGGTGCACCTGCTCTGAACTCTCTGCAACAATCCCCTTCTCTGGGAGAGATTTCTTTATATATCTACAACGCTCTAGTTTTCTCTCTCAAGATCTACTAAACAAGCGGCGACCTTGAAGCCAACCTGGTTTAAAAGCTATGACTTCGGGGAGAAACGATGAATGGAGCTATAACCACGATCAATCAATCTCTAATTCTGAATGGTAACCAAGTATTTCCCCTACATGATTAAATGGCAGACAGATATTGCTGAAGAATTGGACTTGGAGGACTGGAGTGAGATGTCGAAGGCCAACTCTAAACTATCCTGCTGTGTTACGCATATGGAACAAAGGCTTTAAACTAAGTCTCTTTCACTGGTACCTCACCCCGGTAATACTACATCACATGAACTTTGTTTTGAATAATTTGTACTGGAGAGGCTGAGAACGACATGAGACATAATACCATCAATGGCAGTTGTGCCCTTAGCTCCTTTATTTTTGGCCCATGGTGGTAGACTGGCTTCAACAAGCTCTTAAGAGGCCTGTGGAAGTTATCCCCTGGACATTCCTTCTGTCTCGAGCTATTAAAGGCCTTAGGAGGAGTGTAAATAAACTCATTGCTTGGGTCTCTCTGGTTGTTTGTAGAGACCTGGCACAACATTGAAACCAACCAACTCTCCCTTTCTTTCGAGAGTTAAACAGAATGTTTACAGATATGCCCACAATGAAACAACTTACTGCCAGGGCCGCCATCAGGAGGGTGACCGCCCATGAAATGTTCAAGGGCCCAGTGGCTCTTGTGGGCCCGACCCATGCCAAACCCTGTGCAGCTTGTCTAAATGCCAAAGATGTATGAATCCCTCCATGTCACCCAGGACCAGCCCACTATGATACCAGGAAATTTCCCAATGGACCGAGGCCACTGTTTTATTTTTAATTAGGTTGCTTAAATGGGCAGCTGAGGGAAGGGGAGGCCACAACCTGTAGTTCAGTAAGGTGCCCCAAGTATTCTAATGGCATCCCTGCTTACTGGTCAACCGCATGACAATCCTCATACCTACCTGCAGATCTGGGCCTCCTGGCACGGACACCCGGCACTGTCTTGAGATATTTGCTCTGACGAACTAACATCCATTTGCTTCACTCACCTATCCCCCTTCTATTTTTTTCCCTTCTTCTTCTGCTCTTCCCTCTCCTCCTTCCCGTTCCCTCTGACGTGGGGATTGAGTGGCTTTCTGATCTTCTATTACAAATATCCTTTGTTCATATCATGAGATTGCTTGTTTCACAATTTGTAATAATCTCAATACCTCTACACGTAGTTGCCATAAGATTTGTATTTTCTCTCTATTATTATCCCGTTGTATCTTTCACTTGCATTCTCTGGATATTGTATTGTACTCTGCATATTATATTATAATACGCCAATAAAAACAGAATTAAAAAAAAATTCAATTTGCTGGCTCTGTTTGTGTATTGGTCCTGCTGCTGGAAACAGACAACATTGGATTGTCTGAGAGTTGGATAACCACCAAAACACGACAGACCATTTGGATCTGTCTTGCTACATATAAAATAAGGTGTATAGTATAACATAAGCATCATATAATTGTCATGATAATATGTCAAACTATAATTCCGGTTTATGATTATTTTGTTTGCTTGTTTTTCTAGGTTTCAGTGCTCATGGTGCGATCATGAATGGACTTCAATACGAGTGATCATTCTGTTCCTTATTCAATTGACTTACCAAGAGCAAGGCATAGTGAAGATGAGATATTTTGGTCAGCAGTGTACTCATTGTCAAGGGGGCTATGAACAACCTTACATTTCTGAACCCATTTTAAATAAGATCATAGAAAATGTGGTCAACCGAATAAGGGAATGGTGCTATGGAGAAAATAATGTCCCTGCGCCATTTCCTGTGCATGATAAAACCATGCATGGGCCTCACAGACGGGACCTCTGTGAAGCATATGCCTTCAGGTTTTGCCCGACAAATGCAGCTCAGTATTCATACAGTCCGATTACGACCAACCGATATGACAGTACTAGCGTCCTTATGATGGATGATCCAATTATGGAAAGTCAAAACATCCCCGAGCCATTTCCTGTGCATGATAAAACCATGCATGGGCCTCACAGACGGGACCTCTGTGAAGCATATGCCTTCAGGATTTGCCCGACAAATGCAGCGCAGTATTCATACAGTCCTGTTACGACCAACCAATATGACAGTACTAGCGTCCTTATAACGGATGATCCACTTATGGAAAGTCAAAACATCCCACAGGAGCAAAAGAATTGTTGTAAATGTATTTGTTACGTTTTAACGCTCTTGATTTTTTTAATTATTATTGGTGTTGTTATATGGGTGGTCATTACAAAAGTTCTGACTTGAAGTTTTGGTTATCAATGAAACCCTAAAAAGAATAAAGCTGATTGGAACCCTTGACAACTTCCGTCAAGCAATTATATAAAACAATGTAATCCAATGCCTAAAATAATTATTTGCTTCTTTTCCTGATAATTTCTCTATTAATCACTTAAGTATTCCATGAAATATATTAATAGCAAAACATGTCTGCCTACAGGATATAACAAAAGCACAGGAAATAATGGGGAGAAAACTCAACAAAATGTAAAAATAAAAAATCCTGAGAAGATAGGTGCCAGAGCATCCCCATTTTCCTACAGTGCTCGGAAATAGCCTACTTTGCCTTATGATAAATCCAACCCTGCTCATATTCAAATAAACATTGTTATATTATACTGGATCCTGGTGTGATCTGATATCTATCTGCTATCTTTCTATCTATCTATCTTAAGCCTGAAGGTAAATGTCCTATCAAGACTAACAGGTCTATTCAAGGAAAGGTGAAAACCAGGAGAATTGCTTCTGCTTTCAATGAATTTGTAGATGGGAGCAAGATTCCACATGATATGCAAATGACCAAAACACAGGGTTATTCAGAGAGAAGAGAAAACCAGGAGAATGACTGGAGAAGTGAAAATTGTAGGTAAAAATAGCCAAACCAGAAAAATTCTCCCATATATCTCACTTTCCAAATTGGCTATTTGGTCTAGATTGTTCTCTTCTCCTGCCAGTTCTCTTGGTTTTCACCTTTCTCTGAATAACCCCATAGAATTTAAAGCAATATATGTAGATGTAACTAATTGATGCGGTTAACCGTTAATTTTGAGAAAGCGACTTTCATTGGCAGTGCGTGAGTGATATGTACAAGATGAAAGGACACACTTTAGCGATATGTGTCTAGGCGTCAGTAGAATATATTATAATACCTTTTTGTAATAAAGTATTTTGCAACTGCATAGTGTGTTATAACTAATAAGAACAGTTGATCTTTGCAAAAACTCCTTCTACTTCAAACTGAAATCATGGTCAAAAGGAAAAGGTTCATCTTATACTGTTGAGTAAATTGAATTTGACACCAACACTATGTGGTTTAATTGCTTTTACCAATAAATATTAGATTTATGACCAATTAACCAGTGCTACCCTCAATAAGACCCTGTAAATGTTTTGTATCACAGATCCATTGTAAAACTTTTTCCTTATGTAGTGCTGCTTTAAAAACACTGTCTTACTGGTGCGATGAACTATTGCTGCCACCAGAGGGAGACAGAGACATTGTGGACTATGCTGGACAAAATTGAACTACACCGACCATCATCCTTTGCGTGAGGACAGGAAGGAGGTGGTACAGGAAGAGGAAAGAGATCAGCAGCCTCGTGTAAGAGAGAAGCAGAGTGAGTGGAGCAGCGAAAGGTGGAGGACGCATGTTGGAGCTGTCAGGGATCACAACCAGGCCAGAGTACAGACGCTGTCTTACTGGTGCTGGAGATCGGGACAGTGACCGTGTTAAGACCTACCTGCGCAGCGCTGAGAGGTCTGGAGGAAGAGTTAGATCCGGCAGGACCCCGAGTTAGGAGACCGTGCTGATCGATTGGGAGTGCAGGCGGTGGATCGCTGTTCCAGTTGCGGAGATTTGGCAAGCAGGGAGCAGATTCAGGGGCACGGAGTCCCAGTGTACCGCGAAGAAGATCCTTTGATTGAGGCATCGGGTGCTGGACAGTCTCGTTTATCGGATGGGTGAGTGGCCTCCCAGGCCGCAGTTCCCAAATAAGAAACGCACGCTGCAATATTGTTTAAATCCACAGGGCCCCAACGGTGACTAGTCGAAGATTGTTTGTTTCATTCACTGACCAGTTGAATACAGTACCCGGGTACCCGAGACAACACACTTACACATTTTTGAGCTATTATTCCCGGGACTTACACTCCAGAACTGAGGGGGTTAATCGTTTCTTTTGCCGCCGCGTGTTTTTCCCGCGTTACGAATTCTTGCCATTTAAATACCGTATATGCGTAATATATGCTGCTTTATCGGGATCAGTAAAGAATATAATACATAAAAATCCACAACAGTGCTGGTGTATAGTTATTTCCTAGTGCGGTGAGACTAACCCGAGGTTTATTCAGCGGCTCCTCCGGGAGTGAGCGCTACACTTAATTAATAGTTATCTATTTCACAATATTGTTATCTTTAAGAGCAGCTCTGGAGCAGTAACCATTAATTGCCATGGTATGTCCAGGGTCTGTGGGATCTGAGCCCAAGGTGCGGCAATACCAAGGACGCAGGACTAATAATAATAGGGCAGGACACAGAGGCTAAGGAAAGTAATAGGAAATACATAGGACGTGGGAAACAAAGAAGATACACACAGACTATACAAGGTACTGGAAGGAACACAGACAGTATACAGGATAACAACACTACAGGAGGGCAGACACCAGAAGAGAGTTGACCACATAAGAACAGAACAGGAACAGGTAAAGCAACAGGGGTCTAGGACAGGGCCGGCCCTACCATGGAACAGTTCAGCGCAACCGCTCCAGGCGGAAGATTTTGAGGAGCGCAATTTTTTTTCCGCTGAGCCCCTGCGCTATTTTTTAAACTGTGCCGCTGCATCTATTGGAGACCAGCGCAGCGGTGCCGCTCTGAGCCAAACATCCGGCCTCACTCCCTGTCTGGGCACCGCCTGGCGGCATCACCAGACCATTGCATGCTGGGAGGTGTAGTTCTAGACTGGATTACTGAATATTGCAGAGAACCAGTCTAAAACTACACCTCCCGGCATGCAATGCTCCTGTGATGCCACTAGGCGGCGCCTGGAAAGTGAGTGAACACAGAAGTTCACAGATGGGGGGAACAGCGCCTGTGAAGGCAGAGAAGCAAGAGCTGGGCTGCATGGAGGCCATAGGGAGACAGAACCTGCTGCTAAGAACAAGTCTGTCTCTCTCACCCCCCATCCATTCCTCTCATGCTCATCTCCTCCCTCCTTCCTGCACTCCCATCTCTCTCTCCCCCCTCCTTCCTGCACTCCCATCTCTCTCTCCCCCCTCCTTCCTGGGTATGCTCAGCTGTATGTGAAACACTGGGCTGTGCTGGGTATGCTCTGCTGGGTATGTGAAGCACTGGGCTGTGCTGGGTATGCTCTACTGGGTATGTGAAACACTGGGCTCTACTGGGTATGTGAAACACTGGGCTCTGCTGGGTATGCTCTGCTGGGTATGTGAAACACTGGGCTCTGCTGGGTATGCTCTGCTGGGTATGTGAAAGACTGGGCTCTGCTGGATATGTGAAACACTGGGCTCTGCTGGGTATGCTCTGCTGCGTATGTGAAACACTGGGCTCTGCTGGGTATGTGAAACACTGGGCTCTGCTGGGTATGCAAAATTCTGGGGTCTGCTGGGTATGTCAAATTCTGGGCTCTGCTGGGTATGTCAAATTCAGTGTGGCGCACTGTGATACGCTTATACACACTGTGGGCCATATTACATTCCTCGCGCATCAGTTTTGCGCACGCAAATGCGCATTTGCGCGAGGACAAAACCATTTGTGCAGAACGTCGTATTTCAACGTTCGCGCAAACGATGCGCGTTATTGTTTAACGCGGATGGACTTGCGCGAGCGTGATGAACTGTGCGCATCCTATACTTAACATTGTGAGCGCAAATTCGTTACGCGGATGGTATTTCAATAGATGCGCAACTTCCTACGAACGACGTTTGCGCGCATAATTTTAACGTCTTTGAAAACCTGGTGTTAACTGCAAATCTGAACGTTCTGGCCGAAACAAAATACACCAGCACGAAAAAAAAATACAGCACAGTATAGTTACACATTCTACACATACCCAAACAAAAAAATTGTGAATTCGTGCAGATTTGTTTTATTGCTGCAGCATGTATACTCAGATTTATTTTGACAGTCGCAAAAACTTAAGTGAGTCAATTAAGGTGAATTTAATGTCAATTAAGGTTCTTAATTCTGATTGGCTGAATCCCGTGAAAAAAACAGTCCACTCGCTGATTTACATGTGCAACGTTACTGCGCGCGTATTACACTTCGTTTTGCGTTTTTTTTTTAATAACGTAATTTTTTGACGGATGAGAAAATGCATTCGGATCCGAATATCACTTTCATTTTCGCGCGATAACGCTGGACAATGCGTGGAAAAAAATTGCGCTGCGCCAGCGCATTTGCGCAGAGAATGTAATATGGCCCTGTGTGTTTTTTTGGGGGGGGCAGCATTTTTCATCCTTCGCTCCAGGCAGCACAATGTTTTGGGCCGGCCCTGGTCTAGGAGCACAGGGCAATACTCGATGGCAAGCAAGGGGCTATACTCGATGGATAACAAGGGGTTATTCTCCATGGGTAGCAAGGGGGCAGTACTTGTTAAGAAGTCCTCGATATGCAGGGCCGGATTAAGAGCATCATGGGCCTGGTGCCGAGGATTTTGGTGGGCTTTTTTTTTTTTACAAATACTGAGGCACGTACACAAACACATGAAGAGCACACACACACAGCTATATGCAGAGCACACACACACGCAGATATATACAGAAGGGACACAAGCGCAGCTATATACAGAAGGGACACAAGCGCAGCTATATACAGAGGACACACAACCACGCAGCTATATACAGAGGACACGCACACAGGTATATACAGAGGACACGCGCACGCAGCTATATACAGAGGGCACGCAGCTATATACAGAGGGCACGCACACGCAGCTATATACAGAGGACACGCAGCAATATACAGAGGACACGCGCAGCTATATACAGAGGACATGCAGCTATATACAGAGGACACGCACGCGCAGCTATATACAGAGGACACGCACGCGCAGCTATATACAGAGGACACGCACGCGCAGCTATACACAGGGCACGTGCAGTTATACACAGGGCACGCGCAACTATACACAGGGGACACGCACACGCAGCTATACACAGAAGACACGCACACGCAGCTATACACAGAGGACACGCAGCTATACAGAGGACATGCACACAGTTATATATAGAGGACACGCAGTTATATAGAAGACACACACACACGCAGCTATACACAGGACACACACAGTTATATACAGAGGACACGCACACACAGTTATATAGAGGACACGCACACGCAGCTATACACAGGACACACAGTTATATACAGAGGACACGCACACACAGTTATATACAGAGGACACGCACACACAGTTATATAAAGAGGACACGCATACGCACCTATAAACAGAGGACACGCACACTTTACGCATATATACAAAGAGTGACACATGCATACATCAGACACATATGTGAACACCACACACTAATATATATAGACCACACCTCACAGACACAAAAAAAACATATCTTCAACTAGAGCAGCAGGAGAAGTGGTAAACATTTACATTAAACACTGTTTGCACATAACTGCTTTGCAGGATAAGATGTAGCTGCTCTTTCAGCAGCCTGGTTGACTGTTAGCTAAGGTCTCCCCCCCCCCCCATGTCATTCTGGAGCTATTGAGACATAATTGCGTGTGTAAACAAGAGAGAGAGGTATTTAAGTAGCCACAGCATCCTTATCTTATCTCCCGGTGGTTGGAGCAAAAGCTTCTCAAACTCTTCACCCTGTGCAGGGAAAGGGGCAGCACCTGGCTTCAAACAGCACCTCCATCTCTCAGCCTCTGCCCAAAGGAAACGCTGTGGTTTTATCCAAGTTCCGGGTTCTGCTCCGGCATGGCTGATCAAAGCAAACTCGGCACTTGCTATCAGCCGACCAGCTCCTGTGGGCCTATTTTTAGAACGGGGCCTGGAGCGACCGCTCCATCCGCCCCTATGTTAATCCGGCCCTGTCGATATGTAACAAGCAGTAGTCCTCGAAAGAGAGAAGTCCAGGAGCACAGTAGGCAGCATTTCAAATTGTTTTTTTTTTAACATATTCAAGTTTATTCAGAAAAGCGTAAATGATAGAAGTGCAAATGAAACAGTGCTGGTACGACCACGAACCGTTATTAAGATATAAAAATATACATTAGCTTAGCGGTTTAACAGGGGGAGGGGCAAAGTAAAATAAGAGGGAAAAGGGGAGAAGAGAGAGGGACAGCAGTTAAAAAGAGCTGGGCATATCAGGCAACATATGAAAATGGGTACAAAATAACAGCAGTAGCTGGGCTAGTACCAACAAGTCGGAAGATGTTCGGTATCTACTCATGTGACAGGTTGTCTAGGTGGGGGGTGGGCATATCTATCCCACAAAAATCCCAGGGAAAAATACACCTCAACTGCTATCAAGCGGGTTGGAGGGGATGGGGACGGAGTGGCGCTTCCTTCAGCCAATAAAACCATTTGGCGGAATAGTCCGCGTAATAGTCGCAGGCGCGAAGAAGCATTTCATACTGTTGCGTAAGAATAAGTAGAAGTAAACAAAACTATCTTTTAGACTTGTATCTTGGAATCTTATAAATTGTGGAATGTGTGATTAAAAAGTAGGTAACATTACCTTTGTCTCTGTCATTTACTCTCAAACCAAACATAGACCTCATAGTTTCTTGACAAAATACAGAAAAGATACCTACACACAGCGAAATGAAAAATAAGTCAGAGAAAACACACATATTTCCAGTAGACCTTCTTTTTAAATTATTTTTTAAAAATCAATAAATAATTTTTTTTTATTAACCCTCTTTGTGACTGCAAGTGTAATAAGTATCCGCCTGCCTGCAGGCATGCCCTCTTCAGGGCGTGTCAATTTTCACCAGGTCTGGCTTTACAAAAAGGTTACCTTCCCAGACTGTTTGCACCTGGATACATTTCATGTCAGAATTTATTCTATTGTATGGGTTTACTGCTATCAGAAAAGATACAGGTGTGAGGGCACCAGCTATTGTTTGTATTGTCTGTTTGTTACTTGGTTAATGTTATAATCCCTCCCTGAGTTATCAATCACATACTGCGCTGCGGAATGTGTTGGCACTTAATAAATAATAAATAATAATACTGTAAAATTAGAATTCCCTGTTTATAACCTCAATTTACTATTGTTCTATTCTTCTATGGGAATGTGAAGTTGTTATCCTCGAAGATATTTGTTCATTATATGTTGGTAGGATTTTTCCTGGGACATTTGGGGATGTTCCATATAAATATGTGTCCACTCAACCTAGTAAAAGCCAGTCATATATTGCCTCTTAGCCAGCCTTTTAGCTCAGCTATGTGAGTGTAAACGTTAGGTTAAGTGGCCCTAGTGCAGGCTACCATATTATAATCCGAACGCTAATGGGTTAAAACACCTATTAGCTCATTGGGGATTGCACTTTCTAGCGCAAGCTTACTTTACTTTCCGCTTGAGCATTACCACTATCAGGGCTATTCAGAGAGAGGTGAAAACCAGGAGAATTGGCAGGAGAAGAGAACAATCTAGACCAAATAGCCAATTTGGAAAGTGAGATAAATGGGTGAATTTTTCTGGTTTGGCTATTTTGAACTAGAATTTTCACTTTTCCAGTCATTCTCCTGGTTTTCTCTTCTCTCTGAAAAACCCTGTGTATTGGCCATTTGCATATCATGAGGAATCTTGCTCCCATCTAAAAGTTCATTAAAAGCAGAAGCAACACCAATGCCTGCCTGAAGTGTTCTGAAATAATGTTCAGTTTCTTTGTTTTCACTGTTTCACTCTTTGCTCCTCCAATCCAATCCTTATGGTCACGTACAAAAAAAAAACCTGTCATGTTTCCTTAATCCCTAGTGGGAGATATTTGGCAAGGTGCTCGTTGGGGGGGTGTGGTTGTATAGTGGTAACACTGTGGTGCTCGCACGCAGCCCTTTCGGAAATCTGCTGAAAGGCCATAGTACAATGTGGGGTAGATGAGAAACACTACGAGTTTAACTTGGTATATAAAAAAAATAATAGACATTTTTTATCTGCACTGGGCAGAAACCTCTCTCAAAAGAAATCAAGTGCCCTACATTTTATCCCCAAGTGGGAGCCTATGAAAGCCACCCTATCCCCCCCCTGCTTGAGATAAACCGAGCCAATCTTTTCAATACACAGGATGATGTCTGTCAGACAAGCTGATAAAATCCACGCTAACTAAGAGATTTGGAGAATTGCTATTTGCTTTAAGCTCGGTTATATATAAGAAATTGCGTGTTGCGGTCGTCAGGAAACAGCAGGGAATTGTGGGATCCGTAGTCACTGTCCGAGTCTAGGATAGTGCGGCTGCTAAGCCCTGCATCTCCTGTTTCGACGCGCGTAGTGTCCATGAGGACTGGTGGCAGCGTTACTAATAGAATAAGAAAGTGAGCTCTGGGATTGTGAGAGACGTAGTTAGTACGCGCTTCAGGAGAAGACTTGTACTGCGTTGCAATCCTGGGATCAGTATATCATAGAAACATAGAAACATAGAAAAATGTCGGCAGATAAGAACCTTTCGGCCCATCTAGTCTGCCCAATTACATGGATACTTTACCTGGATTTATCTTTTGTTTAGGATAGCCTTATGCCTATCCCATGCTTGCTTAAATTCAATTACTGTTTTGGCCTCTACCACTTCTACTGGAAGACTGTTCCATGTATCCACCACCCTCTCAGTAAAATAATGCTTCCTGATGTTACTTTTAAACCTTTGCCCCTCTAATCTAAGACTATGTCCTCTTGTTTTGCTATTTTGTTTCCTTTTAAATATACTCCCTTCCTCTACCTTGTGGATTCCCTTTACGTATTTAAATGTTTCTATCATATCTCCTCTGTCTCGTCTTTTTTCCAAGCTGTACATGTTAAGATCATTAAGCCTTTCCTGGTAACTTTTCTCCTTCAAGCCGTACACCATTTTAGTAGCCCTTCTCTGAACTCTCTCTAAGAGGTCTATATCCTTCTGGAGATACGGTCTCCAGTACTGCACACAGTACTCCAAGTGAGGTCTCACCAGTGCTCTGTACAGTGGCATGAGCACTTCCCTTTTCCTACTGCTAATACCTCTCCCTACACAACCAAGCATTCTGCTAGCATTTCCTGCTGCTCTATTACATTGACTACTTACCCTTAGATCCTCTGAAATAATGACCCCTAAATCCCTTTCCTCAGATGTTGAGGTTAGGACTGTATCAAATATTCTATATTCAGCCCTTGGGTTTTTACGTCCCAGGTGCATTATCTTGCACTTATCCACATTAAAACTCAATTGCCACAACTCCGACCATTTTTTTAGTTTACCTAAATCATTTGTCATTTGGCTGATCCCTCCAGGAACGTCAACCCTGTTGCAAATCTTTGTGTCATCAGCAAAAAGACATACTTTTCCATTAATACCTTCTGCAATATCACTAATAAAAATATTAAAGAGAATGGGTCCAAGTACTGACCCCTGAGGTACCCCACTGGTAACAAGACCTTGTGCCGAATAAACTCCATTTACCACAACCCTCTGTTGTCTGTCACTCAGCCACTGCCTAATCCAGTCAACAATATTGGAATCTAAACTCAAAGATTGCAATTTATTGATAAGCCTTCTATGCGGAACAGTATCAAAAGCCTTACTGAAATCTAAATAAGCAATGTCTACTGCACCACCTGTGTCTATTATTTTTGTTACCAATCAAAAAAATCAATAAGATTAGTTTGGCATGATCTCCCTGAGGTAAACCCATGTTGTTTCTGATCCTGTAATCTATGTGTTTTTAGATGTTCAACAATCCTTTCCTTTAACATGGTTTCCATTAATTTCCCCACTACTGACGTAAGACTAACTGGCCTATAGTTCCCCGATTCCTCCCTACTACCCTTCTTGTAAATGGGCACAACATTTGCTAATTTCCAGTCTTCTGGGACGACTCCCGTTAACAAGGATTGGTTAAATAAATCTGTTAACGGTTTTGCTATTACATCACTGAGCTCTTTTAATAATTTAGGGTGGATCCCATCAGGCCCCATTGACTTATTTGTCTTTACTTTAGACAGCTGCTGTAGAACCTCCTCCTCTGTAAACTGATATGTAAATGTCTCTTTAGTGTTCTCTCCTAACTGAGGTCCCTTTCCTTCCTTTTCTTCTGCAAAGACTGAACAAAAATATTCATTGAGGCAGTCAGCGAGACTTTTATCCTCTTCTACATACCTTCCTTCCTTTGTTTTTAATCTAACTAATCCTTGTTTTACTTTTCTTTTCTCGTTTATGTATCTAAAAAATGTTTTGTCCCCCTTTTTTACTGACTGAGCTATTTTCTCTTCTGCGTGTGCTTTGGAAGCTCTTATAAATTGCTTTGCCTCTTTCTGCCTAATCTTATAGGTTTGCCTATCTTCTTCACTCTGAGTTGTTTTATAATTATTGAATGCTGTCTTTTTGTTCTTCACTATTTTGGCCACTTCTGCAGAGTACCACAGTGGTTTCTTCCCTTTTTTTTTTTGCTAACAAGCCGAATGCAATTTCCTGTGGCCTTCAATAATGCTTCCTTTAAATAATCCCATTTCTCCTGGACTCCCTTTAAACTCCTCCAGTCTGATAATGACTCCTTCACACAAAATCTCATTTTAGAAAAATCTGTTTTTTTAAAGTCTAAAACTTTCGTTCTTGTGTGGTGCGGCTCCATCCCTGTTGTTATATTAAACCATACTGACTGGTGATCACTAGATCCCAAATTTTCACCTACAACAACGTCCGATACCAAACCTCCATTTGTGAGTATTAAATCCAATATGGCCTCTTTACGGGTCGGCTCCTCAACTACTTGTGTTAGAGATAATCCCAGTAGGAGTTTAGAATATTTGTACTCCTGGTGCACCCAGCTGTTTTGGTTTTCCAGTTCACATCAGGAAGATTAAAGTCCCCCATGATAATAACTTCCCCCTTCATTGCCATTTTGGCTATTTCCTCAACCAGCAGATTATCTAGTTCTTCTGCTTGTCCAGGGGGTCTATAGATCACACCTACACGAGCTACTGTATGATTGCCAAATGTTAGCGTAACCCAAACTGACTCTATGTTCACCTCGCTCACTTTTATTTGGTTCGTTTTTATGTTGTTTTTCACATACAGGGCCACTCCTCCTCCTTTCCTACCTTCTCTGTCTTTTCTATATAAAGAGTACCCGGTTATGTATGTCCCAGTTATTTTTCTCACTGAACCATGTCTCAGTAACCGCCACTAAATCTACTTTTTCAGCTGCCATCATTGCCTCTAGTTCATTGATTTTATTGACTAAACTGCGAGCATTTGTAGACACGACTCTGAGCTTGTCATTTTTTACCTCGCATGTTGCTTGCACCCTCCGATTTAGTTTTGGGGGACAATCGGGCAGATTGTTTTTTACCCATATTTTGTCCCCCCCTCCTAGTTTAAATATTTCTTTGCGAAACCTTTGAACTTCTCACTGAGAACATATGTTCCCCTATGAGTAAGATGCAAACCATCTTTTTTATACAGTTCCTTTCTGCTCCAATTAGAGCTATCATGGGACACAAAGCCAAATCCTTGCTCCCGACACCATTCCCGAAGCCACAAATTGAATTCCCTATTGCACATCTGCCTATCTTGAATGTTATGCACAGGCAAAACTTCAGAGAATGACACAGTGGACGCAATCTGCTGTATTTCACCTCCAAGAACACAAAAATCTTCCTTAATCTCAGAAACCTCATTGCTAGCCAAGTCATTTGTCCCTAGATGGACTTAGAACGTCCACTTCCCCTTGTTGCTTTGCTTGTTTGACAATATTGAGAATACGTCTCTTGTCTCTACGAGCAGTAGCCCCAGGAAGACATCTCACCAAACCACTACTCTCCAGCTCAACACCTCTTATGATAGAATCACCCAGCAACAATTGCCTTCTATCAAGTCCCACCTTTTCATTTTGTCCTTGGTTGCAGTGCTGCATACCTTCGGCATAGTGGATGGTGGTTCCTCAACTATGGTGTCTAAGCCTACATCCGTCTTATCACTACACTCTGAAAGTGCCTCAAAAGAATTAAGAAGAGCCACAGATTGTGGGACATGCCTTCTATCCACAACTCTAAGTCTACCAGATCCTACAGTAGTCCATCTGCCGCTCCTAGGAGGCCTCTGTGGCAGTGGTTTAGTAACAGTCATAGCCTGAGTTTCTCTAACAGATAATTTACAAATCTCAGACTTCAAACAGGCAATTTCCTGCTGCAATAAAGAGAGCTGCCTACATATCAGGCACACTCCAAACCTCCAAAAATTGGATCTAAAAACAAATGCATGACAGCTCTTACACTGGACCAAGCCTGCCATTATAAAAGAATGGATTTAAAACCAGCAAATCTTACCTTTTTGTAGGTTTTCTACCTCCTGTCTAACCTCAGACTACCTCCAGAGTATCTCCAGAAGATCTCCTGTAAGTGCTCACTTTGAAGACTTCACTTAGAAGGCTTCCCAAGCTCAATTAGCAATTATCAATTATCGCGCTCTACGTGCCTGTTGTGAGAGAAAGTGCGGCCGGGACGGGTAGATAAGTGCGCGTAATTATCTGAATCTAGGATAGATAGATAGTGCGCGGTTTAACCCGGCGTCTTTGCGCATCAGCGCGCGTAGTGGGTCGTGACAACTGGTGGCAAGCGGTGGTTTATCAGGTTAGTATTTGGATCTGTGAAGCAACATAGATCCAGATACTAAAGAAATTGGTTTTCCAATTTCCAGAGCAGAACTCAGTGCATTTATTAGAATTTACACAATACACAGCAGTTCCCTTCCCCTTCTTTGTTTTTCTTTTCTATCTTTTATTTGGCTGGAGTGAGAATGTCGCAACAATCATCGAAAAAGACCTTGGAACAATTATGTCGAGACAAAAATATTTCGACGAAGGATAAAAATTAAGTTCAAAATCCTTATCCTTACCTACAAAACCCTCACTAACTCAGCTCCCCACTACCTGTCCTCACTAATCACCAAATACACCCCAGCCCGCTCCCTAAGGTCAAACAGTGACCTGCGCCTAGCTTCTCCCTGCATCACCTCTTCCCATGATACACTGCAGGATTTCTCACGTGCAGCCCCCACTCTCTGGAACGCTCTCCCTCGTACTGTCAGACTTTCCCCTAACTTCTCTTCCTTCAAACGCTCCCTTAAAACATTCCTATTTAGGGAAGCCTACCACCCAACTCACTGACGCAACCATCAATCACTCTCACCTTACAGTCCTCTCCTCCTGTTTCCAACCCCAACCCTCCCAGATTGTGAGTTCCTATGGGAATAGGGCCCTCATCTCCTCCTGTAATGTTTGTCAAATGTTGTTCAATGTATTGTAACCCTGTCTATACTGTGCCTATTGTACAGCGCTGCGGAATATGCTGGCGCTATATAAATAAAGAATAATAATAATAATAAAAAAGAAAGATGAACTTTTGCAAGCCCTCGAGGATTATGAGGCGAGGCAAGCAGTCCAGGACGCAGCAGAGCAGGGTACCACGCTTGACCCAGCGGAAGGAAGCGCAAGTCCAGCGGAAAGGACAGTGTCAAGTGCTTCGCCCAAGGGTGATACTGCCCTGGATGTTTACTTGCAGACTGTTTTAAAACATGTGGACTCTGCGGACTCGCAGACGCGGCTTCAGCTCATCCTGCAGTACCAAGAGCAAGAGGAGCGCAGAGCTGAACGTGAAGCTGCGGAGCGCCGAGCTGAGGCTGAACGCGAAGCTGCGGAGCGCCGAGCTGAGGCTGAACGTGAAGCTGAGGAGCGCATAGCTGAGCAAGAGGCGGCAGTGCGCCAAGCGGACCGAGAAGCTGCGGAGAGCAGGGCTGTGGGTGAGCGAGAAGCGGCGGAGCGCCAAGCCGAAAGGGCACATCAGCTCGCTCTGGCACAGGCAGGCAGAACGCCATTATCTCCTGCCCCTGCGGGTGCTGCAGAACTCTCTACGCCCAGACCTCGTGCCGAGAACTTTCCCACTCTTGACAAAGATGAGGACCTGGATGTGTTCCTGCGAAGTTTTGAAAAGACTTGTCGACAGTACCAGCTGCCCAAAGAGCAATGGGCCAGGTACCTCACTCCTGGACTAAAACGTCCAGCGCTTGAAGCCTTTGCCGAATTACCAGCTGAGAGCGACCAGGACTATGAGGCGATTAAAGCCGCGCTGCAGAGACGTTATAACCTCACGCCAGAGGTATATCGCAAAAAGTTCAGGTCCTTGCAGAAGCGGGCCACGGAGAGCTACTCTGCAGTTGTGAGCCACCTGACCACCCTATTTCGACAATGGGTCAGGGGGCTGAAGATTGATACCTTGGAAGCCCTGGAAGACCTGTTAATCAAAGAGCAGTTCGTGCAGCTGTGCCCACCTGAGATCCAGGAATGGCTTCTGGATCGCAAACCCGAGACGGCCCTGGAAGCTGGTGAGCTGGCCGATTTCCATGCGGCCAACAGAGCGTCTGTGGTCCAGAGCAGAGGTTCCCCCAAAGGATCATCAGGATGGAAGCCCAACTCAGCACGACCCCCCGACATCACGGCGGCAGCGCCCCCCTCTGTGCCAGTCTCTGCTGGGGAGGGGGGAGCAAATCCTTCTTCGCCTGGAAGAAGTGTGCGCCATCGCTGTTTTATTTGTGACAGTGCCAACCATCTCCTGGCAGCGTGCCCGCAGAGGAAGAAACCTGCATCCACAGCTGGGGGAGGATACCCCTCAACATCACCCTCTGTCCTGTTTGTGACCAGATCAGAGGGCAGTGCCAACGTGAACCAGCAAGCAGTCATTGTCGGGACTCAGGTATCTGTGGGTTTACGAGATACGGCGGCTGAAGTAACTTTGGTGCGTCCAGGGTTAGTCAGCCCTGCAGACTTTATTCCTGGCAGGACTCTAGCAGTAAAGGGTTTTGGTGGGGTACGTCCTGCGGTGCCAATGGCCCGGGTTTATCTGGACTGGGGAGCTGGGAGAGGTCGGCGGGAGGTGGGAGTGTCTGAAAATATTCCTACAGATGTGTTGCTGGGCACGGATTTGGGTAAATTGGTGTCACAGTATGTGCTGGAAAGGGATGCTGGGGATTTTACCCAGGCCCACTAGTGGCTCTACAGTGGGGAGGGCTGTGTGTGGGGATGCACAATAGGATTCCTGGACGGGAGGGCAGGGGATGGCAGTGAGTCAGTCTGCGCCTGCGCCAGGTGTGCCTGAGGTGTTGTGTGGTAGCATGAGGGGGCAGTGTGACTGGGAAGAAAGGCAGGGGGTGAGTGAATGCCCACCTGCACCCGAGTCAGCTGGTTCCCCGGACCCCATGCGTGGGGAGGCCGCGGTGCCCATGGTGGAAGTGGGTACCCGCTGGCGGTCGGCGGGGAGTAGGGCACAAGGCCCGTCTCTGCCGTGTGATGGTGTGGATCAGAATGCCTGGGAAGGGTGGCAGGATACTGTGGTGTGCCTGCCTAGACCAGACTCAGGTTTGTCTGTGACGCCATATGGTTGGGAGCAAGGGCAAGGGATGACTGCGGGTCTGCTTGCACCTAAACCAATCAGGACTCTAGTGCCCCGTGAGAATGGTGTGGATCAGAATGCCTGGGAGGGGTGGCAGGATACTGTGGTGTGCCTGCCTAGACCAGACTCAGGTGTGTCTGTGACACCACGCGGATCAAAGCAGGTTCCTTTAGGGCTGAACCAACTGGGTCGGTGGTGCTGGAGGGAAGGTGTGGGCCTTGGAAGGCCTGGGATGAGCAGGATACTGCGGTGTGCCAGCCTGTGTCGCGGGTGTCTGAGACTGTGCGTGGCGCAGAGGGCATACTGGGTGGTCAGAAGGAGAGGCCTAGGGTGGCAGAGAGTTATCCAGGGCATGAACCATCCAGGTTGGCGGTGCCAGGTGAAAGGAGTGGAATACTATGTGGTACGCCAGTCTGTGACACATGTGTCTGAGGCTGCGGGTGGCACCGAGCGCATGCTGTGTGGTCAGGAGGAAGGGCCTGGAGGCTGCGGGTGGCACCGAGCGCATGCTGTGTGGTAAGGAGGAAGGGCCTGGGGTGGACGCGTGTTGCCCTGGGGGAAAGCCAACCAGATTCCCAGTACCACAGGAAACTGGTACTGAGCAACCTCCCTGTAGAGGAGGGTGGCATACGGCTGTATGCTCATCGGTTACGAAGCAAGGCGTGCTTGATAAACTGTGTGATAGAGTGGGGAAACGGTGTGCAATGGGGGGCGAGGTGAACGTGGAGAATCTGGTGCCCCATCTGTATGGTTCCCCAAATTCGGAATGTGTGGGGACAGTGAGAGACGGGGAGGCAGCGGGTCCTGGTGGGGCTCCTGGGACCTCCCAGTCATCTGCCCAGAGCCAGGTACGATACCTGACTCCGTTGGCAGATGCAGGGGGGACATTTACTGGGGAGCGGGGCGCTTCACCCTGTTTCTCCATACCCCCTGCTGTAAGAAAGGCTCCAGAGCAGGCTACGGGTTACGAGGATTCTGCTGCCTGTGAGAATGAGGTGCGAGCTAAGAGTGAGCCACCCGTGCTGCACCCGGAGGGGCTGCAGAAGCACAGGGGCTTCCCAGAGTCTGTGCCATGTTGCGAGTGCAGTAGGAGTGACCCCCTCCCCCCGGTTTGGGAGAGGTGGGGAAGAATGGTGGAGTCGCCAAAGGCCTGCATGGGGCAATGCGTGATGCGGTTGCGAGAGGGAATGCACGCTTTGGTGGGCAAAGTGCACGGACACCTGTGCGTCCCCCACTCCGTCATAGCGCCGGCGACTGGTGCAGGTGCCAGATGCCCGTTGGCAAACCCGTGTTAAGACGCACGTGAGAGGCATGTTAGTTAGCCCCCAGTGGTGTAGCGTGGGGGGGCTGGGGGGGCCGTGGCCCCAGGCGCAGTTTTCTTAGGGCGCATAATTTCAAAAGAAATTTGCGCCCCTGAAAGTTGAGGCCCGGACTGACCCGCCGGGCCCTCGGGCGCCGCCCAAGGGCCCGCGGGTTGAGGGGGCCCAGATGCCGGGCAGCAGGAGTGCCTGCCCGGTCCTGAACAGTGAGTCCGTCCGTGTTGAAAGGGAGGTGGCTGCGTGCAGGCGCAGGTCACGTGGTCCGGCTAATCAGGTGGTACTGAGTCTCTGTACCACCTGACTGGCCGGACCACGTGACCTGCGCACGCACGCAGCCGCCTCCCCTTCAACACGGACTCACACGCTGTTCAGGACCGGGCAGGCACTCCCGCTGCCCGGCATCTGGGCCCCCTCAACCCCTGCTGGATCAGGAGCTGGGGCAATGTCCATGTATGAGCTGGCTGCCGCTGGGGCAATATCCAGGTGAGTGCTGGGGCAATATCCAGATGAGAGCTGGGGCAATATCCATGTGTGAGCTGGGGCAAATCCATGTGTGAGCTGGGGCAAATCCATGTGTGAGCTGGGGCAATATCCATGTGTGAGCTGGGGCAAATCCATGTGTGAGCTGGGGCAATATCCATGTGTGAGCTGGGGCAAATCCATGTGTGAGCTGGGGCAAATCCATGTGAGAGCTGGGGCAAGTATCCATGTGAGAGCTGGGGCAAATCCATGTGAGAGCTGGCAGCTGGGGCAATATTCATGTGTGAGCTGGGGGCAATATCCATGTGAGAACTGGGGCAAATCCATGTGTGAGCTGGGGCAAATCCATGTGTGAGCTGGGGCAATATCCATGTGAGAGCTGGGGCAAATCCATGTGTGAGCTGGGGCAAATCCATGTGAGAGCTGGGGCAAATCCATGTGAGAGCTGGGGCAAATCCATGTGAGAGCTGGCAGCTGGGGCAATATTCATGTGAGAGCTGGGTCAATATCCATGTGAGAGCTGGGGCAGTATCCATGTGAGAGCTGGGGCAATATCCATGTGAGAGCTGGGGCAATATCCAGGTGTGAGCTGGGGCAATATCCATGTGTGAGCTGGGGCAATATCCATGTGTGAGCTGGCTGGGGCAGTATATCCATGTGAGATCTGGGGCAATATCCATGTGTGAGCTGGGGCAATATCCATGTGTGAGCTGGCTGGGGCAGTATATCCATGTGAGAGCTAGCTGGGGCAATATCCATGTGAGTGCTGGCTGGGGCAATATCCATGTGAGAGCTGGCTGGGTCAATATTCATGTGAGAGCTGGGGCAATATCCATGTGAGAACTGGGGCAATATCCATGTGAGAGCTGGGGCAATATCCAGGTGAGAGCTGTGGCAATATCCATGTGTGAGCTGGGGCATATCCATGAGCTGGGGCATATCCATGAGCTGGGGCAATATCCAGGTGAGAGCTGGGGCAATATCCAGGTGAGAGCTGGGGCAATATCCATGTGTGAGCTGGGGCAATATCCAGGTGAGAGCTGGGGCATATCCATGTGTGAGCTGGGGCAATATCCAGGTGAGAGCTGGGGCATATCCATGTGTGAGCTGGGGCAATATCCAGGTGAGAGCTGGCTGGGGCAATATCGATAACGTGTCCACAGGTTGGGGGGGCACACAATTCTTGGCTGGCCCCGGGCGCTGACAACCTACGCTATGCCACTGTTAGCCCCTCCCTTTCTGCGTCTTCCTTTGTATGGGAGATGTGGCAGATTAGATCTGTATTTCTATCTATATAAGGGTCTGCCTGTATATATGTGTCTATCTGCCGGTTTATACATATCTCCTCTCCTCCATATAGAGTTATATTCATATTTGTGTATGGCCATTTGGTAAGTGTATCCCTGTGTTCACAGCTGAAATGTAATTAACATGGTTTGCTTTCTCCCCTTGGGGGAGGATATAACACGTAGCTCTAAAAAGGGAATTCCTTTTGTACACTGACATAGAAAATCACACCTTGGAAGCCAGGTCGGCACCAAGATGTTAGACCCAATTTTCAAAGACAGGAAGCACATCCTTGATCTCTAAGGAGGGTCTGGGGCAGAGATAGACACATTTGGGCAATTAAAGATTAATTGACAAGCTTACTGAGCACGAGCGAGAATTGCACTCTGGGAAATGGAGTCCAGGACACTGGGCCATTGGTGGGTGGGGGCTGGAAAGATCAGGAAGTGTATAAATTCAAACACTGGCCATGTGCTTTTGGCTGATCACTTGGGGTACCTTCTAAAGAGGACTGATCGGTCCATGTTCCTATCTCTAGACTCCAGGAGGCCATGGCTGCTAGCTTAATGAATAGCTCTTCGTAAGTAACGCTCTATGGTTAACTCTTTTTCTTTCGTTTGCTGGGTAGTGTGTAATTAATTGATTTATTCTAGTTATAATTTTTTATGTAACAAAGCACTGTGATTTTTCTATCATAAATAAACAGAAAAGTATTTAAGTTCTGACTCTGGCTGATGAAATCCACGCTAACTAAGAGATTGGGAGAATTGCTATTTGCTTTAAGCTCGGTTATATATAAGAAATTGCGTGTTGCGGTCGTCAGGAAACAGCAGGGAATTGTGGGATCCGTAGTCACTGTCCGAGTCTAGGATAGTGCGGCTGCTAAGCCCTGCGTCTCCTGTTGCGACGCGCGTAGTGTCCGTGAGGACTGATGGCAGCATTACTAATAGAATAAGAAAGTGAGCTCTGGGATTGTCAGAGACGTAGTTAGTACGCGCTTCAGGAGAAGACTTGTACTGCGTTGCAATCCTGGGATCAGTATATCGCGCTCTACGTGCCTGTTGTGAGAGAAAGTGTGGCCGGGACGGGTAGATAAGTGCGCGTAATTATCTGGGTCTAGGATAGATAGATAGTGCGCGGTTTAACCCGGCGTCTTTACGCAGCAGCGCGCGTAGTGGGTCGTGACACCCTCTATACTAGTTAAAGAGGTAGAGGAAGGAATACTTAGATAAGGCTATTGTGTCCTGCATGCTACTCCAGATAAGAGCTGGCAATTGAATGCAGGGATCCCAACTCTCTCGGAAGTCCCAGGAGTCTGGGGGAAGTTAATGCGAGCTCCCTGACACTGCAAACACTTCTGAAACTCTTGGATTCAGGAGGTGGGATCCCTGCAATTTTGTTTTTTGCCCACTAGATGTCAGTATAAACACAACGAGCTATAGTGCATTCACATTACATTATCATAGAGTCGGATGACTGTACCAGAGTGTCTCCTGTCTCCTCTATATTACCCTCTTGTACTGTTTGTTTTCCTCCTCTTCCTGGTTTCCTTTACTGGATGTGTTGGGCTGTTCCTCCCTGTGCCAACCAGTCTTAGTGCCAATTCACAATGTTCTCCCTGGCACAACAATGCACATTTTGGCAGGCTGTGTGATGTGGGTAGCTGTGCCCCTTGCAGTGTGAGAGCGGTTATAATGAGGGGCACTGTGTAAGTGCTGCGCTAGCTGTAGGACTCAGGCTTCCTCAGTGACACAGACACAGTGACTGCGTGTCAGAATGGTTGTGCTGCCTCATGTCTGGTCGTGTTGCTAACTGCACTTGGCTCTTGAATATATTGATTACTGTATCCCACCTCCAATATACAAAAAAGCCCTTGTAAGGCTAGTTTACACATTTTTTTCCCTTTTATTTATAAAATTTCTCTTGCTTTTTGGTAGCCTGGCCAATTCTAAGGACCGGTATCCCTCCATTCTATTCCTGGTTTTTTTTTTGGGGGGGGGGGTTAGTTCAACATAGAAGCACATGGTTTTATTTGCTAAAATATATATTTAAAATATCCAAAATCTATATAAAATAAAATATCTAAGCCACTCAGAATTGATCTAGGATCACCCTGTACCCCTTCTCAGTTTTATTACATCCCTTATGATTTTACGTGTTTGATATAAGCTGTTTCTAATTCTTTTTAATTTTTATTTGAAAACAAAAGTAAACAGGGAAAAAAACACAATCGGAGGGGGTGCAGGCAGCCTCCCTGAAATTAGTTTTTGCAGGTTGGGATGTCTTTGAATATGACAAGACTGGGGGCTTAAAAGACTTATACCCCCTGGTGATGTCCTTTGAATACATCCCACACAAAACCATGATTTGAGTCAGTGGTCAACCCATAGACTCCATTATATGTCCATTGCCACAGAGTGAGGACCAAGTTTTGTAAAGATACTGGAGGGGGGGGGAGGTTACATTACAAAAGATCACCCAGTGACACATATAGAGTAAAGAAAATCTTAACTAAACATACAAGATAAAAACAAAGCACATGTAAGATATCAGCAGCATGAAGTAAGCACAATAGGAACATTTAATTTTTTTGGTGGTAGTAGCCCTTTAAAGGGAAAGTGCTGCTCTGTCAGCATTACTTGATGCCTTACTGATACTGTGTCTTTCTGTGGTTCTTTGTTTCTGTGTGCAGATGCACACTCAATCCCATACGACTAGTGATGAGCCGAACACCCCCGTATTCGGTTCGCATTCGAACTCGAACAATTTCAAAAGTTTGAACTCGAACACGAACCGAACTCAATGCAAGACAATGGGACTCGAAAGTTTGATTTTTAGAGTTCCCTCCAAGAGAGCATATATGCAAGATATTTGCCATAAAAGGTGTATGGGGGTCCGGGTAGTGCCCTGGGGACAGGAAACAAGGACAAAAAGTAAAAAAAAAAAGTTTTTAAAGGAACAGTGAGTTTTCCATGAAATGAAGGTTAAGAAAAAAAAAAAAAAATTCCTTCAAATATCGTGCTTAGGAGGTCCCCATAACCTTCCTGTGAAGTGGCGGATTTGTAGGACGTATAGAAACATTTAAAAACAAAAAAATGACGTTTCAAATTACGGTAAATGGTTTTCCTTTAATCTATTCATAAACAACTGCTTGGGGTGGCAGTCTGTATGAAAAGAGGAGACATTTTAGGTTACGCAGAACAAGTTTAGTGATTTTTTGACTAAATTATGGTGAAACCTATGCAGGCTTTGGATGAAAGTAACAATAGGTGCTTTAAAATTGGGCCTTTAGTGTCGGCAACAGTGCCGTCACACCGTAACCCCTCTGAGGCAGGGCTCGAGTCCAGCAGGAACGCGAGGGAACGGCGTTCCCGCACTTTTCCTGCAGTGGGAACGTAGTGGGAACGCAGAGTCACTGGTTGTGATAACGGACCCAGCCGGGGCAGACTGCGAGAAGCGCTGCAGCCGAGCTCCCATGTGATCACAGCCTCTTCCGGCAGACACACTCGCAACTGCGCATCTGCCAGCTGCAGGCACGTGCGCTCTGTGTGTGAGGTCACACAGAGCGACCCGAGGGAGGATCCCACCCCTTTCACTTAAGATGCTGCTAGTGGAGGAACAGCATCTCTCCAAAGTCATCTACAGGGGAGCAAGGTGTCCGTGAGTGGTCCCGCCGTTTGCATGATGTTACAGGCAGACATGTCCTTACACAGGAGCAGAAGCAGGCATCCAATGAGAGGAGAGCTGCTGGTCCGGCCTCTCAGGGGGGGGGGCTCATGCTGGCTCTGTACATGTGGAGATTAACAGATCCCCCTGCGTTTCCTCTGGGGAACAAGTGAAGGAGGCTGCATGAGGACACTGGGACCTCCATAAAAAGTACCTGTCAGCTCTCAATGTTTGGGGTGCAGGGCATTCTGTAAAGAGGAGAACCTGCTCTGACACACAGAGCCCTGGGAGCTGGGATGTATCCAGTGAGGTCCTGGGTGAGGAATGTTATAGTTGTGTATTCCAGATTAGAGGTAAGGGGGACAGGGCTGGCCACACTGCAGAGACTGGGGGGGAGGGGGTTCCTTTAAAATGCTGGATCTTCTCTAAGCATTATCCCAGTCATGTGGCATGTTAGAGGTGACAGAGACATGCCCTCCTCTCCCCAATCCTGTGCAGGGAGGACACCTCAACTTTACCAAAGTGTCACTTATGCAGTTGCAGCCCACCATGGATGGAGAGAAAAGTTTTGGCTTGCTGTAACCATCAATCACTCCAATACACAAGTCAGAAAGTGTCCTTTCTTCTGCCATGCACTGCAACTCCCATCAGGCTCCTGCAAGCAGTCACTGCCCTATCACCACAGGAGGTGCAGTCCCCAGCAGGGCGTAAATTATTCCATGCACCTAACCTGGAAACAGCGTTGTGTGCCCATCCTCTGTGTGTGTGCCCATCCTCTGTGTGTGTGCTCTCTGAATAACACTTAAAGGGTTATTCAGAGAGCCGAAATGGCCCCGAAATTGAACCGAACAGTAAATTTCCCCGTTACCGTACAGTGCAAATTTCGTGGCTATTCAAAAGCAGGCAATTCGGCAAATTGCCAGCAAACTACGGGTGCTGTTCGGCGGCAGTGAAATACGGTGTCCGAGGGCAGTGAAATACGGTGCCTGTTCGGTGGCATTGAAATCCCTCATAGAGAAGCAATGGTTAATCTATTCACATTGAACAGCAGAGAAATGTCAGTGAAATGCCCTGCTGTTCAGTGGTTTCATTCGACAGGTTTATTCAGGCGAATCCCGTAGGCTTCAATGTTACAAATATTCCCGTTTTAATTTATTTATATATATATATATATATACATATATAATAAAACGAGCATACTTTATTTTTTTCCAGTTGGCGGGGTAATGGAAATCTTGGGTGAGTTCCCTCACTTTTTTTCCCAGGACTTGACCCCTGCTCTGAGGTGTTGTGGAAGAGTGCAGTGGTGGAGGTTTTGGTAATGCAGAAGAGATCCCCGATCTATTCAGTTACATCAGCAGCTATAACAAAACCAGGTCAGCAATGTTTAGGCACTTGTACTGCGCTTAGAGGTGCATGTTAAATGAACAAATAGTATTTGAATCAATTCACGCACATCAAAAAACAAGATCGTTATCACCGTTCCATGGATGCCTAGGACCTGGGGTATGATTTCCTCCACAGCCGGTGCACTTCAGGAACAATCAGCCAAGACCAAAGTTTCTCCAGTCAAAGGATTTTATTAATAAAAATAAAGATAAGACTGCGCACACTCAACGCGTTTCGTCAAAAGACTTCATCAGGAGGAATATGTGCAGTCATAAGTACATGGTTAAAAAATAAAAGTGTATACCTTTTATTTTTTTACCATGTACTGTACTTATGACTGGACATATTGCTCCTGATGAAGTCTTTTGACGAAACGCGTATGCACTCTTCCACAATACCACAGAGGAGTTACTTACGGTGTGAAGGCACTTGCTGCCTCCAAAGGCACAATATTTGGGTGCACTGCCACTGACTAGGGATGAGCTGTTCGGTTCGATCTGTTCGGAGTTCGCATCGAACATCGGCTGTTCGAAAGTTTGCAAACTTTTTCGGACGTTCGCCAAAAGTTCGATTTTTTTTAAAAAAAATGCTTAAAAAATACTAAAAAATCTAGAAATAAAGAGACTCTTTACTGCAGAATATTATAAGCAACAGTTTATAAGGTATTGAATTAAAATGGGAATATTTTTAACATTGAAGCCTATGGGATAAAACATTCTTGTTACTAAAACATCAGGCAGACACAGCCCTCTAATCAGGCACTGTAGAGGGCAGCCTGCAGGGGCCTCCCAAGGATCCCCATGAGGAGCATTGAGGAGCATGCGGCCGCCGGATGACAGAGCTGCGACTGTGCGGGCTAGCCGCCCGGGTGCATGTGGCAGAGACAGGCAGCGCAGGGAGGTAGCCACTGCACCTGCGGCCATGGCAGACCCCCCCACAACCAGGATCAAGGGAGCCCCCACTGACCACCAGGCTACACGCGTAACCCCTCTGTGGTATTGTGGAAGAGTGCAGGGTTGGACTCTGCAGTCCAATATTAAAATCATATGAATCTGGTACAGGCGTCAGTGCACCCAAATATTGTGCCTTTGGTGGCAGCATGTGCCTTCACACCGTAACCCCTTTGTGGTATTGTGGAAGAGTGCAGTGGTGGAGGTTATGGGAATGCAGAAGAGATCCCCGATCTATTCAGTTACGTCAGCATCAGGGGATTGATAGCTGCTGATCCAGGACTGATTCATTTTTATAAATGTCAGCCGGTCTACAGAGTCGGTGGACAGACGCACTCTTTTATCTGTGACAAAACCTCCAGCGGCACTGAACGTCCTTTCAGAAAGCACGCTGGATGAAAGGCAACCTTGTAGCTGCATAGCATAAATTCTGGCCAGTGATCCAATCTCAACACCCAGTAAGCCAGTGGATCATTTGCTGTAAAGGTATCCAGGTCTGCCCTTACCCCTAGGTAGTCCTGCACCATACGGTGAAGACGCTGGCAATGGGTGCCTACATTTGACGTCCCTGGGCGTCGTGGACTAAAAAAAATTAAAAAGGCATCAGTCAAGCGGCCCCGGCCTTCACCGCTCTTCCTCTTATCATCCGCAGCCTCAGAAGCACGTGTGTCATCACTTGGTAACCTACCAGTGCCTGGAGAGGTGTTACACAAGTGTCGCTTTAGAGCGTCCTCAAGTGTTTTCATCCTGTCCTCCCTCTGTGCAGGCAGGATGAGCTCTGCAACTTTACCCTTGTATCGTGGATCAAGAAGGCTTGCCAACCAGTAATGATCCCTCTCCTTGATAGCACGAATCCTGGGGTCCTTTATTCATATCATTTTAATATTGGACCGCAGGGTCCACCACTGCACTCTTCCACAATACCACAGAGGGGTTACGGTGTGAAGGCACTTGCTGCCACCAAAGGCACAATATTTGGATGCACTGACGCCTGTACCAGATTCATATCATTTTAATATTTGACCGCAGGGTCCAACCCTGCACTCTTCCACAATACCACAGAGGGGTTACAGTGTGACGGCACTGTTGCCGACACTAAAGGCCCAATTTTAATGCACCTATTGTTACTTTCATCCAAAGCCTGCATAAGTTTCCCCATAATTTAGCCAAAAAAAAATCATTAAACTTGTTCTGCGTGTCCTAAAATGTCTCCTCTTTTCATACAGGCTGATGCCGCAAGCAGTTGTTTATGAATAGATTAAAGGAAAAACATTTACCATCATTTGAAATGTCATTTTTATGTTTTTAAATGTTTCTATACATCCTACAAATCCGCCACTTCACGGGCAGATTATGGGGACCTCCTAGGCACGATATTTGAAGGAATTCTTTTGTTTTTATTCTTAACCTTTATTTCATGGAAGACTCACTGTTCCTTTAAAAAAAAATTTTTTTTAACTTTTTGTCCTTGTTTCCTGTCCCCCAGGGCACTACCCGGACCCCCATACACCTTTTATGGCAAATATCTAGCATATATGCCCTCTTGGAGGGCACTCTAAAAATCGAACGTTCGAGTCCCATTGACTTACATTGAGCTTGGATCGTGTTCAAGTTCGAACTCAAACTTTTGAAAGTCCGAACACGGGGGCGTTCGGCTCATCCCTAACCTTCACTCCCTTGGTACACTGTACATGACAGTCTGGCGGTAGCTGTTGTCTGTATTTTCAGAGTTAACATGCCTGCCTGTACTCCCCTCTGATCCATCTATCACTGCACCTGCATCTCTGCCAGAAAATGTTTAATGTCACCTTCAGTCATCCACTGTTCGCATAGGCTGTTGCACATCCGGTGAGGCTTCTGGTCTGGGGACTGAACTGGCTGTGACATTAGGGACTCTGGAGAGTGTCCCCCTGCAAGCCAGGCTGAATGTATGGAACTTCAAGACTCAGGGCTGGGGAGTCAATGAAACGTCCCCGTCCTACATCACCAAGGTAGACACGGATATCCCGCTGCCCTCTGACAGCTGGGACCTCCTGACAGATTGCCTCCCCATCAGCTTCAGCAGAGACAGTCCGCCACCAAATCAGGATGAGTGGAAGCAACACACGCCTCTCAAGGTTGCAAGATTGCCGACCTGTTTAGGCATCACACTGTGATCTGCAGCAGTTGCATGGTCAGTGGGCAGCCACCGTTCCGTTCTCCCCCTGTATTAGACCCAAAGGTACCCAACAGTCATCAGTCCAGGATTTTAAGACTTTTATTTTTGTTTAATATGTTTTCATTAATCTATTTCCAGACATGCAATTACTTAATATATAGCTGGAACTATTTTGACATTTCTGTACATGCATGGAGTCCAAAACCATCTGCTTATGATGCATTAGTTATAGTTTGCATTATTGCAGCTTATTGTTTATTTTCAATGGGAAGCAGTAATTTTTTTTGTGCTAGCAAGAACAATTGGTAACTTGATTTTTTCTTATGTATTTATTTAGTTTTTTTATAAATACTTTGGTATTATAGTCATCTAGTGCACATAGATTGTCTATGGAGTTCCAGACCAAATAATGACGCAAAGTTGAAAGCAGGATATTATTTATTATGTATATTAACTTAGCAAGTACTGGATACAGAATGCATGAAACACAATATGTTCACTAGATCTAAAAATGACCTAGCTCAAACTGTTGTGTAAATTTTCTTACAGTATTAAATCAAACATCAATCAAATGTGTAGGAAAAGGTTTGGAAAAAATTAGTTTTTTGCGAAAAGAAAAGTCAAACCCCCAGCAAGAAGTGCCATACCGAGAGAAGCAATCACAGCTGTGCCTGTATTATCTTGTTCTTGACCCCCATCTGTTTCATTACAAAGACCATGTTTGCAAGCTTCACAATGCTGCCGATCATGCGGTCCATCACGACGATAATATGAATGAGGCTTTAATTCTCGGACTTCATTTCCTTTGTTGTAAAATTTTCTCTGGATATAATTAACAAGATTTCCAAAAACTCTGCTCATATTTTCAGCGGAGATTACAGGATCCTCAAGCGTAGAAGATGAGCATTTGCTGCACTCTTGTCTGAATTTCCTCATCAGCACTGTGCCTTGTCCCCATATCTTGTTCAGTGTCACCGAAAAATAGATATGACACATGTCTGTTTGCCAGCTTTTCCTGCAGCTTGAGCATCTGAAGCTGTATGTGATAAAAAAAGTTAGCAATGTGAGATCTTTAACATGTCATACAGCAGGCCTCAAAATTTCCACTCGCCTGCTCGCATTTGGCGAGTGGAAATTACATGAGGGCGAGTGGCAATACAGAGGCAGGGCAGGATAAGGGGTTAGGTGGGGCAACTAGTGGCGAGTAACTCTTAACTCTTAGAGCAGCAGGAAATGCTAGCAGAATGCTCATGCCACTGTACAGAGCACTGGTGAGACCTCACTTGGAGTACTGTGTGCAGTACTGGAGACCGTATCTCCAGAAGGATATAGACATCTTGGAGAGAGTTCAGAGAAGGGCTACTAAAATGGTGTACGGCTTGAAGGAGAAAAGTTACCAAGAAAGGCTTAATGATCTTAACATGTACAGCTTGGAAAAAAGACGAGACAGAGGAGATATGATAGAAACATTTAAATACGTAAAGGGAATCCACAAGGTAGAGGAAGGGAGTATATTTAAAAGGAAACAAAATAGCAAAACAAGAGGACATAGTCTTAGATTAGAGGGGCAAAGGTTTAAAAGTAACATCAGGAAGCATTATTTTACTGAGCGGGTGGTGGATACATGGAACAGTCTTCCAGTAGAAGTGGTAGAGGCCAAAACAGTAATTGAATTTAAGCAAGCATGGGATAGGCATAAGGCTATCCTAAACAAAAGATAAATCCAGGTAAAGTATCCATGTAATTGGGCAGACTAGATGGGCCGAAAGGTTCTTATCTGCCGACATTTTTCTATGTTTCTATGTAAGTCCTGGCTAGTAGCTTGGACTTGAAATTTTGAGCCCTGTCATACAGGGTTATTCAGAGAGCGTGAAAAGCAGAAGAATGACTGGAGAATAAAGAATTCTAGGTCAAAATAGCCAAACCAGAAATATTCTCCCTTTCATCTCACTTTCCAAATCGACTATTTTGACCTAGAATATTTCATTCTCCATTCATTCTCCTGCTTTTCACGCTCTCTGAATAACCCTGATAGTTTTGGTGGTTCTTAACCTTTAGAAAAATCACCATAGATTAAGGATGGCCAAAGCAGGTTGCCTGACAATTGCAGATGTCAGTAAGTAATATATGCAAAGTAATATATGCTATTATGTTTGGGGGTGTTTTTATATGATCCATGGCAATAAATGGGGGAAGAAGAACTGCACATAATTCCTAACTTGGAATTTGACAGTGAAATGTTTATTTTGTGATAACATTTAACATTAAGTATTACATGCAGCAAGTGAGAGCCTCGGAGCATGCAAGACATAGGGCCAAAGAGTATAGTTTCCGTACAGTTATCTCATACTATTGTTTCTTTTACCCTCCTCGCTAAAAATACTTTTCAGAATAATGGGAATGATGCCCAAGGAATCTAAGAAGTAGAAATAGAGATACTTCCCCAGGAGAGTGAATCACTTATAAAATATTCTCATATATTTGTTAGTAGTTGAACATACGCTTGATTTTATACATTATGATGGGGGGGAATGGCTCCTGGTATCTAAATAGAAAGACAAAGATAATGTGTACAGGTCTAAGATGGAGAGAGTGTGCAGTTTCAGACAGAGCAACAAAGATTTTTGAGGTTTAACATCAGATCATAGCTGACTCATCAAGCCTATCCCTTACCCTATGCACAATCTATGCAATTAGTGAATATAATGGGAAAACATGGTAGACAGTACTGGTGTGCGCAGCCTGTTACATGAAGATGGAACATTTTTTAATAGAAAGAGTATGTTTATAATGCACATTTTTATTAGAAATGACAAGCCTATAGTCAGGGATACAGTCAGTTTTTATGCTATTCATCGTGAACCAGATAAGGGACACCTAAAATGTTGATGCAGGAGGTGAACGAGGACCTTTGCACCCCTATGCACATCTAGGGTAAACGGTCACCAAAAGGAAGCTAGAGAGGCCACCTCATGATATGGCATGAAATGTTCTTCCATTAAAGGTGTGCCTATTCATTTTTGTTTAAATGCTGCTGGAGGTGGCCTTTCATGGCTCTTTCTTCTACACAGAAGATAGCCTGAGGGGACTTTAAGATGGGACAGATGTCCTACAGGGTTATCCAAAGAGATCCGAATTGCTTGAGAAAGGTAACCGAACGCTGAAAATCAGCGTTCGGTTACCTTTCCTGGCCATTCGGCTATCCAGAGAGCAGTCAATTCGCCAAATCCTGGCGAATTGCTTGAACATACGGTGCCTGTTCGGTCCCTGTTCGAGGGCAGTGAAATCCCCATAGAGAAGCACTGCTTCGGCTATTCAGAGAACACAAACCAGCAGTGAAAGGTTCCCCTAATGTCCTGCCATTCGGTGGTTTCATGCGGCAAATTTATTCAGGAGAATCCCATAGGCTTCAATGTTAAAAATATTCCCGTTTTAATTTAATATCTAATAAACCGTTCATTATAAAATTCTGCAGCAAAAAGTCTCTTTATTTATAGATTTTTTAGGATACTTTAAGCATTTTTCTTCTTATTTTTTTTTTTTAAAAGTCCGATTTTGTTTTTATTTTTTTTTCAGTTTACTTATTTTTTTTGTAACAGCCCTCTTTATTATCATTCGCTGGACCTCCTGTGAAAATTTCAGACATTTTCGCTCAGTAGTTCCTTTGCAAACAGCTTTTCATTTTCCCAGATTCATACAAATGGTTTTGCTAATTTATTCACTGCCTCCTCTGCGTCACAGCTGCTTCGGCTCTGTGTGATTCGGCTCCTGTTCGGCTCCTGCTCGGGTTTTTCGAAGGTTAATCCAGATGTTTTTGCTTGTTTTCTGCGTGCATTCGGTGGGTTTTTCGGTTAGTTTTCGTCAGGTTTGCGGCAGCTTTTCTCTGCAATTCGGGGGCCCTGTGCTGTTTGCTGAATACACCGCAGGGTCACCGAAATGCAATCGGCAAAAGGAACCGAATTGAAGAGAACGAAAAGTCACCGAACATGCGGTGACTTTTCGAATCTCTTTGGATAACCCTGTTAGTATATTTTTCATATCCTTACGGTATGACGGTGGGTGCTGGACCAGTGGTTTAGTGTATGCCAATTTGTGTGTTTATTTAGGTATCTGGTGGTTATCAGCCACCACTGCAAATCTTGTTTTTTCCTAGATAGTTCGATACTAGTATCTACTACTGGTTTACTTTGTACAGTTGAGTCAGGACTCTTTGTCTCAACCCCACTGCACCTGACGCATAATATCTGACAATTTCTTGGTTTTTAACTAATACTATAAAAAGTTACGTTTTATTATCTCTTTTTTATTTCACTTGCTTGGACCATATTATACAGCTCCGTAATCTCTAGGCCAGGTTAATTTGGCCATTGGCTAATTTGACCTGGAATTTTCACTTCTCCAGTCATTCTCCTGAGTTTCACCTTTCTTTGAATAGACCTGTATAGATTAATTTACTCCAAAATCAGAACAAAATTATTTGGTAAACAGGATTGTGCACATACAGTCAGGTCCAGAAATATTGGGATATCGACACAATTCTAACATCTTTGGCTCTATACACCACCACAATGGAGTTGGAATAAAACAAACACAATGTGCTTTAACTGCAGACTGTCAGCTTTAATTTGAGTGTATGCACATCCAACTCAGGTGAAGAGTGTAGGACTTACAGCAGTTTGCAGATGTGCCTCCACTTGTTAAGGGACCAAAAGTAATGGGACAATTGGCTTCTCAGCTGTTCCATGGCCAGGTGTGTGATATTCCCTCATTACCCCAATTACAATGTGCAGATAAAAGGCCCAGAGTTCATTTCAAGTGTGCTATTTGCATTTGGAATCTGTTGCTGTCAACTCTCAAAATGAGATCCAAAGAGCTGTCACTATCAGTGAAGCAAGCCATCATTAGGCTGAAGAAACAAAACAAACCCATCAGAGAGATAGCAATAACATTAGAGGCCATATTACATACTAGGTGCTAACTTAACCAGAGCTGTTGTAAACTTCCCAGAGCCATTATAGCCTATGGAGGTTTTAAGTTTATAACAGCTCTGGTTAAGTTAGCACCAACATTGTAATACTGCCCTAGGTGTGGCCAAAACAACTGTTTGGAACATTCTCAAAAAGAAGGAACGCACCGGTGAGCTCATCAACACCAAAAGACCCGGTAGACCACAGAAAACAACTGTGGTGGATGACCGAATAATTCTTTCCCTGGTGAAGAAAACACCCTTTACAACAGTTGGCCAGATCAAGAACACTCCCCAGGAGGTAGGTGTATGTGTGTCAAAGTCAACAATCAAGAGAAGACTTCACCAGAGTGAATACAGAGGGTTCACCACAAGATGTAAACCATTGGTGAGCCTCAAAAACAGGAAGGCCAGATTAGAGTTTTCCAAACAACACCTAACAAAGCCTTCACAGTTCTGGAACAAGATCGTATGGACAGATGAGAGCAAGATCAACTTGTACCAGAGTGATGGGAAGAGAAGAGTATGGAGAAGGAAAGGAACTGCTCGTGATCCTAAGCATACCACCTCATCAGTGAAGCATGGTGGTGGTAGTGTCATGGCGTGGGCATGTATGGCTGCCAATGGAACTGGTTCTCTTGTATTTATTGATGATGTGACTGCTGACAAAAGCAGCAGGATGAATTCTGAAGTGTTTCGGGCAATATTATCTGCTCACATTCAGCCAAATGCTGCAGAACTCATTGGACGGCGCTTCACAGTGCAGATGACAATGACCCAAAGCATACTGCAAAAGCAACCAAAGAGTTTTTGAAGGGACAGAAGTGGAATGTTATGCAATGGCCAAGTCAATCACCTGACCTGAATCCCATTGAGCATGCATTTCACATGCTGAAGACAAAACTGAAGGGAAAATGCCCCAAGAACAAGCAGGAACTGAAGACAGTTGTAGTAGAGGCCTGGCAGAGAATCACCAGGGATGAAACCCAGCGTCTGGTGATGTCTATGCGTTCCAGACTTCAGGCTGTGATTGACTGCAAAGGATTTGCAACCAAGTATTAAGAAGGGAAAGTTTGATTTATGATTATTATTCTGTCCCATTATCTTTGGTCCCTTAACAAGTGAGAGGCACATCTGCAAACTGCTGTAAGTCCTACACCGTTCACCTGAGTTGGATGTACATACCCTCAAATTAAAGCTGACAGTCTGCAGTTAAAGCACATTGTGTTTGTTTCATTCCAACTCCATTGTGGTGGTGTATAGAGCCAAAGATGTTAGAATTGTGTCGATGTCCCAATATTTCTGGACATGACTGTACATCCAGACTTGGTACTGCATTTCTGATTCATTGTTTAACTAAGCCCTAATCTGTTTTACAGGAGTAATAGGAAGAGACTGTAGGCTCCTGGAAAGCACATCTACTCCCAAACCCTATGGTTTTCAGAGATATAGGGTTTCCTTTACCAACATTTACCCTCCGACCTGTGGCCAGGGGTTCAGTGATTTACTCACAGTACACTTGCATCGATTTATCCCCTTCCCCTCAAGTGAGGTATATGAGGCTAGGCCTCAACATCGGTGACAACAAAATCATTCCTATGCAACTCTTTTTTTACAAGTCATTCTTTGAGGTGTCCTTTCCATTGTTCATATTTATTATACTTTACTTTAAAAGCCACAATGACCCTTTGAACTGCCAAGGCTGTGAAGTGGTGAGGAGCACTTTCTGTGACACACATTCCTTGCTGCGACAGAGAACAAGACGTGTTTGTATCAGGAAAAGCACGTCTCACCTTGTGCAGCTGCCTATTGTTTAGAACACCTGGAAAAGAGGTTAGCTTCAATGTAGGTTGGCACATGGTGCTTAAAACTCAAATTGTGAACCTTAGGATAAAATATCAAAGTTGCTTACTTTCTCATATAATGTACAGGTTTTAGTGTGTTAATTTAATTTACCTGGCAAATGTCTTCTGTTTATAAAACTCTTTAGGGTTGTGTATACAGAGGTTTGGATCATTAATCAAAGTCCAGTCATGAACAATACCAGCCTTTGTGAGCTCACTGTTAAATATCGACTTTGCAGCCATCGTAATTTCAGAAACGATTTGAGAAGATTCTCGTCTTTATCTGAAACAAATAACAAGAGAGATAACTCAAAAGCTGCATAAATATAATTTACTAAGCATGAATCAAAGAAATTGTGTGCTGTACAGTTTCAAAAGCAAAATTTGTCTTAACCAAAACAAAATTAAAAGGGTTATTCAATAAGCCCTGAACCTGCCACCAGATTGCAGACAAACTGTGAATTTCAACGTACTGTGAAATTTCGTGTCAGTTCGGCTATTCAGAAAGCTGTCAATTCTCCAAATACTAGCGAATTGGCAACGTAATATGGTGCAGTTCACCCAAGTTCACCGCTTATTCTTTTCATTTGCAGCAAAAAAAAATAAAAAATTTTTTAAAAAAATTTGGTATTTTTCTGGATTTTTTTAATGGCAGTTTTTTTTTTCTGTAACAAACTGCATTATTTTTTATAGGACTTTTTTCATTATTATTTCTATAGTAGGGTCGAAGAACTGAAATCGCCGAAGTGCGCCGAACGAGAGAGCACCGAACTTTCGGTGCGTTCTGAATAACCCCTTTAATGTCATCAAGTGTCCTCAGAGTAGTTAATTCATGCATAGTTCAGAAAAATAGTCATATAGGAATAGAAACTATAGGAACTGTTGATACTAAAGAAATCATGATGTTTTTGATAATAATAATAGTTACACTCCCATAAATGACTAACCTCTCCTACAATGATTCTGCTATGTTTATCTAAAAATGTGCACGTACCTGTTTATGTCTGTGTCCTTGCAGATGTACTTGGAACACTGAACTTGCCTTGTATATATACATACAGTCATCTGCAGAAACCCTCCCTCCAGAAAGCATGTAATATTTAGGAATAGAAACTATGTTGTGTCCTCCTCGTTCTCTTGCACTTAGTATTGATTTTAGAGGCTTGGTGCCATAGATTCTGTTGATAGACTAGACTAATAAAAAGCTGGATCCTGTGCCTCACGCATTTGACTTGCAGATTACTTTAATTAAACCAGAGCACTTGGCTAAAAACAGAACTAGCAGAATTAGCAGTAGAATGCGTAATGCCTCATTTATGCAATCCATTTTTATTTTCATTTGTAATTTTTGATATTATATATATATATATATATTGTGATAGAACTCAGGGCATAGTGGTAGGAGGTGTATATGCCCCCCCCCCCAACAGTGCTACAGTGTAGGCTTTGGTATGATTGCTCCAGGGAGAATGTTTCCTATCCCGCTGCTCACAAAATATATGTGGAATGATTTGGGTCTCTAGGGTGGAGTACTTGTAGTGTAGGGTAGGCCAGGGCTCCAGACCACACTTTCCATACAGCTCAGCAGGTGAAAAGTCCAGTCCAGGAGTTCTTCTGGATTGCCCAAGGAGTTCCTCACCTGCTGGGTAAAAGTATTCCAAGTGAGGGATACAGAGGAGAGAGTATTCTGAGCAGGAGGGAAGATGAGGCTCTCTTCAGAGAGAAAGCTGAAACAATCTGTGTATTTTTTGTTTCTCTGTTACTTGGCTGCAAGTAAACCAAAGTTCTGTTAGATAGTTATGTTTATCAGATAGTGCTCGGAAAGAGCTAGGCTTTTGTTTTATTTGTTTAATAAGTGTGAGCCTTCAAGATCAAAAATATGTGACTGTACTTGCAAAGTAAAGAAATTGTGCATTGGTGTTCTTCAAGATCGTGTGTTTATTCGGTCCCAGAATACAAAATAATTAATTTTTTTTATTGTCTGATTATTCAATTATATATTTTTAAATAGCAAAAGCCTTAATAAATTCTGTCTGGTAAAAAAAAATTGCATTCAAAAATCTGGTTATTAAGATGCCATGGGACTGATTTGAACAATTTGATGGATGAAGAGGACAACCTACAAGAAGCCCAGACTGCATTATATGGATTTTTTTGTGTTCAAAATATTTTATTATTTTAAGTATTGATCCAAGGACTCACAGATTTACCGTATCGTTGGTCACCTTAGTCAGGAAAGAGTTTTATACTTTTGAGACCTTGTTAGAAGATTTCCAGCTTTTTTCGCCTTCCTATGTACTAGCAGATGATAAGGAAAGCATGGACATGCTTTTTTAAATTTAGATTTCTTTAAATAAATAAATAATCAGAAAAAAATCTATCTATAAGGAGTTAATCCTATTCCATCAACAGCCTCCAGGAGCCTACAGAGTACAGCTCTATGCTGAAATCAGTTTACAGAGGGATAGAGGAAGTCCGTCTACTGTGAAACAAAAGCATTAGCTACCTAAATTCAATTAGTGGAAAAAGAGGCTGGGTGCGCAGCTGAAAAAGGTGATGTGATGCAGTCTGCTTGCAGAGAGGTTGCGGAAGAGTGGGACCCCAGGGAGCGGACCGCCACATGAGACTGCTGGCAGGTGGAGCATTTGTCCCTGCTGTGGTACTTGCCTTCAAGGCAGCTGGCTGTCCTGGGTTCCACAGGTTTGACCCTGGAATAGGGGTCCTTGAAGGTATGGTTGCCAATGTCCACATGTGCTGACATTGAAATGGGTCTAGGCCTCCTGATGACTGTAGATGGGATGGTCCCACTTTGCAAGGTTATTCTGCTCCCTGGTCCTTCTAGTTATTTGGGGTTTCCGCAGCTCAGATCAACCTGGTTCTTCTGACCTGCTAGCCCTGGAAACTCATTCATGCACCAGACATACACTGTGGAGGAGATTGAGCACCCTGCCTTGTTCCTTGATGTGTGCTGGAGAACCCACCCCCCTCTTTTCTCTCATTTTCTTTGTACTTTTCTGTTCCTTTTATTCACATTCTAAGAGTATTTTTCCTTTTGCTGAATTCTGAGATATTATTAACTCTTTTCCTTTCTCTTTAACCCCCCACCACAACTATTCCATTCTGATGTGGAGTATGTTGTCAGTTCATTTATTTTCTTCCTGGACGCTCTGCTGATTGTGTCTTTCTTTTTTTTTGCCTGCATGGATTGCAGAACCCTGTCTTTCTTTTTTTCCCCCTTTTTTTCTAAAAAAGCTGATTGTCTCATGGGAGCGTACACCCTCCTTTCCCCATGCAGATTTGGAATGATCTGTGATTTTACTTTCGTTACTTGTGATCTATCCTATATGTCTGTTGCTAATTGTTCATAAATATTTTTTTTTAAAAAAGGCATTATTTGGCAATCCTTTTTAACACTTTCACTACCAAAATGTAGATACCTTGAATTCATATTGTAAAACATTAACCCCTTTCCGCAGGGAGTTAACGCCGATGGGGCATACTAGTACGCCCCGCTTGCCGGCAGCTGCAAAGGGTCTCTACTTCATCCCGCCACAGCCAATAATGCGCTCCGCGACCCCAACTGATGGGTGAGACTATCTCTGCCCATAGAAACCAGCGGGTCGCGCTATACCGCCTCGCGGCATTGAGGCCAACCTGCCTTGGGGACGACATAGTATGCCCCATGGCGTTGAGGTTAAAAAGCAATCATTAGCATATCAACCCCCCCCCTCCATTTGCACAACTTCTAAAGAAAGATTAGTGTGCCACACGTAGAGAAAGGAAATCGGCAGTCCCAAACCACACTAACAAGAAATTCATCTGGTGTCACTCTATTCTGAATTGATACAATGACTGAAAATCATTGTACAGTACAGATACAAGGTTTTTCTGTAATTTCAATATACTGCATTATGCCACATACAGGTATTATTGTCACTCTATAATTTTTTGGAAGCTGCATTGCTAATAATCTCATTATGATCATTATAAATCCCTCTAAACAGGAGATCTGACCATTTTATTACCTATCTCACAAAGGCGATTTCTGTCTGTATGTTAATGCTGACCCCGTGGGAAATTGTGCCAATTAAAAGATTGCCATCTAGAGTTGAGAATCTTTTATTCCAGCAATATTTCTGAAAAGGAGAAAATAATACATGAATAAAAATGAGAAAATTTACATTTAAATTTTTATAACCATCTCCGATTTCTGAGCAGAATTTCAATTTTAAAAATGTTTAACAAAAAAATGAAAGAAGCGTTGATACAAAAGGGATTTATTAAGAGTTTAAAGACCATCATGATGCAGCTGCAAGTAGGTAAGATATACTGTAGATAGGTTGCAAATGAACTCTACTAAAGTATCTCTTTAAATAAATATCACATTTGAGTTTTAAAAGGCAACCATTACCATTTTTGGTGGGGATTTTGTAGCTGTTAAAGAAATGTCTTCCAAGGTTGATAGTGTAATTTGATGCAAATCATGTTGCATTCCCTTTAGGCAGTGTCATAAACATTTCTACCAATCCCTTTTGCACGCACATTCTTTTCCTTGGGCTTTACGCAAGAAATGAAACTAAAACGTGGACGTTCCATGCTGCCTATCCCAGTTTCCATCTCCTGTTTTCATATATTTCAGCTTTTACTCACTTAATTTACCAGATTTTAGCTACAAATAAAAATGTTACATCCTAATTGATTCATAATTATAAAAAGAATGGATGCCTTGCAAGGTGAAGATAATGCTACATATTAAAAAAAGGTATATGTTAGGAAGGTAGCACAATTTATTTCTCTTTTTTAGTTAGCAATTTAAAAATGATATAGAATCAGGTAATGTAATGAAATAATAGTAGTGTCGGGAGGGGGTCCAGTGAACACTGGTGAAATGGATAAGAACCCAGTTGCAGTAAATAAAGGAATACGAAACAAAAGGTTGATGTGATGTTGCAGGAAAATATATTGATAGTCGAATACAAAGATGGCAGGATATGAATAAATAATAACAGTCCTTGAAAAGCAATGGAGATGATGGGAAACCACAGTCACTTGAATAAACGAAAACTGGAAAAGGAAACCTGGATGTAATAGAAGAGTCCTTGATAAAGTGGAGGATCTTGAGATGGAGCAAGGAGGAACTGTGAATCTGTGGAAATAGTAGATGAGGGTTTCGTAGTAGGTTGAAGAGATTTGGTGCATTAGCAGGTAGAAGAATCTGAAGCAAGTGATGAGTTCATAGGCTGGTGGCGTTCTTGGCAAAGTTGTGGCACAGGCTATAGGATCAAAGGCAGGCAGCATAGTAACAGAGTCGTGGTGCAGGCAACAGCATTGGTACACGGGTAGACAAATTAGTTTAGCCAGGCTTTGTTTCATGTCACAGGGCTCTGGACTGGATCCAGGTATGACCTCACAGTGTAAGGACTATAGGGGTTATTCAAAGAGAGCCAAGAGAGCTCAGCACACAGAGGTGAGATGGCTCAGTAGTGGTTAAAAAGCAAAAAAAAACATGTAAACATTGGGTATTTCTAAACTCCGGACAAAACTTAGAAACTATTTAACCGGGGTCTTTTTTTGGGGTCAAAGTTCTAAAAAAGTGTTGTTTTATTTTTCATCATATTTCATAAATTGCTTTATAGTAAGTTATGTGACATGATGAAAATAATGGTATGTATAGCAAGTTCATTTAATGGTGAGAATAACGATATATAATATGTGTGGGTTCCATAAACGAATAAGAGGAAAATCAAAGCTAAACACAAACAGTGCAGAAATGTAAAAATATCAGTGGGTACTTTCGGACAGACTATGGTAAAACCGCCTGGTCACTATGGGGGTTAAGAAAGGGGCAGACGTGTACAATGTTTATAGGTGGAAGTAGCAAGATTTGGTTAGTGGATGAATGTGAGGAGTGAATAAGAGATCAGAATTTAAGAGGACACTAAGAGCCTGTGAGGTAGATGTAATGGTGAACCATTCACCTGAAGGGAAATGGGTGCAGGGAGGGAAGACAAGCAGGGTTATTCAAAGAGAGTCGATCTGGCCCCAAAATTCAGCGTATGGCTACATTTCCTGGCCATTTGGCTATTCACAGAGCAGGCAGTTTGCCAAATGTTGGCGAATTGTGTGCACGAACGGCGCCTGTTCGAGGGCAGCAAACTCCCCCATAGAGAAGCAATGCTTCGTCTATTCAGAGAACACAAAACAGCAGGGAAATGTTGCCGAAATGCCCTGCCGTTCGGTGGTCTCATTCGGCAGGTTTATTCAGGAGAATCCCATAGGCTTCAATGTTCAAGATATTCCAGTTTTAAGTCAATATGTAATAAACCCTTTTAACTATATTGAGAGTCAGTAAAGAGTCTCTGCAATAAAGAGTCTCTTTATAGATTTTTTAGGATCTGCATTTTTTGGGATTTTTTTTGGCAAACTTTTTTCCGTTTTTTTTTTAACACCAATTTCTCTTTTTTCTGTAACAGACCTTTTTATTGTCATTCATTGGATCTTATACCAGTATGTAAATTCCAGACATTTTCGTTCAGTAGTTTTTTTGCGAACAGCGTTTCAAATTTCAAACATTCAAGTGTACTGTTTTGTTTTGTTTTTTTCACCTCGTTTGTCTGCGTGTTGTCTTTTTCCGCCCGCTGCTCTGCGCTGTGTTTGGCGGCTAGTCGGTTTCTCCGGCATGTTCGGCGTGATTAATCCAGCTGTTTCTGTGGGTTTCGGCGAGTGTTCAGCGGGTTTGCGGTGAGTGTTCTGCGAGTTTGCAGCAAGTATTCCCTGCACTACAGGGGGCCTTGCAGTGCTTGCTGAATACACCGCAGGGTCAGCGAACTAGGATCGCTGAATCGCCCAAAGTGGGGGAACGAAAAGTCACCGAACGTGCGGTGACTTTTCGAATCTCTTTGAATAACCCTGGGTGTGTTTGTGGCGAGTTTTCCCTGCACTACGTGGGGGCCCTGCGGTGCTTGCTGAATACACCGCAGGGTCAGTGAACTAGGATCGCCGAATCGCCCGTAGTGTGGGGAACAAAAAGTCACCAAACGTGCGGTGACTTTTCGAATCTCTTTGAATAACCCTATAGAAGTTCAATTTTAGAGAGGTTGAGATTTAGGAAACGGGAAGTCATCCAGTTGAAGACATTTAATCTTAGTGCTGAACCTCAGATGGTGGTTAATGTAAAACCCGGTAACTAACTATTTTTCTTGTTTCTATACATTCACTGTTAACCATTTATTTTCTTTTTTGCTATTCAAAACAATTAACATGGTTTCTCTGAAGTTGGGATAGCGCTTGCAGTTCTCAGTGGCATTCGGTGGCAATTGTTTCTAAGAGCAATTTTTCAGACCCTTACAAATCAGTCCAGTGCGGCATCCATCTTTAAACTTGTTTTCGGTATGCTTACATTAAAAGATACATTTCATTATTTTTCAGCACTGCCATTTGATGTCAGAATAGTTTTGTATGACCTTTATTTTTTTAATTTACAGTTTATTAAAAATTCTCAAAAAGGGATACAGAAAGCAGAAGGGGGGGCAAATTCTGCTCTATATGAATAGAAATTAGGGTACATAGTGCACAGACATATACATCATGTGATATTGCACATTCAATATGGAACAAGGGTATGCTTCTTTAATTCCCAGATATGTAGCAATATATATATTTAATCAGAAAGAACAAGATATTATTCAATATCAACTAAATTCCTTAAAGTGATTTATCAGGTCAATCTTTTAGGTATGAATCTGTGATTAATCATTCATCTTTACTTAATGTTGGCCACGGTTTCAGTCAGTTGGTCACAATTTAAAATCTTTTTTAATCGTAAGTGTGAGACGCAATCCTGTTTTTCTGGTTCCTTATCTATGACAGTGCAAGAAGGTGTGCCAGGCATGCAATCTCAAATCTTCTAATCACCAGTATTTGCCAACTGATTTCTGTACTCCACTAGATGATAGAAGGTAGTCGGATAGATAAACAGACAGACAGACAATAGACAGGTAGAGACATGAATCCACAAAAACCTACAGATAAATAGACCAATCGCTGGATGCATAGCATATTATTTAGTTTCTTTAATCTATGTAGCTCTTCTAGTACTCATTTTATTTGTTTCAATATCTCTTTAAAGTTCCTGCAAACAGCAAGAACAAAATCACAACTAAGAACAATAATATTATTGCTATTACTTTTCCTGCGATTCGTTCATCTGGCGGCTGCTGATATACATGGGATTGTAAACCTGACGAGTAACTTGTAACGGTGGGTCTGAAATCAGTATCTCGTTGAGGAACTCCTGGGGTTCTTGGAGAGTTTAATGTCTGGTTTTGCAACCAAATGTCCTTAAGATTGCATTCTTCACAAAGCTCTTTATCATGTGGACCATCAGAGTGGTCATCATAAATCACAGGCTCCAATTCTTCACTCCTAAAATTCTTCACATAGAAAGTGCGCTGGATCTTATTTATCAGATTGGTGATTGCTCTTTGAATATTTTCATCAGATATGTTAGGATCTTCATACAAAGATGTTCTGCAGCTTCTGCATCCCTGTCTGTAGATTTGCATCTTAACTTGGCCCTGTCTGACAAATCTGTTGTTCTTTATCAGGAATGTTATATGCACTTGAGTGGAGTTCCACCAATGAGGACACCTTGAGCATGAAAATCTAAAGGAAAAGAAAAAGGGACATTCTCGTAATGTTCAGATCTACCCTAAATGCACCTTCTGCCAAATTGTTTCTCGATTCTCTTTACATTTTTGAAAAGGCTTGCCAAATACTGTCATTTCTTAAATTTATAGATGAATACCCTGCTCTTTCTGCCTGATTCCTGTGTATATATACTGTATATATCGCACATATCCTCAGTGATATATCTGTAGCTAATTTTGTACTAAACAATAAACATCACATTGTTCTATGTCAAATGATCAAATTCAAGGTAACTTTTACCATCAGTAAATATTCATATTCAAGGTATAGTAAATTAAAACCACAGTATGTGTTTTCCGTTTAATAACATTCTGTCATCGTGTTGTGGTGCTATGGGATGCACCTTTGCAGTGGTTGCTGTTTAGACTTCCCAACTTACCGAGCATAAGTGTTATTCTTGTATATCAGCCACCCCTGTTGTTCCTGGCTTTTCTCCATGGTTAGGGTCCACAAATCGGGCATATTGTGCTTCTTAATCTCCCTGTCAAAAGTAGATTTCCATGTAGATTTGTTCATTTTATAGAGCAGACTTAGTCACTTTGAAACAATAGTGTATACTGTATAACTAGACAAGACTGTGACTTCCAGAGAAATGAAAAGGAACGTGAAGGAGAATGTGTTTATGATCTCATGCACTTCCTAATATCACGTTTCCTGAATGGCAATGTGTACAAGGTGTAACAAACATTTAATGACTGTATGAAGAAAAAAATCAACTGTTAAAGTAACATTTTGACTAGAAAAATGGTATAAGCAATTAATTTATGAATATATAATTAAATATTTCTAAGCTTAATTGTATATAGAAAATATGGAAAAGCCACTAGGATGGTTATGCATAAACATGAGACAATTGAATATCATGTTTTGTTTCTTTTTTAATTTGTTTCCTGAAAAAACTTTTATGTCTTCTTTCTCAAACGAAAAAACAGTCATACTGTATCTCAAAAACAGAAAATAGTGCACAACCACCTATATCTGGAGCGCTGGGTAGGTGCCTTAATGAATGCTGCTAATAGGTGAATGTGTTGACGGAGTCAATCCCCAAACACTCCGTCTAAAGGATACAATTGGGAGGAAAAAAACACACTCTAAAGCAGAAACGGGTACATATAAGGTAGGATAGTTGTCTATCTACAAAACAGAACAGTGGGTGTTATTGATCTCACTTTGTGGAAAATTTCTTGAACCAGGATTGCATATAACACATATATGGTGATATATATATATATATATATATATATATACGTATATAAAAGACAGCTAAAGTCTATAATAAATGTTGCATAGAAGTCGTCCAAAGTGTGCATAGCACCATATATAGAGGCGAAGGGTGCTCAGTGATATATTTTCTGAGCAGGTGAACCTTTAACTCTTGTAGGTATAATTGTCCACGTTCGGGTGTCTTTGGGATCTGTTCATCTCAAAAAGAGCAGAAAACAAAATATAGTGCAGTATTGCCCAGACAGTTCAAGCCAGTGAGTCAAAAATAAGCATATGGTATCCAACTCACAATGGTGGAATCCTTCTGTTGGCTCTGTAGGTAGCGTAGTGTGTCAGCTTATTAACCACTTCAATGTGGAGGACGCGCTGAGCGCGTCCTCCGCATTACCGCTGCTGTGCGGAGGACGCGCTGAGCGCGTCCTCCCATTGGGGTCAGCGTTCGGCCGGGTTCCGGCCGATCGCTGGCCCCTCCGGTGCGGGCTGACATCCTCGATGTCAGCCCGGCATCCGGAACCGCCGCCGCTGAAATTAGGTGTCATCGCGACAGCACGATGACACCTAATTCAGGCGCCCCCCCCCCCCGCATGTGCGGAGGAGGCGCCTGAAAGGGAGGGGGGGAGGTCCTTCGGACCTCTCTCCCTCCCGATCGGCGGCATTGCGGGGGTTAACCCAGGCACCATTTGGAAGGGCACAGCCTGCCCTTCCAAATGGTGCCTTGCATTAACCCCTGGGGAGCTGGATCGCGAATCGGCGCTGAAAAGCGCCGGTTCGCGATCCTTTCCCGGAGCTGGCCGACATCTTGGATGTCGGCCAAGCCTCCGGGAACTCCCCCTGAGGACTGGCGTCATCGTGCATAGCACGATGACGCCAGTCCTAGATTTACCCCCTAACTGCCACCAACGGTGGAGATAGGGAGTTCCAATGAACTCCCTATCTCCCGATCCGTGGCAGCTAGGGGTTAAAGTTTGGTATTGCTGGATCGGCCAGAGCATGACCGTTCCAACGATACCAAACACTACTGTGAAAAATTTTGTAAAAAAAAATAAATTTTTAAATAAAAAAAAAAAAAAATTAAAACAAAAAATTATAAAAAAAATAAGCAATTTTTTTTTCTTTTTTTTGGTTTGTTAATGCAGCAATATTGTTCCCATTTCAATTATAATGTGAACAATGATGCTGCACTAACAATTTTTGTATGCGGTGCGTTTGTTAAAAATCACGTAATTTTCCCCAAAAAAAATGTAACGAGACCCATCTCTAATTTTTTTAACAAGCGCACCCCATACAAAATATAACCGCAATTGCTCGCATGTTAAAATGTGAAAAAAAACACTTTACACGTTGTAAATTATTGAAAATACATATTTTATTGCATTTTTTGTTATAATATACAGACATGACATAACGTATACATATAATAATGACATATTATGAATCTACCGAGTCTGACGGAAAGAACGATATATAATATGTCTGGGTAATATACTAAAATAAGCCTTCAAAACACGTTTAAACATGATGAGCAAAACCGGTAAAAATGACCTCAGCACAGAGGCGGGAAATGCCTCAGCAGCGAAGGGGTTAAGGAGTGACACCGTCCTCTATTCTGGGCAGTCAATTTCGATGTCCCTCAGGGAGAAATGGTGACAGAGACATTCTCATAGTGCAGTATGTTAATGCATCCTCTATTGGACTGTATAGTCCACAAAATGTAAATTCCTGCTCACCTGGTTTAGAGCCCTGGTAACCGGCTCTAGTATGAGGTGCATCGACAAACTTTTTAGGGGGATTGCTTTCCCTTCCTCCCGATGTCTTTGTGGGTGGTCTAGATACAGTGGTGATGCACCTATATTTTGGTGCTGAAAGGGTGATGGTCCTCTTTGCCATGTGGAGCCTCCTGCACTCTCCCGCCCAAGTGACAAGAAGCGTGGCGCCGCGCACTGCGTCAGCGGCGTCACCTGACAATACTCTTTTCCGGATTCTCTCTTCTGGATTTGGCGGCGCGGCTGGAAAACATTAGGGGCTTAAATTTGAAATTTGCGCCACTAAGAAAATCGCGCCTGGGGACACCGCCCCGTTTCCCCCCCCCACGCTACGCCACTGGCTGTGCGGGCTGCCTCCCCTCTGTGGTCACAGGTGACCACAGAGAGGAAGTGAGGGAGATGTGTTTGGCTCCTCCCCTTCACACCACACAGTTCCCCCGCATGGAGAAGACAGGAAGCAGGTAGTGCTCTGCTCTTCCTGTTGCCAGTCTGAGACAGCAGCAGCAGCCGCCAGTAAGGAGCAGGGCCTGCTTGTAGGACCCCCTGCTCCCTCCATTTTCCTCCAGCTGGTCTCCATTTGTGAGTAAATGTGCATATAAAATATGGTAATGTGTATATATGATGTAGTAATATGTGTATATTATGGGCTGTATTGCACTCCTCGCGCATCGGTTTTGCGCGCACGCAAATGCGCATTTGCGCGAGGAAAAAACCATATGCGCAGAACAGCGTATTTAGACGTTCGCGCAAGCGATGCGCGTAATCGTCTACCGCGATTGACCCTGTGCGAACCCAGCGCGAGCGCAAGTCCGTGCGTGCATCCTATACTTAACATTGACAGTGCAAATGCGCTCGTACGCTGGTACGCGGATGGTATTACAATCTTCTCGCAACTAAAGTTTGCGCGCATTTTCTTAATGTCTTTGAAAAGCAGGTGGTAACTGTAAATGTGATCGTTCTGGGCTAAACGAAATACACCAGCACGAAAAAAAAAATACAGCACAGTACAGTTACACATTCTACACATACCCAAACATTAAAATTTATAAATTGTGTCATTGTAAATTTTTTCTTTTTTTGGCTGGTGGTTGTTAATTTTTTATTTTTCCTTTTTTTTAGTTTGTAAATATTTTATTGGAAATGGGTGATTGATGTTGGCTGATTCCTGTGACAAATCCCGTGACAAAACAGTCTGTCCACCGATTCCTGCACGCAACGCTCATTTGCGAACGGCTTTGTGCGTCGGATTTGTGCCCGAAAAATTTTGAAGGAAGAAAAAAATGCGCTCTGATCGGAATACCACGTTAATTTTCACGCGATAATGTTCTTTTTCGTGCGCAAAACAAATTGCGATGCGCGAGCGCAATTGCGCAGAGAGTGTAATAGGGCCCTATTTTTATATATATCATGTGGTAATGTGTGTGTGTGTATATAGTGTATATATGAAGTGGTAATGTGTATATATGGTGTTGTGATGTGTGTATATAGTGTATATATGATGCGGTAATGTGTGTGTATATAGTGTATATATGGTGTGGTAATGTGTGTATATAGTGTATATATGGTTTGGTAATGTGTGTATATACAGTATGATGCGGTAATGTGTGTGTATATAGTGTATATATGATGCGGTAATGTGTGTGTGTATATAGTGTATATTCAGGGGTCAAGTCGAGGGGGAACGCGTGGGAGCGGAGTTCTTGCACTAATTTTGCAGAGGGAACGGAGTTCCCTTTGGTCCCATACTCTCTAAAGCTTGTAGTCAGGTGTTCAATCACATATTTCTCTACTAAGTCACAATAAATATAGGATTTATCATATATTTTTGCTATATTTCACATATTTATTTATAAAGTATTTTACCAGGAAGGATACATTGAGATTTCTTTTGTTTTCAAGTACGTCCTGGGTTCAAGAACATTGAATTGTTACAGTAGGTACAGAAATACAAAGTAATAAAATGCAAAATATTAAAAAAAAAACACAAATATACAGAGTAACAGAAAATAAATATGCCACTATCAGGGTAATTCAAAGAGATTCGAAAAGTCACCGCACGTTCGGTGACTTTTCGTTCTCTTCAATTTGGTTCCTTTTGCCGATCCCATTTCGGTGACCCTGTGGTGTATTCAGCAAGTACCACAGGGTCCCCGAATTGCAGGGAAAAGCTACCGCAAACCCGACGAAAACGAACTGCAAAACCCGGCGAATGCACGCCGAAAACCCGCTAAAACATCTGGATTAACCTGCCGAAAACCACAGAAAAACCCGAGCAGGAGCCGATCACACGCAGCGAAGCCGCCGGAAAAAGCCGACACCACAGACAGAGCAAAGTGAATAAATTAGGAAAAACGTTTGCATGAATGATTGAAAAGTGAAACCCTGTTTGCAAAGAATCTACTGAGCGAAAATGTCTGAAATTTACATATGAGGTCCAGGGAATGATAATAAAGAGGGCTGTTACAGAAAAAATAAGTAAACTTAAAAAAAAAAAAATCTGAAAAATGCTTAAAGTATCCTAAAAAATCTATAAATAAAGAGACTTTTTGCTGCAGAATTTTATAATGAACGGTTTATTAGATATTGAATTAAAACGGGAATATTTTTAACATTGAAGCCTATGGGATTCTCCTGAATAAACTTGCCGAATTAAACCACCGAATGGCAGGGCATTTCGGGAACCTTTCACTGCTGGTTTGTGTTCTCTGAATAGCCGAAGCAGTGCTTTTTCATGGGGATTTCACTGCCCTCGAACAGGCACCGAACAGGCACTGAATGTTCAGGCAATTCGCCAGGATTTGACGAATTGCCTGCTCTCTGGATAGCCGAATGGCCAAGAAAGGTAACCGAATGCTGATTTTCGGCATTCGGTTACCCTTCTCAAGCAATTCGGATCTCTTTGAATTACCCTGTATGTTACATGTTTACAGGTGCATTCTGTATTGAGGTATGTTAATAGAGATCTCTTAAGGGACTTTAGACTGGGGGAAGATTTGTTGGTGTCTGGGAGGTTATTCAATAACTGCGGTGCTCTGTAGTAAAATGAGGATCGAGCCACTTTCTTTTTGTATTGTGGTATTGCCAGTAAGGTGCTGGTCCTGGATCGGAGGTTATAGGATGAGGGAACTGCTCTTAAACACCAGGTTTGAAAGGTGAAAGGGTGCGTCTAGATTCCAGCGACGGCCAGTTTAGCTCTTTTAACATGTCACAATGGTGGGTCATGTAGTTACATTGTAGCACAAAGCGGCAGAATGAGTTATAAAATGTAGTAAGTTTATGAAGGTGTGTTTGAGGGGCAGCTGCATACACTACATCTCCATATTCAATAGCCAGCATAAGCATTTGTTGTACAATCTGCTTTCTTATTGACATATATACATAAATTTATCAGAGCTGAGTGTGTGTTTGTGTTACGTGCGACGTGATAATTGCTTATTGGAGACAGAAATCCTGGTGAGTTCCCACACTTCTTTTTTTAGGACTCGATCCCTGGTATATATGATACGGTAATGTGTGTGTATATAGTGTATATATGATGCGGTATGTGTGTGTGTGTGTGTATACGATGCGGTAATGTGTGTGTGTGTGTATCAGGGCTCAAAATTTAAAGTCCCAAGCTACTAGCCAGGCCATAAGAGTTACTCGCCACTGGTTGCTCCACCTAACCCCTACCCAGCCCTTAACTCTGTCCCTAAACACACCCCCTTAAATTATCTTATGAAATTACAGTGTTAACCCTTTTGCTGCTGAGCCATTTCACGCCTGTGTGCTGAGGTCATTTTTACCGGTTTCGCTCATCATGTTTAAACGCGTTTTGAAGACATATTTTATTATATGACCCAGACATATTATATATCGTTTTTTCCGGCAGACTCGGCAGATTCATAATATATCATTATTATATGTATACGTCATGTCCTGTCTGTATATTATAACAAAAAATGCAATAACATTTTATTTTTCAATAATTTACAATGTGTAAAGTGTTTTTTTTTCACATTTGAACATGCAAGCTTTTGCGGTTATATTTTCTATGGGTTTCGCTTGTTAAAAAAATTAGAAATGGGGACTCGTTACATTTTTTGGGGGGGAAAATCATGCGATTTTTAACAAATGCAACCAATACAAAATCGTTAGTGCAGCATCATTGTCACATTATAATTGAAATGGGAACAATATTGCTGCATTAACAAAAACAAAACAACAAAAAAAACTGTTTATTTTTTATTTATTTATTTTTTATTTATTTATTTTTTAATATTGTTTTTTTATTTACATTTAACATGGTCATGTTTGATATCGTTGGAAAAGCCATGCTCTGGCCGATCCAACGATACCAAACATTAACCCCTAGCTGCCACGGATCGGGAGATATGGGGTTCATATCCACCATTGGTGGCAGCTAGGGGTTAACTCCAAAACTGACGTCATTGTGCTATGCACGATGATGCCAGTTGTCAGGGGGAGATCCCAGAAGCTTGGCCGACATCCAAGATGCCGACCAACCCCCGGGAAAGGATTGCTATCTGGCGCTTTTTGGCGCCGAATAGCGATCCGGTCCCCAAGGGGTTAAAGCCAGGCACTGTTTGGAAGGGGAGGCTGTGCCCTTCCAAACCGTGCCTGGCTTTGATCGCTGGCCCGAACTGAACGGGAGGGAGAGAGGTCCAAAGTACCTCCCCCTCCCTTTCAGGCACCTCCTCCGCACTCGCGGGGGGGCGCCTGCAATAGATGTCATTGCGCCGCAATGACATATATTGGTGCTGCGGCGGTCCCGGATGTCAGCTCCGCACCGGGGGGCACAGCGTTCGGCCGGAATCCGGCCGATCGCTGGCTGCAAAGGGAGGAGGCGCTCAGCGCGTCCTCCACAGCCACACTATAGCGGGTGGACGCGCTCAGCGCATCCTCCGCAACGAAGCAGTTAAAAGTTTTATTTAGAATAAAGTTACAAAAATAACTTTAATACCCAGACATCAGACCCCAGATACATGTATACCCAGTCATCAGAGCTTAGTGTGAGCAGAGCGAGAAGGCAGGAAGCTCCTCTCCACCCCCCTGCCAGTGACAGAGACGAGCTGGGTCAGGTTATGCAGCTGATCCCTGCCACCATGCAGCCTGGGGATGGGGGGGCCACATGGTGGCACCGCTGGAATACGCAGCACTAAATAATTTATTGTGTTGGCTGTGTGTGTATTTCCACTCGCCCTCACTTAATTTCCACTCGCCAAATGCTAGTAGGCGAGTGGAAATTTTGAGCCCTGGTGTATATAGTGTGTATATAATGCGGTAATGTGTGTATATAGAGTATAGAGCTGTAAGTCCTACACCGTTCACCTGAGTTGGATGTACATACCCTCAAATTAAAGCTGACAGTCTGCAGTTAAAGCACATTGTGTTTGTTTCATTCCAACTCCATTGTGGTGGTGTATAGAGCCAAAGATGTTATAATTGGGTCGATGTCCCAATATTTCTGGACCTGACTGTATGATGCGGTAATGTGTATGTGTATATAGTGTATATATGATGCGGTAATGTGTGTATATATATAGTGTATATATGATGCGGAAATGTGTGTGTTTATATAGTGTGTATATATGATGCAGTAATGTATGTGTTTATATAGTGTGTATATATGATGCAGTAATGTGTGTGTTTATATAGTGTGTATATATGGTGCGGTAATGTGTGTATATAGTGTATGTATGGTGAGGTAATGTGTGTATATGGTGCGGTAATGTGTGTATATATGGTGTGGTAATGTGTGTATGTGTATATATGGTGTGGTAATGTGTGTGTGTGTATATATGGTGCGGTAATGTGTGTGTGTATATGGTGCGGAAATGTGTGTGTGTATAGTGTATATATAAATGATGTGTAATTTTAAAACAATATATAATAGAAATTTGATTTAGTTGATTCAGTTTTATGAGAATAAAGTGAGGGCCCTGAGCTGTGGGGGTTAATAAACTGAAGCATAACAAAGAAAAAGATGTCATCTGCATTTATTCCCATTATACCGTGTGAAACTAAACACAATTAGAGGTTTGGTTTCTTATTAATGGCCATTATAAGACTAAGCTCGCCCGCCAGTGTCAAGGCACCTCTAATGAGGGCGAATCCTATCCAAAAATGAAGCCACAGGCTGCTGTATAGCAAACCATACCTGCTCATGCTGCTTGTCAGACATGAGGTAGACTGGTGGGCCTTTATTTATTCTCCCCCAGAAACAAAATCCACTTTGGGATCAAAAACAAAGACGCGGAGCGGGATCTTGCTGCAGAGATGACCTGGCCAGAAGTACATTAAAACATACATAGTACAGGAGGGGGTGGGGTCGCGCCTATTCCCCGATGGGGCGGCTGCAACCACCAAATGCATCCAGCTCAGCCGCCCCATCGGGGAATAGACGCGACCCCACCCCCTCCTGTACTATGTATGTTTTAATGAACTTCCAGCCAGGTGCAGGTGGGGGAGAATAAATAAAGGCCCACCAGTCTACCTCATGTCTGACAAGCAGCATGAGCAGGTATGGTTTGCTATACAGCAGCCTGTGGCTTCATTTTTGGATAGGACTCGCCCTCATTAGAGGTGCCTTGACGCTGGCAGGCGAACTTAGTCTTATAATGGCCATTAATAAGAAACCAAACCTCTAATTGTGCTTAGTTTCACACGGTATAATGGGAATAAGCGCAGATGACATCTTTTTCTTTGTTATGTTTCACACATGTTGTTGGGCTGGATGCATTTGGTGGTTGCAGCCGCCCCATCGGGGAATAGGCGCGACCCCACCCCTCCTGTAGTATTAATAAATCGAAGGTCCTGCTGGGGGTGGAAATAAAGTGAGGGACCTGCTGCTTGGTGGGAAGAATTTACGTGAGGGGCCTGATCCTTGGTGAGGGGCCTGATGCTTGGGGAGAGAGTAACGTGGGAGGCCTGATGCTTGGGGAGAGAGTAACACCAGGGGCCTGATGCTTGGGGAGAGAGTAACGTGAGGGGCCTGATGCTTGGGGAGAGAGTAACGCGAGGGGCCTGATGCTTGGGGAGAGAGTAACGTGAGGGGCCTGATGCTTGGGGAGAGAGTAACGTGAGGGGCATGATGCTTGGGGAGAGAGTAACGTGAGGGGCCTGATGCTTGGGGAGAGAGTAACATTAGGGGCCTGATGCTTGGGGAGAGAGTAACATGAGGGGCCTGATGCTTGTTTATTGCTACATATCCCCGGGGTGTAGGATATATTTAGATATGTATGGGAAAGTATGGACTTAAACAGGCTGCTGTGTGTAAAAGTCTGCACCTGTGTCCTGGTCGCAGTCCGGCGTTGCCCCCTAGCCCTGCACCCAATAGGATGGTATTGCTCCTGAATCGCCAAGCACAGTATCTGCTGCCTGCACCCAAAAAGATTAAGAATTACAGCGAGCGTTTTGGCAGCATCGTACAGGTACAGGTAGGAGACTCACTAGCAGTGCGTGGCAGCAGGAGGTTAAATGGGCAACCTACTCAACTTTACCCTCTTCTTTCCCCATTAACCTCTATGCTGCCGACTACGTGCTTCGCACATCCTCTGGTTTCATGTTTGTGTTCAGAGGATGTACTTGGCGCGTCGTTGAAGTCCTGCAGCTCAGTGCCATTTCTTTGTTCGCGTGGTTGTGGCCGACCACCCGCGCCTGTGATGTCAGTCGCTGCTGTAGTGCCGTTTTCAGGTGACCAGAATCTGGTCACGCTGTACAGGGTGAACTGGGGGTGCAATGCTAGAGTTACTGCTGCTGGGTCCTGCGGTATGAGTTGTTTGGCTGTATCGACTACTTCTCTTCTTGAGGGAGAGAAGCAGCTGATGCGGCCATACAACTCATACTGCAGAACCCAGCGGCCGCCCCCCTGGGTGCCAATCAGGAAGCGACACTTGGGCCCCAGGACCTTTGAGCGCCCCGGACACCCTACCATCCTTGTCTGCCAAGAGGTATCACCACATTGACCCAAATGGCTCTGAGCCTGCATACATTTTTTACTTCAAGAAAGTTAATAAGTGCAAAAAGTAACAAAAACAAGAATAATAAAAAAAAAATGAATTTGTGTTGCTTTTAATTTTTAATTTTTTTGGGGGGAGTGCAAGTAACTGGTCTTGCCTAGGGTGCAAAATAGTCTAGCACCGTCCCTGATCTAGATTATACATTGTATCTACCTGGTACACACATAGAATGATAACTGGTAACATTTTCCTACAGGAAGCAGATGGCACGGACCTACGATCATTCCAGTCCATAAATTAGTTAGGTATTACCCGCCAAGGTAAATAATGATAATTTTTGTGACTCAAGTTCAACCGTGAAACCAGGACAAAAGAAAAAAGATAATTAATGTTATGTTAAAATCATGTCCTAGACAGTTATAAGGACACATATGCATCACGTTTTTTTCAAACAAAGGCAAATTCCGGGCTATTTATGTAGGGTATGGTCTGGGATCAAACACACCAGCCCTCTTCCCTTTTCTGTCTTCATTCGTAGTACTTAGTTGATTAGTAACCACTTCAATAGTAGCTCATTGCTTCCCTAAGAGAGCAAGGGAAAGGCTAATTCATAACTCACAAAAATGTATAGTACAGAGATGTGATGATGGATCAGGACATCAGTCTCAGGTATGAGGACCACGCAACACCAACACCAGTGTTAGGCAACACAGAGGTATAAGAGCAAAATCCCCACAAAGGTGAAAATCCCCCAAAGTACTAATAAACACAACTGAGAACAACTGAGAAGCAAGGGCTAATCGTTATCACAACTTTGTGAATATTAGATAACGGCTATATAAATATCAGATAGCAATTATAACTGCTGATGTCTTGATACATATAGGGCTCTATTAAATACTTTGCGCAAATGTTAACGCGTGCGCAAAAACAAATTAACGCGAGGGGAAAAACCCTTTGTGCTGAACGTCGTATTACAATGTTCGCGCAAAAAATACACGTTAACGTCTACCACGGGTGAACCTGCGTGAATGCTGCGCGAGTGTAATGTACGTTGCGCATCCTATACTTAACATTGTGAGCGCAAATGCGTTTGTCCGCTGGTACGCGGATGGTATTACAATCTATGCGCAAATTTTAACGGACAACGTTTGCACGCATAATTTTAACGTCTTTTAAAAGCTGGTGTTAATGGCAAATCTGAACGTCCTGGCCGAAGCCAAATACACCAGCCCAAAAAAAAATACAGCAAAGTATAGTTACACATTCTACGCATACCCAAACAATAAAATTGAGAGGTTGTGTGTGTTTTTATTATTGCTGCAGCATAGATACTTTTTGACAGGCGCAAAAACTTAACGAGAGACAATTGTGGTTCTTAATTCTGATTGGCTGAATCGCGTGAAAAAACAGTGCGCACACCAATTTCTGCGCGCAGCGTTAATGCGTGCGCGTTTTTGTGCGTCTTTTATGCAAATTATTTTTTGACGGATGGAAAAATGCGCTCGGATTGTAATACCAGCTTTAATTTACGCGCGTTAACGTTTAACGTTTCGTGTACAAATTAACGCGCTGCGCGAGCGTTTTTGCGCAAAGAATTTAATAGAGCCCATACACTGTTATATTATTGAACAATGTCATCTAGTCCACCATCATGACGGCTTTTCTACATATCTGTGGATTGGTGCAAACACTGACAGACTTAACGTAGATTGTAAGGCATCCAAGTCAGTTTTCTGATGGGATTGAGTTCCCTCAATTACAGACAATCTGGGTCATGACCCCTGATGTCACCAAAAAAAGCACAGACAGACCTGTGCCCTTCCTGTCGTGGCAGCACCTTTCCTGCTATCACTATTGGTTTCCTGGCCAGGTCTAGCAATTTCTCTCTGAGTCTCCTGCAGGAAGCCACAGCCCTGAGAATCCCAATATAAGGGTGGAGTTCCCAGAAGCCATTGATTATTTATTTATTTTTTATAAAGTATTTTACCAGGAAGGATACATTGAGATTTCTCTCGTTTTCAAGTATGTCCTGGGTTCAAGAACATTGAAATGTTACAGTCGTTAGAGAAATACAATGCTAATAACATGCAAGATATTAAAAAACAAAACACAAATACAGATTTACACAGAAAATAAATTTGTAGGAAATAGTCATTATGTTATATGTTTACAGGTGCATTCCATATTGAGGTATGTTAATAGGAAGCTCTTGAGTGACCTAAGACTGGGCGAAGATTTGATGATGTCTGGGAGGTTATTCCATAACTGCGGCGCTCTGTAGGAAAATGAGGAACAAACCACTTTCTTTTTGTATTGTGGTTTTGTAAGTAAGGTGCTGGTCCTGGATCGGAGGATATAGGATGAGGGAACTGCTGGGGGAAGCGGTCTATTCAGGTAGGGTGGCAGCTTCCCAGAAAAGCTCTTAAACACCAGGTTGGAAGGGTGCGTCTGGATTCCAGCGACAACCAGTTTAGCTCTTTTAACATGTCACAATGGTGGGTCATGTAGTTACATTGTAGCACAAAGAGACAGAATGAGTTATACAATGTAGTAAGTTTCTGGAGGTGCATTTGCGGGGCAGCTGCATACACTGCATCTCCATTTTCAATAGCGGGCAAAAACATTAGTTGTACAATCTGCTTTCTTACCGCGGGGCTCAGGCAGGATTTGTTTCTGTACAGGGCACCTAGTTTGGGGTAAAATTTAGATGAGAGTTTTTCGATGTGCGGGCCAAAGGATAGATTTGGGTCTAACCACATACCTAGATATTTGAGAGAAGTGACTGTGGTCAGCGTGCCATTTGAATTTGTCCTGACACATAGATGGGGATTTTGCAATTTATGTAGTTTAGGTGCTGTTCCAAAGATCATAGGGACAGTTTTGTCAGTATTTAAAAAAGTTTGTTGTGTTTGATCCACTTATCTACCTCTGTGAATTGTTCTTGCAGCACGGCCTCCAGCTGAGGGAGAGTTGGTTTGCTGGTATAGATTACAGTGTCATCTGCGTACATGTATACTTTTGAGGCTTTGCAGACATTGGGCAGATCATTTATGAATATCGTGAATAGCAAGGGGCCAGGTATCAAGCCTTGGGATACACCGCATGGGACTGAGAGGGGGAAAGAGGAGCTGCCAGAAATGGACACATATTGCGTTCAGTCAGATACATATGATTGAAACCAGGTTAGCGTGCAATCACCAATACCAGAGTTTTTGAGCTTTTGTAACAAGATACCATGGTTTACTGTATCAAAGGCCTTGGCAAAATCAAGGAAGATGGCTCCAGTTAGGTTTCCTTGTTCCATGCCAGCTTGGATATCATTGCAGACTTTTAAAAGTGCGGTTGTTGTTGAGTGATTTGGACGAAAGCCTGATTGATCTGGGGTTAAATAGTTCCAATATTGATAATAATCATATAATTGCGTGTACACACATTTTTCCAAAATTTTGGACATTACAGGGAGCAATGATATCGGACGGTAGTTGGATACCAAAGTACTGTCACCACTTTTATGGCTAGGTACCACTGTCGCTTTGCCTAGTTGCTATGTATAAAGCCTACTCACCTTCCAGCCTCTTGTTCCCCAAGCCTCCAGCAGTGTTCCAGAGCCTCCAGACATGTTCCCTTCATGCCTCCAGCCATTTTCCCTTCAAGCCTCCAGCCATGCCCTCTGATTTCTGTGTCCCTGCCCGTAGCAAACCAGCTCTTTTTCTGTCCTGCCTGTCTGCTGTCTCGTGCTTCCTGTGAGTGTCCTGCTCTCCTCCTTACCTTATCCAGGTGAGCCCTTTTCCTGGCCTGTCCCTCTCTTTTTCTCAGGATCCCCACCAACAACCATACCATTCTGCTACCTTGTCATCCAGTTTCCATATTTTTATACGCTTCATCCAATAAACCCAACTTTAACCCGGTACAGTTTTCTGCAAGTTGTGTCACTGCATTCTGGGATCATACCTTCACGGCCCTGGTACACCATATGTGACAGTCTGGCGGTAGCTGCCGTTGTCTGTATTTTCAGAAATAACTTGCCCACCTGTACTACCAGCAGATCCGTATGTCATTGCACCTGCATCTCAGCCAGAAAATTTTAAATGTCACCTTTAGTCATCCATTTGTCACATAGGCACATCCGGTGAGGCTTCCGAGGACTGAGCCAGCTGTGGCATTAGGGACTCCGGAGAATATCCCCTGTGAGACGGTGTGGATGTCTGGAATTTCAAGACTCTGTGGAGTCCACGACACTTTCCCATCCTAAATCACCAAGGGAGACACGGATATCTCGCTGCCAGGGGCCCTCCGACAGCTGGGACCTCCTGACAGATCTCCTCCTCTTCGGCTTCAGCAGAATCAGTCCGCCGCCAGATCAGTATTTATTTATTTATTTGCAAAGGATTTTGCCAGGAAGGATACATTGAGATTTCTCTCGTTTTCAAGAATGCCCTGGGTTCAAGAACATTGAATTGTTACAGAAATACAAAGTAATAAAATGCAAGCTATTAAAAACAAAACACAAATATACAGATTAACATATCATGGGAAGGGCTAGAACCTTGGGTTAATTAGGTGATTTGCAAAGTGGAAGCAGCAGTAAAGTAAGCTACAAATTTCAGACCAGCACTGGGTGGGTGGGTGGATGGATGGGGAGGACGGGTGCGACAGCAGAGTCCAGAAGCAGGCGCTGTGGCAGAGGGAGATGTGAGCTTGTGGCCGGGCTGTTGAATAAAGAGGTTGCAGAATTAGAGCTTGTGGCTGTATAAGCCAGTATTTTTACGACATGGGGAGGGGCGGCCATATGAGAGCATGGGTTTAAGAAAGCAGAGCATACATTTATCAAGAAAAAAACAAACAGACAAAATATTGATAGATAGATGCAAGCATAAAATATGAACAGTAGGATTAAAGTCGCGATTGTGGAGTAGAATTGCAGAAGACATGTTGATCGCTGGTACCTTAGATTCTGAGTCCAGAAGCAGGAGCTGTGGCAGAGGGAGATGTGATTTTGTGGCTGGGATTAGATTCTGTGTCCAGAAGCAGGCGCTGTGGCAGAGGGAGATGGGAGTTTGTGGCGGGCTTAGATTCTGCGTCCAGAAGCAGGCGCTGTGGCAGAGGGAGATGCAAGCTTCTGGTCGGGCTTAGATTCTGAGTCCAGAAGCAGGCGCTGTGGCAGAGGGAGATGTGAGCTTGTGGCCGGACTTAGATTCTGAGTCCAGAAGCAGGCGCTGTGGCAGAGGGAGATGTGAGCTTGTGGCAGGGCTTAGATTCTGAGTCCAGAAGCAGACGCTGTGGCAGAGGGAGATGTGAGCTTGTGGCCGGGCTTAGATTCTGAGTCCAGAATCCTTGCTGCATATGGGGAATGGGCATATGGGGAATGTGGCACAGGAGCTCTGGGATGCAGTTCTTTGGATTGCTGTGATGTGCAAGTGGCTTCTGCAATAATAAACATAACTAATTATAGTGTGGAGGCTTTTTAATCTCACTTTTTTGTCCTCCACCACAACCCTTGTAAGCACTATATATACAGTTGTGTTCAAAATTATTCAACCCCCAATGCTGTAAAGGGTTTTAGGGAATTTAGTGTACATTTGTAATTGTATTCAGAATGAAATCCTACAAGGACTTTTTAAAGAACCATATGCAACTAAAATGACATCAATTGGTTTTGTAATACAGTAGTAAATGTTTCTTTTGTGAATTCTTCATTGACACAATTATTCAACCCCTTAACCCTTTCGCTGCTGAGGCTTTTCCCGCCTCTGTGCTGAGGTCATTTTTACCGGTTTTGCTCATCATGTTTAAACGTGTTTTTAAGGCTTATTTTAGTATATGACCCAGACATATTATATATCGTTCTTTCTGTCAGACTCGGCAGATTAATAATATGTCATTATTATATGTATACGTCATGACCTGTCTGTATATTATAACAAAAAATGCAATAAAATATGCATTTTCAATAATTTACAGCGTGTAAAGTGTTTTTTTTCCACATTTTAACATGCGAGCAATTGCGGTTATATTTTGTATGGGGTGCGCTTGTTAAAAAAATTAGAGATGGGGTCTCGTTACATTTTTTTTTGGGGAAAATTACACGATTTTTAACAAACGCACCGCATACAAAAATCGTTAGTGCAGCATCATTGTTCACATTATAATTGAAATGGGAACAATATTGCTGCATTAACAATCCAAAAAAAAGAAAAAAAAGGGTTTATTTTTTTTTTATAATTTGTTTTTAAAATATTTTTTTTATTTTTATTTTTTTTATTTATTTTTTTTACAAACTTTTTTCACTTTCGTGTTTGGTATCATTGGAACGGCCATGCTCTGGCCGATCCAACAATACCAAACGTTAACCCCTAGCTGCCACGGATCGGGAGATAGGGAGTTCATTTTTTATTGGACTAACGTTGCATTTAAAAGACAAGCTTTCGAGAGTGTTCCTCTCTTCCTCAGGTCTGGATGCTTACTGATCAGTTCCTAGAATTGAACATTAGGACATTAAGGGTCACATGGGTGGGGATATTAGATGTCATAAAAAGTGAGAATCAAATGGTATGTTCAAAATGGGAAAATAAACGCATGAGGGATCTTGGGCCCATAATAAAACAACAGAGATAAGATCATACTTGAATGAAAAAAGGAAAAATAAAAAAAGCAAAAACACAATTCAGTGAAGGCTGAAAGAGACATGAAAAAAAAAGGGAAACCGAGAAGAAACAAATAAAAAACATCAGCCTCAATTTAGACTGTTAAAAACCCAGAATCCACATTGAGTCCACCATTTATAGTGTTAAAACATGTGATCATTTTCATTTCATATGTTTTGTGTTCACGGTGGTCTTTAAAATGTCCTTTGAAGATTTTAATTTTGAGATTTTGGATGGAGTGGCCTATTTTAGTTTGTTCGAATGGCCATTGAAGCGTAAGCTCACTTGCCCCATCAAGGCACCTCTTTGTAGAGTGAGTACCTATATATATTGATCATTGATCTTCATTATTGGTTAGTATGTTGTAAAACTGGGTTGTTACTCCTGGTTGTTGCAGCCACTCTGGTGAGTATGGTCGCAACGCCATTTGTTCTGTATGTATGCATATTATAAACCAAAAACAAAAATAGAGCACCTATGCATCCACAATGGTGCTCACAAAATACATACAAATTGACAAGTAGACAAATAAAATCAGACAAATATTGTATAATGAGTAGTCAGAGTACTTGGTTCATATCTTTATGGTTAAAAGGCATTACCATTCCTTTACCCATTCCTTTAGGCAAACGCAATGCAACTGTTATGGGACAAACATACCCATGATGCTGGTTTGAACTCCTCAAATGCATACACCCCACAGGTGTGGCATTGTTCCACCTGCCATAAAGATATGAACCAGGTACTCTGACTTCCCATTATACAATATTTATGTGATTTTATTTGTCTACTTGTCAATTTGTATGTATTAATAAAGGTGTACAATTGTGTATACACTGGGGACATAGATCCTTTACGTTTGTGAGCACCATTGTGGATGCATAGGTGCTCTATTTTTTTTTTGGTTTGTAACATAGGCAGGTTAGGCCCATTTGGATCTATGCCATTGGCACCATCTTCTGGTTTTAAGAACTTTGTTTGTTGATGTATGCATATTATGTTGTAACACCAGTTAAATCATTTTTGCTGCTATTCCTTTTCCCATGTTTTTGTTTTGAACCCCAAATGGGAAGTGCTTGGTGCGTGTATAAATAAAACCCACCATTTTTCTGCCTCTTAGGTGAAAAGCAGCAAGAGAGCATGCAGCTGCTCAGAGGAGCAGCTTTTGGTTACATTGGTTAGGTACTCTACAAAGAGGTGCCTTGATGGGGCGAGTGAGCTTACGCTTCAATGGCCATTCGAGCAAACTGAAACCTCTAATTGTGTTTTATTGCACATGGAACTGTATAGAAACGAGCGTAGATGACATCTTTTTTTCTTGTTATGTTTTTTACATGAACTAGGTTGTTACTCCTGGTTGTTGCAGCCACTCTGGTGAGTATTGGAGCAACGCCATTTTTTCTGTATGTATGTTATAAAGCGGTCTGGCCTACATTATCTTTCAGGCATCACACTTTGATCCGCAGCAGTTGCATGGTCAGTGGGCAGCCACTGTTCCGTTCTACCCCTGTATCGGACCCGAAGGTCCCCAACAGTCGTCAGTCCAGACTGGCTTATTGAAAAGCGTTTAAGACTTTTATATTTAATTTTTTGTTTAATACTGGTTCATTAATCTATTTCCATACATGCAATTACTTAATACATAGCTGGAGCTATTTTGACATTTCTGTACATGCATGGAGTACAAAACCGTCTGCTTATGATGCATTGATTATAGTTTTCATTATTGCAACTTATTGTAATTATTGTCAATGGGAAGCAGTATATTTTTTCTGTTAGCAGGAACAATTGGTAACTTGTTTTTGTCTAACATATTTCTTTGGATTTTGATAAATACTTTGGTAATATCCTTATATATGCACATAGATCTATTGTGTGGTGACTGATCAATTGTCTATGGAGTTCCAAACCAAATAAATCACACAAAATTGAAAGCAGGATATTATTTATTGCGTATATTAACTTAGCAAGTACTGGATACAGAATGCATGAAACACAATATGTTCACAAGATCGAAAAATGACCTAGCTCAAACAGTTGTGTAAATTTTCTTACAGTATTAAATCAAACATCAATCACATGTGTAGGAAAAGGTTTGGAAATAAATTAGTTGTTTGCAAAAAAAAGTCAAACCAGCAGCAAGAAGTCCAAAACCGAGAGAAGCAACAACAGCTGTGCCTGCAGTGGTGTATTTAGGTTTTGTGCTGCCCTAGGCCTGACTAAACTCATGCACCTCCTAATTTAAATTTGAGGCACCCCTTCCTGTCAAGGACACACCTCTTCCTGGTTAATCCCCACCCTTCCTCTTTAAGCTCCACCTTTTCCTCTTAGAGCTCCGCCTTTTATTCTATATTTACTGGCCTCCGTCCGCGGTAGGGCTGTGTGCAGAGTCAGCAGGGACTGTGTACGGACTCAGCAGGAGGTCCCTCCAGGCCACATTAGGATCGCGGCTGTGCCTGTGCGTGGAGCCATCTTGTCAGCAGTGGGGTGCCACTGCCAGAGGGTGCACCGTGGCTTTGATTCCCTTCCCAGTGGGTGTTCAGTCCAGAATTGAGTGAGAGTCCATGTTAACGAAAGGGCAGGCAGCTGCGTGCGTGCATGCGTCTCATGTGGTTCAGCCAGTCAGGTTGTACTGAGACTCAGTACCACCTGACTAGCTGGACCGCGTGACCTGCACGCACGCAGCCTCACCAGGAGCCAGGCAGCTCAATGAAAAATTTCTATCACTGCAGTGCTGGTTAAGGAAAGGTCCACTTTAAACAGCAGTAAGCAGACAGGGCTTCATATTCTGCTGATACCCCCCCTTTACCTGCCGTTTACTGTCATCTTCTCTCTCTGCACACGAATCACATCCCCCTCCCCTCGAGCTGCTGCGGGGAAGGGGAGGAGCTATGGAGGGAGGAGAGGGGGATTTTTATTCTATTCGATTTTATTCCATATGCAAACGTCCTGCTCCGCTGCTCGTTGTTTGAGAACACAGCTCAAAGCTGACACACAGTGACAGTGGCACCTCCTAGTACCCCCTAATGACACCCCAATAATCACTGGTACCTGGGGCAGCCTGCTCTCCGCCACTCCCCTAAGTACACCACTGCTCTGTGATATGCTCACACACAAGTTTGGCGAACTGCCAGCAAGTACGGTGCTGTTTGAAGGCAGTGCAAATCCCCATAGAAAAGTAATGGTTAATCTATTCAGAGAACACCAAACAGCAGTGAAATGGCAGTGAAATGCCCTAATGTTCGGTGGTTTCAATCAGCAGGTTTATTCAGGCGAACCCCATAGGTTTCAATGTTAAAAATATTCCCATTTTTATGCAATAATAATAAACCATTTATTATTTTAATCTGCAGTAAAAAGGCTTTATTTATTTATTGATTTTTTTTTAGTACCTTTTAGTCATTTTTCTGTTTTTTTTGGGCAAAATTCCCTGCCCCCTTTTTTTAATAGCGGTTTTTCTTTTTTCTGTAACAGAACTTTTTATTATAGGATCTTATATGTAAATTCCAGACATTTTCTTCAGTAGCTCTTTTGAAAACAGCAGGCAATGGGTTTGCGGTGGCAGCATACAGCGGCCGACTCCATGCAATTTGGGGACCCTGCGGTGAATGGTGAATTCAGTGCAGGGTTGGAAAATTTTATTCCCCGAAGTGCAGGGAACTACAGAACACCAAAATGTTGGCGTCATTTTGGTGCTCTGTGAGTAACCCATTTAGTAGTGAGGTTTTTTGCTGCCCCCTGGAAAGTGAAAGCCTAGGCCTTGCCTACCCAGGACATACTTGAAAATTTGTGAAATCTCTATGTATCCTTCCTGTTAAAATACTATGCAAAAGTAAAAAATAAAAAATAAAAAAATAATTTTTTGGGGTGGGGCCGCCGACCCCTGGAAAGTGCCGCCCTAGGCCTAGGCATTGTTGGCCTAGGCCAAAATACACCACTGTGTGCCTGTATTATCTTGTTCTTGACCCCCATCTGTTTCACTACAAAGACCATGTTTGCAAGCTTCACAATGCTGCCGATCATGCGGTCCATCAGAATGATAATATACATGAGGCTTTAACTCATTGCCTTCATTACTTTTGTTGTAAAATTTTCTTTGGATATAATTAACAAGATTTCCAATAAATCTGCTCATATTTTCAGCGGAGATTACAGGATCCTCAAGCGTAGAAGATGAGCATTTGCTGCACTCTTGTCTGAATATCCTCATCAGCACTGTGCCTTGTCCCGATCTCTTGTTCAGTGTCACCGAAAAACAGATTAGACACATATCTGTTTGCCAGCTTTTCCTGCAGCTTGAGCATTGGAACCTGTATGTGATAAAAAGTTAGCAATGTGAGATCTGTAATAAAGCATAGATTTGATGCTTTTTAACCCTTAGAAAAAAATCTCAATAGGTTTAAAGGTGGCCAAAGCAGGTTGACTGAGAATTGCAGATGCCAGCAAATAATACATGCAAAGGATGGATGTGCTATTATGCTTGGGTGGAGTTTTTATGAGATCTATGGCAATAAGTGGGGGAAGAAGAACCGTCTATCTAATTATTAACTTGGAATTTGACAGTGAAATGTTTATTTTGTACACCCAAGCTGGTAAAAACATTTAACACTAAAGGGGTTATTCAGAGATATTTGAAATGTCGCCGCTTGTTCCGTGCCCTTCGGGGTGATTCTAGTTCGCTGACCCTGCGGTGTATTCAGCAAGCACTGCAGGGCCATTGTAGTGCAAGGAAAACTCACCGCAAACCCAACAAACACTCGCCGAGCACTTGCCAAACACTCACAGAAAACCCTCAGAAAACACCGCAAAAACCACACCGAACACGCCGGAAAATCCCGACGAGCCGATCACAGCACAGAACAGCTGCCGGAAAAAGCTGAGAAGCAGACAAATAGGGTAAAAAAAAAACAGTTCGCCTGAGACTGGGATCAGACCAGCGCACTTTTAACGTGTGTTCTGGCGCACATAATTACGGCCGCACTAGTAGCAGATGACGGGCAATGACGGCCAATATACGATGTACGGCCGCACAAAAGTCCGGCCGTGCAACGCAAGTGGAATTTGAACGCATTTTTATGAGAACGCTGAACCGCTAGTACTGATGTACTGAGTGCGCAGCTGCGGCATAGCGGCGTGTTTGCGTGATTAGGAGATGTCAGACACTGCTAATGTCCAGCCTACATAACGTCCAGACGCAAAAAGAGTTTTATTGACGATCCATACAAAATCACGCCCGAAAATGCGCGTCGTCTGACCGTTTTTGCGCATTCCGTGATAAAATACGTCAATGCGTTCGGAAGCACTTTTTCACGTTCGCGGGGAAAAATGCTTTCGTCTGACCCTAGCCTTAAAGTTTCAAAATTGAAACGCTGTTTGCAAAAAAACTACTGAACGAAAATGGCTGCAATTTACATATAAGATCCTATGAATGATAATAAAAAGGTCTGTTACAGAAAAAAGAAAATATGATTTAAAAAAACCTGAAAAAAAACTTTGCCGAAAAAATCCCGAAAAATGCCTAAAAAATCCTAAAAAAATCTATAAATAAAAAGACTTTTTACAGAAAAATAAAATAATAAACGGTTTGTGAGATATTGTACTAAAAGCCGAATATTTTTAACATTGAAGCATATGAAGTTCGCCTGAATATACCTGCCAAATGAAACCACTGAACAGCAGGGCATTTCGGCAACTTTTCACTGCTGTTCGGTGTTCTCTGAATAGACGAACCATTGCTTCTCTATGGGGGATTTCACTGCCATCGGACAGCAACGTACATGCAGGCAATAAGCGAACTGCCTGCTTTCAATAGCCGAATGGCCCCAAAATGTCCCCGTATGATGAATTTCAGTGTCTGGTTACATTTCGGGGCCAGATCGGATATCTCTGAATAACCCTATTAGTATTACATGCAGCAAGTGGGAGCCTCGGAGCATGCAAGACATAGGGACAAAGATTATCATGGGTTATTCAGAGAGCCCCCTCTCGTTCCCCATGCTTCCCTGCACTTTGGTGAATCAGTTCCCCACCCTACAGTGTATTCAGCAAGCACCGCAGGGTCCCCATAGTGCAAGGAAAACCCGCCGCAATCCTGACGAACACTCATTGAAAACCCGCAGAAACCGACGCAAAAAACACACAGAAAAAGCCGACGAGCCACTGATCACAGCGCAGAGCAGTTGCCGGAAAAAGCTGACAAACCGACGAATGGGGTAAGAAAAAAAAAAGAGTACGCTTGAAAGATTCAACATTGAAACTCTGTTTGCAAAAAAACTACTGAATGAAAATGTCTGGAATTTTCATATAAAATCCTATGAATGACAATAAAAAGGTCTATTACAGAAAATTTAAAAAGGTGATTTTGAAAAAATAATTTGACGAAAAAAATCCCAAAAAATGCCTAAAAGATCCTAAAAAAAATCTAGAAACAAAGAGACTCATTACAGCAGAATAAAATAACAAACGGTTTGTTACATATTGAATTAGAACGAGAATATTTTTAACATTGACGCCTATGGGATTCGCCTAAATAAACCTGCTGAATGAAACCACCGAACAGCAGGGAATTTCGGCAACTTTTCCCTGCTGTTTTGTGTTCTCTGAATAGACGAACCATTGCTTCTCTATGGGGGATTTCACTGCCCTCGAACAGGCACTGTACGTGCAGGAAATATGCAGAATTTGGCGAACTGCCTGCTCTCTGACTGGCCGAATGGCCCCAAAATGTCCCCAATCGCTGAAATTCAAGGTCCGGTTCAAGGTCCGATTCAAGGTCCGGCCCTCCTTACTTTCATTGAAATCAGTTTGCTGCTTGAAAACGGAATTGTGCACATCCATACAGACTTGTTTCTGCACAACCAATTATTTTATATTTGCAGTGTCACAATACAAAAAGAAAGTGGCTTGATCCTCATTTTCCTACAGAGCACTGCAAATATGGAATAACCTCCCAGACGCCATCAAATATTACCCCAGTCTAAAGTCACTTAAGAGATCTCTATTAACATACCTCAATACAGAATGCACCTGTAAACATGTAACATAATGAATATTTTTCCTACATATTTATTTTCTGTGTTAATCTGTATATTTGTGTTTGTTTTAATATCTTACATTTTATTAGTTTGAATTTTTACAGTAGGTACAGAAATACAATGTTCTTGATCCCAGGACATATTTGAAAACAAGAGAAAACTCAATGTATCCTTCCTGGTAAAATACTTTATAAATGAATAAACCGTCATCTATTTTTCAGGAGATAATAGAAAGAGTGAGTAGGTGTCACTACTTAGTAGGGTCATGGGAAGAAGTGGAGGAACCCAAAACAGTAAGTCACAGAGTTAGCCTGAAGCTTGGTACAAAAGGGTTGATCCAATAAGTTTGGTCAAGATGATTTCCGAGTTCAGAGCAGGCAGCGTAGATTCATAGGGACAGGGACTAGTACAGGAATGGTCAGAGGAGGTAAAAGAGGAGAATCTAATAATCGTGATCAAGAGGGTATCCAAGGTCAGGGACGGCAGCACAGTATCAGAGTGGATGGGAAAGCCAAAGATTCTGGTACACAAGCGATCAGAGGACTTTTTAAGTATACAGGTCCAAACAGGAGGGGTTCTGCAACAATGCTGAAGCAGGGAATGAATGGAGGTCTTACAATATATATGCAGGGAATAAGGTGGACACGCCACCCTCGGCAGAACCCCGGCTCCTATAGATAGATCCAGTCAAGCCACGCCCATTACCCAATCCCACCATGTGGTCTTAGGATCCTTGGCACTATCTTGGATTCCCCACCCGAGCACTGCAACCTGAATGATGAGGGAGGCACCTGGCCATTGCAGGGGACCCCGATTCAGCCACCACAAGGCCCGAGCATGTGGAGGCTGGCCGCTCACCACAGGAGGAGTCGGCATTGGACCTGGGTCCCCGGTTCCCTGCATGGTTATCTGTGACAGTGGGCTCCTAGAACGCACACCTAATTCCAAAGCCACATGACTTTACGAGATAGGAGGTTTCCTTTCCCAACATATATCCTCCCGCCTGTGGTCTGGGGTTGAGTGGTTTAATCACAGTCCACTTGCTTTGACTTATCCTCTCACCCTCTAGGGAGGAATATGAGGCTAGGCCTTGATAGCACACCCACTCAACACCAGTGGGAACTAAACCATTCCTGCGCAACTCTTTTTTTACACGTCATTTTGTAAGGTGTAATTTCATGATTCATATGTATTCTAGTATACTTTAAAAGCCACTAGAATGACCCTTTAAACTGCCTAGATTTTGAAGTGGTGAGGAGCGCTTTCTGCGACATACATTCCATGATAGAGAACAGGAAGTGTTTGTACCAGGGACTGCACGTCTCACCATGTGCAGCTGCCTATGGTTTAGATCACCTGGGAAAGAGGTTAACTTCGATGTAGGTTGGAGCATGGTGCTTAAAACTCAAAATATGAACCTTAGGATAAAATATCAAAGTTGCTTATTTTCTCATATAATGTACAGGTTTTAGTGTGTTAATTTAATTTACCTGGCAACTGTCTTCTGTTTATAAAACTCTTTAGGGTTGTGTATACAGAGGTTTGGATCATTAATCAAAGTCCAGTCATGAACAATACCAGCCTTTGTGATCTCACTGTTAAATATCGACTTTACAGACATCGTAATTTCAGAAACGATTTGAGAAGATTCTCGTCTTTATCTGAAACAAATAACAACAGAGATAACGCAAAAGCTGCATAAATATAATTTACTAAACATCAATCACAGAAATGGTGTGCTGTGCAGTTTCAAAAGCAAAATATGCCTTACCCCAAAAAATTTAAATAGTTTCTTAACGTCATTGAGTGTCCTGGTTAATTCACTCATAATTCAGAAAAAAAAACAGGGCTATTCAGAGAGAGGTGAAAACCTTGAGAATAGCCAGAAGAATGAACAATCTAGACATAAAAGCCAATTTGGAAAGTGAGATAAATGGGAGAATTTTTCTGATTTGACTATTTTGACCTAGAATTTTCAATTCTCCAGTCATTCTCAATGTTTTCACTTCTCTCTGAATAGCCCTGCTAGTCATATACAGTATATCACGCAAAATAACAAATTACGGAATGTTAACAGTTTTCACATTATGATAATCTGCATATAAAACTATTTGATTTAAAATTAGTAGCTCTGTAAAATAAGTGAATTAACCAATCCTATAATGCTTCATGTTCACAAACTTTCCTGTGAAAGACAACACACAAAACTCTTTAACATTTTTAGCCATTGAGTGAATCACCTAAAAAATTTGCAAAAATAATTGTAACCTTTAAATTATGTCAGTAAAGTTGTGTTTTACGAAAGCTTGTTCTGCTACAGAACCTGCGTGAACATGGTTAAATTGCTTAAAGGACATATGGCTAAATGTAGTGCTAATTTTCTTGACTAAAATATGACTAAAACTAAATGACATTTTAGTCAAAAAACTGTGACTAAAACTAAATTAAAATTTAATAATTAGTTTCATTTGGTATTTATTAGTTGACAAAAATTTTGGTCACGTATTCGTCAAAAATCCATAGATTTAGTCATCGACTAAAATGATTAAAATGCCATTTATTTTTACACATAAAGGGTACAATAGAATTAAATTAAATCAAAATTAGTCCCTCCCTAACATTTTTCTCTAGTTCTTATTAATTGATAAAAATGTCAAAAAAATCATAGTTTTAATCAACATAACTTCGTTATAGTCTAGTTTTCGTCACTGAAAAAACTTAATCAACTACGTAATTCTTAGACAAAAGTTATTACTTGACTATAATTAACATTAGTTAAATGCATATCATTTTTCCCATTGCCCTGCTGCCCGTCTTCTTCCCGACATTCATATTCCCATGACATCAAGAGAAAATATATATATATAAAAAAATATATTTATTCACTCATGTTGAGTGTGCAACTCAGAGAGAGGGCATTCATCAGATGTGCAAGGAATACCATGGATAACATGATATTCAGTGTGTAGAATGGCCAAACAAAGACAGTTCTGTCTGCTAATGAAGCAAGCTGCAGTTAAGGGTTGAGTACACCAAGGTTCAGGTTTTTTATTGTTACTTAACTCGATTGCACATGCTAAAAAAAAGGCAGTCTCCTAATTCACATTAATTATTTATTTCTTCACTTTAGTACGTTAATCCTTTTTAAAAAAGAAAAGTCTTTAGTGTTCTTCCTCAGGCACTAACATTTCTAACAGCTAGGTCCCTGCGCTGACTTCTGCAGAAACAACAATAGGAGGGCCAAGCCCTTTCAATGCACGTCCAGAAATTTTTATTCGAATTGTTGGACCATGTATCACACATCAGCCTGTTTTACCCCCTCTCGCACAGTACGCTACTTTACCTGTTCCTCTTATGACGGCCCCACCCATGTCAGCAGATGGGCCTCATCATAATACCCACAATCCTGATCTGTAAAAGTAAAAATGGAGGGATCCCCCAGTGACCTCCATGTCAGCCAATCAGATACTCATTAAACCAATCCTCATAATTTTCAAAATAACTCAATTAATCCCTTAATTCTTTCCTGCGAATAAATCATCCCCCTGTTATCAGTCTCTCAGCAAGTCAAAGAAATTCTCATCAACCCAACCTCTTACCTTGACCCAACCTCTTAACTTGCAGGGTTATCCAAAGAGCACCGAAATTCCACTGGAATTTCGGTGCTCTTTTGTTCCCTGAACTTCACCGAGTCAAATTCCCCAACCCTGTGGTGAATTCAGCATTCGCTGCAGGGTCCCCAAAGTGCAGGGAAAATCCACCGACCGCATCCAAAAAACAGCTGTAAAACGGCTGCATTGATCAGAAAAACCTCCGCAAAAAAAATGGAGCGAAATGAGAAACCTCCAAGAAAAAGCCGCATGCACCCAACAATCCACTGCAAACCCACCGAATGCAACCGAAAAAAGCCGATCTGCCGAATAGAGCGCCAACCAGCCGCTGGAAAAAACCGACAAGCGAATGGGGTAAAAAAAGAAACACGGTGACTTTGAAAGGCTGTTTGCAAATAGAATACTGCATGAAAATACCTGCAAATTACATATACGGTCCTATGAATAATGATATAAATGTTTGTTACAGAAAAAAACAATATTTAAAAAAACAGAATTACGAATTTCACTGGAAAAATCCTGAAAAATCCCAAAAAAATACAGAGACTTTTTGCTGCAAATTAAAAGAATAAATGGTTTAATAGATATTTAATAAAAACGGGAATATTTTTAACATTGAAACCTATTGGATTCACCTGATTAAACCTGACGAATGAAACCACTGAACATCAGGTCATTTCACTGACTTTTCACTGCTGATCGGTGTTCTCTGAATAGATTAACCATTACTTCTCTATGGGGATTTCACTGCCCTCGTACAGCCCCGTATTTCGCTGGCAATTTGCCAATATTTGGCGATTTGCCAGCTTTTGAATAACCGAATGGCTCCGAAATTGCACCGTACGGGGAATAACCGTACGTTGAATAACCCTTTGGTGTCACTTTTGACTGCAATTTTTTTTGTGACTCCACATCTGTACAATCGTCGCAAATCTTTCTATTTTTCCGTGAATCACATCGCACACATCTACGCACCTTTCTCGCAATCTTCTCTTAAGGCTCTTTGTTCATGTTCTTATTATTTTTTGGTTTGATTACTATAACTTGCTCTTTATTGGCCTTTCTACCATTCACATTACCTGCATCTACAGTACTGCAATCCGTAAAGAATGCTTCTGCCAGGCATCTTTTTTGATTCACTGACCTTCACATATCTCTAACTCCGGCAGTGACTACATTTGCTCCCTTAACTCCTTCACTACAATGTGATTTTTGTTGATCTGATTTGTATCATAACATTTATTTAAATCATGAGATGCAAAGCTGATAATTAAATATAGGAGAAAAGAAAAAAACTGCTCAAAATAATGTTGTTCTCAGTTAAAAATTTGAATTAATGAACAGTTGTTAATTTTTATTTTTTCATGTATTAATTTATTTTTTAACAGAAATATTGCTGTAATGGAAGATTCTGAACTCTAAATGGTCTTCCTTATCTTACGCAATTTCATACCTGGTTTGCATTATCAGCACACAGGGATAAATACTATAGCACCCGTGTCAAATACAGTAAATATGATAAAGATAAAAAGTGGTCAGATCTCCGGATTAGTAGTGATCACAGTGAGATTATTAGCAATGCAGCATCCACAAAATACCGACAGAATATATCTGTATGCATCTGCATAATGCCTGTGTATGGAGAGTACAGTAACACCTTGTATCTATATTGTATACGGACCTTCAGCAATTGTAACCCCCTGAATCAAATCCATATATAGTAGTGAGTGACCAGAGATCTCACTGCATACCGCCCTGTCACTAGTAGATATAATGCTGCAGTAAAGTTTTGGAACGTTCAGCTTGTTTTATCTCTCTCCTTGGTTGCTGAAGTGAGATAATGATGGCAGTGGATTTCATTTCTCCACAGAGATCACACTAATCCTGCTTTAAAAAGTTTAGAAAATTGTATTTTGAATGCTAATGAGTGCTTTTCAATGTAGCTCAAGGAAAAATCAAGTTAACTTGATTGTGGTAGTTAAGGGGTTAAATATTACTTACAGGGTTATTCAAAGAGAATCGAAAAAAGTCACCGCACGTTCTGTGACTTTTCGTTCTCTTCAATTCGGTGCTATTTGGCGATCCCATTTCGGCGACCCTGCGGTGTATTCAGCAAGCACCACAGGGCCGACGTAGTGCAGGGAAAAACCGCCACAAACCCGACGAAAACTCATTGCAAAACCCGGCGAACGCACAGCAAAACCCGCAAAAACATCTGGATAAACCCCGCCGAACACGCCGGAGAAACCCAAGCAGCCGCCGATCACAGCGCAGAGCAGCAGCCGGAAAAAGCCGACACCGCAGACGATTGGAGTGAAAAACCCCAAAAACGGTACACTTGAATGTTTGAAAAGTGAAACGCTGTTTGCAAAGAAACTACAGAACGAAAATGCCTGTAATTTACATATAAGGTTCTATGAGTGGTATTAAAAAGTCTGTAACAGAAAAAAGAAAAAAGAAAAAAAGGTTTAAAAAGAAATGGAAAAAAATTTTGGCGAAAAAATCCCAAAAAATGTCTAAAAGATCCAAAAAAAATCTATGAATAAAGAGACTTAAAAAAAAACGGAAATTATTTTCCCAAAAAATCCTGAAAAATGCCTAATCTATAAATAAGAGACTTTTTACTGCAGAATATTATAATCAACGGTTTATTACATATTAAATTAAAACGGGAATATTTTTAACATTGAAGCCTATGTGAAGTGAAGCCCACTCTTGATGAAGCCGTAATTTGAAACGGCGAAACGCGTCGAGTTCTCTACTCTGAGTATTATACTCTTTTTAACAGATATTATGGTTCATTAATTAGTTGTGCGTTCCTGTAACAAATGGGTAGTTAATTCTGTTTTGTGGCTTGGCCACACTGTGTATATACGTGTAGCTAAAGGATAGTGGTTGCTCACTCCAAGTATAGATATAGGCAATGATGTTTGTCGACAATTTTGTCTCTCAGGAGTGATTATGATGAACATAGTGTTGTGGGAATATATTAGTTCATCTTTCCATTTCTAAAGTGTGGATAACGCTACGATTTGTATTTACAAAATCATCTGTCATCAGTGGATATGACAAATACAATGATTTGTGCTGTGTGAATATATTGGGTTGGATTGAATATATTTGGTGTTCTCTCCTATTGAACTATTAGCTATGGATAATTTTGTTTAAAGACTGCGCATTGCTGAAACGGTATTTAATTAATTAGCGGCAACTTTATGTGGTCTAATTACTCAAATATTCCCAGCCGAGACAACGCTTTAACGTAGATCACATCCGTGGGATTCTTTTTGCAACAATTTCCTTCTACACCTTAAAGTGTGTATAACGCTACGAATTGTATCTGTCATCAGTGGTTCTGATGAATACGATGAATTGTGCTGTGTGAATACATTGGGTCGGACTCCATATTTTTTGTATTTCTTCCTTACCGACTGCAGAATTATCGCTTAAATAGCTATGGATAATATTATTTGAAGGCACCATTGACTGCATATGTTCTAATAGTTTCGATTTGAATACCCCTAGTGGGAATCAGCTGAGCAACAATTGCTATACGTTAAGACGATCATAAGGCTATAAGAATCTGGTAGCCTACATATACCATATCGTGGCATGCGATTTGATAAACCGCATATTGCAGAGACGGTACTTATTTAGCGGCAATTTCATCTTAATACTCATAATTCCAGCCAAAATAACGCTACAACCTAGACCACACTCGTTGGATCCATTTCGTAATAATTGTTTATGATATTGGAATTTTGATTCTTTTGAACGATTATCCTGTGTAGTTTTAACTAAGCTAACTCTTGATTGGATGCAATCAGATGGTGTTTGGTTTCTTGTTTGTTCTATCAGAAATCGACAACTAAACAGCGTTGACACTGAGTATCTATATATTGAATTAACACGACTACTTAGTAGTTATACCTCATTTACACAGCTGTATTCCAACCTTATGCCTCAATAGGTCGTCTATTTGTATGTATATCACCCCATTCAAGGTTTTTATCTAACGCAATAGCGTATTATTTGTAGGTGGTATATACATTTTTTAATACCCCTCTATCATACCTGATGTTCCTATAGGGCTACTACAGCTTTGCCCTTATATTAATATATTTTGGAAACGCACTACTTTCATTTTTTCATGTCAACGTATTTTATATTTTTTGCTTTCTCTTTCTTTGTGTGGATTGTTTGCATTATTCCTAATAAAAGTTTTTTCTTGGTTTTTTAATATACTCTAAATTTTTGGGTTACTTGGAATTTATTTCCGTTTTTTTTTCCTTTGTCGTTGTAAGCCTATGGGATTCGCCTGAATAAACCTGACGAATGAAACCACCGAACAGCAGGGCAATTTGGCAACTTCTCACTGCTGGTTTTTGTTCTCTGAATAGACGAAGCATTGCTTCTCTATGGGGGATTTCACTGCCCTCGAACAGGCACCGTATGTGCAGGCAATTTGCCAACAATTGGCAAACTGCCTGCTCTCTGGATAGCCGAATGGCCAGGAAAGTTAACCGTACGCTGAATTTCAGCGTTCGGTTACCTTTCGGCCCCAATTCGGAGCTTTTTGAATAACCCTGTGAGTATCGCTTTTTTGTCCTTCTCTTCGCAAATCACTAGACTTTTCACAGTCTGCTTCAGTCCTTTACGTTTGCACCATACATAACTCTATGCTCGCATTTCTTTGCAAATTTTTGTGTTAAAAACACAAAATGTGATTCTACCTCACCCAAAAGCCCTCTAGATTGTAGGCAAGTTTAACTTTCCATCTATGTTGTAAGGGGCTGTGTAAACTGATGGTGTAAAAAAAATCATGATGATGGTAATAATAATAATCACACTCCCAGAATTTACAAACCTCTCTCTCAATGATTATGCTATGTTTATCTACCCAGGACATACTTGAAAACGAGAGAAATCTCAATGTATCCTTCCTGGTAAAATACTTTATAAATAAATAAAATGTGCACAAACCTGTTTTATGTCTCTGTCCGTGCAGATGTACTTGTAACACTGATAGAATTTGCTGTCTATATATACATACAGACATCTATAGACACCCTCCCTCCAGCAAGAATGTAATTTTTAGGAATAGAAACTATGCTGTGTCCTTTCCACACCCTTACAGCTTGCATTGATTTTAGAGGGTTGGTGCCTTCCATTCTTTTGATAGCATATAGATCAATAAATAGCTGGATCCTGTGCCTCACTTATTTGACTTGCAGATTACTGTAATCATTTGTTACTTTCATTTGTTATTTTTATGTAATATATATATAAATTTGTCTTTTTTGTCTAATTTTTTTATAATATGAAATTCCTTAATAAATTCATTTTTTATTTATAAAAATTGCGATTATAAATTGGTTGATTGAGATGGTGTGTAACAAGGAAAAACACAATCAGGGTTATTCAAAGAGATCCAAATAGTGGCCAAAAGGTAACCGAATAGTGAAATTCAGGGTACGGTTACATTTCCTGGCCATTCGTCTATTCAGAGAGCAGGCAGTTCGCCAAATCCTGGCGAATTGCCTGCACATACGGTGCCTGTTCGAGGGCAGTGAATTCCCCATAGAGAAGCAATGCTTCGGCTATTCAGAGAACACAAACCAGCAGTGAAAAGTTGCCAAATTGACCTGCTGTTCGGTGGTTTCATTCGACAGGTTTATTCAGGCAAATCCCATAGGCTTCAATGTTAAAAATATCCCCATTTTAATCCAATATCTAATAAACCATTGATTATAATATTCTGCAGTAAAAAGTCTCTTTATTTATAGATTTTTTTTATGATCTTTTAGGCATTTTTCGGGATTTTTTTGGGAAAATAATTTCTATTTTTTTTTTTTTTTTATCGTTTTTTCTATTTTCTGTTACAGCCCTTTTTATTATCATTCATTGGTTCTTATATGTAAATTTCAGACATTTTCGTTCTGTAGTTTCTTTGCAAACAGCGTTTCACTTTTTAAACATTCAAGCGTACTGTTTTTTTTTTCACTCCATTCGTCTGCGGTGTTGGCTTTTTCCGGCAGCTGCTCCGCGCTGTGAGGAAAAATTGAAAATGAGCATATTTACATTATTTGAGTTATTATTTTAACTGTCTGTGATCCACAATTTCTGTGCAACTTTTCTATTTTACCCTATATTTAATTGTTATTTTCGCATCACAGATTTCAAATAAATGTCATGATAATAATGTTTTCAACAACAATTTCTTGATAGTGACAGGGATTTAAGAGTATACAGAGAATCGTGATGCAGTTACTAGTAAGTAAGGTTGCAAATAACCACAATATAAAATATTTATTTAAATAAATATTACATTTATGAGTATTAAAATGAAAGCGAGTTTTAGGTGGATCTCTTGTAGCAGTTAAAAAAAAATCTTCCACAGTTGTTAATGAAATTTCATGCAAATCATGTTGAATGCCTTTTAGTCAGTGTCATAAACAGTTCTACCAATCCCTTTTGCACGTACATTCTTTTCCTTGTGCTGTACACAAGAAATGAAACTTGGACTTTCCTTACTACCTATCCCTGTCTCCGACTCTAGTTTCACATATTTTCAGTTGCTTGGCCAGCTTGTTGATACAATTAAAACTGGTGCATCCTAATTGATTCATAATTCCCTGTTTTAATTTTTAAATCAATGGATGCCTTACAAGTGGAAGATAATGGTAGATATTAAACAGCAGGTACATGTGAGGTACTTAGTGATACACACAATTTTTTTATTATTATTGTATTTTTCTTTTAGTATAATGCACACAAAAGGTCACACGTCGACCACATGATAAGGCCCGCTGTGAAGCATGCATTCTGAATGTTTGTCAATTCCAAAACTTTGAAAACCAGTCATCAAACTCTCTAAGACAGCCAGTTGTTCCTCAACGAGCTAGAGACTACTCCAGCTTCATAGATTTTCCATTAACTGTACAACATACACCATATCGGCAGCAGCAAGAAGAGCAAACAAACATAAGGGCAATAATAATATTCATTGTAATATTTTTCATTTTCATCTTGCCGATCTTAGTAAAAGAAAAAAGATAGTAAAACTAAGAAATTGGGTATAAGAAGAGCTAAAAAGGTTAAAGAACAATAATCTATCCATTCATTAAACTATCTGTCTAGATATCCCTCTGATCTATCCATCTATATATCTAACTGACTGGCTCCATCTTATGGGGTGCAGAGAGCATTTAGCAAAAAGTGGTGATTACAAGCTTGGAGATAGCACGTCTGTGTCACATATCAAGTCTCAAGAGTAAAAAGAAATCACGGAGACATACTTGAGATGGTGCTGGGGTTTGAACCACTATATATCTCCTCTGATGTGCTTTTCTTGCACTCTGTGCCTCTGTAGTTTGAGTCATGGCAGCAAGATTCCATCGATGTCAATTTGCTATATGTCAATAGCTGTTATTTACCTTGGTTATATTAATGTTGTGTCTATAAAACACCTGTAGGAATCACAGGTGCTAATAAAAAAATCAATCACATTCTGCTCAACTCTATTTATTTGGACATTGAGGTGTTGGCCCATTTGCTGAAAAAAAATGTTGCTGTTAACATGCATTTTTATCTCCAGTAAGACACAAGAAATATTAGCACCTTCTAAGGGCACGCAATATTAATCCAAGAACTGAAAAAAGTATATAGCACTCTCTGAGACACTTTCAGGGTTATTCAAAGAGCTCTGAATTGCTGGCGAAAGGTAACCGAACGCTGAAATTCAGCGTTCGGTTAACTTTCCTGGCCATTCGGCTATCCAGAGAGCAGGCAGTTCGCCAAATGTTGGCGAATTGCCTGCACATACGGTGCCTGTTCGAGGGCAGTGAAATCCCCCATAGAGAAGCAATGTTTGTCTATTCAGAGAACAAAAACCAGCAGTGAAAATTTGCAGAAATGCCCTGCCATTCGGTTGCTTCATTCGACAGGTTTATTCAGGAGACTCCCATAGGCTTCAATGTTAAAAATATTCCCGTTTTAATTCAATATCTATTAAACTGTTTATTATAATATTCTGCAGTAAAAAGTCTATTTATAGATTTTGTAGGATCTTTTAGGCAATTTTTGGGAATTTTTTGCAAACATTTTTTTCCCATTTTTTAATATAGTATTTTCTTTTTTCTGTAACAGCCCTTTTTATTATCATTCATTGGATCTTATATGTAAATTTCAGACATTTTCGCTCTGTAGTTTCTTTGCAAACAGCGTTTCACTTTTTAAACATTCAAGCATACTGTTTTGGTTTTTTTTTCACTCCATTCGTCTGCGGTGTCGGCTTTTTCCGGCGGCTGCTCCACGCTGTGAGGAAAAATTGAAAATGAGCATATTTACATTATTTGAGTTATTATTTTAACTGTCTGTGATCCACAATTTCTGTGCAACTTTTCTATTTTACCCTATATTTAATTGTTATTTTCGCATCACAGATTTCAAATAAATGTCATGATAATAATGTTTTCAACAACAATTTCTTGATAGTGACAGGGATTTAAGAGTATACAGAGAATCGTGATGCAGTTACTAGTAAGTAAGGTATAGTTAGGTAAGGTTGCAAATAACCACAATATAAAATATTTATTTAAATAAATATCACATTTCTGAGTATTAAAATGAAAGCGAGTTTTAGGTGGATCTCTTGTAGCGGTTAAAAAAAATTCTTCCACAGTTGTTAATGAAATTTGATGCAAATCATGTTGAATGCCTTTTAGTCGGTGTCATAAACATTTCTACCAATCCCTTTTGCACATACATTCTTTTCCTTGTGCTGTACACAAGAAATGAAACTTGGACTTTCCTTACTACCTATCCCTGTTTCCGACTCTAGTTTCACATATTTTCAGTTGCTTGGCCAGCTTGTTGATACAATTAAAACTGGTGCATCCTAATTGATTCATAAGTCCCTGTTTTAATTTTTAAATCAATGGATGCCTTACAAGTGGAAGATAATGCTACATATTAAACAGCAGGTACATGTGAGGTACTTGCGATACACACAATTTTTTATTGTATTTTTATTTTAGTGTAATGCACACAAAAGGTCACACGTCGACCCATTGAAACAGCCACGCAGGGCCAACGAAACAGGTAAAATGCATGAAGCTACTGGGAGGGGGGGGTTGCACATAGAGGTATGCCGCAGGAGAGAAATGACCATGGGCGCACCAACACAAGAGGCAGGCAAGTCTGGGAAAACCAAAATCATACCTTCCGGGGGGGGGGTTGAAAAGAGAAAAGGGAGAAAAAAGGGGGGAGGGAGATGGGGGGGAGAGGGAAAGGGGTGGCAACAGCCTTCATCTCTCCTGCGCGCGGGCCCTAACCTCCACGAGCTGCGACTGCGTTACTGCTATGGTGGTGTTAAACGGTTACAGATCAACTTGCCAGGAGGTCCTGGCACTCTCCCGAAGGAGGCCATGGAGGGATACTGTCACGTAGCCTAAGAGCCAGGCACGTCAAATAAAAGGCTGTGATGGCACGCCTCGGGACTGCCCGGAAGAGGCCAAAAAAAAAAAAGTGGGGGGGAGAGGAACCCCCTACGAGGGGGACGAGGGGAAATGGGTGTGTGTGGAGGCATGGATTAGGGTCCGGAGCCCACCTTGACTCGCCCCAGGTCAAGTCCCGTATGACTGCACATTGTGGAGTGATGGAGAGCAATAGTCAAAAAGTCCAAAGCGCATTGCTGCGATAGGGAGGGATGTGGGGGCAGCAGGGAGTTATGGGGGAACCATGTCAGTAAACTGCAGGGGGGCTATTCAGGATGAGGTGAAACAAAACCGGGGAGACATAGACCAGGGCCAGAATTTTTTTTTTAAAAATTGTAAAAGTGCCTTGTAAGCAATCCAGCAACACAGGTCGGGTCCCGTAGAGGGGAAGAGGAGTCGGCGGATGCAGTCCCAGTCCCAGTTCCTTGGGTGTCGGGAGCAAGCCCCAGGGCCCAAAGACGATCGGCCACCTCCTCAGGTGTGGATGCTTGTAGGGTGCAACCGTTGCCTCGAGTAATCAAGAGGGTTCCAAGGGTGCCCCATTTATAACGTATGCCGTTATCACGCAAAGTAGCCGTTGTGGGCTTAAAACGGCGTCGAGCTGCCAGCACAAAAAAGGGGAGATCCCAGAATACAGCCATCTGAGCTCCCTCGAATAGAAATGCAGGGGTATTGCGGGTCATCTGCAGAATGGCAGATTGTAAGGCGATGTCGGGGACAACCACGATCACGTCGCGAGGAGCCCCGACGGGGGCCGTTGCAGCCCTCCGCACCCGGTTAGCAGAGACAGGGATGATGGATGTCACAAAACGGGCTGCAAAGGCCAGAAGTTCTGGGTCCGGCACAGATTGCGGGAGACCACGTATTTTAACATTCTTGCGGCGATGCCTGGATTCCAGGGACACCACCACAGCTTGCAGGGTGAGGATCTGTTTCTGGAGCGCGAGTAGGTCAGTAGAGGTCGAAGCCTGCACTCCCTCGATCTCCTGTGCGCGGTCCTGGCATCCGCCAGCAAGGAGCGGATATATCGCCTTGTTGCCGGGAGGTCGTCTTCCTCCATCCCCATATGTAGCTCCAAGGGGGTAGATGACAAGCCCGTGTCCGCTGCCACTCCAGGTTGCTCTGACTCTGCTGTGGCTGAACGTGACTGTCGCCTCCCAAGCCCTCCTCCCAGGGATATTTGTATTTCAGGGGTGCGTGGGGCACCCGCCGCCTCTCCACTCTTAGTTTTCTTACCCATCCATGGGTGAGTTGCTGAAGAGCAGGGCACGATGAAGATGACCGCGTTAGGTGGCAAAGATGGCCGCCGGCTCCCGCCAACATGCACCACGAGCGAGGCCTGGTAAATCGCAGGTCTGGAGGGGGGGACAGATCGGGTTCCGGAGTGCAGCACCCAGTGACCAGCCTCCGGGGGACAAAAATACGAGTCCGAGCCGTCCTAAATTAGCCGGTGTGACCCCTAATAGGGAAGAAGGCACGGAGCTCTGCAGATGTATGTCCTCTGATACCTTTTTTATTTAGCAATTTAAAACTGATATAGAAGTAATGGAATGGATGGAGTAGAGGTAACATCACTGATCTACAACCGTGGAGACTCAGGTTCAAATCCCAGCCAGAGCACCTCTCCAGTAAGTGTCCTTGGGCAAGACAACCAACGGTACATATTTGCCTACCACAATATTGGCTGTGGAGTCCATTGGTAACGTCTCTACCCTTCAACTGTGTAGAAGCACGTCAAATCCCGTTCACCACATCCTTCCAAGACAACTGTGGAGAAGCAAGTCTCGACTTTACGAGAAGCAGGTTCAACCTAACCACCAGGTTCCTGATCTACAATCATGGAAAGCCGAATCAATCCCACGCAGACGACACCACCAGTGAGTGTCCTAGGGCAAAACACAACAATATGAATGCGCCTACCTCACTAAAATACTTGTACATCTCATAGATTGTAAGTTCCCTTGGGAACAGGGTCCCCCTGAATCAGGTCATCATCCATGTGTGGTATTCCAAAGTATCAACTCCTTGTACACTGATCTCGTAAAGCGCTGTGGAACAGGTGGCGCTATATAAATAATGGATAATAATAGTTGATTACTATTTTGACATTCTGCTGGGGTTAGTCAGTATGCGCTGGTGTTTGCCTTAGTTACAAAAAAACAACAACACAGACTGATGCATGCTCAACTCCAATCACTCTTGGGTGACAGCACAAAACTAGCAGTCAGCCACACTTCTTACAAAAGAACAAACATTTTATCATACCTGCTCAGAATCCTATAGCCTACGACAGAAGAGATTTTTGGTTAACTTATTTTAGCCATTAAAAGTATAAGCCCATCTGTCACGACATGGCAAGTATCAGAAGTGAGAAAAATATGGTGAAACACCCTGAAAATCAATCCATATAGAAATAAATTTGTGAATAAATATATTTGTGGAAAAAAGTTAAACTCAACGAAGTCCACAGTTAAGTAGATAACATCTCAAATAATTGTTTATAGAAAATGCCAATATCTTGTTTATTTCTCTTTTTAAGTTTTTTTTCTACCAGTTACTTGAAAGTACTGCTATTTGGTAAAAACTTTTTGTATTACAAAATAAAAGTTTATTGTGCAAAATCTTTGAAGCAAAAGAGCTGACACCCTAATAGGTAGGTATCAAAAATAGAAATCCAAACAATGACAAGACAAGATTCATCAGTGAAGCGTCTGCTGCCGCAGTTTGAATTTCCATTTTGGGAACTGACGAAGTTTGTTGTTGTTTGCAACTACAAACGCCGGCACATACTGAACAACCCCCTATAATTTTCACTGTTGTTGGCAAATAACTAGATGTTCATGGAACAAAACAATATGTATTGACCCCAAATAGTGCCTTATCTCAGTATAAGTTATAATTAAAAGACATGGAGGAGCACAACCATGCTCGTGGGAGAATTGCAACAAAACCCCTCAAATGTTGCCATAGAGAGTCCAAGATACTGTATGTCAAAAGAACTCGCAAATGAACAACACTTTCTGTGATGCATCATACAATGGGTCAAACAAAAACACCATTAAGTCACTATATCACGGTCAAGGATGCAGAAAAAATACATAATAATTCAATTGTGCAGTTTAAAGAATACTGTGTATGCAAATGTGCGTGGTGTTTACAGGGCCGGTGCTAGACTACATTATTTTGCACCCTAGGCAAGACCAGCTATTTGCACCCCCCCCCAAAAAAAAAAGCTCACATGGGTATATTTGCCCCAGCTCTCACATGGTGGATATATTGCCTCCCGCTCACATGGGTACAATTGCCCCCCAGCTCACATGGGTACATTTGCCCCAGCTCACATGGGTACATTTGCCTCCAGCTCACACATGGCAAGGAGATATTGCCCCAGCTCACACATGGCATGAAGATATTGCCCCAGCTCACACATGGAGATATTGCCCCAGCTAACACATGGATATATTGCCCCAGCTAACACATGGATATATTTCCCCAGCTAACACATGGCATGAAGATATTGCCCCAGCTCACACATGTCATGAAGATATTGCCCCAGCTCACACACAGAGATATTGCCCCAGCTAACACATGGATATATTGCCCCAGCTAACACATGGATATATTGCCCCAGCTAACACATGGCATGGAGGTATTGCCCCAGCTCACACATGGAGATATTGCCCCAGCTCACACATGGAGATATTGCCCCAGCTAACACATGGATATATTGCCCATGGCATGGAGGTATTGCCCCAGCTCACACATTGATATTTGCCCCCAGGCTCACACATGGATATCTGCCCCCAGGCTCACACATTGATATCTGCCCCCAGGCTCACACATAGATATCTGCCCCCAGGCTCACACATTGATATATGCCCCCAGGCTCACACATTGATATATGCCCCCGATCTCACACATTGATATTTGCCCCCAGGCTCACACATTGATATTTGCCCCCAGGCTCACACATGGATATCTGCCCCCAGGCTCACACATGGGTATTTACCCCCAGACTCACACATTGATATTTGCCCCCATGCTCACACATGGGTATTTACCCCAGGTTCACACATGGATATATCGCCCCCAGGCTCACACATGGGTATTTACCCCCAGGCTCACACATGGATATTTACCCCAGGCTCACACATGGATATATTTACCCCCAGGCTCACACATGGATATTTGCCCCCAGGCTCACACATGGGTAATTACCCCCAGGCTCACACATGGATATTTGCCCTCAGGCTCACACATGGATATTTACCCCCAGGCTCACACATGGATATTTGCCCCCAGGCTCACACATGGATATTTACCCCCAGGCTCACACATGGGTAATTACCCCCAGGCTCACACATGGATATTTGCCCCCAGGCTCACACATGGATATTTGCCCCAGGCTCACACATGGGTATTTACCCCCAGACTCACACATGGATATTTGCCCCCAGGCTCAGACATGGATTTTTCCCCCCAGGCTCACACATGGATATTTACCCCCAGGCTCACACATGGATATTTGCCCCCAGGCTCACACATGGATATTTACCCCCAGGCTCACACATGGGTATTTGCCCCCAAGGCTCACACATGGATATTTGCCCCCAGGCTCACACATGGATATTTACCCCCAGGCTCACACATGGGTATTTTGCCCCCAGGCTCACACAAGGATACTTACCCAGCAGCTCACACATGGATATTTGCCTCCAGCGCTGTCTCCGTCTTCCTGTAGCCAGTCTCAATGCGTGCTGGCGTCGCCGCTGGCGTCAAGGAGATGGAGGCGTGGACTTGGTCCAGGAAGCTGGAAGCACCAAGTCCATGCCTCCGTCTCCTTGACGACGGCGGCGGCGACAACGGCGCATATTGGGGCTGGCTAGGCGTCCGCTTAGTTGGCCTAGCGGCGGCGCCGGCCGTGGGTGTTTAAAAACAAAATATGCTTAAATAATGAAGATCGTCAGCATCTCTTGGTTAATTCAGTGGGACATGAGAATAAAACACAAGAAAGAGACAATAATAGTACAATATTGACTATACAGCTGTAGTGGAAAGCCACAGAATCCACACTCACATGATTGAGAGCATGTTGGTAAGGAACTAGCTCTGTAAATTAGGCAATGTGCTTTGTTGTTAGGGTAGCATCAGGGCCGGGCTGTCCATGGAGCTGGGTGGTGCAGCCGCTTCAGGCGGCCCTTTGTCAGGAGCAGCATTTTGATGTTGATTTAATGATATGAATATTTTACTTATTTATCATTCTTTAGAACGTAACTTCTATATATCATCAATTGCGGCATCCTCAAGCCAGGCAAATGTGTGGCAAAATAGTAATCTTTTCAAGAACTTCTTATATTTACAAGGGATGGTTATAAGTGATAACTTCACGCATTGGACATACGGTTCACAGAAATTCCCATTGGCAAATAGCTTCGCAATGAGGACAACCACTATATAAGATTGTGAAAGAGTAACAATTAGGTCCATGATTTAACTCTAGCAGGGTTATTCAAAGAGATTCGAAAAGTCACCGCGTGTTCGGTGACTTTTTGTTCCCCGCACTTCGGGGCGATTCGACGAACCTAGTTCACTGACCCTGCGGTGTATTCAGCAAGCACCGCTGGGCCCCCGTAGTGCAGGGAAACCCGCTGCAAACTCGCAGAACACTCACCGCAAAACCCGCCGAACACTCACAGAACACTCTTTGAAACCCGCAGAAACAGCTGGATTAACCACGCCGAACACGCAGGAGAAACCAGACTAGCCGAAGATCACAGCGCAGAGCAGCCTCCCGAAAAAGCCGACACCGCAGACGAATGAGGTGAAAAAAAACCAAAAAACAGTACACTTGAAAGTTTGAACATTGAAGCGCTGTTTGCAAAAAAACTACTGAATGAAAATGCCTGGAATTTACATATAAGATCCAATGAATGATAACAAAAAGGGCTGTTACAGAAAAAAGAAAAAACGATTTAAAAAAAGAAACAGGAAAAAAAAAGTTTGCCAAAAAAATCCCAAAAAATGCATAAAATATCCTAAAAAAATCTATAAATAAAGAGACTTTTTACTGCAGAATATAATAATAAACGGTTTATGAAATATTAAATTAAAACGGGAATATTTTTAACATTGAAGCCTATGGGATTCTCCTGAATAAACTTGTCGAATGAAACCACCAAACACCAGGGCATTTCGGCAACTTTTCACTGCTGTTTTGTGTTCTCTGAATAGAGGAAGCATTGCTTCTCTATGGGGGGATTTCACTGCCCTCAAACAGGCACCATACGTGCAGGCAATTCGCCAACATTTGGCAAACTGCCTGCTTTCTTAATAGCCGAATGGCCAGGAAATGTAACCGTACGCTGAATTTCAGTGTCCGGTTACATTTCGGGCCAGATCGGCTCTCTTTGAATAACCCTGTAGGTTCTTTGATTACTTTTTAATCCATATTCGAGCTCTGGTTTCTATATGTATGGGGAGAAATATTGAAGCATTATCCCTGCTTCTATGACTATTAGACCCATATTGATAGTAAAATAGCCCCTGAGGGCATATAAAATATTGACTTATATTTTTTTGTGGCAAATGGACAGTGAGTCATTTTAAAAAGTCCATTGGTTTCAACAACTTTCAATGTGCAGCGGGTACGAATTGTTTGGTGGTGGTGCCCGAGGCTTCTGTTGATATTCCTGATGGAGATCGCGATTATTGGATATCCCATATATGAAGATGTGTATAATGTCAATGAATCGAGGTATTGGCAGTCGGTTCGTTTAGACCCTTTATTGATGCCTTGGTAGGTTGTTTTTGAGAAAGGATTTTACCAGGAAGGATACATTGAGATTTCTCTCGTTTTCAAGTATGTCCTGGGTGGCGAGAATGTACCGTTAAGTGTCTTGCCCAAGGACACTTACTGATTGCTATGATACCTCTGATTGTTTACGGGTGCACGGGACAACACAAATGCTACGGTGTAAGTGCCATGATTTTGCTGATGCCTGAGTGGCCGAGATAGATCAGGTGGTAATTTATTGAAAGGATTGGTTAAATATTAAGCTGAGGTGATTGGATGGGGGTGGTCACGTGGTGCTTACGATACACAATTGTCTGGCGTGTATACCTATACGTCTAACTCCTAAGACTACCCTGTGAGAGAGTGCCAGATAGTGTATTGGACAGAATGAAGTCTCTTATGTAACCAGGAGTGCCGCATTTGAAAATCATTTCCAGTTTAGCTCCCAATGAAGCCGACGTGCGGTCGGCGAAACACGTGTCGAGAAGCTATTGATTTTAAACGACAGGTGTGTCCTATGTTGCAGTAGGGGAAGAGCAGAAATCTTTTGCAGTAGGGTTAGTGTTATGTGAATCAAAGATTATGCCATCGGCTAAGTGATTATACCTAAGGGGAACCTAGTCTAACATATGTTGTCTTTGATTTCAAAAGGCCATGGATGACTGGGCCTGATAAGCCCCTTTATTGGGTATTACAGGATAACACTAACTGAGCAGATTTTGAATATAATTATTAACCTATTAAGGTCCATTCCCTGAGATACTGCATTCTCAGTGTTTGTCTTTTTTTAGTTTGGATTATAAATAATGTTTTCCTGGTCAATATTTCATGTTTGATACCAATTAATAAAAGTTCTGTTTTAATATTCCCACTCCTTTTTTCTTGCGGATTTTGTATGGTTTTGATTAATTGGCTTATGTATATGCTTTTTTGGAGTAGTAATAGTAGGTTTAATTCTTAGGAGTGGTACCCCCTTTTTAGGGGTAGGGTGATCACCGGTGCCAGAGTTTCGTTGGGACAACTGTTTGTATGTAATTTAATTGACTTCAGAGAAAAACAGAGCACTGGAAAGACCAGTCCCACATTCCTTTTGAGATTGGCTCAAAGTAGTTTAGCATAATAGATTATGAGAAGAACTAGTTTATTCAAAATAGACAAAGATGGAGAACGAACTGGTTAGAATAGCTCGTTCTTCATCTGCTAGGGGCAATTAACGTTTCCCACACAAAGTATAGGAGATGTTAATGTACAATAAGCAGGTGCTACATCCAAGATGCAAGCAGAGCTTGCATCTTAGATGGAATAAGATGAGTTAAAGTTAAGCACAGGGCTCGTTATGCTGTACGGCTCAAATGCTGTGCAAAGCATTCAGGTTGTGATCTAGCACAATATTTGTAAAAATAAAACAAAACAATAATACACAATAAAATAAAGTGTTGATTAAGAAGGCACAGCTCCAAACACAGACAGGGTTATTCAAAGAGAATCGAAAAGTCACTGCACGTTCGGTGACTTTTCGTTCTCTTCAATTTGGCAATCCCATTTCGGCTACCCTGCGGTGTATTCAGCAAGCACCACAGGGCCGTCGTAATGCAGGGAAAAGTCGCCGCAAGCCCACCGAAAACTCACCACAAAAACCAGGGCGAACGCACACCGAAACCCGCAAAAACATCTGGATTAACCCTGCCGAACACGCCGGAGAAACTTGAGCATGAGCCGATCACAGCGCAGAGCAGCTGGGAAAACCCCGACACTGCAGACGAATGGAGTGGGGGGGAAACAGTACGCTTGAATGTTTGAAAAGTAAAACGCTGTTTGCAAAGAAACTTCAGAATGAAAATGTCTGAAATTTACATATAAGATCCAATGAATGATAAAAAAAGGGCTGTTACAGAAAAAAGGAAATACTATATAAAAAAATGTTTGCAAAAAATCCCAAAAATTGCCTAAAAGATCCTACAAAATCTATAAATAAAGAGACTTTTACTGCAGAATATTATAATAAACGGTTTATTAGATATTGCATTAAAACCGGAATATTTTTAACATTGAAGCCTATGGGAGTCTCCTGAATAAACCTGTCGAATGAAGCAACCGAATGGCAGGGCATTTCCGCAAATTTTCACTGCTGGGTTTTGTTCTCTGAATAGACGAAGCAGTGCTTCTCTATGGGGGATTTCACTGCCCTCGAACAGGCACCGTATGTGCAGGCAATTCGCCAACATTTGGCGAACTGGCTGCTCTCTGGATAGCCGAATGGCCAGGAAAGTTAACCGAACGCTGAATTTCAGCGTTCGGTTACCTTTCGCCAGCAATTCAGAGCTCTTTGAATAACCCTGAAAGTGTCTCAGAGAGTGCTATATACTTTTTTCAGTTCTTGGTTTAATATTGCGTGCCCTTAGAAGGTGCTAATATTTCTTGTGTCTTACTGGAGATAAAAATGCATGTTAACAGCAACATTTTTTTTCAGCAAATGGGCCAACACCTCAATGTCCAAATAAATAGCCTGTGGTCAATGGGAAAATGCGTTAGAGTTGAGCAGAATGTGAATTTTTTTTCTTTATTAGCACCTGTGATTCCTACAGGTGTTTTATAGACACAACATTAATATAACCAAGGTAAATAACAGCTATTGACATATAGCAAATTGACATCGATGGAATCTTGCTGCCATGACTCAAACTACAGAGGCACAGAGTGCAAGAAAAGCACATCAGAGGAGATATATAGTGGTTCAAACCCCAGCACCATCTCAAGTATGTCTCCGTGATTTCTTTTTACTCTTGAGACTTGATATGTGACACAGACGTGCTATCTCCAAGCTTGTAATCACCACTTTTTGCTAAATGCTCTCTGCACCCCATAAGATGGAGCCAGTCAGTTAGATATATAGATGGATAGATCAGAGGGATATCTAGACAGATAGTTTAATGAATGGATAGATTATTGTTCTTTAACCTTTTTAGCTCTTCTTATACCCAATTTCTTAGTTTTACTATCTTTTTTCTTTTACTAAGATCGGCAAGATGAAAATGAAAAATATTACAATGAATATTATTATTGCCCTTATGTTTGTTTGCTCTTCTTGCTGCTGCCGATATGGTGTATGTTGTACCGTTGATGAATAATCTAAGAAGCTGGAGTAGTCTCTAGCACGTTGAGGAACAACTGGCTGTCTTAGAGAGTTTGATGACTGGTTTTCGAAGTTTTGGAATTGACAAACATTCAGAATGCATGCTTCACAGCGGGCCTTATCATGTGGTCCATCAAGATAATCATTGTAAACCTCGGGGTTCAAGTCTTCAATCCCAAGGTTTCGCGAATAGAATTTTTGCTGGATTTTGTTTACCAGATTAAAAATTACTCTATAAATATTTGTATCGGTTATGTTCGGATCTTCCAACACAGCCCAGAGGCAGCGTTTGCATTTCTGTCTGAAGATTTTCATCCTGATTTTGCCTTGTTTGAAGCCTCTGTCCTTCTTTATCAGGAATATTATACGCACTTGAGCAGAGTCCCACCAACGAGTACAATGTGAGCAACAAAATCTGGAAGAGAAAAGAATAGGGATTATGGTTAAAAGGATATTCTTCCAGTTTTCTTTTCTACCCTAAATATGTTCTGCTACCACCTGCATAATTATTGTCTTTAAATCTTGGAACAGGCTTGCCAAATAACGACAATTGTAAACTTTTCAGTTCAAAGCCCAGAATTTTCTGCTTGTTTTCAACAACCTTCTCTATCTTTCTTCAAGATGATCACGAGAACCCCCCCCCCATCCTCCTCCTCAGTAATGAAAACAACAGCAGGAATTCCCACCACCTTCTGAGAGTCAGGAACAAATTTTTTGTATGTTATTTAGCTGGTCCATGGTAAAGATCATGAAAATTGACACCTTCTAAAAAATAAATGCATGTATGCACACCCTTACAATATGAGTACTGCATCTGCTATACAGTTGCCAGGTATAGTTTGAGGCAAGATGACATCAGAGAACAGACATACATAATACAAAGCATTTAACAGCCACTAAACAGAAAGAGTTCTACTCTCTCTCCTCCGCAGACAGTCCTAGAGCCTAATACACTTTAACCCTTTCACTGCGGAAGACGTGTGGGAGACGTCATGGGAGTCCCCCGCTATATGCGGACGACGTTCCCCACAAGCCTTCCGCTACCCGGGAGCTCCCTCGGATACTCATCTCTCTCCTCCAGGGTCCCGTGGTGTTCTGACTTCCTCGAAGTCAGATGCTGCTTTTGAGATCCCTCCCGGCATGATGACATCATTGCGTCAGACGAGATGACATAATTTTCAGGTGGCCACCCGACAAAGCCGGATGATCACCTGAAAGGAGGGGGGGTCCTTTCGTATCCCTCTCCCTCCTGATCGGGAGGAGTTAAAAGTTAAAGACAGGCACTGCTGGAAAGAGTCTGCCCTTTCAAGCGATGCCTGTCTTTAACCCCTGAGGTGCCAGTGCGTGAATACACATGGCGTGTTGACGTCAGTTAGTCGGGTAACCCTTAGCTGCCCAGGGATTCCCTGAGGAATCCTATGGTGGAGAGAGGTGGTTAATTTGAACCCCGTATCTCCCGATCGGTGGCAGCTAGAGGGTCATGTTTAATATCATTGGAAAGGCCAGAGCATGGCCTATGATACCAAACGTTACCATGTTCAAAGTAAGGAAAAAATAATTAAATAAATAAACATGTTTTTTTGTGTGTATTTTTTTTATTAATGCAGCAATATTGGTCCCATTTCAATTATAATGTGAACAATGATGCTGCGCTAATGATTTTTTCTATGGGGGGGGGTTAGCTAAAAATCACATACTTTCCCAGAAAAAAAGTAACGAGTTCCCATTTCTAATTTTCTTTAACAAGCGTACCCCATAGAATATATAACCGCAAAGGTTTGGATGGAACCCAGGACATACTTGAAAACGAGAGAAATCTCAATGTATTCTACCTGGTAAAATACTTTGCAAATAAATAAATTAAAAAAAAGGTGAAAAAAACACTTTACACGCTGTAGATGATTGAAAACTCTAATTTTATTGCACTTTTTGTTATAATAGTCAGGTAGGACATGACGTATACATATAAAAATTATATATTATGAATCTGCCGAGTCTGCCAGAAAGAACAATATATAATGTGTCTGGGTTGTATAATAAAACGTGACTTCAAATCGTGTTTAAACATGATGAGCTCAGCAGTCACAGAGGTGAAATGACTCAGCAGTGAAAGGGTTAAAAAACGTTTTACAGCAAGATGAAATATTGACATACTTAATAAAGCTTCTCTAAGGCTAGGGTGAAACGAACACATTATTCGCAGCGACCATCAAAAAGTGCGTCTGAACGCATTGATGTATTTTTTCACGGAATGCGCGAAAACGGTCATACGATGCACATTTTCGTGCGTGATTTGTTACAGATCCAAACCAGGAACCTTTTGGGTGTCTGGACGTTATGTAGGCCGGACATGAGCAGCGTCTGACGTCTCCTAATCACGCACACACACCGCTATGCGTGCGCAGCGCACTCTGTACGTCAGTACTAGCGGTTCTGCGTTCTCGAAAAAATGCGTTCGTTTGACGCTTGCGTTGCGTGGCTGGACTTTCGTGTGGCCGTACTTCGTATATTGGCCGTCATTGCCCGTCATTTGCTGCTACTGCGGGCGTGATTAAGTGCACCTAAACGCACGATAAAAATGCGTTAGTCTGACCCCAGTCTTAACCGTGTTACAAAGCCTAAGGATGGGTGCTGTGAAACTCGTTAATACTACAAACCAAATGGAGCACACTCAACAAAAAAGCCAAAAAAGTGGATGTGAATTGCAAGGACATGATTGTATCTCTTATGAGTATTCAGGGGTACATTGATGCTATAGCAAGCTCCTGCAATGAATGATTACATCTTGTAAGGAGTTACTACGATAGCCAATAGGTTGTAGTTTTTCATCTAATAAACCTTTGCCACATTACCCACTTTTGAGGGGTGCACCGATTCCATTTCTTTCTGAAAAGAATATTGCCTTATTTCTGAAATCTCCACTCATGTAGCCAAATCAGGAATCTAAGGACAGCTTGTCCGTTATTTGTTACTTGAAAATTCTAGTAAATTTTAATTAATCATTTTTTTTCTTTTGCGTGTTTTCTTTGTTTTTAACATGGCTGCATTTCTCAAGTTTATTAATATCTGATTGACCAAGAGGAAGGTGGTGGAAAATACTCCTCAATACTCCTTTTAAGTCTCCAAGTATGAAACTTTACTTTTCCCTTGCTTGGCTAGCGACATGTGCAGGTTTCTACCAGGGCCGGAGTGGGACAAAAATAGGCCTGAGCATTTAGAAGAGAAACATTATACATACATGCTTAACCATATACAGGGTTATTCACCGGAATTTCACTGCTCTTCATTCCCTGCACTTTAGGAAATCACCATTCACCGCAGGGTCCCTGAAGTGCAGGTAAAATCCGCCGCATGCATCCAAAAATCCACCGCAAAACTGTTGCATCAAACAGAAAAACGCTGCACGTGATCAAAAAAAGCCGACCATCCGCCACAAAACCCACTGAAAAAATGCCAAATGCATGAGGAAAAAGTCGACAAACCGCTGAACAGAGCGCTGACAAGCTGACGGATGGGGTAAAAGAAGGATTAAAAGTTTAAACATTTTAAACGCTGTTTGCAAAAAAGATACTCTATTAAAATGTCTGGAACTGATATATAAGGTCCTATGAATAGTAATAAAAAGGTCTGTTTCTGGAAAAAAAAACACTATTTAAACGAAACAAAAAAAAATTGCCAAAAAAATAATGAAAAATGCCTAAATAATCCCACAAACCAATTAAGAGACTTTTTGCTGCAAATGTAAAAAAAAACAACGGTTTAATAGATATTCAATAAAAACAGGAAGGTTTTTAACATTGAAACCTATAGGATTCACCCGACTAAGGCTGGGGTCAGACCAGCGCACTTTTAACGTGCGTTCTGGCGCACATAATTACGGCCGCACTAGCAGCAGATGACGGGCAATGACGGCCAATATACGATGTACGGCCGCACAAAAGTCCGTCCGTGCAACGCAAGTGGAATTTGAACGCATTTTTTGAGAACGCTGAACCGCTAGTACTGACGGACTGAGTGCGCAGCTGCGGCATAGCGGCGTGTTTGTGTGATTAGGAGATGTCAGACACTGCTAATGTCCAGCCAACATAACGTCCAGACGCAAAAAGAGTTTTATTGACGATCCGTACAAAATCATGCCCGAAAATGCGCGTCGTCTGACCGTTTTTGCGCATTCCGTGAAAAAATACGTCAATGCGTTCGAACGCACTTTTTCACGTTCGCGGGGAAAAATGCTTTCGTCTGACCCTAGCCTAAATCTGCCGTATGAAAGAACCGAACATCAGGGCATTTGGCAACTTTCACAGCTGTTCGGTGTTCTCTGAATAGATTCATTGACGTCAAGCAGACACTGTATTTCTCTGGCAATGTGCCAAAAGTTGGAAAACTGCCTGCTTTGTAAATAGCCTAATGGCCACGAAAATGCAACGTACGGGGAAATTCACTGTTCGGTGCATTGTCGGGGCAAATTTGACTTTCTGGGAATAATCCCTTAAATTATACACATGCAGCCGTACATGCCCTCTGTGCACACACTTCCAATATTCACATATACACATGCAGAGCAAACACACACATGCAAAGCACACATACACAGTAGAGTACACACATACAGAACACACCCATTGAGAATATATACTCAAATGCAGATCGTGGACACACATTCACCTGCAGAGCACACAGACATACATGCAGCAGGGTATAAAAGCACATGCAAAGCATATACATATGCAGAGCATACACACTTACATGCGGGGTATACACACGCATGCATAGCATACAAACAAATACACAAACGCAGAACTTACATACACATGAAGAGTACACCCATACTCATGAAGTGTGTACAAATACATGGAAAGCCCACACACAGAACATACATACACACATGCAGAGCTTACACATAAATGCAGAGTATCCATATATAAATGCAGAGCACACAAACACACATGCAGAACATACACACACACATGCAGAGTTCCCATACACACACACATGAGAGCAAACGTAATGCAGCGCACACATACACAGTGTACATATACACACATACAGTGCATACACATATACACTTGCAGAGCATACACATACTCTCGTGCACAGCATACACACACATGCAAAGCACACACATATATGCAGAGAATACACACATTGGCTTAGCAGTGAAAGTGTTAATAAATATTCACATTCAGTGTATAATTAATTAAATTCCCCATGTTTGTTTTCCCTCAAAGTAACACATTTTATTTATTTACTATATCACGGTGTAATAGTATGGGATGTACCTTTACAGTAAGACCGGAGTCAGACGAGTGCTCTATGTGCTAACGTGCTGTGTACTAACGTGCCTCCTGTTGTCCGTCGCAGAATTGTGACGCTTCGACGGGGCCGGCCACACGCTGTAGCACGCACATCAATTGCACACACTAGAGCTGGGGTACTGTGGACATTCTGAAAGCCTCCCCGTCAAAGCGCTACGACGTGCGTTCGACCGGGCTGCAAAGCACAATCCTCCATAGGCACTAACTGCGCTCTGCGAGGTGGCCAGACAGGCGGCAGAGTGGATGGAACATCCACTCTCACGGACGTTCCTTCTGCTCTTAACATGTACAGCTTGGAAAAAAGACGAGACAGAGGAGATATGATAGAAACATTTAAATACGTAAAGGGAATCCACAAGGTAGAGGAAGGGAGTATATTTAAAAGGAAACAAAATAGCAAAACAAGAGGACATAGTCTTAGATTAGAGGGGCAAAGGTTTAAAAGTAACATCAGGAAGCATTATTTTACTGAGAGGGTGGTGGATACATGGAACAGTCTTCCAGTAGAAGTGGTAGAGGCCAAAACAGTAATTGAATTTAAGTAAGCATGGGATAGGCATAAGGCTATCCTAAACAAAAGATAAATCCAGGTAAAGTATCCATGTAATTGGGCAGACTAGATGGGCCGAAAGGTTCTTATCTGCCGACATTTTCTCTATGTTTCTATGCTCTGCAAAACGCTCGTCTTCTTAACCCAGCCTAAGTGCAAGCTTCCAGACTTACCTTGCAAATGTTTTTTGGTTGTATACTAGCCACCCCTGTTGGTTCTGGAAAGCTTCATCCATGGTAAGGGTCCACAAATCGGGGATACCCTGATCCTCAATCTCCACGTTAAAAGCAGATTTCCAGTTTGATTCATTCATCTTAGAAATAACCTTGTACAATAAAAGCTAGTACACTGTAAATAGACAAGGGAAATGAAAGTGAAACTGCAGGAAAATGTATACGTGGAACTCTGCCTTAACAAACAAAAAAAAAACACACAAGACAGTGGAAACTTTTACTATTACTGCTTATTCACACTGTCTTATTCTTCTTTTTTTTTAATTTAAAGAAAAACCTGAAGATTAGGGGGGTTATTCAAAGAGATCTGAATGGCTGCTGAAAACACCATTATTCCATATAAATTTTCAATAAACGAGATCGAGCCTTGCACTCTGCATCTCGTCTCATGGCAGTCACCCACGGCCAGCTAACTAAATCCTAACCCTACTCCCAAAATTCCCTATATAATAACTAGCACTAACAGGGTTATTCAGAGAGCGGTGAAAAGCAGGACAATGACTGGAGAATGGAAAATTCTAAGTCAAAATAGCCAATTTGGAAAGTGAGATAAATGGAAGAATTTTTCTGGTTTGGCTATTTTGACCTAGAATTTTCCATTCTCCAGTCATTCTCCTGCTTTTCACCTCTCTATGAATAACCCTGTAAGAATATCAAACAACAGTGTATGAAGAAAAAACATACTGAAAATATAATTTTTTTTAAAATTAGATGTAACATTTTAACCTATTACTGTTAATTGTTACAGCTGTATAAAAACATTTTAAGAATGCAGCAGAAAAAATATTTAATTAATAATAATCATTTATATGAGTGGATACATGTGAGTTAGCCACACATGCCCCAGATACAACTCTGGACGAAAGTCTTTTCTACAAATGTCTTCCCTCACCTTAACACCACTGATTTAGCTTGCAGCCTACAAAATTCAGGGGCTGGCTCTGATTCTGAGCCAGAGCTTTATGATTTGTCTTGTTGGAGAGCCTACCTGGGCAATTATCTTGCTGACCATGTGTGCATAGGCATCTCTAGGGGAGCAATTGCCCCCCTAGGTTATTCCTTGCCCCCCTAGGTTATTCCTTGCCCCCCATGTCCCCCCCCCACCAAAATTCAGCATCCAGCTTCCCCCACATCTTTGGACCGATGTTTCTTCGGCCCCATCGCACGTGGACGATTGAGGTGTCATTAGAAAGAGCAGAGTCAGACCTTTCCAATGATATCCAACATGACTATATTCAGTTTAAAGACAAACTCATAAATAATAGAAATAAATACGTAACAATTTTTTTTCACAGGGTGGAAGTGGCTCAGCAGTGACCGGGTTAATGGTCAGACTACATATTACATTGTGTATTACTTTAGTTTTTGCCTTGGTTTAGTTGTATATTAAGGGTTAATGGGCAGGCTTCATTCCTCGCAGTATACATTTTATTTTTTTCTTTTATAAATGTCATTTTAGGAGTTAATGGGTAGGCTTCATGTCTCCGTGTACACATTTCGGGCTCTATTACAATCTTCGCGCACAATTTTGTGCCGGTGCAAAAGCACATTAACGCGAGGGGTAAAACCATTTGCGCTGAACGTCGTATCACATTGTCAGTGCAACAAACGCACGTCATCATCTACCGCGGGTTAACCTGCGCGAACCCTGCACGAGCGTAATGTACTGTGCGTGTCCTATACTTTGTGAGCGCAAATGCGTTTGTGCGCTGGTATTGCGGATGGTATTACAATCTATGTGCAGGAATTAACGCATAGCCGTTGCGCGCATAATTTTAGCAACTCCTAAAAGCTGGTGTTAATGGCAAATCTGAACAACCTGGCCGAACCCAAATACACCGGCCAAAAAAAAAAATCTGCACAGTATAGTTACACATTCTACTCATACCAAACCAATAAAATTGAGAAGTTGTGCGTGTTTTTATTATTGCTGCGGCATATATGCTCAGATTGACTTTGACAGGTGCAAAAACTTAACGTGAGACAATTGTGGTTCTTAATTCTGGTTGACTGAATCGTGTGAAAAAAACATTGCGCACACTGATTTCTACGCGCAACGTTACTGCGCGCGCATTTGTGCGCGTACTTTTTATGCACGTTATTGCTCGTCGGATGAAAACATGCATGAGGAATGTAATTCCAGTGGTGATTTACGCATGTTAACGTTTAACGCTTGGCGCACAAATTCACGCGTTGCGTGAGCGTTTTAACGCGAAGATTGTAATAGGGCCCTTTATGTTTTCACTTGATTACTGGTATTTTAGCAGTTAATGGGAAGGCTACATGCCCCACAGTCTACTCATTTAATGGTTTCCCTTGATTAATGGCATTTTAGGGGTTAATGGGCAGGCTACATACCTCACAGTGTATATATTTTATGTTTTCTCTTGATTAATTGCATTTTAGGGGTTAATGGGTAGGCTACATGCCTCAGTCTATTCATTTAATGTTTTATTTTGATTAATGACATTTTAGGGGTTAATAAGTAGGCTACATTCCTCAGTTTATACATTTCATGTTTTTCCTTAATGGAATTTTAGGGGTTAATGAGTAGGCTACATGCCACACTGTTTATTATTTTTTATTGTATTTCCCTGGCTTTAAGGTATTTTAGGGGTTATGGAAGATAGAAACTAAAAGGTCTATTCATATTTAAATCCTTTGCTTTTTGTCACATTTCTGGGAATTAATTTTGCTGAAAATATGGTGAATTCCATATTTAGCGAATGGTCACCGTAATTTATGAAAATTAAAGCTGCTGAACAAGTTATTGGACGTCATCAAAAACCGCAGAATTGCGGCAAATAAAATATTGAATTTCTGTACCATGTTAGTACAACAAAAAAGTATCACTGCATCACATAACTCTGGGATTATGGAATCTTATTTATATATACTTATTTAAATTTTTTTCAGTGGTATGATTTAGTGTCGAAAATTATTGGTGCCCCCCCCCGAGTTTTGACTGTGGTATCTTATTTTCCCCCCCTATATATTGTTCCTAGAGTCGCCACTGCATGTGTGGTTGCGCTACCTTGAGCGTAGCTGGACTGAGTCCTTTTCTGTGACTGCTGAGTCCTTTTCTGTGACTGCTGAGTCCTTTTCTGTGACTGCTGAGTCCAGGAATGGTGTTTCTGAGAAGACGGTGAGTCCAGGTGGGTTAATGGTGAGCTCCCTTACCCTGACATCCTTAGAACTTCAGTCTGTGGAGTTTGGATCTGCATGGAGCTATAATACATGATGAGAAAGTGACAAAGGGTATGGTGATGGGGTGTGATAGGCTGCAGGAGGTGACTGACAGTGCCAGGCTACTGATGAGGGTGGGGCGGACTGACCCGCCAGGCACTCAGGCAGTGCCCGAGGGCCCGCAGGTTGGTAGGGGCCCGGATTCGGGTACACCTGCTTCCGCTGCTGGGGTCTCACGCTGCAATCCAATCCACATTCGGCTGCTCAGGCCTCGACTCAGACGTGGATCCTACTGAACCGCTGCTGAGTGTTGCAAGGCTGCGAGGTCTGCCAGTCAGCTTCATGCTGAGGGCGCGTGACTCGTTACGCACATATGCTCACACGACTCTCAATTAGGCTTGTGCACCGATTTTTTTTTCGGTTCGATTCGGTTCGGCTCGTTTGGATGTTTAAACTTTTCGATTCGGCTCGTTTCGACCGATTTCTGTTTCGATTCGGTTCGGTTCGACTTGTTTTTCGTGTACATTTTTTTTCGGACTATAGACCATTTTTCGTATTTTCGGGTCACTTAACTCGTTTTTTGTATCAACTTTTCAAGATTTCGGAAATTTTCGTATTTTTCGGAACCCGAAATCATGAATAGAGTGAAAATAAATTTCGATTTGACACATTTCAAGTCCATTCGAAAATTCCGAAAATATTTAGTTTCGGCTCGGAAAACTTTTCGGATTTGCCATTTTCGGATCTAAAAATTTTCGGAAAATCGGCCGCATCCGAAAACACGAATCGGGAAATTTCGTGAAAATTCTGAAATTCCGAAACCCGAAACGCACATCCCTACTCTCAATCTCGGCCGTGCCTGCCTAAGATAACGTGAGTGTGGCAGAGACAGGGCCCGTCCATGCAGGGCCGGCGCTGCTGCTAGGCGGTCGCCTAGAGCGCATTGCTGCCTAGGGCGCAGCCAGCCCTGACCAGGAGTTGGAAAGATCGATGTCCGCCCGGCATCTGCACGCTCGCGGACACAAGTGTCCGTGAGCCGCCGCCAGCTCCCTCGATGCTCGTTCTGATTAGATGGAGGAGGCAGCCAGCCGCAGCGGTAGAAGCATACAGCTCCTCCTTCTTGACGTCAGCGGCTGACATGGTCGCAGCGCCGCGGCGCGTCATGATGTCAGTCTCGTCACGTGGGTAGGAGCAGAAGAGCAGCCTCGACAACGAGGTGAGCCGGAGCCGCTCATTAATGTATGAATGAAAGAGAAAATGTGAAGGCAGCGCTTACTTATATATTATATGAGATCTGATCTAATTTTTGTGTGTGAGAGGACGTTCACAATATCAGCAGGTGCTGCTGGTTGGGAAGTGTATGTTCACAAACCTCAAAACCACAAGTAAGCAAAGATACAGAATAAATCCCAAGCACACCTTAATGATTAAACACTGTAACTCAACTGTGCATCTTAAATAAAGTACAGAGCAGCATGGAGTATTGTTAAAAAATATGCATTTATTTATTTGTTAGGTCACAAAGCAATTTAGCTGAATGTGCCAAATAGAATAAAATATATTAAAAAGGATCACATAAGTAAGACTTTGCCTTTTCTATTACATAGATCGCTATTTTTCTAAAGACACTTACTGAGGAAGCCTTTTGACGAAAACGCGTTCTTATGTGATCCTTTTTAATATATTTTATTCTATTTGCCAAATCCGGCTAAATTGCTTTGTGAGCTAACAAATAAATAAATGCATATTTGTTATCAATACTCCTTGCTGCTCTGTACTTTTTTAGTTTTGATTGCTTATTGGTGAAAACATCTTGGTTATAGCCATTTGGAGACCTAGGGATCCCTCGAGGAGAACATACTGCAGGACCATTGCCACGGGAGAAGAAAACCGCCAAAATATAAGTATTTTGTTTATATATATATATATATATATATATATATATATATTATAGCTCCTATAGTGTTCACTGTTTCTGTATACTTTTACATTGTATTTGAAACCTATAGGGTTTGGAAATCATGTGTTGAAACATTATACAGGATGGTTAATCAATCTGCACTGCAGTCACTTTTTATTTAAGATGCACAATTGAGTTACAGTGTTTAATCATTAAGGTGTGCTTGGGATTTATTCTGTATCCTCATTTATATAACCCATTAAACGCTCATTTAATAATACGTTATAATAACGCTCTCATTAAATAAAAAACATAACGCTCTCATGTTCAGTGCCCAAACCACACATATTACTGTGAGTTTTATTGCTGTTTTTTTAGTAAAAGAGTTATTTTGAAAATGGTGTAGAGAAATAAATTCTAAAACACAAATATGTGGGCGTAGCTTAATGTGGGCATGATATGTGGGTGGACATAGCACAAGAGCCCCATGATTTCCTATTGCCCAGGTGCCCCATGAATTGTCAGTCCACCCCTGGATGAGAGCTGATCTGTAGAGGCTCCATATGGAAGGTCCCCCAGGGGATGTCTCTGCTGAATAGAAGGAGAATAAGCATGTGGCCTGTGGAGAAGCCAGGGAGTGGCGGCCTTCTAGTCGAGAAGTTTCAGTGGGTCAGAGATTAGCTAAATTGGTGGTGCTGCCCTGTATTAATGGTGCAAGATGCTTGAGGGGGAACTGGATGGTTCCTGCGAGCTACTTACCTTAGAGGTGGCTGAGTATGTGATGAAACCCCTTTTGGACTAGCCCTAGATCTGAGACTTTATGACTTGTTGGTGGTGGTCTAGTCGACATACCCAACTGAAATCTCGGAGCAGGGTTTCACCTCATGTATAAAACATAACAAGAAAAAAAGATGTCATCTGCGCTTATGTTATGGACAAGAATATGTATCTGCTTTAATAATATTCAAAGGCCTAGAAAAATGCTCATTTAAGTAGGTAATATGTCTTTAAGACTTGAATTTATAAAACTGTCTTTTCAGAGAGAATCAAAATGTATCTTGCGTAACTCCGCTGTTTCAACAGAATAGCTAACCACAAAGTCATGAGGAATTTATTTCGGTATCAGGAGCAGGGTGGGGAGCCCCTTTTGCATCCTGGAACAGGACATCGCCCACACACCCATGATGGAGAAAAACGACTGATGTTCGTCAATGACGTATGATACCTTGACCTTTAGAAATAGCTGATATTCGATTCTTATATAGTTAATAAAATAATCTGTATGTGCACAATTTTATGCTGAAGTTGACTAAAATGTTAAGTTGACTCCCACTCGCTTACGCACCAAACTGGTATAAAACATGTATCAAAACCTATCATTAAAAAGGAGAAGTCACTGACTTTGACCAGAGAGGCTGCATAGACCCATTCGTTGTCTGTGTGATTTCTTTAAGTGCGCACTTTGACTTACCTGATTTCTCCACCGATTAGAACAGAGATTGGCATCCGAAGGACGGATTTTCATCCATTTCACTTATCCCTATAACTCCATGTGAAACAAAACACAATCAAAGGTTTTGGTTTTCTTGAATGGCCATTGACGTGTAAGCTCACCTGCCACGTCACAGCACCTTTGGTAGGTGAGTCCTACCCAATGAAACCAAAAATTTAAGCGCAGATGACATCTTTTTTTTCTTATGTTTTATATATGTTACTGGACTGGATACTTCTGGTAGTTGCAGCTGTCCTGGCAGGGATCAGGTGCGACACCATTTTTTCGGTATGTATGCATATTTTGATGTATCTCCAGCCAGGTCATCTTTGCAGCTGTCCCGTTCCGTGTTTTTGTTTTTAATCCGAAAGTGGAATAGTTTCTGGGGAGGATATAAATGAAAACCCACCATTCTCTCTCATAACTAAGAAGCAGCATGAGCATATGTGGCTTGCTTAGAAAGCGGCTTTTGGTTTCATTACTCGCCTACCAGAGGTGCCGTGATGTGGCAGGTGAGCTTACACTTCAATGGCCATTCAAGTAAACCAAAACCTCTGATTGTGTTTTATTTCACATGTGATTATAGGGATAAGCGCAGATGACATCTTTTTTTTCTTCTTATATTTTACACATGTTACTGGGCTGGATACTTCTGGTAGTTGCAGGTACCCTGGCAGGGATCAGGCGTGACACCGGTTTTTCAATATTGCATTCCTAACCTGTCTAGCAGTGATGTCTATAAATATACATATGAGAGGCATTATCCTTAACGCCCTGCGGATGACGTGTGGGGGAAGGTCCTCATTGACTCCTGCTATATGCGGAGGACGTTCCCCACACGTCATCCGCAGGGCCGTGTTTAGTGCGGGGCAAAAGGGCCAGCTGCCCCGGGCCCAGTCATTGCTATGGGGCCCAAGGCAGCTGCTCCCAGCCTGCAAAAATCGTGGCATCAGGTGCTGTGTAAGGACATGTCATGTGACTGCAGAGAGGAGGTGAGGCCTCGCGAGAGATGCGGTTGGTTCCTCCCCTCCTCTTCAATATGCAGTTCCCCTTCTCTCGCCGGGTCCCAGCTGTGTATGTGATGCACTGCTGGGCATGATGTGATGGGAAGTGAAACTCTGCTGGGCGTGATGGGAAGTGAAACTCTGCTGGGCATGATGTGATGGGCATTTGAAACTCTGCTGGGCATGATGTGATGGGCATGTGAAACTCTCCTGGGCATGATGTGATGGGCATGTGAAACTCTGCTGGGTGTGATGTGATGGGCATGTGAAACTCTGCTGGGCATGATGTGATGTGATGGGAAGTGAAACTCTGCTGGGCATGATGTGATGGGAAGTGAAACTGCTGGGCATGATGTGATGGGCATGTGAAACTCTGCTGGGCATGATGTGATGTAATGGGCAAGTGAAACTCTGCTGGGCATGATGTGATGGGAAGTGAAACTGCTGAGCATGATGTGATGGGCATGTGAAACTCTGCTGGGCATGATGTGATGTAATGGGCAAGTGAAACTCTGCTGGGCATGATGTGATGGGCAAGTGAAACTCTCTGCTGGGCATGATGTGACGGGCATGTGAAACTCTGCTGGGCATGATGTGATGGGCATGTGAAACTCTGCTGGGCATGATGTGATGGGCATGTGAAACTCTCCTGGGCATTATGTGATGGGCATGTGAAACTCTGCTGGGTGTGATGTGATGGGCATGTGAAACTCTGCTGGGCATGATGTGATATGATGGGAAGTGAAACTCTGCTGGGCTTGATGTGATGGGAAGTGAAACTGCTGGGCATGATGTGATGGGCATGTGAAACTCTGCTGGGCATGATGTGATGTAATGGGCAAGTGAAACTCTGCTGGGCATGATGTGATGGGAAGTGAAACTGCTGGGCATGATGTGATGGGCAAGTGAAACTCTCTGCTGGGCATGATGTGACGGGCATGTGAAACTCTGCTGGGCATGATGTGATGGGCATGTGAAACTCTGCTGGGCATGATGTGATGTGATGGGAAGTGAAACTCTGCTGGGCATGATGTGATGGGCATGTGAAACTCTGCTGGGCGTGATGTGATGGGAAGTGAAACTGCTGGGCATGATGTGATGGGCATGTGAAACTCTGCTGGGCATGATGTGATGTAATGGGCAAGTGAAACTCTGCTGGGCATGATGTGATGTGATGGGCAAGTGAAACTCTGCTGGGCATGATGTGATGGGAAGTGAAACTCTGCTGGGCATGATGTGACGGTCATGTGAAACTCTGCTGGGCATGATGTGATGGGCATGTGAAACTCTGCTGGGCATGATGTTATGGGCATGTGAAACTCTCCTGGGCAAGATGTGATGTGATGGGCATGTGAAACTCTGCTGGGTGTGATGTGATGGGCTTGTGAAACTCTGCTGGGCATGATGTGATGTGATTGGAAGTGAAACTCTGCTGGGCGTGATGTGCTGGGCATGTGAAACTCTGCTGGGCATGTGAAACCCTGCTGGGTATGTGAAACCCTGCTGGGTATGTCAGATTCTGGGCTCTGCTGGGTATGTCAGATTCTGGGCTGTGCTGGGTATGTCAGATTCTGGGCTCTGCTGGGTATATCAGATTCTGGGCTCTGTCTGGGTACATAAAATTCTGTGAGTTTAACTTCCTATTAGCAGTACAACTATGAGTATAAAAATTAAAATCTAACACTATGCAGCGCTGTTGTTCACTGGCGCCCGGTTGTCTGATTTACTAGCTCAGTTATACACTTATACACACCCCACATTACAGTATCACAGGGCTCCACAGCAATAAAATTCTAATGTACGGTGTGTATGAGTGTTTGAATTTTATTGCTGTGGCGCACTGTGATACGCTCATACACGCTGCGTGTTTTGTTTTGGGGGGGGCAGCATTTCATCCTTAATAAATAAATACACACAGAGATATTGTGTTTTTACAGTATGCGTAGGATGTGTAATTGTAAAAAACAATTGTAAAATATAATGATTTAGTTGATTTTAGTTTTAGGAGTCTATGTGTGTGGCTTTTTTTTTTGGATGTTGGAGTGGAGAGCAAAATTTCAAGGGGGGAGCCCTAAGAAAATATTCGCCCAGGGCCCAGTCAATATTAAAGACGGCCCTGGTCATCCGTTTGCAGGGGCCCTGGTGGAGATACTCACCTCTCTGTCCGGGGTCCCCCGGCGGTCTGACTTCAGCATCCTCAGACGCTGAAGTTAAGCCCCTCCCAACGTCAATGACATCATCGCGCCATGCGCGATGACATAATTTCCAGGCGACCCCTGGCAATGCCGGGAGATCGCCTGAAAGGGAGGGGGGATCCTTTTGGGATCGGGAGGGTTTAGAACAAAAAAAAAGCACCGCTTTGAAGGGCAGTATCTGCCCTTTAAAGCGGTGCCTTTTTTTAACCCATTACATGCCGGATCGCGATGCAGCGCTGTTCGACGCCACATCGCGATCTAACTCCGGTGGGGGCCACCATCTTGGATAGCGACTCCACCTCCGGGTCCCCCCTGGCTACCTAACGTCATCGCACTTGGTGCAATAACGTAAGTTAGCCAGGGAACCCCTAGCTGCCCGGGGATTTCCCAAGGAAATCCCCTGGTGGAGATAGGGGTTCCTTTGAACCCCCATATCTCCCGAACTGTGGCAGCTAGGGGATCATGTATGGTATCATTTGAAAGGCTGATACCAAACATGACCATGTTGAAAGTAAACAAAAAATTAAAATAAATAAAAATTTTTTAAAAAAACGTGTTTTTTGTGTGTGTTGTTTTTATTAATGCAGCAATATTGTTCACATTTCAATTATAATGTGAACAATGATGCTGCACTAATGATTTTTTTCTATGGGGTGCGTTTGCTAAAAATCACGTAATTTCCCCCAAAAAATTTAACGAGTCCCCATTTCTAATTTTTTTTACAAGCGCACCCCATAGAAAATATAATCGCAAACGCTCATGTGATAAAATGTGAAAAAAAACACTTTACACGCTGTAGATGATTAAAAATTCGAATTTTATTGCATTTTTTGTTATAATATACAGGCAGGACATAACGTATACATATAAAAATGATATATTATGAATCTGCCGAGTCTGCCAGAAAGAACGATATATAATATGTCTGGGGTCATATAATAAAACGTGGCTTCAAATCGCGTTTAAACATGATGAGTGAAACCGGTAAAAATTAGCTCAGCACACAGCGGTGAAATGCCTCCGCAGTGAAGGGGTTAATAAAGTGCAAGTATATATCTATTTAAATAAACGTGCTACTAAATAGTGCTACATTAAGCAAATGGTTATATAAATTAAATAAAGCTTAAGGTGAAAATCTAAAGCTGATGAGCTAACATCCTAAATGTCCACTACCTGATCTCTGGTGTGTCTCAACACAGAAACTGCCTCGTGGGTTATCTTTATACCTATTAAAGGGCCTCCCTGTTTAGGGTCAACAACAAAATGTGACTAGGACGAGCAACAAATATGACTGGGCTGACAGCTAGAAAGAATCCTAAAGCAACTCTCAAGAGGGGTAATGCAACTCTAGCAGACAGACCCAAATCTTAGGGTCCAAAGAAAAGAACTCTCTGATTGAAACATCGATTTCCTCACAAATATGATAGTACTGTTCATTTACTTGGGTTCTTGACAGTTGTGTTATTTCTATAATAATATTGCTACTCTCATTTTCCAAAAAGTTATGCTTTTTTTCACTTTTTGTCCTTCCAACGAGTGTGCCACAATTTAAAATTTTTAACCTCACATGAAATTGAACAGGAAAAAGATAATCATGTTTTAAAACTTCCTGAGTAATTAATACTCTGAAACTATACAAAACACACTAATGACTTGTTGAACAACACTTGAAACTTAAAACTGAGAACTTAACCTGAACTTGTCTGTCTTGACTCGGGACATGACTTTAGACTTGCTTGTCTTGACTCGGGACTTGACTATGGACTTGCCTGTCTTGACTCGGACTTGAATTCAAAGACTAGAGACTTACTAGTGACTTGCAAAACAATGACTGGTCCCACCTCTGGTGAGGATATATGTCCACCCTCAGTGGCGTCACTAGGGTTGGTGTCACCCGTTGCGGAAACTAATGGTGTCACCCCCCCCCCAGAGTTTTACGGTTTGTTTTTTTAACTATTCTTACTCATAACTCAGTACTCCCATATAACACTGAATGCTCATACACAGCACACATTACAGTGAGGTTTATTGCTGTGGAGCTCTGTGATATGCTCACACACAAATTTTGGCGAACTGCCAGCAAGTACGGAGCCTGTTCGAAAGGCAGTGAAAGTCCCCATAGAGAAGTAATGGTTAATCTGTTCAGAGAACACCGAACAGCAGAGAAATGTCCTGATGTCCAGTGGTTTCATTCAGCAGGTTTATTCAGGCGAACACCATAGGTGCAATATAAACATATTCGTGTTTTTTTCCAATATCTAATAAACTGTGAATCTTTGAATCTGTAGTAAAAAGTCTTTATTTTTTTTGTATCTTTTAGGCATTTTTCAAAATAAAAATCCTTTTTTTTTCTAATAGCAGTTTTTCTTTTTTTCTGTAACAGACCTTTTTATTATCATTCAAAAGACCTTATATATTAATTCCAGACATTTTCGTTAGTTTTTTTGAAAACAGCAGGCGACGGGTTTGCGGCAGCATTCGGTGGCTGATTCCCTACACTTCAGGGTCCCTGTGGTGAATTCACTGTAAAAATGTAATTCCCCAAAGTGCGTGGAACAACAGAACACTGAAATGTCTGCGTCAATTCGGTGCTCTGAATATCCCCTTCAGGGGTGTTTTCTGTTTCCTGAAAAGCAACAATAAAAGAAAGAAACCACCATCATAAAAACAATATCAGGGTTATTCAGAGAGAGTTGAAAACCAGGAGAACTGGCAGGAGAAGAGAACAATCTAGACCAAATAGCCGATTTGGAAAGCGAGATAAATGGGAGAATTTTTCTGTTTTGGCTATTTTGACCTAGAATTTTCACTTCTCCAGTCATTCTGAGTTTCACCTTTCTTTGAATAGACCTGTGTATATATCAAATTTGCCCCTTAGCACCAATAGCAAAGGGAAAAAAGTCAGTAACTGATTGTATTATTTGTGCCTGTAGGATATGGATACATCAATATTTAAGCTCCATGTTAAGATTTATCATTCGAGTGGTGCTTTAAAAAATAAATTGAGAAAAGGAAACAAAAGACACAACATATACAATACATGCAATTTAATCGCATTTTCTCTTTCTTCTTCCTCTCCATATTTGTCATTTTTCTCATTGATTTCTAAAAAGTTAGTTTGTATCTTGATTTGGTTTGAATATTAGTAAACATAGAGCAGATTCTCTCACTCGCAGCAGCAGAAGATGCAGGAATCTGCAGGAAGCAGTGGTGGAAGTACCAGGGTCGCAGCGGCCGAGTCGCGACCGGGCCCTGGCATTCCGCCACTGGAGGGGGGCCCAGCGCCTCCCGCCAGATTCCGGCAATCAGCGCCGGAATCTGGGAGCCGCGCACTGGCCGTCCCACTCCCTACGCGAGAGCGGCTGCTGGCTTGCAGCTTGGCCGCTTGCGTGGGTTGGGAACCATGTGACCAGCGCACGAGATCCTCTCGCGAGAACTCTGCGCTGGTCAGGTGGTCCCCGGCGAGCAGCCACGCTGCATGCTTCCAGTGGCCGCTCACAGGAAGAAGAACGCCAGCAGAGGTAAGAGTTGGGGGCCCTATGTTCCCATGAGAGCTCGGGGAAAAATATACCCATGAGAGTTGGGGCAAAATATACCCATGAGAGCTGGGGGCGCTATGTACCCATGAGAGCTGGGGTCAAAATATACCCATGAGAGTTGAGGGAAAAATATACTCATAAGAGCTGGGGGCAAAATATACCCATGAGAGCTGGGGGCCCTATGTACACATGAGAGCTGGGGGCAAAATATACCCATGAGAGCGCTGGGGGCCCTATGTACCCATGAGAGCTGGGGGCAAAATATACCCATAAGAGCTGGGGGCCCTATGTACCCATGAGAGCTGGGGGCACTATATACCCATGAGAGCTGGGGACACTATATACCCATGAGAGCTGGGGGCCCTATATACACTTGAGAACTGGGGGCCCTATATAGCCATGAGAGCTGTGGGCCCTATATACCCATGAGAACTGGGGGCCCTATATACACTTGAGAGCTGGGGGCCCTATATACCCATGAGAGCTGGGGCAATATTATATCCATGTGAGCTGGGGCAATATATACTCATTTGAGCTGGAGGGCAAATATATCCATGTGAGCTAGGGGCAATATATATATCCATGTGAGCTGGGGGGGCAATATATATCCACGTGAGCTGGGGCAATATATGTCCACGTGAGCTGGGGGCATTATATAGCCATGTGAGCTGGGGCAATTATATCCATGTGAGCTGGGGCAATTATATCCATGTGAGCTGGGGCAATACTATCTTTTTTATATTGCAGAAAAAAAAGGTAAAAATATAGATCTTTTTTTGGGGGGGCCCTTCATGGATTCTTGCACCGGGGCCCTCAGGTTTCTAGTTATGCCACTGGCAGGAAGTGAGATGCAAGAGGTGCCAGAGGTGTGTGGTGCATAGACAATGTCACCATGTTGCAGGAGGGATATGTTTTGCAGAATGCCAGACTGTACTGGGGGACATTAATAGGGAATTTAACCTCTTACGTGTCAATTAAGGCCTGATAAGACAGAAACTATCATCAACTGTATACCAACAACCACTGCAGGCTGTACAAGATGGAGCTCACAATCATGCTAATCTGAAGCCTTTTCTCTGCAGCACCCCCTAGAGGCTGAAATGCATATTTTTGTTGAGTATTGCATTGAGAGGTGTTACTTGAATTGTATTCCAGAATTTGCTCGTCTTCAGCCGAAAGAACGAGTAATGATTTAAGACTTTAAATAAAGTCTCAGAAGTCTTTGATTAAGGTCTTAATGTTATATAGATTTAATACCATATCATTAGACATATTATATATATCATTGGAAAAGAACATATTACACACTTTTGGTTTTTTTTCAATTTTTCGGATAAATAAAACAAAAAATGGCTTTGGAAAAAAAAAACGGAAAAAAACTTTTATTTTTCAGATTTTTTCATTTTTTTTCCAGGCCTTCCCATCTCTAGTCTTGAAGCTATTAATATAAGAATTGACTACAAAGGACATACAAATCGATTGATTGCATCATTCCCTGGTTTCGTTAAATGCAGTTGCCAAGCAGTTTGCTGTGTTATGCAAAGCAATACGCCTGTCCCAGATTCATCTCTGAAATTGGGTAAATGAGTTGACGATTCATATGCTTTTATATACTTGTCAAACCACAGCTCCTATTAAGCAGTATCCTTTGTCGGGTGATACACAGCCTCTATACATGCAGCGGAAACATTCTGTCATATATTACGGGAAAGTGAAAAACATCAAATTGCTGACACAGGTAGCAATTCATATGGAGTACAAACTATTAGTCAGAACACAACCGCCTACATACGGCACACACCAAGAGCTTTATACTTTCGGTTAAACTGCTTTAAAGTCATCTTATACTGTGACTGAGAAGAAAAACCATACAGCATAAATTAATTATATGTTAAATAGCAAAAAAAATTCTAAAAGTCACTTTGCATGTAGTAAGGGGCAAAGTGTCCACAATATGTTTTCTTCTAGTGTTATAGTGTTATCTATTATTTAAAGAATGGCAGATTTTCAGAGTTTGGTAATGGACTCAACAGTCCAGGGTAATAAGGGTAAAGAGATATGGGACTAAAGATCTGAAAGTGTTGCTCTTTAGCTATGGATCTGGGGTCTCCACACGAACAAGCAGATCTTTTTCTTAAATTGTACTCCCAGCTTAGCCTCCTGTTTGCTAAAAAGGTATTATGGGGGGGGGGGTACTGGGGGGTTTAAAGTATTATGTAAACAGTGTACTGAATCTCAAAGGAAGAGGGCAAACAGGGAAAAATAAACATAGGAAAGAAGTTCACAAGGGGCCAGGGCATGGAAGAGAGAGAGATTTGGAGTTATGAAGGTATTTGGAGTGACACAAAGGGCAGTAGGAAATAGAATGAGGGCTAGTCTGGAGGAAAATAAAAAGGAAATAGGGAGACTGGGAATGTCAAAACAAAAATAAAGCACTTCAGTTTCACATACATACACTTGCAATAGGTCAAGTTCAGCAAGAATTTGTTGCGACATAGTTCCCCCATTATTTTTGCAAGGGAACCGTATATGATACAACAAAGCCAAACTAGTTATACAAGTTTTATGAAATGTTTCCATTGACAGAGCTTGAGAGTCATAAGTTAGATTAAAATACAAAGGGCTCTATCACCTCCATCAAACTAACACTAGTGTCAGCGTTAGATTAATGGAGGTCATAGCGCTGTGCCCACATCACCTTTGAATCGTTAATAGGTTAAAAAAAGTTAGCCCTCGTTAATTTGTGATTAACATAGTTCCCCCATTATTTTTGTAGTGGAGATAGCATACCCATTTGGTCCATTTGTTGCACATATGCTGAAAGTATGGTTAATAATTCCAATGTGTGTAGAGAGCGGGCTGGGTGAAACCAGAAGTGCTTTTATTTAAACGTTTTCTGGAACACACATAAAGCATGACTTCAGTTCTGGAAGGAGTGTACTTTGAATACTTTGATTCCTTATACATTAATACACATTTACAGTTTTGTTCAAAATTATTCAACCCCCACTGAAATTGAGTGTTTTGGCCAATTTGACATTGATTTTGATCATTCAGTCATCTTGTTTACAATTAAATCAAAGAGGCACGTGTAGGTCAGACAAATATAACATAACATTTATAATGAAATAACCACAAATGTCTTTTCTGTGCTCACATCATTATCAGTTTTATTCAACCCCAAGTGACATTCAATCTTAGCACTTAGTACAACATCCTTTTACAGTTATAACAGCTTTTAAACGTGAAGCATAGCTTGACACAAGTGTCTTGCAGCGATCTACGGGTATCTTCGCCCATTCGTCATGGGCAAAAGCCTCCAGTTCAGTCACATTCTTAGGCTTGCGCACTGCAACTGCTTTATTTAAGTCCCACCAGAGGTTCTCAATCGGATTTAAGTCAGGTGACTGCGATGGCCACTCCAAAATGTTCCAACCTTTAATCTGCAACCATGCTCTAGTGGACTTGGAGGTATGCTTGGGATCATTGTCCTGTTGAAAGGTCCAACGTCTCCCAAGTCTCAGGTTTGTGACGGACTGCATCACATTGTCATCCAATATCTCCTGGTACTGAAGAGAATTCATGGTACCTTGCACATGATGAAGCTTCCCTGTACCTGCAGAAGCAAAACAGCCCCAAAGCATGATTGACCCTCCGCCATGCTTCACAGTAGGCAAGGTGCTCTTTTCTTCATAGGCCTTGTTCTTCCTCCTCCAAACATAGCATTGATCCATGGGCCCAAACAGTTCTAATTTTGTTTCATCAGTCCACAGAACACTATCCCATAACTTCTGTGGTTTGTCCACATGACTTTTGGCATACTGCAGTCGACGCTTCTTATTCTTTGGAGACAGCAAGGGGGTGCGCCTGGGAGATCTGGCATGAAGGCCTTCATTACGCAGTGTGCGCCGTATTGTCTGAGCTGAAACTTCAGTACCCACATCTGACAAATCTTTTCTCAGTTCCTCAGCAGTCACACGGGGACTTTTCTCCACTCTACGCTTCAGGTAGCGCACAGCAGTCGAAGTCAGCATCTTCTTTCTGCCACGACCAGGTAGCGTTTCAACAGTGCCCTTTGCCTTGAATTTGCGAATGATGCTTCCTATGGTCTCTCTTGGTATGTTTAACATCTTTGCAATCTTCTTATAGCCATTGCCCTTCCTGTGAAGAGTATTCACCTCTTCTCTTGTCTTCCTGGACCATTCTCTTGACTTCACCATGTTTGTAACCACACCAGTAAATGTCTAGAAGGAGCTGAGTATCACAGTCATTTTAAAGCTGCCTAATTGGTGCTTATTATGCTTTATTGCTGCTCCGTGACATCCACTGGTGTTTTCAATACCTGATTGAAAACACTTGAATGAACCTCTGTTCTTCAGAGTGGTAGTCTTTAAGGGGTTGAATAATTGTGTCAATGAAGAATTCACAAAAGAAACATTTACTACTGTTTTACAAAACCAATTGATGTCATTTTAGTTGCATATGGTTCTTTAAAAAGTCCTTGTAGGATTTCATTCTGAATACAATTACAAATGTACACTAAATTCCCTAAAACCCTTTACAGCATTGGGGGTTGAATAATTTTGAACACAACTGTAGATATATAGAGTATCATTCACCTATGCAGTAATAACGTCCTTATAGAAAATAATAAACAATTAAACACGTACAGATATACGATTACTCAATCTACATTATAGTATGCTAATGGTGCAATACAATAAATACATTATAGCATGAGATCCTATAATCATCACATTCCCTGTATGCTGGTGCTCTGCACAACCCACTGACATTTGTGTTCTGTCTTATCTAATTACTCAAGAGTGGCAACAGCCTTTTCTACTTACAGGGATGTGAATTGAATCACTTTTGCCCTGTTTATAACCCTGGAAATGCTCCCTCTTACCTGCAACACACAAAAAGCATGACTTCAGTTCTGGTAGGAGTGTACTTTGAATACTTCCTTCCAGAAACGGAAACCCTGCTCTATGGTTCCTACCTCTGCTAAGGGAAGCATTTTAGATGAACACGTGCTCATCATTCAGGCTTTTCAGTCTGCTGCCATCTACTGGTGGTTTAATAGAAATGCCATTAGTTTACTTTATCAGAGGTTTATTTTTAATGGGGTACCTGATTTTGACATACCTTACATATTCGTTTAAACTATTCATCTGATAAGGTTTTAATTTCCTTTTGTTGCAATAAATATATGATATTTATGATAATAATCATAATGATTCTGTGAAGCCCAGCCTGGCTGTTTTTTTTTAGATCAATATCAATTTTCAATATTGGCTAATGGCATTATGAAAATGATTTCATGATGGTGGGGGGGGGGGTGGAAATTGTGGTGAGTTTCCATACTTCTTTTTGTTGGACTTTATTATCAAGTCTATTCACTAAAAGGTGAAACTCTGTTCTCTTCTCCTGCCAATTCTCTAATCTAGACCAAACAGCCTATTTGGAAAGTGAGATCAATGGGAGAATTTTTCTGGTTTGGCTATTTTGACCTAGAATTTTCACTTCTACAGTCATTCTCTGGAGTTTCACCTTTATTGTATAGACCTGCATGTCTTGATGTAAACACATACACATTCCCTGCCACAAATATACCCTGTATACACACGCCTACAGGTCTAATCACAAAGGCTAATAGCAGATGAACGCAGTCAGAGCGCACTCTGCGTCCGTGCACAATGGACGGATGTACTGACTGAAGATACTGTAGACACCACACGATCTGTTTCTCTTGACAGACATAGAAAAAAGAAGGGAATTATGGGAAACAAATTTAATATGAAAAATGATACAAATTGGAGAATGATGTGAAAATACATTTTGTGCGTCAAGGTGCTGGACATCGCAAATGCGCTCCGACTGACTGTGTTATCACACACACAGAACACTATGCAGACGTAGTACACTCTGCGCGTCCGTCCTATAGGTTTTACGTTCTTGCCTAAATTGCGTCCGTTCCCATCTGCATGCGCACTTCGTGTGTGGGTCTCTATTGATCATGATTCTATGCTACAACAGACGTTAAACTGTGCGGCAACACGGACGTGATCATTGCGTTCGTCTGACACGGGCCTAAAAGGTGAAACTCTGGAGAATTCGCAGGAGAAGAGAACAATCTAGACCAAATAGCCGATTTGGAAAGTGAGATAAATGGGAAAAATTTTCTGGTTTGGCTATTTTGACCTAGAATTTTCACTTCTCCTGCCAGTTCTCTTGAGTTTCATCTTTTTTGAATAGACCTGATAGACATGCTGCATTTATGAATGTTTTTTTATAAAACAGGCACACTACAGTTACATGATGTTCAATATAAAAAGGCACTCCAAACAGATATACACTGAGTGGCCAAATTATTATGACCACCTGACTTTATTAGGCAAATTAGCTATAATTTTCCGCTGAAGTTGCTAGAGGGCCAGACCATTATAAATAGGGAAGCAGGTTGTTTACCACGACAGTAGAAGTGATTTTTTTTTAGATATGGGTAAACAACGCGATTTAACAGCCTTTGAACGTGGGATGATTGTTGGCGCTCGGAGCCATGGAGAGAGAGTATCAGCAAAACGGCAGAATTCATTAAATGTTCAAGTGCAGCTGTTGTTAAAGTGTTTAAAGACTGGACTGTCAGCCGAAAATCTGGGTCTGAACCTGCGATTTGTGGTCGTCAGCGGCTAGCTAATGTTAGGACAGAACGGAGAGTGGCAAGACTGGTACAAGACAACAGAAGGGCGACAGTGCATCAAATTACTGCAGATCTTAATCAGGGATCCTCTCAAATGATCTCTGAACGCACTGTTCGACGTACACTGCATCGTATGGGATATGGAAGCTTAAAGCCTGTTCGAACACCTTTGCTGACTGCAGTTAACAAGATAAAACGTCTCCAATTCGCACAGGAACACAAGGATTGGACAGTCGAGCATTAGAAAAAAAGTCATGTGTTCCGATGAATCACGTTTCCAGTTGCATCATGCAGATGGCAGAGTGAGAATTTGGCGGAAACAGCATGAAAGCAGCACCCCACATACATGAGTACAACCCTTCAAGCTGGTGGGGGCAGTGTTATGGTTTGGGGCCCTTTAATTTGTGTGGAACAACGTCTGAATAGAACAACATACCGAAGTATCGTTGCTGATAAAGTTCATCCTATCATGTTTATGACGTATCCCAATGGAGTTGACTTCTTCCAACAAGACAATGCGCCATGCCACGGTGCTCGTATTTTGCAGGAGTGGTTTCAAGAACATGAGGGAGAATTTACCTTGCTTAGGTGGCCCCCACAATCACCAGATCTCAATCCAATTGAGCATTTGTGGGACGAAGTTGAAAGAGCCATCAGGTAGCTGGTTCCACAACCATCAAATCTCACAGAACTGGACAGTGCTATTCATCAGGCATGGTGTCAGATTCCTCGCATCACCTTTCAACATCTCGTGGAGTCAATGCCAAGAAGAATCGCCGCAGTATTGAAGGCAAAAGGTGGCCCAACGAAGTACTGATGGGGTGGTCATAATAATCTGGCCACTCAGTGTATACCAACGCATTCACATGCATTACACAAATACCTCCAAGCATCTATATACCTGGGTAATACACCAGCTGAAGAAGCGAATTCTCGCGAAACGCGTACTGGTTGTATTTTATTCTATTTATGTTAATAAATGTAACCTTTTAATATATCTTTGATCCTGCTGTCTTTGCTGTTTGTGGAAACGGAGGAATCGAGGAAACGCCAGGCATCGGAGGGGTGATCCAGCGCTCCCGCTAGAAACTGCTGGCTGCACAAACCTCTAGTGCCCGAGTTGTAGGCACTTAAAAACGTGAGTGACATTCCAACTATTTTCCTCACTTGAATATTTACAGGCTACACTATGTTTATTTACTTCAATAGAGGTGTCGTCACTGGATGGAAGAAAAAAAACACATCTGGCTTCATCTTTCAACTCACCTCTAGAAAGGACTCAGAAGGAAGCGCAGACCCCACCACTTAAAATCACAAACATTTAACCTGGTTAATTGGGATACTTAACCAAGTGGAGGAGGGCAGCGGCTGTTTCTACCATACAGAATTTTTGACATCAATTTAGCAGAAGTTTAATATGTGTATATACATGTTCCTTTTGCTTTAATATTTCAAGAAACCACCAGGTGGCGCCTTGAGTACAGAATTCTTTACCATGCCCTTATTAATATTCACTATTTAAAATCTCGGTTGAGTCACTGGAATCAATATCAATCATAAATGGATACTGATACTTTGTTGTGCAATTATTATTATTTTTGTTTTCAGAAAGTACTTTACAAGGAAGAATACATTGAGATTTCGCTCGTTTTCAAGGTTGTCCTGGGTGGCGAGTATGTAACGTTATGTATCTTGCCCAAGGACACTTACTGGAGAGGTGCTCTTGCCGGGATTTGAACCTCTGTCTCCACGTGAAAGATTTGAATAGGAGCACTGAACTATCAGCAAAGTTCTACAAAGTTAAAGGGAATGTCCGTGGCAACTGTGGGACCATATCATAGATTTCTAAGGACTGTCACTTTAAAAATACACGTATGTGTGGCTCCAGTAAAATTTCTACATACTCACAATTATATTTAAGGTGGAAACTGTTCTGTAATTTGTATAAAGATTATGCTGTGTATACCCTTAATCCTGTGAGCTTTTTATTTGACACACATATACCACACGTGCATATTTTTGTGTTTTTCAAGAGTTTTCTGCATGTATTATTTCAGTACCCTACAAGTAAATAAGCTATTACTGTGACCACATCTCCCAGGATGTCTCATGTCATTCACGGTGGGGTATACTGGCTCTAAATATAACTCTTGTATCAGTTTCTATTCAGAGTTTCTGAGTAATTAAACGGAAGGTGATAATTCACAATTATAACACAACAATATAAATGCCTATATTTTCTTGTTCAACACCAGAACTGGAAGTAAGGACATTTAAATTAATCTTTGTGCTTGTAAATAGAAATGAGGGAGTCGATTCCGAGTTAGGTATGAACCCGGCAAACCTACCAGCTCCATACATCTGATTCAGAATCTAGGCCTCAGAGTATAAAGTCTTTCAGGGTTATTCAAAGAGATCCGAATTGTGGCCGAAAGGTAACCAAATAGTGAAATTCAGCGTATGGTTACCTTTCCTGGCCATTCGGCTATTCAGAGAGCAGGCAGTTCGCCAAATCTTGGCGAATTGCCTGCACATACGGTGTCTGTTCAAGGGTAGTGAAATCCCCCATAGAGAAGCAATGCTTCGTGTATTCAGAGAACACAAACCAGCAGTGAAAAGTTGCCGAATTTCCCTTCTGTTCGGTGGTTTCATTCGACAGGTTTATTCAGGCGAATCCCATAGGCTTCAATGTTAAAAATATTCCCATTTTAATTCAATATCTAAAAAACCGTTGTCTCTTTATTTATAGATTTTTTTTGGATCTTTTAGGCATTTTTCTGGATTTCTTTTCCTTCTTTTTTTAATTGTTTTTACTTTATTCTGTAACAGACCTTTTTATTATCATTCATTGGATCTTATATGTAAATTTCAGATATTTTCGTTCAGTAATTTCTTTGCAAACAGTGTTTCACTTTTCAAACATTCAAGCCTACTAGGTTTTTTTTTCACTCCATTCATCTGCGGTGTCGGCTTTTTACGGCGGCTGCTCTGCGCTGTGATCAGCGGCTGCTCGGGTTTCTCCGGCGTGTTCGGCGGGTTTAATCCAGATGTTTTTGCGGGTTTCGCTGTGCGTTCGCCAGGTTTTGCGGTGAGTGTCCGGCGGGTTTGCAGCAGCTTTTCCCTGCATTACGACGTCCCTGTGGTGCTTGCTGAATACACCGCAGGGTCGCCGAAATGGGATTGCCAAATCGCACCCAATTGAAGAGAGCGAAAAGTCACCGAACGTGCAGTGACTTTTCGATTCTCTTTGAATAACCCTGTTTGTATTTTTATTTAACTTATGACTCTCAAGCTCTGTGAATGGAAACCTTTCATAAAACTTGTATAACTAGTTTGACTTTGTCAGTTGTATCATATACAGTTCCACAATGTGACGTCTGGGCATACAGTATATTTAAATAGAATCTGTCAAGCTAATTAACTCCTTCAATACCAACATTAATTCTACTCGATCTGCAAAGGTACACACTGATGCCCATATAAAGGATAGTCGATATGGTGTTCTACTGTCGCAATGCAAAGGAATTTTGTTTATTGCAAATTAAATTCATTTGCCATTGGGCCCCAGAACTTACCCTTAATATTTTAGAACTGAGGGCATGATTCATGATTCTGTTCAAGCATGGAGCCCAGTAGTGCAGTAATTCTATTAGGTCAGTAGATGTCGACATCTGTCTGCCAAATAGTTATTACTGGAAGGAATATATTTTGAATACTTCCAAATAATTCTTACTGTATAATTTAAAAAGAATTAGAAAAAAAAAACACTGTTTGCTGACAGTGGCTTTCTGGACGATCCCTGGGTAGTGAAGGAGTCAAAATGTGAAGCTGTATTTAATAAGAGGATTCCAGGCTGGAGTTGGTTCACATAAGGGGCCCTATTCCAATGTTGGCGGCTACATGGAGGACAGAACAGTTAACTGGACTACCCAGTATAAAAATGCTAATGAGGACCCAGCAATTTAGGGACACGAAGGACTGAACCTTGACAAAATTACACACAGTTGGTTGCTACTGAAACCAGAGAAGCAACCTCAAGTGTTCCTAGAACTAAATTTAAAACATAACTTTTATTGAGAGATTTATAAATAAAAAATGCATCTAACTGAACATATAATAGCAATAATTATTGGTAGATATTATGAATTTATCAATTGATATTAGATTTGTCTATTAATGCAAGCATGATAGCTCTAGACTGTAGCCTGATAACTGCCAGGGATACACAAATCCACAATTTCACAATAATACCGACAGCAAAAAAAGCTCAATGTGCTCCTCCTATACTAAGCACACATAACCCAAACTAATGAAACAACGGAATATAATAATTCTTAATAGTAGAGCTAGCTAATGCTGGTATAAATTTTTATGATTTGGTCCCTGGCTGCCAAGCACCCGACGAGCGTTTCACCATATACATCTGTTAGTTTACAGTAAGGAAGCACTCTGCTCACACATTCCCAGCGATAAGATAACTTATCGAGTAGGGATGAGCTGTTCAGTTCGATCAGTTCAGAGTTCGAAAATTTTAAAAAAGTATAAAAAATGCTTAAAAAATACTAAAAAATCTAGAAATAAAGAGACTCTTTACTGCAGAGTATTATAAGCAACGGTTTATTAGATATTGAATTAAAAACTAATGTCTAGGTGCAAAGATTCTCACCTCTAAATGACCTGTGCTCTCAAACGTCGTAAACAACAGGTGTTTAATTAGTGTTTGGAAATAACATGTGCTTCTAATTAGTCCGGTCTCATGAATTTGATACATTGTATGCAGACTGGGATTGCTAGGTGTTGTGTGTGGGTCTGTGATGGCGATGTTTCCATACATCCTACAAATCCGCCACTTCACGGGCAGGTTATGGAGACATCCTAGGCACGATATTTGTAGGAATTTTTCGTTTTTATTTTTAACTCTTATGGAAAACTCACTGTTCCTTTAACCCTTTCACTGCTGAGGCATTTCACCGCTGTGTGCTGAGCAAATTTTTACCACTTTCGCTCATCATGTTTAAATGCGATTTGAAGCCACATTTTATTATACGACCCAGACATATTATATATCGTTCTTTCCGGCAGACTCGGCAGATTCATAATATATCATTTTTATATGTATACGTCATGTTCTGCCTGTATATTATAAAAAAAATGCAATAAAACTTGAATTTTTAATCATCTGCAGCGTGTAAAGTGTTTTTTTTCACCTTTTATCACATGAACATTTGCGGTTATATTTTCTATGGGGTGCGTTTGTAAAAAAATTAGAAATGGGGACTTATTAAATTTTGGGGGTGATTTTTAGCAAACGCACACCATAGAAAAAAATCATTAGTGCAGCATTATTGTTCACATTATAATTGAAATGTGAACAATATTGCTGCATTAATAAAATTAACAGACAAAAAAAAATACATGCAGGTCATGGAACTGGTGTCCGGCGCTAATACTCATAATCTTCGGCGTTCAGTAGAGGCTGTCCAGCCTGGGGAGCACGTACTCAATACATCACGTTGGTGAATGCGAAGTGAAAAAAGGAAGAGAGAAAAAGAAAATTTTGTGCAGACTGTATTATCCCAATATGAATAATTGCAGGCAAGGGGTATACTCACATTTTCTGGTGCCAATTTAAACAAAGAGGCACCAAAACGAAGACAAATCGGTGAATTAAACCAAGGGGCACCGATTCCCCTATCAGAGATGCAGAGATCAGGAAACTCGATCCTTCAAGATGTCAGTTCAGGATACCAAAGGAATAATGTCACCAAGAGTCTTACAAGGTGAAGAATTCACAAACGGTTTATTTAAAATGACAATAAAATACACCTCAGACGCGTTTCGCTGAATACAGCTTCATCAGCGAAACGCTGATCACACCCACTGATCATTGACTTGTATTGAATTCGTGTTCGAATTCGAACTTTTGAAAAGTTTGAGTTCGAATTCGAACCGAACTCGGGGGTGTTCGGCTCATCCCTATTATCGAGATGTTATGTATAGCGTCCCGAGAAGTTATCTTAATGTCAACATTGGAATAGGTTGAATGAAGAATGGAACAAGGTTATAATTCAATGAGGAGAAAAATTCACCACATCAGGTTAATGTGAGATATTCTATACATTTATTGAGATTTCTTATATATTTTGTTTCTATATTGGATGTTAAATTTCTTTCTTTATTGTCTTCCTAACGCCTCTCTACCTGCCCTCTCCATCCTATCCCCTCACATCTTTTATCTTCCCTCTCCTCATCTCTCACTTCTGCTCTTACATCTCATCTTCAACTTATCCCTCCCAGTTAATTCCCTTCTCCTTTCAAGCATGCCACTATCACACCCATGTGCAAGAAACCTTCCCTTGATCCAAATTCTCCTCAAAACTACCACCCTGTATCATTACTTTCACTAATGTCAAAACTACTAGTAAGGCTAGTTTATGACTGTTTAATCTTCTTTCCATCCTTCAACTCCTTGCCCACCTGCAATCTGACTTTTGCTCCCAACATTCAACAGAAACTGCTCTCACCAAGGCTACTAATGACCATTACTCCATACAGATGCAGGCAATACTTCTTCCATGTAAAGAATAAGACACCAGGGATTAGAGTAGAGCCAGTGTCAATCTGGGCATAACCCTAATGGTATAGAAAAAAACAAATTAGTAGACACTGGCTACCTAATAATCTTTATTAAAACGAATACAAAAGTACACAACCACGTATAAAATTGAAAAATATGTGAAATATAATATCCTCCCCTAACGACAATATCAGCCGTGCCACCACGATCAATAAATTGTTTGAAGAGCTAATTGCTTGAGTGGGCTCCGCAAAGACGATACAATTCCCGGCAAGAGCGTAATGGAAAAATAATGATAACAGTGGTATGAATACCTCAATTGATGGAATGGAAAATATATGTACTGCAATTGATGAATAATAGAAATGTTCCCAAAGGAGGCCCTGCAGTATAGGTATACAATAGATCTCACATCGTCAGCGTTGACATAGTCACACAGCCATAATGACAGAATAGTGAAAATAATAATAGTATTAAATCAGTCTAAAGGAGTTCCGTGCAACACTGCACAAGAAATTCTAACCCTAGACAGAATTGAAAAATAAAAGTCACAGTAACATATGTGCACAATGAAACGCAATAGTTGAAATAATCGTGGAGTAAGTGCTAGGTGGTATAATTTGCTACATAACTGCTACATAAAACGCACTGTGATTTTACGTGTCGCACAGCACTGCACAATAAGGCGTAATATTAGAATATTCATGGAATTAGTGCTGAGTGTTATAAATTACAAAGCGCTACTGAATCAGCGTGCCACACAGCACTGCACAGCGCACTAATCAAAATCAGAGGATTAGAGAATCCAGGTCACAGCGGCATTTCTGCACGATAAGGCACAATACTTGGAAATATTCATGAGGTTGTTACTTATCCATGATAAATTAAAGAAACCCATGCGCTGTTAAAAGTGGCAGATCTTGAAATGCAATAATCCGCAAGGTCCAGCTCATATAATATTATAATCAAAGCGGTAGGATCTGCAATGAAAGCAACGGTTTGTAGGCAGTCATTTATATAAGACTCAATGCCAAAATACAAAGGGAGTACCAAAACACTACACCCTCATTAGGTAGGGGCCAAAATTAAGGCAGGTTAGAAAAGAAAGGGATAACAAAACAACCAGTTAAAAGGACCCCATCTCGACGCGTTTTGCCCCTTGAGAAATGCGGCTTTATCAAGAGATATATTTTGGCATTGAGCCTTATATATATGGCTGCCTATAAACCATTGCTTTCATTGCAGATCTTACCGCTTTGATTGATAATGACACATTGTTAACAGATTGGCTGTGTGTGTTGTTACCTTATGTTGCTGTAATATACTCAAACTACGTATGGATCCACTAACCTCATTCCGTAGAAATACCTGTTTGAAGTCATGGGACGCAGTTTAAAAATCATAGCAGAACTGTATTTATTTGCTAAAAGACTATAGGGGTTATACATTAATTGCCGTTTACCGCTGTTGCAAAAAATGGTGGTGATCGCTGTTGTTGCAAGCACAATAATATTTGCCAATCCAGAGAGGGAAAGTCAAACAGCAGGCAAAGTTTCATCAGTGCTATGATTTTTGATTTACAGAAAAAATATTATTCTATTGTGTTATTTGGATATAGTGAGATCCAGTTTATGACCTTTAATGATATTAATAATTTCATATTCCATCTACCCTCATTTAGTCATAATTTCCCTTTGCTGCAACTTTCATTTTTAGTAAACATCAAATGCGCACTATGAAACTTAATAACTCAAAATAACTTAACTGGATCAGACTATAAAACCACATAAAGGAATAAATGAGAGAACAATATGCAAGATATTTTTATATTGAACAAACATATTTATGACAAAAAAAATGCCATAGCTAGCTGTTATTTTAAAAACTGTGCACAGATGATTTGTCATTGGAGCCATGCTTGCATCACATGACACCACTATAATATACAGCAAGTGAGTCTGGACAAGGGGGTCTTAAAGGAAACTCATGCTGGATAGTCTAATATTCTCATGACAAGGACCTGGGCTCAGTATTAGGCTTTCTTTCCCTATGCACCCTGCACACATGACTGCCTTGCCTTCTGAGGGAACCACACATATCCTTTAAAGGGCAGTTCTAATTAGGCCTCAGCTGTTGGTTATCCCTATAGGGGCAAAGGGAGTCCTCCATCCGCTGGGTAATAAACCTATGGTCTACCACCCTGCCACTAATCACATATATACATACATACATACATATATATATATATATATTACACCCAACCACTATCCAATCTGCCTAACTAGCCATACCCTATTCATATTTCTAAATCCCCCTACATTTAAACTTAACCTGTCTAACCTATTAATATATCAACATATAATGAATCTAGTTCAATGGCATAATTTTACTTTAAGTGATAGAGAACATAGACTTATGTTTGAAGCACTTTAATAAATATCATACATTTTTACAAAAATACAATACAAACATATTTACAGTTTATTTTATCGGACCTGATAAAAGAACGTAGGTGGACATTAGAAAAGTAAGTTATTGTAATGTTAAGAAGCTTTCAAGTGGAGCTATTATTTGAGGTCAAGCTGATACCTCATGATATTAATGTAAGAACAAAATCGTTAATGCAATTGCATTATGTTCAATTCAAAATATATTACTGAATTAAAATAAAACAAGTAAACATTTTGTGCCATTTATAGATTTAAATATGTACATATGAATTGTAGATTGAAGAAGTATCTTCTATTCTTTTAACTATTAAACTGTGCTGACATTAAAGTTTCAATGCATTTACTGCATTCTGCACCCAGTTTTGAACTTTCAAGTAATTATGAATTCTCCCAACAGCGAAATGCCAATGTATCAAAATGCAATTGATAGAATGTCTACGTTAGGTCCTAGAGTTTACTTGGTGTGTATCGACCTGCGATTCACAAACTGTGATTATAGAATGTAAAATGCTTAATTCATCTATCTGGCAAAATTAGAATTCAGATGTAAAATATAGTTGATTTTACTGATGACTTGCCATTTTAGAAAGTCTTGTTTGAACTCCATAAAGATTGCTTCTAGCCTTCTTCGTTGCTCAAGTTAAGATTTTAAGCAGAGTATTTTCTTTGATGTTCTCCTAAAGACGGAGTTCCCCGTGGAAACACAATTGAAGCATATTCAATTTGCTCTGTCACATAAAGCTCTGCAGATTTCCTGTGTGGATTGCTGTTGAATTCTAACACGCCATAATCCACAGAGTAGACAGATTGTTCTTGAGCAGGTGACTCCTAGATGATCAATGAAAAGTGTATTACTATAGCGTCTGTGTTTGGAAAGGAGCGAAAGACATTTCTAAAAAGTCAATAATTCATTTATCTGGCATGTTTGGAATATGCTTAGGGTTTTTTCAAACTTTGTTCATTGAGTGGGTCAGATAACAATGGAGCCAATAAGTAAACGGAGGCAGCGGATTTGTCTATTGGCCCCTTCTGTTTACATAACGTCCCCTTCAATATTACTCTGCTTGCGTCTATATTAGCTCTGCTAGTGTCTCGAATGTCTTGGCAATACTTTGTATTGGAGCCAGTAATTTGTACCTAGAAGAAGAAGAAAAAGCTATTCCAACGCAGCTCATTCTACTCCGTTTGGAGCTACTGTAGATACTCGAGTATACCGCTAGATTTTGGTGACAAAAATTTACCTTAAAATTGGAGGGGTCGCGTTATATTCGACATCTGTATTGCGTGTAAAGAAAAAAAAAAAGACTTGCTCGGGATCCCGGACGTTACGGTAGTCTCGCTGAAGTGAATATGAGCTCCCTGATGCTTGCAAACTCTTCAGGAGCTCCCATATTTGGGAGAGGTGGGGATCCATCACGGCTAGAGAGCACGCTCGGTTTAAGCCAATCATTCACCTCGCTCACCTCCGCCGGCCATCTAACGGCTAGTAAAGAAGACGGGTGGCTGGCAGCTTCATACTTAGTAACAACTGCAATCATTCTAGAGCAGAGCAAACTGGCCTGAGGGGTAGCCTGACTGTCTTAAGAGATCCTGGAAGAGTTTTAATGGTTTCCGGTACAGTAAACTTTTGCTCCTCACATTATATTCGAGTCTTGAGTATTCCCTCATTTCCATAATAAATCTCTATCCATCGTGTTATATTCGGGTCGCGTTATACTCGAGTATCTACGGGTAGTATTTTAAGAATATATACATCTAAAAAAAATTCAGACTTTCAAATGCTAGTGTTAAGTGATTTTGCTTAAAACTAGTCCCATGGACTCCAGGTACCTGCAGCGGCACACAGCACCATGCTGGCATCACCGAATACCTAAAAAATATTCCAGTTCAAGCTGCGGATACAGCTGCTCCACTGGAAAAGGGACATTAATATAAAGCTGAAGATGGGAAAAGGCTGACTTATTTATTATTTATTTTGTTTTAATTATGTTCCCTATAGCATTTGTTTATTACATGCTGTATACTGTAAACCTGCTTGTATGACAGTTATTTTTTTCTCTGGAGGAGTTTTATTATTGTTTTTTACATTTATTTTTTCCTCATTTTTTGGGTCGTAAAATTGTTTGGTGAAAGATTTCATTTTCTTTCAGACTCAAATGAACGTTCTATATGCTATACAACAATCATATTTTGCCATTTGCTAGTTAAGCCAAGTTCCATATTTGAAAACCACCTGATAGTTTTAATATTTCTCTGCATGTTTGTTTGAAATAGGTTTTCAATATCAAGTCAAGATGTTGTGTTTCACCTCTCCTTTTGGGATGGTTTTTATTTATAGATTTTGGGCCACATTACAATCTTAACGCTAACGTTAACGCTCAGCTGCGTGAGCATTAACGTTAGCCGCGGTGTCTACCGCATATTACAATCCAAACGCAAACGGGTTAAGTAACCCGTTTGCGTTTGGTACCTTGCGCTTTTCAGCACGAGGTTACTGTACTTTGCGCTCCCTATACGTAACATGGGGAGAGCAATCTACTAGCTCTGACTAATGTCGGGCTCTGGTTAGCGAAAAGTTAACCAGAGCCAGGACTTGGTGTCAACGGATTCAGCTCCTGCAGAATCCGTTAACACTAGCCAAAAAAATTTAAAGAAGAATCCTATACTCACCTCCTGTCCCACGGCGAGGACCGTGGCTCTGTCCACCTCCTCCGTCCGGCGACAGCAGGAAAAGACTGGGGGAAAAAGTCCCCCCAGTCTCTCCCTGCATATCACTATGCTGACCGGCCGGATCTCGCGAGGCGAGATCCGGCTGATCATGTGACCGCCGGCGTCTGGCTCAATGCAGTCCTATGGACTCCATTGAGTGGATGCTCGCGGCTGCCAAGAGCATCGCGGGGCCGTAGCGCGCGGTAACAATGCAGGCAGATTTTTAAGCACCTCCATTGTAATTCCACGCTAAAAGGGGGGCGGTAGGGGGAAAGTGCGGGCACAGTTTTTTCTCTCTACCACCCTCGTTTTAGCGTGGAGATTGTAATTTAGCCCTTAGGGAAGTTATTACAAAGCTGTTGCTAACTTAACCAGAGCTGTTGTAAACTTACCAGCTTCATAGACTATGGGACCTATCACCTGGTGTGAGCTAAAATGCCAACGCTACATGAAAAATCGAGCGCGAGCCGCTAAAATGTAGCACCTGACGACCTACCACCTATCACGTGCTAGAGAAACGCTGAGACCGGCGCTATTCCGTTTGTGTGCAGGATAGAGGAATGATTTTTTCCAGTGCAGAGTGTCGGGCCATACCTATCCTCTTCCCTCACAAGCTTATATAAGTATGAACACATCCAGCGAAGAGCCCTCACACCCCTGCATTATTAAAATCCTCCAAGGTGGCCGTATTATCCTTGTTTATATGCCCACATATATTAAGTCTGATGGGCATTGCATGATAAATGCCACCCAACAGTATGTAGAATCATTACAATGCGTTTAATAGATCCAAAAGGAAGTCCAGGTGAGCGACAATAATTTCCCTGCTGCAGCAGCAGCATATAAATAATACATGTTTCAGTGCAAGACTTATCCATGTGTCCCTTTAAACATGGTCCTAACCCTAATACCCAACCGCTTACATACTATGAATAACCCCCAGCATAAAATGTTTAGAATTAGCCAATATATTAGAATTAGGATATATGTGGATAAAAGATTCATATATATCATAATAGAGCCTACTGCAACAGCAGCGACATTGCTGACCAGATCAATTACTATGGTGTATGAGGCCAAGAGAACACCTGTGCTGCATTCTTTTCAATTGCCTGTTAATTGCCTGTTAATTTGGTGCAAGGAGCTTTTTTTAAATTTATCCTTTTTTGCTCCTTTCCGTCAGTTAAAACCAGGGTTGAGCAGTAGGTAAATTTTTGCAATTAGCGTTCATGTAGAAATTAGCCCTGGGACCAAACAGTCTGTTGGTTACAATAGCGCAAGTGATCTCTAGCGCTGCCCATGTTAAGTATAGGATGCGGTAAGTACAGTAGGCTTGCACTATGAATCATTAAATACCAGGTGATAGGGTCCTATAATGGCTCTAGTAAGTTTACAACAGCTCTGGTTATGTTAGCACCAGCTTTGTAATACTGCCCTTAATTTTTAGTGTTATGGGTCCTTGTTTGCAATTTAAGTGTGATTGCCATTGTAAATATGTACATTCTTGAAACGGCAAGGCAAAACATGTTAAGCGTTGGTGAGAGTAATTATAATTAGCTTCTTCAAATAATCCCTCATTGAAACAAACAGCACAGAGAATTCCCTTCATACGAGTAGTTAGGAGGAGTTACCTGATTGCTACAGTAGATGGTGATATTCTTTTGATATGTACTTGTATTCTATCAGCGCAAATTCACGTCTAAAAATGTTCTGTGTATATTTGAGCTTATGACGCACAATAAAATATATTGTTCATGGTCTACAATTTTGTTTTCTACAGTTCTCAATTTTTATACGTTTCCATATTAGTACAAGACCATTGAGAGCCAAGTTATTTATATATTTACTGTGTAAAACCATCTTTTCTCACTTATACATTTCTCATTCCCATTTTCATTACATAACTTGTCTCACACTATTTTTCGATGGCTGCATGATTTGGGGCATTAGATGGATACTCATGAATGTGCTTTACGTTTTTTCCTTTGCTTTGCAAACCAATACATTAAGGCTAGGGTCAAACGAAAGCATTTTTACACGCGAACGTAAAAAAGTGCGTCCGAACGGATTGATGTATTTTTTCACGGAATATGCGAAAACGGTCATACGATGCGCATGTTCGTGCGTGATGTTTTACGAATCCAAATCAGGAAGCTTTTGGCGTCTGGACATTATGTTGGCCGGACAAGAGCAAGGTCTGACGTCTCCAAATCACGCACACACACCGCTAGCAGGCGCAGCGCACTCTGTACGTCCGTACTAGCGGTTCTGCATTCTCGAAAAAATGCGTTAATTTTCCACTTGCGTTGCGCGGCCGGACTTTCGTGCGACCGTACTTCGTATATTGGCCGTCATTGACCGTCATTTGCTGCTAGTTCGGCCGTGATTAAGTGCGCCAGAACGCACGTTAAAAATGCGCTGGTCTGACCCCAGCCTTATTGCATGACCTGCTTTGTTTCCAGTGATTTTTAATCAAACTATTTTCCCTGTATGCACATAACAACACGCAATATCAAACTGGAAAACATAGGAATGGAAACAGTGTTTGTAATGATCAAAGTTGTAATAGGTAGATTCCCAATACTGTCAGATAATACCACATTTACATTTTAATGTTATGTAATGCTTACCAGATGCTTGACTTGTGGTTGAGGTGTCTTGTTTCCTAAAAGATAGTAACAATTGACTGATTACACACATGAAAGAAAAGCACTTCCTGATTTACAGTAATCTCTTGCAATTTATGGATATCAGAGAATGTCCGCAGCACTAGAAAACATAGCAGGAACTTTATAATGAGAGAATCCAGAACATATTAACCCCTTCACTGCGGAAGACGTGTGGGGAACGTCATGGGAGTCTCTCGCTATATGCAGAGGACGTTCCCCACATGTCTTCCGCCGAACGTGCTCTCCTCGCCATACTCACCTCTCTCCTCTCGGGTCCCGCGGCGACCTGACTTCATGGA